>CM060680.1:165912991-167112991 GCA_030686995.1 Artemisia argyi
TACACACCTTGGCTTACACCTATTAACGACACTAAGCTAAATGTCGAGTTCTAATCATAGCTAGAACCAATCTCACAACTTCTTCAAGACTTCACTCCTTCTTCACACCTTCACAACTTCTTCAAGATAGCTTCACACCTTTTCTTCTTGTCTACTTCACACCTTCTTCTATGCACAACTAAATCACAACAACTACACTACTTTACAACACACCTAGTATCTACAATCAACAAATTCACACAACACTTCACAAGTATCTAGCACTACTACAAGATGAAACTACCTAATCACAACACTACTACAATTTAATGGATGTAGAGGAGTGTTCTTCTTTTTGCACTTGAGTGGATAAAGCTTTGGATCACTTAGAAACAAAGACTTATGAATTATATGATCAAAGGATTTTTGAGATAGAAATGGAGATTAGATCAGAAGGTTTTGAGTGCAAAAAGGCGAGAAAATTTTGTGGAATGAACCAGTATTTAAAGGGGAAAGATTTACTGTTCTAGAGCGTGGCCGGTCCCCTTAATTAGGGGCCGGTCCCCTTAATAATTAAGGGGGCCGCCCCTCCAGAATGTTGGATTTTCTTGTCCATTAGTGGGGAAGGTTTTTCTGGATAAAACTTGCCCTTTTTGGTTGGAATTTTGAAATCATATCTTTGTAGTTTAATAAAACAATACCAAAAATGATTTACTAATATATATAAAATGTTAATGTCATTTTATAAAATGTTATGTGTTAAGAAAAGGCTTCCTTTGATCATGCAATGCATAAGATGCTAAGTTTATGCATACCTTAAGTGATATTAGTTGTAGAAGTAAATATTTGTTACTAAATACTTGTTTACATCATAATCTTGACTTAATTTAGTTTACATTTTGTGATTATCAAAACATAAAGTTATTGAGAAATATTAATAATGTTTTTTAAACATTATTTATATCAACAATTAAATTTGGAATCACCTCTTTAAAGTTAATACTGCATAACAAACACATATTCTTCTTTCAACTCATAAAATACATAATATAGTCATAAACTGGAAAAAGCTCAATTCAAGTCATCCTTCAATATGCAAAAAATGCACTTCATATTTTTTCTACTTGCAAACGAAACAATACCTGTTTAGTGTCGGATGGTCAAGAATTTCATCAAACACGTAGTATGCAATATTAAACTAACATAAAAAACATCCAATAAAGATGAAGTTAAATTGTAGCGTACCTTTTGATGTTTGTAACATTTGATTGTTACATCTAGAACAATGAGTGTAAAATCACAAAGAAGCCAATAATCATGAACCTAAAAAAAGTAATAATAAGGTATTAAACATTAACCTCTTCCTTAATATAATTTTATGTTATACCAAGGTATTATCCATGTTAACAGCTTTTATTAATGGATCTAAAAACACACAAATTAGAAATTAAAAAAAGCTTACGGATCCATGCCATGTGCTGACTTTGTGATAATTCTGATCGGCGATTGAATTGTGTGTATAGGTGTTGCCAGCTGCTGAAACAAATTAGGGTTCGGGAAGAAAGAGTTGGAATCTTATACAGTACATTGTTATGTTATTCATATATTGTAAATTATTGGCAAGGTTTGATAAAGATGGAATTGATTGATCGGGCGTTTGTGTTTATTGATTATATTTAGAATTGAGTGATGGGAGGCGTGATTTTTGTTAGGGTTTGAATGCTGTTGAGAAAACTCTGTGTGTGTTTTGAATTGGGAGTGAAGATAGATGCGTTTCCTGTGCCAGACACGTGTTTTGCCTAGCTGGCTTTAACGTGGCATTCTAGGTGGCTTTCTTTTTGGCCAAGTGGCATTATCTACTTGACAAGTATTACTGATATATATAGGGGGAGATATAGTTTTTTTGGCGCATCAAGATTGCCACTAAAAAATGAAGATGAGGTATGTTGTGGCATGAAAAGTGTTGGCAATATCTTATTGGTTCATTCTGCTTGATGTTGAGGTATGGTGTGGAAAGGTTGCCACCCCCTAAGTGGGTGTTTGATTCCTGATTGGCTCCAAACAGTCAACCTAAATTGACCAAGTAAATAGTCAACAAGGTCAAACAGCCTAAAGTCAATCTCCGTGGAAGTATAGGGGTTTCCCCGGGTCGTTATGTCCCGACGAGGTGTGATGATGTTCAAACGGGTTTGTGATCGGGTGAATTTGGACAGAAAGGGGTTTGTGATTGATTGAACTAAGGAATATATGAAGAAATAGCTTAAATAAGCTATTTGAAAGGTTACGTGAAAGCTAGATACTTAGAAACGGTTAATATCTAAAAATGCGTACGTTCAATTTAAATTTACATGAACGTACAAAATAAAAAGTGAAAACTGAAATCTGAAAACCCTCAGGGGGTGAAAATGACTTTTTTACAAACCTAAGGATGAAAGAAAATTTTTAGAAAAATAAAATGAATTTTTACACTAATTAATTATTTAATATTAATTAAATACTATTTAATACTAATTATTAATATTTAAATAACTTAAATACAATATAATATTATTTTAATACTAGGAAAGTGAAAATTAAATTTCTAAAATTATAAAATAATTAAAAACAAAATTTAAAATTAAAAATATATCTTTTTGTCTTTTTGTGGATTTTTATATTAATTAATTACTAATTATATTTAATTTAACTAATTAACTAATTTTAAATTACTAATAATACTTAAATGACTTAGAAAATTATAGAAAAATTTATAAATCTAATTAAGTATCACAGGAATCTAAAAAAAAATTATAAAAAGTTGATTTTATATATTTTTAAACTATTTTACTAATTATTATCCTAATTATTAATTAATTACCAATTAAACTAATTAAATTCTAAAAAATAGAAAATGAACAGTAGAAATTCTAGAAAAATTCCTAAAATTATTTTATAACTTATAAAAGCTAGGAAAAATATAAAAACTAGGTGTCACTTTATAAAAACTAACTAAATGACAAGATAAAATTCTGGAAAAATTACTAAAAATACTTTAACATAAATTAAAATTAAGAAAAATATAAAAATGCAAATTACTTAATAAAAAGCTAAAAAGGAAAATTAAAAAGATAATTAATATTAAATAGAAACTATCACTTAATTTTAAATTGGTTTTTTCTTGATTTTTCTTTTACCAACCTTTTTAACTACTGAAAACTAGAAACTTTTGTAAAAACAAATAAGCTAGAGCTTAAAATTAAGCAAAATGGGACTCAAAGTTTTGGACAGTTGACTTTGGTCAACTGTCATGTGTAAGAGCTTGAAATAAGAGCTATGCAGAGACCCAAGGATAGACTAAAGTAAAACTAGGTTAAATAGCTTAGGATGAAGCTTAAGTAACAAGAATTTGGCACAGATAAGCCAAATAAGCCAAGAATAAGCAAAAATGCTTAACTTCCTATGCAGGCCTGTGGGGTCTATTTGCAGACTAGATAAAGGGGGGGGGGGGGGGGGTGGGGGCAAGGGCACATAGGCTCAAAACAACTCTTGATCTGCCTAGCCAGCTGGTAGAGCTACTCAAGGGAACCAAGAACACTCAGTGGGGCCCACTGAGGTGCCCTGTGGGACCCACCAAAGTGGTGGTGGTAGACTGCACAGGTCTGTGCACAGGGGAGGTGCTTCCCCTACACCTGTGTTTGGAGGGGTGTAGGGCCTACAAGAAAAATGGCAAAAATACAATAACAATGGGACTTCAAAGTTTAGCTGAGGTACTCTAACATGTTAAAAGATCAAAGTCTAACTCTAATCAAATAATTCATGAAAATTCCTACAAGATTTGGAAAAACTGAGAAAATGCAACTTTTGACTTTTTGTAATTTGATGAAAGGTTGACTTTGATGAAGTTTAATCCTAATTTACTGAGTGAAATTGATATGTTATGCTATAAAATGATGAACTTAAGTAATGACAACAAGTAATGAACTCATGTGAGTGATCTTGGATCCTAGAAACCATAACAGTGAACTGTTAGGAGAATTGAAATGAAATTTTTGACTTTTGCCTTATGAGCTCTGATTTTATGTCATAACCAAACTATATTGAACCTAAGGATGAAGTCTCAATAGCTTTACAACACTGAAACACTCAGGAACAAGGTTAAGCAAGCAAATCCAAACACCCCTTATAAACATGTTCTAGTGATTTATGAAACAAAAAGGGGGAACTAAACCATGAAACTGATTTATGACCATCTGTGATGATAAACTAAACTGAAATGAGCACTTAAACATCAAAACTAACAACTCTAACATGAAAATTACTAAGATACTAATTATGGCAGTGAACATGAGACATTGAGCAAACTTGAATTCTAATGAACAACTAAGCTAAATTAAGTGATAATTCCACTAAACTGAGCAAAAGTAACACAAGAAACTAGATGAACACATGAAAGAGTAGATGGAACAGTAAATGCAAAAAAGAAAATAAATGCTTACAAATGAGCATAGCTTGAGAACCAAGAATCAGGATACCATTACTAGCCTAACACCTCCCTGAGGCATCTAAAACCATGCAGGTTCACCATCCACCATGCTCCTTTGTTTCTTTCTTGTTCTCTACTGATTTTGGAATTTCCTATTAATTTCTTATAATTTTTTGGCATTTTTAGTGAACTTTACTTGGAACTGGTTTTGGTACTTAGTGGCGTATAAAAGCTTATCAATGACTAAAATAAGCTTAAACAACTAAATAACAACAACTTATATCAATATTGAAGCTAAAATGGAAATTCAAATTATTTATGCCAAAATGAGATTTAAACTATAGATAACTAAAATTGATAAGAAAGATTGATTTAAGTACAATGTAAACACTGAATACAACTGATTTGAACTAAATTTTATAACAAGCAAGGAAATTACATAAAAACGATTTTGCTAAACTATACTAAAACTAAAATTAACTAACTCTCTTTTCTTCATTCTTCCCTTAAATAGGCCAGGGTGGATCCCATGTGCTTTCCCACTTTTAATTTTTACCATTGGATGGGTAAAAAGCAATCTTGACCTTTGAAACATGTTTGGCAGGAAAACTTGGTACAAGTAATTGGACTGGTTACTTGGAGGGTTTCAAGGGCAATAAATGTAGTTTGGAGGTTAGTGTTTGGAGGGGGAACATGGGATGGGTTTGGCTGAGGTGGAGGAGGGGGGTTGAGTGTGGAAGGGTATTTGCAGGCCAAATGGGAGGGAGGATGGTGGTGGTCAACTTGGGGTTTGACCCGTTTAATATTAAAAACGGGGTGAGTTTGTTTTGGAGTGGGCTGGGAAGGAAGTTGGGCCAAGGGAAGGGTGGGTGGGTTTGTTTGTTATGTTTATTTATTTTTGGGCTTATATAACTAATAGGGTCCGTTTGGTTATTAACTTGCAAATCCCCAAGGACCAATTTTGTAATAGCTGCAAACTTGAGGGGCCTGAGGTGTAATTTCCCCAAAGTTATCAAAAGGGGTGAAACTGCCAAGCATGGATAGTACAAGGACCATAAAAGTTATTTTTCCAATTTTGAAAACCCAAGGACCAAAATTGTCATTTTTGAAACTTTAGAGACTAGTTTTGCCAATTATGCAAACTTGAACTCCAAAGGTAAAATTTGTCATTTCATGATTCCTGGGGGACTATTGTTGACTTTTCTTCAAAATATTTTATCCAGGGACCATTTCTGACAATCTTTGGAAGTTCAAGGACTGAAACTGTCATTTTATCAAACTTTGTTCGTTTTTCATTTATTTTCAATCCTTTTGCATCTGAAATACCCAAAAACACATTTCAAAGATATTTGTAACATTATATGGTTTATTTGTGTGCTTTTGGTCGTTTTTGTGGGTTTAACAATGTAAAATATATGTGTATTTAGACACATATCAATTCCCTAATTTAAAATCATAGGTTTTTAGAATTCATAAAAACTAAAATTCTAAGTGTTTAAAATCGTGGTGTTTTAAATACAAAACTTGTTTGATTGTCACAATTCACAAAATGTTATTGACTAGTAAATGACATAGTCACCCACAAATGTAAAAACACACTATTTAAAAAACAAATAGGTCCCATCACATTTAATGGGGTACATCTGTCAATTAATTATCAATATAGATTACAACCCATTATGAAATTAAAATGCATCGCTCTTGGTGGGGATTTTCAACCCCTTAATTTGTAGGCCCAGCCATGTTTTAAATCTCTACTTTTTGTGTATCAAACACAGTTTTTTTATGAAATTCAAATCTAAACTTAACCAAATACACTCAAATTAAGTGAACCAAACAACCCATTAAGACTTAAATGTTGATACTCGTCTACTTAATCTAGATAAGGTGCAATTTGATACTGATTTTAGGGGTTATTTACCATGTGATTTCGTGCATTTTGCCTCACTTTGTGTTTACTTTGACTTATTTGGACATGCAGTTTGGAAGAAAAAGACAAAAGCGGTGCACCCAAACGCTGTCACCTCTAAAGCTTGACATCGTTAGCCTAAGTCGGTGGAAAAAACCCTAATTCAACTACGGCGAGTTAATACTATCATCCGCAAAGCATGACGTCTATATATGTTCTTGTAAGTTTTCATAAATTCATGTGCAAACTTTGAGATACAAACCCTAGCTGAATTATATGTTATTTTAGCTATTTTCATCATTGTAATTCAAGTATAACATATCGATAATTGTATTCATTGATAATTCAATCATATTAATTATTGTTTGCTTGTGCATGTCTTTTCCTTGTTCTTCGTATGCTACGCTAGGTTAGATCTTTTAATGTTTATCTAGGTTTGCATGATACTTGTTATTAATAATATATGTTTACTGATTTCTTGATTAGTTATTGTCATTATCTGTTGCTTGTGAATTGATTAGATCTTCAATATTGATAATTTGCAATAACTGTTTACTATCGGACTAAGAACCACATAAAACTTAGAATTTGCTTAGGTTACTGCCATTGTTTAGTCGCCTAAGGTTCTTTGATTAGTTTATGTGCAGCATAATGTGATTGTAAAGCTATGTTGGACTGTGAGATATTAACAAGCTAGGTAATTAATGCATAATAATAATTAGTTATAGAAGTTGGACTAAGGCACTAGGTTAGTTAATATAGAGTGTATGATTTGGATCAAGGCACTACGCTAATTTAGGCAAATCCACAAATATAAATAGGTTTTTATGAGTTCGAGCAAACCGCTATGGTAAAATCGGTAGAACCACGGGTTATTGTGAGTGCACCCCATATAAATAAGTTTTTCTGATTTATAAGTTTACACAACAATTTACGTTTCTTGCTTTCAATTAAAACACAAAAACACCAAAAATCGTCATCTTTAGCTCTTTAGATCATTTTGTTATACTCTACGTATCCAGCTACCTCACTATTCCTCTAGAGAACGATCAATCCTCGGACTTATCACAAGCTCGTATATGGTGTGTGGTGCTTGCACCACACACTATATACGAGCTTTTGATAATTAAACTTAAAAAGACAAAGTTTCAACCCATATAGTCAAAATGATTTCATCTATCATTTGAATATTTTTAAGTCTTTTTAAAGAAAAATAATTAACATCTACCAATAAATATATATATATATATATATATATATATATATATATATATATATATATATATATATATATATATATATATATATATATATATATATAATCTATTTGCACTAGCAACTATACGTTTTCTTCTCAAATCATATACAAAACGAAATTCATAGGTACCAATAGAGAATTCTAATTCAAAAGGTATCAAATTCTAATTCTAAAGTATGATGAAAACTAATGCTATCAATCTCTATTTATAGGAAACTAATGACCTAAAATATTGCTTAATCCTAAAGCAATTCAATTTAGTAAACAGAGTAAGGATCAAATGAGAAATAAAATTGAAATGAGAATGTTGAAAAGAAACTACAACCGCATATTTCAAATGCACCTACAAACATAGATGCATCTCTCTTTAAATTTCTCCTTTTAATTTGAAATATGTGGCTATAATTCTTTCTTATTTTTCTCATTTCAAATTTTCTTCTCACTAGATCTATTCCCTTAGTAAACATACAAAAAAAAAAAAAAAAAAAAAAAAAAAAAAAAAAAAAAAAAAAAACTAATTAATATTTAGAGTAAATTACACTGTTCGTCCTTGCGGTTTGCGTTGACTGGCGTCGTTAGTACCGTGACCAAAAAAACTGCACCGTTCGTCCTTAACGGACAAACGTTTGGCGTCATTAGTCCCTCCTCCACTAACGCTTATTAAGTGTTGTTACACTTGAAGTCCCATGAGGGTATACTAGTCATTTCGCAAACCAAAAGGACGAACGGTGCAAAAGGACGAACAGTGCAAAAAAAAATTAATATATCTGTAAGTTCCGTTTTAATGCGTTTTCGTCTGTTTTTTTTACGTTTTTGTCTATTTTTTTTCGTTTTCGTCTCTTTTTCTTACGTTTTCCTCCATTTATTTTTAAGTTTTCATCATTTTTTTTTGTTTTCGTCTGTTTTTTTACGTTTGCGTCTGTTTTTTTCGTTTTCGTCTGTTTTTTTTACATTTACATCCATTTTTTTACGTTTTTATCCGTTGTTCTAACGTTTTCATACGCTTTCGTCCATTTTTTTTTTACGTTTTTATCTATTTTTAACCTTTTTTTGGGTTTCGTCTGTATTTTTATATTTTCCTTCATTTTTTTACGGATGAAAACGTGAAAAAAAAGAGGAAAACATAAAAAAAAAACATACGAAAATGAAAAAAAACGGATGAAAACGTAAAAAAACGGAGGAAAATGTAAAAATACAAACGAAAACGAAAAAAAAACAGATGAAAACGTAAAAATATAGACGAAACCAAAAAAAAGGGTTAAGAATGGATAAAAACGTAAAAAAATTGACGAAAGCGTATGAAAACCTTAGAACAACTGACAAAAACGTAAAAAAAACGGACGTAAACGTAAAAAATAGAGGAAAACGTAAAAAAAAATGAAAACGAAAAAAAAACGGATAAAAACGCTAAAAAAAAAAAAAAAAAAAAAAAAAAAAAAAAAAAAAAAAACTGGCGAATACCTATTAAAACGGAATTTACGAACGTATTAAAAAAAATGCACCATTCGTCCTTTAATAGAAAAATCATTCGAATTCCTTTTGGAAAATAACAATTTCAATAAGATGGCAGGCAAACGAGCAACAAGTTGCGCCGCAACCCCCTTTTGGATAGCAAACCCAATCCTACTAAAAATGAAGTTTTGTTTCTTAAGGGTCGACAAATTACTTTGCACAACCCGTTGTACCCTAGTCAAAAACTCTCTTGCCTCCGGAGCTAGGAACCCAAATGTAACAAAAGCAAAAGGGATAAACACATGTTGATTTTCTAAACAAGCCTTCTCGTGTTTAGTAACTTTGCTCGATTCCGCTTTCAACGCAGCTTGTCCCGCAGCAAACCCATTGTCCTTGAGCCCAACAAGAGGGGACACCCCTGTAAGATCCACACAAGCATGTTTCCCCCGGGGCCACCCAAACACAAGTATATCAGTCGGCCGTAAAGTAGACCTCCCTTCAAGCGGATCCGTCAGAAAGTTCACAGGGGCCTCCTTCTTGGAAGAAATTCCTGCTCGTTTAAGAACATCATACAAAACATCCTTGACCAAATCATGCCTATATTTGAAACCAGGTAACTCCTTGCAATGGACCGCATGATCGCCAAAAGAATCCAAACAAACCTTCCGGCAGATTGGGCAAGGCTCATCAACTGGAAACAAAGGGATCATCAGCCGGTACTTAAGGATAGTTCGGTACTCTAAAGCCGACATATATTGGCCTAATCCTTCAATGGGGATAACTGTCAAGAAATTCTGAGCATGAGGAGATCGGAGACATTCAAACACTGCTTTTTGGCGAGGGGATAAATCAAACTTCACTCCCAAATTTTGAACGATTCCACTAAATAAGCCACACGCCAAAACATTTTGGGCTTTAGGGGGGCGGTGTCCTTGTTAGAGAAACCGCTAAGATCGAAATCAGGGAGGGACATACGCAAGCGATCCATCGCATAACCATAATCAGTGTCAACCCCATCAATACCACATCCCCGAAGAATGTGGTCTTGCAAACTCCAAGATTGCGCCCTCGAGGCCACAAAAGCATAAGTAGATACATCCTCTGCCGAACATAAACCCAACCCACCAAAACGAGTCGGAAGGGATGCTAGCCTCCATTGAAAATCCCCAAAAAAAAGGGCCCCCACATACCACAATGTCCTCAATCGCCTTCCGAAGGCCATTGTCAAAAATAGAAACAGCTTCCCCTATATACATAGGTTGGCACGTTCTGAGACCGAACAACAGCTTTGCGACACCCATACATGAGCGGAGCAAAAGGAGCTCTGACTGAGGGTCCCGCAGACCTGGGAGACAAATCATTAGTTCCACAGCACGAGATGCCCTTTTCACGGCCAAACCACTAATAAACCCCGCATCCTGGCTAACGGCGCTGATGCGTGGGAATCGCAACAGGCTTTACCTCTCGAGGGATCTCGAGAAGTTTACAACCCCCACCAGGCAGTGTACCTGATCGTTGTAGTATAGTATAGTGACAAGTACCGGGGGATTGATCGTTCAGCTTAGGAATAGTGTCGCTAGGATTAGAAAGCCTAATTACTAGTTCTAAAGGTGAGGGATGATTATTTTTGTGTTTTTATATTTTTTAGAAAGCAATTAAAATCTCGGTTGTTGAAAGAGTGGGCGGAATTAGTTGCTATTCAACTAACCCAAAACTAAGATGCAATCAAAATAAAATAACAAAAATGAAAATAAACTAATTATACTAAGGTTGTGAGCAGTAATTGGAGAAAATGTGTTTACTTAGATTTCACTACTCCCTAGATATCTTTTACACGTTAATTACTTGTTATAATTGCATGGATGACGGATCGTATTCCTTAATACCATTCATGGGGTGGCATACATAACTCCCCAATTCTATGAGCTCTTATCTCCTCCTACACCATGCCCAGCACAACTATAGGGATTGTAAACAGTGGCTCATGCATTAAATACAACCAATAAAGACCTAGTACGCCTCGGTTCATGTTTCTTAAGACGTTCAAGCATGTTACCATTTGGAGATCTGCCAGTTTTCTTAAGCCTAACATATAAATCATTCATCCAAGACAAGAATAAACAAGTAATCAACACATAATCAATATCTAGGTTTCATTAGATCTAAGCAAACACAAAGGAGATCTAGCCTAGCATGATAGAATTAAGACAAGAACATGATATGGACAACCAACACATAGACATATTGATTGAATTAGAAGAACACTTATCTTGATTAATCATGCAAGGTATCAAGGGGTTGGAACCCTTGAAAAACCTGTAAAGTTACACCAAAATCGTCTTTAGGGTTTCTCCCAAAACTTCTCTCTCTTAAATGTGAAAAACTAGAAAACTATATATAGGAAAATAGGGGTGACGGTGTCAAGAACAAAGGTGTGACGCCGTCATCTCGCCGCCAAATACTTCCTCGGACGGCCTTGATCTACTTCTGACGCCCTGTGTGACGCCGTCATCAACTACGGATTTTTATTCTTAGGGTTTTGACGCCGTCAAGAACAACTCTTGACGCCTTCATGTACTGTTCCCAGCATGGAAAATTGAGACTTTGCCGTTTTCTTCACTTTTATGCTCCAAAAACGTCCAAAATGACTTCTTTTCCAGAATTCACTCTCCAAGTACCTAAAATCACAAAAGGAACGATTTAGGGCAATATTTGATCAAATAAATTCGGATTCGGGCTTAAATGACCCCCTAAAAACGGATCATTTTTCGCCTCATCAGGCGCCTCCAAGGAGTTTCACACCCAATGTTGGCCTCCCAATCCCGCAGGGAAACAGCCCATCCTGTACTTTCACCCCATTGCATGACGGCCAAAAAACTTCTGTTTTCTTAATGTTGAGTTCAAGGCCCAGGCGAGGCCCATCGGTCTTGATTATCTCTAAGGCTTTAGCTACCTCTTTAGTGTCTCCGATAATCGTACCATCATCCAAATACCAAGCATGGAAAAGCAGTTTACAACAATCCCTGATCCGGTGAACAAGTGGGTGCAAAACTGAAGCAAAAATGACTAGTATACCCTCATGGGACTTCAGGTGTAACAACACTTAACAAGCGTTAGTGGGGGAGGGACTAACGACACCAAACGTTTGCCCGTTAAGGACGAACGGTGCAGTTTTTTTGGTCAAGAGACTAACGACGCCAGTAAATGCAAACCACAGGTACGAACGGTGTAATTTACTCTAATATTTATCCAAAATCAAATTTACCAAACAACCTTTAAGTTACCTTCTAAGTTCTAACACCATCTTTACATATAACCCTCAAACCATGCCACTTAGAATCTGAAAATTACTAAATTAGCGTCGTTGCTGGTTTTTTTTCCTCGCATATTTCAAATCACTCCACCTACGTTTTATCTAAGGCAATTGCCACTGTGTTGCTACTCTGACATACATGTTTTCAGGAAAGTTATGATAGCAGCGGATGACTGCTTTAAAATAAGATTAATTAGCAATGATTTTCACCAAGCAACTACCGTTGGTTTCAGAGAAGGACGACTTTAAAACCAATAACAAGAGGATAAAACTGATCAAAGTAATTTTCATACATAATTCTTACTGATGGAAGTCAAAAGTTTTACAAATGTAATATGAAATCACAACATTAACCATAGTCCCCATCTAATGATTTTGCAACCCACAACACTATTACTCTATCCATAAAATTATAACTAAAAAAAATAAAATACAAAACAGGAGTCCTATTTGTTTTACCTTTCCAAAGTCAGAAAACAAGCTTTAATTGTCATCACACTTTGTACATCACCCTTTCCTTATTCAAACGTATAAGAGGCGGAAACTGAGCATCGTCGCCAAGTCTCACCGGCTTCTCCTGGACCCTGAAAATGTAAAAACGCAAAAGCAAGAATTATCACGGGTGCCATATGTACCCTAGAAGAGAAAGAAAAACAGAAAACGAGTCATTGAACTTACATTGTAGATCTCGTAGTCGGAACAGGACCAAATGATCCTAACACCGGTACTCGGAGGTGAGTAGGATCAGGACCAAATGATCCGAACACTGGTACTCGGAGGTGAGTAGGACCGGTACTCGAGCCGGCGTCAGTGGTAGAACCACTTCGAATGTGGTGAGCTGGAATGACTGGTCCAGGTCGACCCCTCCCTTTTCTTATAGTAATAGGGACATACGAGTCAGTTCCCCGAACCATATTTGCGGAGTTACCACTAGCTCCAATAGCATTTTGACCAGATAAAATTGGTCTAGATGGTGCACCACCACCACTACTAGTCAGATGATCAGCAACAGCAGTGTTTAAATCAAAACATTTAAAAGATTTCGTAGTCATTGCTGGAATGACTGGTCCAGGTCGACCCCTCCCTTTTCTTATAGTAATAGGGACAGACGAGTCAGTTCCCCGAACCATGTTTGCGAAGTTACCACTAGCTCCAATAGCATTTTGACCAGATAAAATTGGTCTAGATGGTGCACCACCACCACCACTAGTCAGATGATCAGCAACAGCAGTGTTTAAATCAAAACATTTAAAAGATTTCGTAGTCGTTGCTGGAATGACTGGTCCAGGTCGACCCCTCCCTTTTCTTATAGTAATAGGGACAGACGAGTCAGTTCCCCGAACCATGTTTGCGGAGTTACCACTAGCTCCAATAGCATTTTGACCAGATAAAATTGGTCTAGATGGTGCACCACCACCCCCACTAGTCAGATGATCAGCAACAGCAGTATTTAAATCAAAACATTTAAAAGATTTGGCATTCGCGAGATTCCTTATATTCTTAGCATAGTCTCCCGAGAGGTTTACTATATTCAAACTCTCATTCCCGTCTCTTTGTGGCAGTTTAAGCTTGAAAGTGTTATTCAATAGAATTTTGAGCTCCTCGTCAACTTCTTCTTTTTCTTTCTCTCTTTCTTCTTCATCAGGAGTCAAATCAGAATCACTTTCCTTTGAGGATTCTCCAGTAGACTCACCATTCATTCCCGGTATACTATCATCAAGATACCCATTTGACCAGTTTGGCTGATCCTCGTTTGAAGGCACTTCAGTCACCGTGACCGAAGATGGCGTTGAAATCTCAAATAATTTCAATGGATTTTCCATGAAAGTATTTTTGAAGCAGTTTTTTATCCCGTCTCCTAAATTCTCACTTGGTAGTAACATTACTTCACTAAGCCTACGACCACCGTATCTTAAGGCATCCTTTATTCTTGAAATGTTAACTACAAAATGATTAACACATTTTGGTTATGAAGATCCATGAGATGATTGCTTACCAGAAATATATTATCACTTACCTTTGATGCTACGACCTAGATTGTTGGTTGCTTTTAACGGGTCGATAATATTAACTAACTTCCGTTTGAAAAATGGAATATATGTCTCGGATTTTTTAGAAGGCACCACGAACATGTCTATGTAGTTGTTCAGAGACTTCTCTCCCAGCATCACGGGGGTCTCGACTGTTCAATACATGTAAAATAATCAGAAAAGGAAATGAGTACATATACTTTGTAGACATTTAATGGTATTTCTTAATTCTTACAGGTCACATTACGCAATTGAGATAATTCAACTCGACCATATAAGCTGATGCAATAATGTTCCCAGTCGAACCTACTGTAGTACTCTAAGAATCGGTACAAAACCTAAAACAGGCATAAAAATATTTGTATGAGTTAGCTCGAGTATTCAAATCCTAATTGTTATCACGAGATTAGAAGAGATTAATCATTACCATTAATGGGTCAATCAGCGAATCATAGTACATAATGAAGATGCACAGGACTAACACCTCCAAAGCATAAGTCGAAAACAGACCAGAACTAGCGCCAAGGATATCGACTTCATAATGACACCACGATTTAATAAGAATAATACTCCGTTTAAAGAGATTGTCTTTTTCGATAAGGTTATCAACCTATATCAAGGCAATGTAAAATAAACCAACATGACATGGTATTAAAAAGATAACAAAAGTTTAACAAAATTCATGTCGAATCAAAGCATGATCGTACCTGCTCCAGAAAACACAAAGAACAAAGTCCTCCTAACTGATTCCATGAGATGTCTATGGAGAAACCACCAACATTGCATTTAATAATTTTGACCTGTCATTGGAAACATTATGATCACCGATTGACAACCAAGAAATTAACTGTTTATTGATCGACCCGTATATTATTAAGGAGGCGTTTGGGATTGTTTATCAAATTTAAATAAGTAACTATATACTGTTTAGAAACAACTTATCTTTTTACCAACAAATCCAATCACCCCCAAATCTGTTTACTTATGTATCATATCAAAACGCAGTAAGCATATTATAAATATTCCAAACACCCATTGAGCAATAAAGGAAGATTGTGGATGAATTTATCTTTACCCTCGTCTTTTGACACAAGCTAGTTATATACAAATAACTATATATTAATGCATACAAAATCTAATACTAACATGAGTCATATATCCTATAATTCACATCATTCAAATTCAAGCAGTTGAATCACGAGGATAACCTCAGCATAGATGCACTTGATGTCCTGTATCTCAAACTCAGCATTTTCATTCTCTTTCTCGATTTCAAGTAAGTCAACAACGCGGCCAGGAAAAGGTATACTATCATCACCAACGACAGTAAGATCGATATCTCCAACTGGGAGATAAGTCTTAAGTGGCACTGAGCCATATGGAAAGACCTACAAGAATTACAGTACTTAGTTGTAAACTTTCACAGGAAAGTATAGCGAGATTAGTACTCAATAAGCATAGTTACACATCAAATCCATTAGAGCAGCTAATTACATCACTTAACATCTTTGTGCTCCGTTCAGAATGAAAGTCATATTGCTTCCTAAACATCTCACTCATAAGATTTTAAACCTCACTAATTAAGATAGCATTTTAAAAAAGATAATTGATTTAACAAACAGACTTTCTACACCCCTTCTTTGTAAAACTAAACTTTTCACACTATGATTGCTCTTTGTACACGTGATCGTAACTCCTTTTTAGATCCTAGTGGCTAAAATTTGGGCTTTTCTTGCATTTCTATGGATGTAATTTTCTTTTATTATGACTCTTTTAATAAACTGAGCTTTACTGAGAATCAAGCTTGTTTAAGTCTTGATGTTCATGTATTATGCCAATTACTTATAATAATATTGAGAGGTTTTATTCACATTTGCAGATGTAAATTTACCTAGATGCTCAATTATATAAAGATTTCCCAGTTACAAGAATCATTACAAGGTTGACATTTATCATAGTACGTGACTATTTCAAAGTATAGTGCACACTAATGGTTAAAATCTTTAGTAATTGGCATCTTTGACACACCAGCATAACTATTTGACAAATATTATGAACTTATCAAATAGATTACACATATAAACTAGAATAACGGTTACTATACTTGGATAACTCAATGCTTGTAAATCTGGTTGCTTACAAGTGAATCTCAACCATCCTACAGAGATGTTTGCTTTAGCAAATTTTCACTAATATAGTTATTAGTTGAATATGTACATCAAAATAAATAAGTATGATGCTCGTCAAAGCTCATTATATCAAACAAATCATAAAAAAAGAAAATCTACATTAAAAAATGAGCGAATAAGCAATAGATTTTGGCCACTAGGATCTGAAAAGAGTTGTGATAATATGTAGAGTACAGCAAACAATGCCAGTGGTATGAAAACATAATTCTATAGTGAAAGGGTACTTTTCTTTTAATTTCCAAATTATCTCAATAAGTAGGATCTAAACTCAAATCCATGAGATTTTATAAAATACAAGCACAAGGCAGAAAACCTGATCTTACAATGCAAAACTGATAACTGACACACATTTAAACCATAACAGTATCTTGCATCAAGTGTTTTTCACTTATTTATAGATGAAATAGCAGAAGACTTGAAACGACACTTCAAATTTTCTTTATACTAGTTTACTCTAACCCGTATGCAAAACGACAAAGTAAAGCAGATAGATCATGACGTCAACAATGATACATGAGGAAGGAAATGATCATTGAACCGATACAAAGAGGAAAACGGTATACCAACCGCCGTAAATGCATCACAACATCTTCATTTTCATTTATCCGTTACTTTTATTAAGAAAGATATGTTATATGAAAAGAGCAAAGATTTTTCATTGTTCATCAACACATCCAAAAGGGTGAAGAAAATATAAGATTTTTGGAACAATCAACAGAAAAACAACATTCATCTTCATTAATTAGGGATCAACCTCTATGAAATATAATCACTAGTAAATACCCAAACAGAACTTATAATGTATAAGAGTAACAAAATCAACAAAATTCCAAGATTGCATTTTTTTCTAGATCGTTCCAAGCATAAATAAAAAATTTAACCACATACTTAACAATAACCATCAACAACATGCATGAATACTGTTTGATCACTAAAATCAGTTTTGTGATCATGAATAATCATTCACAAAAAGACCCAACATAATAACAAATAATAATAATAATAATAATAATAAAACAAAACAAAAAAAAAAAAATATGGATTCATATAAGTGGAATTGGATATATACCAGTCAAAACCATCCATTTGTCCAAATAAGAATATTATAATATTAATAATAATCAGAGTAAATCCTCTAAATTTGCTAAAAAAAATCCAAACCCTAATTCACCTCGTGCACAAAATCATAAAAAACTCCACGTTTATTTTTATAACTTAAACCGTTTTTCAAAATAACCGAAACCTTAATTTATTTTTTAATCAAAACCCTTAATTTTTTTTTATCATTTTTAAATCAGAACCCTAATTTTTATTTTTTAACCAAAAGCCCTAATTTCTTTTATTATATCAAAGTGAAATTTAAATCAATATAATAATTGAAATAACTATAAAGAAATCAATCCCGATCGATTTTTTATATATCGATCTAATGAATTTACATATTAAATATAGTAATTATTAACTACTTACAAAAATAAAAACTTTAAACTCAAACAATAAAAAGCTAACGGAACAGTAGCAAAATAAAGCTTAATTAATGCATTCATGCTAAAAGGAAAGTTTTAGTAAAATGAAGTAAACCTTAATCACTGGATCACTACATTCGATTATTCGCTGCAAGTACTCAAAAACCCTTCTCCTCTTATTTTCAGATTCAAAAGTTGGCCTAACTCGATCCAATACTTCTTGAATCGAGTCTTGGACAACGACCCAGTTCTCCGCTGGAATCTGCTCAAAATCCGTCATAGCCAACCTGGATGTAAAAGGTAATGTTATCGCTCCAACACCCTCCATTTCAAACTTACAAAGTAAACATATGAAAAGTTAATAAAATTTGACGTAAAGCAAACAAAAACTCTTCGAGAAATAAAAAACAACAACAGAGTTTGGTCAGATTCGCAACGAAACAAAGGTTTTCAAAGGTTTTTTAAGAAATTTGACTAATAGATTGAAATTTAGGGGAGGATATGATGATTAAAAGTAGACTAAAACATGTATTCTTACAAGGAAGAAAAGTGAATATGAATTTAATAAAAGTAGACTAAAACATGTATTCTTATAAGGAAGAAAAGCGAATATAAATTTAATACATTTGGTAATTAGCTTTTATTTATTTTTGGTGTGTTTTTTGTTTGTTTCTAGCACATATAGATATGCATATACACATGGACATATATATAGATATAAGGGAGCGTGTATGTATAGGTTTATGGAGTGAGCTGCGACTAGTTAAGCCTGATGGTACTTGGTGGTGAATGTTTGAACTAATGTGAGTTTTCACTTTAAGTCCTTCGTGTTTTGGTTTTGTTGTGAATAGCTATAGACTTAGAAATTTAGCTCTAAATTTATAAGAAATGTGGTTTTAATAATTTTTTGTTTAAGTTATTGTGACATATTGATGATTTCTAGTGAGTGGATCAAAGTATGTACAAGACTAAGAATACAGAAATCTAATTAAGGAATCGGAAGGTTTTTTACATTAAAAAGTCATGTATAAAGAGGTATTAAAGCCACTATCCTAGTAGCTTTGTTCAAAAGCGAACAACCACTTCATCTTAAAGGCATCGATTAATTAAAAGTAGAATGGTTGGGTTTGAATCATATTGTACCACTATGGCACTAGATCAACATGAATTAGACGATATAAATTATTAATGTTTTGCTATAACCGGAAGTGATTACCATATTTAGTTCTTACACTTTCAGTTGGCGTTCATTAAAAACTTTTGCACTTTCAGTTAGCTATGATTGCTATTGAATCTATTACATAACGATGCTAAGCCTACAACTAAGTCTCCAACTACAAAACATGTTCAACATCTCCTTACTTCATACAAAGCTTAAAAAGAAGTACTTTCGGACAACCACATTAGATACAAATACAAATTCTTCTCAGTGTAATAGTAACTTATATGTACACTTAGAACTCTTGTTTTGATTCTTAGTTAGGAACTTGTTAGTTAGATTTCCTTACTTGCGTATAAACAATGCATTTGAGCTTAAGTCTATAACAGATTCATTGATAAAATTCTCAGTTTCATTTACAAAATGGTATCAGAGCTTTAAGTGACGTTATTAGTGGTGGATCACATACAAATCAAAATTCAATCCAATTAAACCATATAATCACCATAGATTCAATCAAGGAATCATCTTATCACACAATCAATCATTCTATTGGTTCAATTTCCCCGATTTCAATCAATTTAATGATCAAACCATTTGAAACCCAAATATGCCATTAAAGTGCCTCAAATCAACTAATTCTAATGGAATTAGTCACTCACAGACACATTCTTTCACTTAAACCCACTCAATTCTTGATTAGAAACTACTAAATTTTAAAATCATTAATTTTGTATTGATCTTTGCACACATCTAATTATAGCTCCTTAAATATATGTATATGATCATCTATCTTGTTTACCGAAGACTGACCAAGCGACTTGTGAATTTCACAGGGTTTTTAGTAATTTTTTTCATTTAAATAAAGTCTATGTTTCTCATGCAATGAACCATTAGTTATACGTTTTGTGTATTGTAAAACCTTCTAGATTCATAAATCTTGTAAGTAACATTGTAAATAAGTAAAAACCATCTCATGAATCACTAGATTAAACACCAAGATAAATAAGTTACTAAAATTTGGGTGACACTTGATTTCTGCAATCCAATTTTTTTTAACAACAAATGAATTATAAAGTAGCAAGAAGCTAGATATTGGTACAATGGAAGGATAAAGCGTTACATAGGTAAAACAACTTTATGCATTAATTTTTTTCCCCTACATCTACTTACAATCCAATAGTAGGAGAATGTATTGATATCGTTAAAGATGGGTCTTTGGAAGGTTTCTTGATGGAGAAAATAAATTTATTTCTATATCGCCAAATGGATCATATTGTTGGGATGAAAACCTTACGGTGGTCGATAGTAGACGTTTTACTACAATAACTAATTAACTACATATTCACCATTGCAATCTGATTTACAATTCCTTTTATGAACTTGATACGAGCAAAATGTGAAATCGTTTTTGCTTTACATTTAGCATTTTTATTTAAAATGATAAACCATGAGAATAATCTTTATTGTAGTCTTCAAGGTTATACCGGGAGAGGAAATGGTGAAATTGAAATTATAGTTCTTTTATTCTTTAATCAATGTTTGTATAACATAAGAATCAAGAATGTGTTGCATTTTTTTAGTCAATGTTTAGCTTTAACATTCATAATATAGCAAACTTTGTAGACGTTGGTTTTATGGACAATTGTATTCTAACACTTTTAAATCTATCAAATTAGCTACAAATAAAACTAAGATGTTTCTTTTGGCTATGTGTTCACTAATTTGAATATTTATCTAATCAAAAGTATTATAGCCATCTTTGACTAGATGTTTAGAAGATTTTATCGTGTACTTGAATTTGACAAGTAACAATAAATTGAGTTAAACTGATAGACTAGATTGTGAACCAAAGTTAAACGTAAAGGGTCTGTTTGTATAATGTTTAATAGTTGAAAGCCTTAAGTTAAACTATCTATTGCACTTAACTGAAATAAATAAATAAATTAAATATTAATAAAGGAAAGAAAAAACAAAAGTTGATATACGGTTAGTGATGAAAATCGTAATACAATAATACTCCTCTATTTCATCATGCTTTATACGTTACAACTCACCTTTATTTTTTCTAGATTTTACTATTTTTTCTATATATATTTTTTAAGGACATCAGTTTACTAATATGGTCCAATAATTTTGTTTATGAGTTGGACTTCATTTTACTGATGCATATCAGTTTTATACTGTTGGGTCAAAAATTTGACCCAATTGCCCTTACAAGGATATGAAAATAAAATAGCCTAACTCACTAAATAAAATAGTTGGTCACTCACTGATAAAGAATTCAGTGAGTATTTTATATCATTAAACATCAAACAAGTCACTGAGTGCATAGTCACTTAGTGAGTTACCTTCACGATGTTCAGTGAGTCTAATAATAAAGACTCGTCATTTAGTGAGGCGGTACTCAGTGAATGATCCCTGAGCCAAAGAAGAATGTAATGGAATCAGTGAGTGATGACAATAACTCACTGACTTCCTGAAACTGTCTATACAACATACTGATAAATATAGGTGGTAATTTCCAAAAAGGAGAAGTCAAACCAAGTACAAGTAATTGCCAAAGATGTTGAAATATTTGCAATGACACTTCAAAAGGATGTTTGTTCTATTCCAAAAGAAGATGAGGAAGGGGACCACTAAGAAGTGGATGACAACTCATCATCACATGGTGGCTTTGTACTTTGTACCTATATATATGTCTAGTATGTTACAGGGATAGTTGTGAATTCTAAACAAACAAAATACTTATTATTAGTTGATAGGATACCCCTCTAAATGAATCTTAAGCTTAGCTTGGATCAATGAGAGTTTATTATCATCTCAATGGGGATAATATACCGAAATTATCCCCATTAAGAAGCTGAAAATGTTATCATGTAGTCTAGTTGGTATTGAGTAATCTTGTAACTTTTGTTCATTATTATTAATGAAGTTCTTATTTATATTTATCAAGATTTGCTCAATTTCATGTACCAACATATACACACTACATTGGTTTGCTTTACTAATCTTCTTCAAACAAAAGACTTGGATAATTTCACTAAAAATACATATAAAAAATATATTTCAAGTTATTAAAGTATAGTAATTCAGTTATTCTCTTTAAAAATATTTTAGTAATATGAAATATTCTTTACAAATTACAAGATACATATAATACCATATATGTTTTTATTACATATGTTATTATTTATTCCTTGTCTTAAATTCCTTTTCTTCTTTAGCAATTAAATTCTTTTAATGTTTTTCCAAAATAAAAACTCCTTTTCTTCATTAGCAATTAAATTCTTTTAATGTTTTTCCAAAATAAAAATTAATGTGAATAGTCAACCTTGTTTTATGTTTTCTCGCGTTCAAATACCACATATGTTTTTATTACATACTAGTAGGATACCCGCGCGTTGTGGCAGCGGGTACCATATGACGATTAACCGGAGAAATAGATCTCGATGAGGCCTGGTTCACCACTTTGAATCAGTTCCAAGAGGTCCTCTTTGGTTCATTTTTTGATGGCTTTTATTGGCTAGCCGAACTGGTGGCGACACCGGTTCCCGGTTGAACCCACTGGTTTGGTCCAGTTTCAAACTATATGTACTATCAACTTGTTAGCTTGTATAAAGCTTTCTGTGTTTTATTAGTTTGCACAATGTGTATAATAATATGTACTTTTCATTTTATGGGTGTTTTAAAAATATCACTAATTAGTGTTTAATTATTTTATATTTTGGATTATGTTGTATCTTGTTTAGATTGTACTTATGAAAATTTTATTGTACTTTTAGTAAGGGTGTGTTTTAATTGGTTGTATTTAATTTGGTATATAAGCTTTTAATTGATTGTACAATGTGAATATATTATTGTACTTTTAAGTAATATGGTGTTTTAATAGGAGTATTAATTGTGTTTTAATTAAATTTCTTTGTTTGTATGTCTAATTGTGTTTAAATTACTTGCACATTTAGCAATAAAATTTGTAATGCTGAATTTTAAGGCATTTAATGCCTAAAAGTGTCTTTGTGTTTTATAAGATAGTATGATGTTACTCCCTCCGTCCCAAAATTATTTTCCCATGACAAAAAAAATACACAGTTTAATAAAAATATAATTAATACAGTTTTATCTCTCTTACTTTTTTGTCAAATAACAGATTTACCCTTAACCAATTAATTAACACTTCTTTAAAGTTTGTAATATTAATTTCAACTAAGGGTAATATAGTAAACTTGACCAAACTTCCCTATCTATTTTTAGTACTGGACAATTAATTTGGGGCGTACCAAAAAGGAAAGATGGACAATTAAATTGGGACGGAGGGAGTATTATTTTTTCGTTGTCTTAAATTCCTTTTCTTCTTTAGCAACTAAATTCTTTTAATGGCTTTTCCAAAAGAGAATTAATGTGAATATACGTGTGTATCTTTGACATAAGCGCACTAATTCACAGGCATCAAACTTTTGCTGGGTAGGGTTGATGGATACTATTATTGTACACAGAGTTGAGGTGTCCCTGCCAATCTACACTTTTGATCCGACATAAGCGCACTAAAAAGAGTTTGAAAATAATTTAAATTTAGTAAATATTTGTGTATATATATGCGTACATGAAGTTTCTTTATATTAAATGTTAATTTAATTTAATAAATTATAAAGGTTGTTACATTTAATAAATTAAATTCCTTCGTGTATTTATTTGTTTGTGTTTTATCTTGGTAATTGTTGGGTTACTGAATTCCCCAATCTTCCTCTAACTGGGATTTGAACATAAAATAACCTAAGTATTTAATATCCGTAAACACAAACAAGTCACTGAGTGAACAGTAACTCAGTGAATCATCTTCAGGATGCTTAGAATGAGCTTATGAAGAAAGGTTCACCATTCAGTGAGGCGGAACTCAGCGAGTTGCATCAAAGCCAAGAAGAAGGTGATGGGTTCAGTGAGGACGACAATAACTCACCGAACCCCCAAGACTCCTCAACAACTATTGAAGTACTTAAGACTGAAGATCTGAAGACTGAAGAATGGGCAGGACTAAGCGGGAAAGTTTGAACGTATCAACATGTGTCCTTATCAACCTGAAGTCAAACTTTCCCTGAATGGCATTATGTCAGGATGGTGTCATCACTGTGCATCAGAAAGGCACATTGTCCTTTACCCAATATAGTCTATTGTAACAGAGACAAAATATGTAAGTATTTTGTCTCTACTAGATAGGTCATCATTTTGTCTTTATCAGTGATGTTGTAATTTACTTGTGTATAAATAGGTAGCATAAGTGAGGAGTAAAAGTGGACAAGTTTGTGCAATTAATGATTAGCATTCACAAACCACTTTTACTCCTCCAAAGAATAACACAGTCCCTGAGATTGCTCAGTGAGACCTTTAGTTGTCACTCAAACATTGTTTGGGTTTAGAGAGGAGTCTATACCATACTTGTCGTTTCAATCCCAAGTGTTATTCCGCAAACACTTGGGTATAATTATTTGATTAACTTCTAATAAGAATTAAACGTTGAAAAACTGTGTCTCTTTTCTTTACGTTTATCTTTGTTGTTAATCTTTTACATCTGTATTAAAAAGTCATGGAACTTGGTTAGATTAACTCTTTAGTTAACCATTTTTCAAGTAACCGGGACCAACAAGTGGTATCAGAGCTTCTGATTTGTAAAACTTCTCTAAATCTGTTTTTAAAACACAAAAGTGCTCAAAAGTTTTTAAAATCAAGATCCCACCATGGCTGATTCAGATGTTCCCCAACTTGTCAATAAAAAGGGTGGAAGTTATTCAGCTACTGTCCCTCGACTTGAGGTTAGAAAATTCAACAAGTGGAAAAAGCGCATGTTTTGCTACTTGACAGGGATGGAACCATATTACATTAAGCTTATTAATGATGGTCCATATGTCCCAACAACTACCCAAGGTTTAGTCAAACCTGAAGCTCAATGGACCCCTGATGAGAGGAGGGTAGTCAATCAAGACCAACGCCTGAAAAGCATAATTATATCTTGTCTTCCTGACGATATAATGGAATCAGTCATCAATTGTCCTACTGCTAAGCAGACATGGACTGACTTGGTTCACAGCTATGAGGGTCCTTCAGATACCAAGGAAAATAGGATCATGGACCTGAAACTTGAGTACAATACTTTCAGGGCCAAAGGCTCTGAAAGTCTCTCAGAGACCTATACCCGATATAAGACCCTCCTGAATGAGCTGACCAATGATGGTGTCACCCTGTCCAAGCATGAAATCAATGTTGGCTTTGTCAACAGTCTCCCTGAGAAATGGTTAAACTTCTCTCAGGGTTTGAGAAATGCAAATTATATCCAGAACCTTGAGCTCCCTGAAATTTATGGGAAGTTTGTCTATGAAGACAATCTTATCACCAGGAGATACCCTGGTAATGCTCAGGAGACCAAAAAGACTCTGGCCTCCTCACCCATATCCACTGCTTTCTATTCAAATGGTATTGTGCAGGATTTTCAAGATGGATCTGATGATGAGGTTGATGAAAGAACCTGTGAGGAGTACCTGAATGATTTACAAATGAATTTCATGAAAGGGCACTCCTTGCAAACTCAAGAAGGTTTATTAAAAGAAACAAAAAATTTTCTAACTCAAAGGCAAATGACAATACTGAATGTTTTAAATGTGGTAAAAAGGGTCATTTTGCAAAAGACTATTTCTTAAAAACAACCTCGGAATCATCTTACAAATTCTCAGGAAACAATTCTTTCTCAGGAACTAGCAAGTTTCAACCAAAATTGCTTCAATCAAGTCAGTTTGTTCAAAACAAAATTGAAAAAATTCATGAAAAAGATTTTAAAGCCAAATACAGAAAGGCCAAGGCCAAACTTGCTCTTCTTGAGTCTGCCTCCTCAGTCACTCAATCACCTTAAGCTCCTAAACCTACTCAGGCTAAAAACAAGGGGCTGGTTGCTGAAACATTTTACTGGGATAAAGTTGAAGTATCTTCTGATGATGAAGAAGTTTACATCAGTGCCCTGATGGCTCTCTCTGAAGACAACAAGCTTGCTATAGGAAAGAGTCATGCAAGAAATGGAGAGTGGATGAACATCACTATGAGAAAGGTAAACATCTTACTTTCTATGGATGATGATGCTGATTGGAAATCTTATTTGGATTATATTAATGTTGATCTTAAGTATGTTGAAGAGAAAAGATTAAATTTGTTTTCAAAATTTAACAAACTGAGTTTTGAACTAAATCAGTGTAGAGATGAGCTTCTTGCTTTAAAACAAGCTAAACTTGAAAGTGTCACACTTCAAATTCAAAATTCTGAACTTGTAAAACAAAATCAAGCTCTTTAAGAAGAACTTAAGAAAGAAAAGGTTGTCATTTGGAAATGGACTCAGAAGAACCCCAAACTCTTTGACACACTGAGTCTCACACCCAGCACCAAAAAGGCTGCCCTGGGTGAAGATCAACTCACTTAAGTGTCTGGGGAGAGTAGCTATTCAACAGCCTTTCTATCAGCAAAAAAACTCTCTAGCAAAGAACTTGCTCCTAAGCCCAGTGATTGGATTGAAAGAGTCAATCCTGACAGTAAACTACCAAACTTCAACACTGGAAGAATTCTAGAGCCTGAAAGTCAGGCTATTAAGGAGTTGCTAGGAGTTACTGATGAACCCAGTCATACTGAGTCCATCACTGAGTCTAAATCAGATTCACAATCACCACTCCCTCCACCGAAAAAACTTCACAGAGCAGCACCTAGTTCAGATATTGCACCACTAGTCTATCAACCCCGCTCTCCAAAGAAGAAAACAAATCCATGAATAAGCATCCTAAAAAGACCTACCTCAGTACCATCTGAAACCAACACACCTTCAGTATCCACTGAAGTGAAACCTGAAAGCACTAATTCAAAGTTTGATCAGTTAGCTGAACTTGTTAGGAAGTTGAGTGAAAAGATTGAGTCCTCTAAGAAACACACTGACTCAAAATCTAAATAACCAGCAACTTCCTCAAGTTCCTCCAAATCAAAACCCTCATCCAGATCTTTAGTGAGATGTGAACTATGCAATCATCCGAATCACTCCACTGATAATTGCTACAGAATCCTGTTCTGCATGATATGCAAACAAGAAGACCACAGGACTTCTGATCACAACTCTCACACTGCTTCTCTAAAAGCACAAGGTCCTTACAAAACACAAGGCTATAGTACGCCTCATCTTCCAAACAAAGACAAATTGCTAAGCCTTTCTTGCCATGTCCTCACTGTGGGTTCAATGATCATCTACCTGATGATTGCATGATGAACAATTGTTGTAACATCTATGGAGACCCCACTCATGATGACAAAGGACATGACAAGATCATTCAAGCCAGAAGAAGCAGCTCTACCAGCACTTCTCAGCCAACTGAGTCTTCAACTACCACAAAATGTAAAACTTGTGGAAGTTCATTCTACTCTACTTCAGACCATGATTCTTTAGCTAAGTTCAAAAAGTCCCTGAGGACTAAGCCCACTAGGAAGTGGGGTAGCAAGTAAAACTAACCAGTTTACTATTTGTGCAGAAACACATCAGGGATCCTGCTTGGCACTTTGACAGTGGATGCTCAAGAAGTATGACTGGTATGAAGAGTTATCTGCACAAATATGTAGAAGAACCAGGACCCAAGGTAGTATTTGGTGATAACTCTTCAGCTCCCACTGAAGTTTATGGTTCAGTATACTGCAATGGTATAGTTTTTACAAGAATAGCTTATGTCAATGGTCTCAAGTACAATCTGATAAGTGTGAGTCAACTATGTGATGCAAAATACATAGTTGAGTTTGATGACAAGAGAGGAACCATCTTTAATGCCAACAAGGAAGTTGTGTTGATTGCTCCTAGGAAGGATGATGTTTATGTACTAGACATGTCATCCCATACTCAAAATGGGACTTGCCTCTTATCTAAGGCAAGTGAGACAATCAACTGGCTCTGGCATAGGAGACTCTCTCATCTCAATTTCAAAACATCAACAACCTGGCCAAACAAAACAAGGTTCTTGGCCTTCCATCCCTGGTGTATACCAAAGACAAGCCATGTTCTGCTTGTGAAAAAGGAAAACACAAAATGGAGTAGCTGAAAGGAAAAATAGAACACTCATTGAGGCTGCAAGGATAATGTTGAATGGCTCAGTCCTCTTAAAACACTTCTGGACTGAGGCAGTCAGAATAGCCTACTACACTCAGAATAGGTCCATTATTGTGAAAAGACACAATAAGACTCCCTGTGAGATATTCAAAGGAAGGATCCCTGACATCAGCTACTTTCATGTATTTGGGTGTCTTGTGTTTATTCATAATCACAAGGATCACTTAGGTAAATTTGATGCCAAAGCTGATGATGGATACTTCCTGGGATACTCTCTGGTTTCCAAAGCCTACAGGGTGTTTAACACAAGGAGACAACAAACTGAGGAAACTTATCATATAACTGTTGATGAGAGCACTGAATCCATCAGGTTCTCCAGTTCCTCAGTTGAAGAGATTGGTATTGATGATTCATCAAGATATCCTCCTGATGAGTATCTCCCTGAGAATCACACTTCAACTCAATACCAAGCTGATGCTGATGTCTCATACTACATCATCCCTCACAATCTACCCCAACCAACCATGAGTGAATTCATTGAAACCCAACAAGTCTCCAATGAGACTATTACCACTGAACCAATTGTTCAGGAACCCTCAAACCAAGCAGTCAACACTGAGGTCACTAAAGACCAAAATCTTGAATTACCTCAAGTTCCTGTAACTGAACCCACTCCAACAAATCAGGCTTCTACAAGCTCTGACTCTTATCCTAGACCTCAGGATAGCTGGACAAAATCCAAAACAATTGAGCTTGTCAACATCATTTGTGAGCCCACTGAAGGCATGCTTACCATAAATGTTAAAGAAGCTTTAACTTATGAGAGCTGGGTTCAAGCAATAAGAGAAGATTTGGAACAATTTGACAGGAATGATGTCATGACCCTTGTTGAATGCCCTAAAGGTGTTTTAGTCATTGGAATGAAGTGGGTCTACAAAAACAAGACTGATGAATGTGAAATAGTCATCAAAAACAAGGCAAGACTTGTTGCAAAAGGATATAACCAACAGGAAGGTATTGATTATGAGGAAACCTTTGCACCTAGTGCTAGAATGGAAGCCATCAGGATCTTCCTAGCCTATGCAACATACATGAACTTTAAAGTTTACCAAATGGATGTAAAAAGTGCATTCCTGAATGGTAAAATTAAAGAAGATGTATATGTGCAACAACCTCCTGGCTTTGAAAGCAGTGAATTTCCTAACCATGTCTGCAAGCTTAACAAAGCCCTTTATGGACTAAAGCAAGCACCCAGGGCATGGTATAAAACACTTTCAGCCTTCCTAATCCAAAACAAGTTTGTTAGAGGAAAAATGACAACACCCTGTTCATCTATAGAACAAAAGGTGATGTTATCCTTGTTCAAGTGTATGTTGATGACATCATCTTTGGCTCAACAAATTATAAACTTTGTAAACAATTTGAAAAACTCATGACCACAAAGTTTGAAATGAGCATGATGGGTGAACTCACTTACTTTCTTGGACTTCAAATAAACAGACTAACAAAGGCATATCCATTTGTCAAGAAAAATACATTATGAACCTACTGAAGAAGTATGAGCTCTCTGACTGCTCTTCAGTGAAAACCCCTATGGTTCCTCCAAACAACCTTGGTCCTGACCTCACTAGTAAATCAGTGAATCAAACCCTATACAGAGGAATGATAGGGTCACTGATGTACTTACTTGCCTCAAGGCCTGACATCCAATTCTCAGTCTGCCTATGTGCTAGATATCATTCTGAATCAAAAGAATCTCATCTCACTGTTGTCAAGAGAATCATCAGATACCTGAAGGGTACACCTAACCTTGGTTTGTATTACCCCAAACGTTCAGGGTTTGATCTCAAAGGATATACTGATTCAGACTATGCAGGCTGTAATATGGATAGAAAAAGTACCTTAGGATCCTGCCAATTCCTTGGTGGCAAACTTGTGTGTTGGAGTACAAAGAAACAACAGTCAGTGGCCATGTCCTCAGCTGAAGCTGAATATGTGGCTGCTGCAAGGTGTTGTGCAAATGTACTTTGGATGAAGAACCAAATGAGTGACTATGGCATTCAGTACAAGATGGTACCCATCTTTTGTGACAACACCAGTGCCATAGCCATCTCCAATAACCCAGTGCTTCATCAAAGAACCAAACACATTGACATAAGATACCATTTCATCAAGGACCGCATCATGAATGGAGAAATTGAATTACATTTCATCCCCACTGAGTATCAGTTAGCTGATATTTTTACCAAACCCTTTGATGAACCCACTTTCACCAGACTGAAAGTTGAGCTGGGCATGTTGGACATTGAATCAGGCAACTGAATAAATTTGTTCCAAACTGATGTAAATTCTCTTAGGTCCCTGATCATCAACACACTGAATGATAAATCATTCAGGGGGGCTCAAGATATCAAAAGGCATTAAATACCTAACTAAATGTTCTAAGTACTTAGTTAGTAAATGTCCCAGGTAGGTAACTGATTTCTATTTAATATAGGAATATATGTTACTTACATAACTGGCATCCATATCTTGGGCCCTCATACCTACCTCACCAAAACCACTGAGTATTAAATGCTCTCACTCACATAATTATATATGTGGTGACATCACTCTGCAAAAAGTGTCTTTTGCATAGCCGCGCAACTGTTCATCTAATCGTGTTGCGAAAAAAGAGGAGTGATGGGAAATGTGGGATTAATGCGGATATCAAACCCATTTTATATCACAATTCAAATTTATAAAAATCAATTGATATCCACATCATCCTAACCCTAATTCCATCCTCTATAAATACCCCCACAAAGAGAAATACACACGCTTTTAAAAATTAAGAAAACTCTTGCAAATTTTTTTTAGAACTAAAACTTGATTTCAACTGTGTGTGTTCTCTCTTAAACCAAAACCTTTCTCTCAAAATCAGACCATTTTTCTTCACAATGGCTTCTTCCACGGCTGTTACATACGCCCCCAATGTGGAATTCCAGATTGAGGGTGTTGACCTGACCAAAAATAATGTAGTGAGAAATGTTTCTTACCCTGAGGGGTTCCCAGAATACAGGGATGTGGTTAAATACCTCCAAAACTGTTTTCTCACCACTGCACTCACAAAAACCCCCTCCATAATATACTATGATTACCTGAGGGAATTCTGGTGCACCGCTATGGTTGAAAAACCTGATGCACCTAAGGATGCCACAGTGTGACACCCCCAAAATTTTACAACACAGCGGAATTCCAATTTGGGTGTCACTTCATAGCTCATAAAAACAAGTTACATATAACGACCTCAAAAGAAACGTTTAATAAAATGTCACATTCAATTTGATAAATCAGAGTACATAGGTCTCAACAATTTATATTTAAAACTTAAGTTACAAGAGTTCAAAAATGACTCATTTGCATATTTAAAGAAAATAATTATCGAATGTGAAGAAAACAAGTCCTTCAAAGTTTGATATCCACGCGACTCCGATTGCTCCCAATGCTCAGCTAGCAAATAATACCTGAGAAAATACATGCTAAAAAGTCAACATAAAGTTGAGTGAATTCATAGAGTTTAATAAGTAATAAGTTGAATACAAGCATTATTTATCGGGCGACAAGTATTGCAATTACATGTCGGTTTATTTGATTATAGTATTGAGTTCATGTAACCGAACCTTGACGATTTTTAATAATGCCCCGGAAAGGTAAATTTTGCCATTTACCACAATTCTAACTATTATGTGTCTGTATCCCGAACAAGGCCCGCCAAGCCTAATATGCATATCCATAATACTAGCGTTTACTACTCGAGTAATTAACGGTTCATGAGGGGACTTAATTGGCAAAAAGCATTCAATATCTATAATCGTATAATCGGGTCCAGCATACCAAAAACTACTTGTATTCAGCTTGTAAAAACTAGCATGTATCCCCCTCGCGAGGTTTATAAAACATTTAAGTAAGTAAAATGTGAGGCTATGAACTCACCTTGGAAGGTAGCGACGTAAGTAACACAACGGTACCAAAGAGTATGGCAGAAATAGAGTAGCACAATTGATGTCAAGGATTAGAGCACAACGATACAGAATTGGCATAACCTAAAGAATATAAGTTTGTCTCAAGATATGACAATGCGGAAAGTAATCGATACGTATAAGTTTCAAAAGATGGAGTGTTTTAGTTTTCGTGGAAGATTCGTTTCAATGTTTGTAAAAAGTTTAGTATCTCATTCGTGTGGTGGTATGAAGTCATAGACTCAAGATAAACGCACGTTAAAGTGTAATATATATATTACACTTGATATTCAGATGACAGTCTAATGGGCAATTGCCCAATATCTTAAGTCTATCCCGTCTATGTATAGTCCAAAGCGTATCAACTCGATATATGTCCAATATATATATGATCCAATGTTTATACAATAGTCCGTTAATGTTTATTACCCGTTAATAATCCGCAATTTAGTCCATACGATGTGTTAACGTCGACTAAAATACTAGTTTGACTTATATGTTGACTTTTCCATGTATATATATTCTTTACTTAAATCTGACCCGACCAAAACGACCCACTAAAACACATTTTCACGTCTCGGACTCAAAAGAGATCTTGTGTAAAACGACATTCTGGAAAACTTTTTAGTTATAGCCGAGACCTGAATCTTAACGTAAACTGACCAAAATGCCCCTGCAGTTTCTGCTGGTACTTTGACTTTTTAAATAAACTGCAGTAGTTTGACTTTCAGTTTTGACCCGTTATATCACACTTTCGTGACTCGGACTCTAAAGAGATTTTATGCAAGACGTCATTCCGGACAACTTTTGTGTTTCGGCCGAAGGCCGAAACGGGTCAGAAGGTGCCCAAAACGAACCATTTCAATTCTGCGCAGGATTCAAATTTACCAATATAATGCTGAATTTTAATATAAAATTTTCCAGATTTCGGACGGCCATAAAAACTTCGTTATTAGGAGTTACGGGACGTTCCAAAAACCGAAACGAACATAAAAATAAGTTCTTTCATATTATCCAATCAAAATTTAGTTTTTACAAAATCTCAGACCTGGATTTGCTTGTCACAAAATCTGCAAGAATATTACAATTTCAAAACTTATAATTCCAATTCAAACTTCATCAAATCAACATCACAACTTCGCAAAAGTATCACCAATCCTACTCCCCATCATCTAACGCATTAAACCAAGTGATTTCAAAGTAAAATATATATATATATATATATATATATATATATATATATATATATATATATATATATATATATATATATATATATATATATATATATATATATATATATATATATGCAGAACCAAACACCCCGTTGGGGCTGCTTTGCAACCACTAAACACCCTCGGTTGGGGCTGAAATATAAGCAGGTCAAAACGCACCCCTTGGTGCAGAAAATAACAGGTCCAAACGCACCCCTTGGCGGGCTGTTATCAGCATGACCAGACGCACCCTTTCAGGGCTGAAATAAGCAGATTCAAACACCCCTATATGGGCTGAAAATAAACAAAACCAACACCCACTCGGTGGGCTTAAAAACAAGCAGATCGAACACCCCTTTGGGTGGCTGCGACAACAGATAAACAAACACCTCTTTGGTGTTTATTGACAAACTGAACCAAACAAACTCACCCTCTCTTGAGGCTGTGTCTGGCAGAATGCAAAAACAAACGCACCCTTGCGGTTCGTTGGTGTGGGTCAAACAGCAAAAACCAAGCGCACCCTAACGGGGCTGCGTTGGTGGACTGAGGTCTAAACGAACAAATGCACCCTCTTGGGTGATTTCTTGGCAAACTGAGACAACAAACAACACACCCACATGGGTGTTTCTGTGGTGAACCCATGAACCCAAGAAAACGACACCGAGCACAAAACAAACAATCATCACTTTTTAGTTAGATTTTTAACCACACGAAAATGATTAATTAATATGTTTCAAATCTTGATTCTTAAATCATGAAAACTAATAAAACGATTTTTAATTTCAACTTTAATTCCACGAAAACATAATAATAGATTTAAGATTTGGTTTGAATAAAAAGTATCAACAAAGATAGATGTATATATTTCGACATACCAAACGAGATCGAGAAGAGGTAGAGATATGGTGGTGTGGCTGAGGCGATGGAGCGTCTGTGGTGGTGATTACCCGAACCAGAAACAACTTGAATGATCTCCACACTAAAACCCAAGAATCAAAGTGGGTTATTTCTTGTTTATGGTGTTATGTGTTAGGATTAAGGATCTAACAACTAAACTTGAACTAAAGATGAATATAACTTGTAAAAATCAAAATGATAGATGGTTATTGATGGTGTGATGGTGGATTTCGTGGCTTTGGCTGAGAAGAAGAGAGAAAATAATGGATTTTTGGTGTAGGTGAATTGAGATGAATGAGTTAAGGTTGCAATGATGGGTATTGGAGTGTAGTAGTGGTAATAAAAGGTGATGATTATGTTTTATGTGCATGAAATTTGATTGGACCATGGAGAGGTGGGAGGGGAGGCGTGCAAGGGCTGGAAAACAACCATAGTTATCTCTTTTTCTTGCAAGCAACATTAAATGTAGGAGTGGTAGTGTGTAGAAGTGTAATGTAAGTAATTGATGGTAAATAAGAGGTTTTAAGTGGTATTTATGTGAGGTGAGGAGAAGTGGTCGACCAAGGCAAGCAAAAGGAAGAAAAATGAATAGATTTCATGTGTATTAAGTTAATATTAGGTGCATTAGTGAGTTTGTTGGGTTTAAATCAAGTGTACGGACTTAAAAATGCGAATTACACAGTACCGGGTAACCTAAAAATGTGAATTTTAGAAAGTTATCATAAAAATATTATAAAATTGTTATGAAGTGTTAAAATGAATAATTTTAATATTTCATGGGATACTCGGGCTTGCCGGAGTGTTAAAACGAAATTAAAAATCAAAACGCATACTGAAAATGCGTAAAACGGAAAAACTAGAAAGTTTACATAGTAATGGAAAAATAATAATGTGACTTATAAAATATGCATGAAATGAATGTATAATATCTAAATCATATAGAATGAACATAATATATGGTCGGTTCTAGTTAATGTACGTTTATGACGGACGCGGATAACTTCCAACGAAGTGAACGATTTAAAAAAAATAGAATAGTTAATAATAAAATAATAAAATTAATGACATGAAAATTTTGAAATGTCACACACAGTAAGGTTCTTAGTGGAGAATGGGACAAAGTCCCTCACTCTCAACTACAAGACCTTTGTCAAAGCCACAGGCCTTGACTACACTGAGACCTTTGCTGCCCACCCCACTGAAGAGGAAGTGAAGGCAATTTTGCTGGAACTGGGGCCCTACGATCAACTTCACCCAGATGTGACCCAGGGGTCCTCCTAGCCAAAGCTCCAATAATCAAAACCTGGTTTCCTGCCCCCTGGAGGATCTTGATAACCTTTGTCATTCAGGTCCTTAGGGGAAACAAATCCTCCACTGAGCAACTTAACACTACTCAATCAATGATAGTGTATTGTCTCCTGGAGGGTATAAAAATTGACCTTGGAGAAATTATCTTCAAGGACCTCCTTGCAAAATTGGGTGGGAAGTCTAGGCAAAAACTTATGTCATACCCTAGATTTATTTCCTGCACCCTGCAAAACTTGTTGGGGTCCGAGTACATTAAGCCTGATGGCATAGGCTTAGAGCCTGAGGTCTTACACAAGACCAATTACTCTTGTGACCTCACTGAGGTTACACTTGTCGCCCTGACCATGTATATGCTAACTGCTATCCAGGGTGACAACAAGATTTCACTTGTTCCCTCTCCCACCAAGAAGGTGAAGAGGAAGAAGGGACAGGGGTCTAGGAAGGTGGCTCAACCCAAGTCACTCGCCACTCGTACCTCTGTTTCTAAGCCTGAAAAAGGAAGGCAACAACAGACCCTGACTGCTGATTGGTCCCAAACGGTCAACCTAAACTGACCAGGTTAATGGTCAACTAAGTCAAACGTCTCAGACCAAATCTCCGCGGAAGTATAGTGTTTCCCGGGGTCGTTATGTCCCGACGAGGTGTGATGGTTATAAAACGGGTTTGTGATCGGGTGAATTTGGACAGGAAAGGGGTTTAAGTGAGTTTGAATGATTACGCTACGGAAATATAAGTGAGAACGATTAAACACACTATATTAACAATGACGTGAAACCTAATTAACCTAAAACGTTATCTAAAAACTTAAAATCAGAAATTGCTTATACGTAAGCAGAAAAATAAGCCAAACGGCTTAAATAGAAGCTATCACTTTATTTATATTTTTGGTTTTTCTTATTTTACAAACTACTTTTACTAACGTAACCTAAATTTAAAAACGTAAACGTTATTTAAATAAAACGCGAGTTAAAATTAAAAATAAACGCGAGTGCGCGAAATAAAAAATGAAATTTAAGCTACGCTAACCCTACGGACATGAAAATTATATTTTTACGATCCTAACGATAAAAGAAAATTTTAGAAAAAAGAAAATTATTTTTTTGACTTTTTAATTATTTATTATTAATTAAAAACTATTTAAACTTAATTAAGCTACTTAGACTAAATTAATTATAATAAATACTAAATTAAAAGTTAAAATTATAAAAATTATTTTACAACTACATTAAAGTAATAGAAACTTAATAAAAATATAAAATTTCCTAAATACTAATAAATAAGCTAATTTAATAATTTAATACTAATTATTCATTTAATACCTAATTAAACTAATTTAATTATAAAAAATACTAAACTAATTTCTAAAATTATGAAAATTTTTGTGTAACTACTTTATGCTAACAGAAAGATAAGAAAATTGTTACAACACCCCAAGAGCTTATTAATAAGCTGGAAATAAGCAAAATAAGGTGAATTAAGCTAAATAGATTACTTCTACTATAAGAATAAAATTTGCAATAGAAAACCTGAAAAAGACGCAAGGGCAACTGGATTACAGGTACTCACTATCACTCTCAATAAGGGGGAGGTCTCAGGTTCGACCCCTGCCTCACCCCTTTTTGCCCAACATTTTTATTTTTCAAATTTTCTTTTACAAACTAATGATATACATAAATTGAAGCACTTTTTGTAAAAACAACTTTTCTAAAACAAACAAATAAGCTCTGTGACAGCTTATTCTCCCAACAGTTAATTAAGATAAGCTTAAATGGGATTTGGGTTGGAAACAAGCTACAACAAAAGCTATAATGTTACAACTAAGACTACATTAAGCTAAAATCTACTACAACATACTGAGAATCAGCTAAATTACACAGAGAAGAACAATTGAACAAGCATAGTTAGCAAATAAGCAAATCCCAACCCACCAAACAGTAAGCAGGCCTGCAGGCTTCTATAAGCCAAGATTCAGCTTATTTAATCAGCTGAAAAACCAAAATGAAACCAAGAAATGTAAAGATGGCCTGTTGTACTTTACAAAAAACTAAAATTCACCAAGTGGGTCCCACTTATGAATCCTGGAGAGTGCTTGGAAAATGGGTGTTGGGACAGATTAACTGTGTGCAGGGCAAAGAGTGCTAGTTCAAGCTGGTGCACAAGCTAATCAGCATTAAGCTAAGCAAGAAAAACTACTCAAACATGTAAATGGCTTGCCAAAGAAGCAATGGAAACAACTTCAAGCATTTTGAAGCTTGTATGAGCTTAAAATTGAGCTTGTGAAATGGGCTTATGCACACTGGTGCAGGGCAGCCTAAGGGCTACTTGGGCTTATAAATAAGCTAGGAAACCACAAAATCAGGACTATAAGATACAAAAAGCTAAACACTAATTAATCCTAACCTAATAAGCTAATCTATACTGGACAAAGCAAATCAGAAGAACAATTTAAAGCTTATCTAACACTAATAAGATCAAACAGACATATACTCCTTCAGCAGGCCTAATGGGTGATTTCTAGGCACAACATAAACTAAAAGCCAAAAAGCACTTGCATCAAAAAGCTCAAAAACCTAAAGACTAACCACTGAGGTACATGTTTGAACAAGTTCAGGCCAGATTTGGGCTTTTATCAAGCTTGTGAAGCAGCTGATAGAAACTTGGATTAGGCATGTCTGATGGCAGGCTTGTGGGGGCAACTTGAGGGGCTTGAAAAACTATTAATAAAAATTCCTAAAATTTAAATAAAAGTAAAAACAAGAAGATAAGCTGGGGAAAAAGCTATAAACTAATTTATAGAACTTAAGGACCTAAAATGAACCCGTGAATAATAATTGTTTAGGGGGGTTTGGGTTAATAAGCTGCTGATGCAGCAGTTAACCAAACTGGGTCAAATGGAGATTTGGATTGTTAGACCTCCAAAGTCCAAGATCAGGGGATTCTTGTATCTTAATTGAGATTAAACCAAGCAATGGACAACAATAAATCTACCTTATTTCTAAACCTTCCCTAGAACTGATTAATGAAACAGTTAATCCAATAAGAAACTAGGGAAAGTTACTCAACTCTTTTCAAACCACTAAAACTTGAATGGAAACCACTTTATGAGCTGAATTGAATCTATTTCAAACCAAAACTATGACTAAATCTGTTTCTACCCTACCAAACTTGATTAGTCCAAACACTCCCTTAAAACATGAAATGGTTTTTTAACACTGCTAAAACTACACTACTAAGAGATTAAATAATATTAACCTATACTAAGCTGCTACTAGTCAAGTAAAATCAATAAATACAGAAGATAAGCAGTTAAATTAGGCAGAGTACCAATAAGCTAAAGCATCAATTTAGAAAGGTAATTTCCAAACTTTTAAATTTTTCATTAACTGGAATTGCAAATTACATCACAAACTTAAACAAACTTAATTAAACTAAAACATAATTAATCTATTTTACACTAAAACTACCTACTCTAAAATCCTAATGCCAAAAATTGGCTTACAACATTTTCTATAAATACTAAGAAAAAATACATTGAACCAGGGGCTTTGTCTTCTTTCCCTTTTTTCTTTTGTGCTCCCTTCAGTCATTCCTAACCATTGGATTGGTTCCCTCTTTTCATCTCAGCCCTAGAATTGTGGAGTTATATGAAGGTGGGGGACAAAGGGTGTTACCAATTGGGGTTGACTTTGGGAAGTGGTGGAGTAGTGGAGGTTGTAGGGTGGCTGAGTAGGATGTGTTGGAGAGGAGGGGGGAGACAAACTTGTTGGGAGAGCAGGGGTATTGGTCTGGGAGTTGGTGATTTGGCGGGGAAGAAAGATAAAGGGGGTAGGGTTGACTTTTAATTTTGACCCGTGTGTTTTTATTAATAAAAAGGGAATGGGGTGGGCTTTTGATATTGGTGGGCTGGGGTAATAGTGGGCTGGGGTTGGTTTGTGTTTGATTTGGTTTATAAAATTACAAAGGAATCCGTTTGGTTTTATGATAGCAAAACACAAGGACCAAAAGTGTAAGTTATGAAAGTATAGGGGCCTGTGTAATTTATCCAAGGTATTCATAAGGATTTATCTCGCCAAGTTTCATTTACCAAAGGATTATAAAAGTTAATTTCCAAAATAAATAATCCCGGGGATCATTTTTGCCAAATTTCAAACTCCAGGGACCCATCTTGTAATTTTCCAAAAGGTTTCATCCAAGGATCATATTTGATAAATTTTGATTTTTAAAAACCTCGGGTTGACTTTTCTTTCATAAAAAACGCTTAGGGACTAGTTTTGTCAATTTATGAAACTTGAGGGACTGAAACTGCCAATTATGCAAACTTTGTATGCTTTTCATTGTTTTTGCTCATTTTGCGTATAAAATACAATCCCTGGGATATTTTTAGTATTTTGATGCATTTCTGAGTGTTTTCGGATGTTTTGGCAGTTTAAATACGATAAAAATGATGAGTGTTTGAGCACTCATCAATCCCCCACACTAAACTATTGCTAGTCCCTAGCAATATTTTTGGAAAACTTGATGGATTTTAAACTCTTTACCAAAAGCCATCACTTCTGGAGTAGCCAGGTGTAAGAACAGTGGCACACCTGATAACCGTGTGATTTTGAGCAAACCACCAGCTGTCAACGGATTTGATTTGTCTTTACCAAGAGCCGTTTGCTCCTGGACTAGCCAGCTCTTGATGGAATAGTCAACATCTTGGTGAGCTGATTACCAATTATGGATTTTCCACGGCCTTTACCACATGTCATAATCTTGTGGGCTAGCCAACTCATTTGTTTTTGGGGACACTACTACACAAAAGGCTATAAAGACCTCCTAATAGATACCGGTTTTGAAAAAACTGGTTCCTATGTTAAAAAAGTAAGGTGCACAAGAAGTATAAATATTGGTCTTTCTTGAATAGACCAATGTCTATACTAAAATAAGCATAGAAATTGGTCTTGTTACATAAAACCAGTCTTTAAACATAGTAAAAGACAACGGTTGTTTTAAAGAGACTAATTTCTATGTTTTCTGTCATAGACATTGGAGTATCGTCATATTCGTCATATTTTTATCTAAACCAGAATGCACCCACGCATCATTATTATGTATGACGCTTTATTCTATATATCAATGTTGATAAATCGTACATTATTAGCATGGTGGAAATGAATACTTTAGATACTTCGTTTTCTTTTCTCATTGAAATGTGAATGCAAATTTCAATAATAATAATAATAATAATAATAATAATAATAATAATAATGTTGAAAAAATCGGTTAACTCGGCCTTGTAATCGTCGATTACAAGGTGCACGGACTTTCAACTTGTTGATTTTTACAAGGTAATCGGCCTTGTAATCGGCGATTGCAAGGTAATCGGCCTTATAATCGGTTATTAATCGCTACAAGACCTTTAACCGCCTCACTACCAACTCACAATTTTTGCAACATTGATATAGTAATAATAATAATAATAATAATAATAATAATAATAATAACTACGGTATCATTTTAGACACATATACTTGGGCCATTAAGTCTAACTCGTAACTCCCCCTTTATCAATTTTTCTTATTTGTTATTCTCCTCTAAATTAACCCTAAACTTCTTACTTTTCAGCCGCCTCCTGTCTGTGATGTTCTTCCATGGGACCGAACGAAATTAAAGGTTGAATTTTGTAGTTCTAGATCTCTAATTTCATAAATCATTTCGGGGAATGTTTTTACTTACGAGTTTGATTTTATTTTTGGAGTTATGGAACTTGATTCTTTAACATGGACACATGTATGCTTTCATTATTCACCATGTATTTGATTTACAAGTAATTTTTTGTTTATGTTAAATACTCGCTCTTCAAGATAAGTAAAATGGGAATTGGCATACAGTTATAGCAAATCTTTTTAAAGTGTACAGATTTATTGAACTGGGAAGAGGATCGGATAGGAGCTATTCATTTCTCGAGTGGTATGGGAATCGGTGAATATGCAAAAAAGTTACAGGGACGAATTTGGGTTAACGATAAAGGGGCATGTAAGGTTTGTTGTTACACAAGTCATGCTTCGTGCATATGATTAACTGTTATTGTTTATTCTTGTTTTCCACGAGTAATTTTTTTTTTTTTTTTTTTTTTTTTATTTTATTTTTGAACTGCACGAGTAATTCTTTTTGGTGTGGCTTGTGTAATATCAAGAAGTGTGAGTATACATTTTTTTTTTTGTTAATGTTCATTTTTTTTTGTTAATGTTCAATATCAAGTTATTATAGTAGCCATGTTCGAGAACTTTAGTAGATTGTTTACATAAGCTTTTGCGATGACTAAAGTAACTTGTCATTTATATTATAAAACTTAGTTTATTCACTCGTCGAGTTGTGTGTAGATGTAATGATCTTGCAGCAGCCGTAACAATTAGCTCATACTTGGAGATAAAAAAATGAAGCGAAAAAGGTAATTCACGACTATTTAATTAAATGCCATTGGTAAGTTCTTGGTTTTTAGCTTACAAAATCACAACAATTAAATCATGTTACTTATGATTCATGACATTTATTGACTTGTATACAGATTGGGTACTTGACTCATTGGCATTTGACGAGTTAAAGATGATTTTGGCCATCAGTCACAAAAATGTTTTGGTGTTCAAGTCCCTAGAAAGATATATGGACATAGCTACTTGAATTTCAAGATTGATTTTTTATTTGAATTTGTTTTATAATATTTGCAAAGATGCTATTGTATTGAATTATAACATTTGAATAAATGTTATTTATTGACTTTTGGATGCTATGATACCTAATTAGATATTAGAATTACAGTACATCATTGGTTACATTTGTATATAATGAAAAAGTATAAATATATTGGTATATATGAACAATGCAATGAAAATATTTTGACGAAACATTTCCAGATTCCCGATCAAACGATCTTTCGAAGAATTTTTGACGTAAATATTGCTTTTCATACCTGTTGAACTCTATAAAAGAAATTGGTTTTTAACAAAAAAACTGGTCTTAGTTTTCGGAATAAAGATCGGTTACAAAACCAGTTTCTATGTGTTTTGGTCAAAGAGATACCCCCTCACAGAGAGTGGTTCAAAAACCAGTCTTCATGAATCATTCTAACCGGTGTCTATGAAATTTTTTGTAGTAGTGGGAGTTGAGGAACCATACAATTTTGGGCAAATTGCAAGCCATAAACGGATTTGAGATGTCTTTACCAAGAGCTGTTTGCTCCTGGACTAGCCAATCCCTTTTGTCGGTTAGACAAGGCGGACTGATTACCACAAAAATTTTGAAGCACCAGTGAAAAAAAATTTAAAATTTTTGAATTTTGGCTAAAAACGGGGGTATTAGATAATAAAATGTGATAAAATTCGCTAGAATAGCGAATACCCCCCCCCCCCCCCCCCCCCCACACTTAGCATGAATATTGTCCTCAATATTCAAAGTCCCGGCTATTATGCCGACATTTTGAACGTAAAAGGGCAACATTACAAGCTAAGCGTGGAAAATACCATTTTGTTTTTCACTCTTGTAACCATAGCATGGGGGACTCCCCCACACTTAGGGTGAAAACCCTATAAGCATGCTACTATTTTTGTTTACCGAGTCGCTAGCTTGACTCGACCCCGAATTCATTTGTCCTTGGGGAATGTGGAAGAAATAATCTCAACCGGACTTTCATTCAAGATGTTTGGACAAACATTTGAAGCACGTGAAAGTTCCACACCGATGAGATAAGTATTCGTCTCAAGATAATGATACATGAAAATGCCGGGATCAAAGATGGTATCCTCACTCCCGAAGGAATGAAGAACAAGAGAAGTCACCTTGTAGGTGAAGAAAAGGAAGAAAACCATGATGAAAATCATGATTTGATATTCTTCCTCAAGAGGAGGCTCCGTAGCCTGAGTTTGGATTTCAAAGGTTAAGCTCTTTGGTTTGGACAACATATCGGGAGGGAGGGTGGGAAAATTTGTCGTAGAAATACAAACTCTCATGATTGAGACTCTATCCCCCCGATCATGGTTTTTCTTGTCATCCAAGTAATCACACTCCAGAGGAGTCATGATATGAGTGAGTTCACTAGAGAACTCATGATGGATATACGGAGGTGGGACATGTGCGGTACTTTGTGGGCTATGAATATGCACCTTGTCCATTATAGTCTCCGTTTCAGACTCATCACTATCAAAGATTGGATTAACTGAATTTAGAGTAAATTCATAATCGAATTCAAACAAGGGATTCGTGATAGTCGTATTGAATGTTGTGGAAACAAAGTGGTCAACATCCTCTTCTAGGTTGACGATCTCGGAACGGGAAAGTGATGCATCAATAAATTCGATGTCTTTAGGATATAAAGAATCGACATCACTATAATCACTGTCAAAATTGGAGAAAGTCTTAACAAGATCATTTGGAAAGACAAGAGGAGGAGGTATATCACACACATGATCAAGAATACCCTCAAACTCACTTGGGATTGGGATAAGGTTCTCAACACTAGACTTTATGAATTTGTCCGATTCCTTTTCAGGAATAGTGTCAAGATGCTCATCCCCCATTATGGGAGAGTTTGTGGAATATTCGGGTGTGAGCTGAGGGAGTTGAGAAGGACTAGCACACATGGAATTTTCAATTTCCATTTGTTCATTTGCTAATAAATCTGTCCCACTCTTTTCTCCCTGTGTTTCCACAGATGCAGTTTCAACTGAAGTCGAATCAAAAGGTTTCTCAGATACCTTTGGGATTGGAACAAGGTCATCAACTTCCTCAAGAGGATTGATTTTGACCTCCTTGTCCCCCATTGGCAAGATATCTGAAGTTTCCTTAGGGTTTTCCTCTTCGAATGGTTCATCCTCATCACTTTCATCCTCAAGATAAAATGAGTTAACAGGAGGATTTTGTTTCCTATGAATCAGATCTTTAAGACAGTTTATACTATCTTGAATGGTCTTGTTGACTTGATTTTGATTCATAATCATTTTAGTAATCAATTCAGCTCTAGCTAACTCGTCCTGAGGTGGTGGTTGAGGGTTTGTGTATTGTGAAGGCTGGTTAAAACCAAATTCATGATTGTTACAAGGAACCTGTTCATAGACAAACTGATTCCTAATTTGACAATCAGGGCTGTAGTGAGGGCCTCCACAATACTCACAACAGTAAAACTGTTGGGTCTCATGGTGTGGAAGCTGATGGAATGAATTAGTCGTGTCATGGTAGGAATATGGATTCTGGTTATAGACGGACCCGTTTCCTGACTCTACCATGCCACAACTAGGGCAATTACCACCATTATAAGGACTACCACACCATCGACAAAGAAGGTGAGGATGAGACATAGAAAGAATCAAAGGGTTTTGGAGGGTAAGAAATGGAGAATCAAAAAGGTGGGAGGGTAAAGATGGATATTTTTGGTGTTTTTGGAAAACATTTTGTAAGAAAGAAAATCTTTTTGTGTTTTTTTGTGTTCGTTGAAAACTAATGTTACAAAGTTTTCAGGAACTGTTTTGTTTTTAAAATGAGAAAATATGAACAAAGGATGGTAAATATACAATGAGTGTATATCCAGATTCACTAATCTGTAAAACCGTTTAGAAAACGCGCACAACCTCCCCGGCAGCGGCGCCAAATTTTGATTGGTCCCAAACGGTCAACCTAAACTGACCAGGTTAATGGTCAACTAAGTCAAACGTCTCAGACCAAATCTCCGCGGAAGTATAGTGTTTCCCGGGGTCGTTATGTCCCGACGAGGTGTGATGGTTATAAAACGGGTTTGTGATCGGGTGAATTTGGACAGGAAAGGGGTTTAAGTGAGTTTGAATGATTACGCTACGGAAATATAAGTGAGAACGATTAAACACACTATATTAACAATGACGTGAAACCTAATTAACCTAAAACGTAATCTAAAAACTTAAAATCAGAAATTGCTTATACGTAAGCAGAAAAATAAGCCAAACGGCTTAAATAGAAGCTATCACTTTATTTATATTTTTGGTTTTTCTTATTTTACAAACTACTTTTACTAACGTAACCTAAATTTAAAAACGTAAACGTTATTTAAATAAAACGTGAGTTAAAATTAAAAATAAACGCGAGTGCGCGAAATAAAAAATGAAATTTAAGCTACGCTAACCCTACGGACATGAAAATTATATTTTTACGATCCTAACGATAAAAGAAAATTTTAGAAAAAAGAAAATTATTTTTTTGACTTTTTAATTATTTATTATTAATTAAAAACTATTTAAACTTAATTAAGCTACTTAGACTAAATTAATTATAATAAATACTAAATTAAAAGTTAAAATTATAAAAATTATTTTACAACTACATTAAAGTAATAGAAACTTAATAAAAATATAAAATTTCCTAAATACTAATAAATAAGCTAATTTAATAATTTAATACTAATTATTCATTTAATACCTAATTAAACTAATTTAATTATAAAAAATACTAAACTAATTTCTAAAATTATGAAAATTTTTGTGTAACTACTTTATGCTAACAGAAAGATAAGAAAATTGTTACAACACCCCAAGAGCTTATTAATAAGCTGGAAATAAGCAAAATAAGGTGAATTAAGCTAAATAGATTACTTCTACTATAAGAATAAAATTTGCAATAGAAAACCTGAAAAAGACGCAAGGGCAACTGAATTACAGGTACTCACTATCACTCTCAATAAGGGGGAGGTCTCAGGTTCAACCCCTGCCTCACCCCTTTTTGCCCAACATTTTTATTTTTCAAATTTTCTTTTACAAACTAATGATATACATAAATTGAAGCACTTTTTGTAAAAACAACTTTTCTAAAACAAACAAATAAGCTCTGTGACAGCTTATTCTCCCAACAGTTAATTAAGATAAGCTTAAATGGGATTTGGGTTGGAAACAAGCTACAACAAAAGCTATAATGTTACAACTAAGACTACATTAAGCTAAAATCTACTACAACATACTGAGAATCAGCTAAATTACACAGAGAAGAACAATTGAACAAGCACAGTTAGCAAATAAGCAAATCCCAACCCACCAAACAGTAAGCAGGCCTGCAGGCTTCTATAAGCCAAGATTCAGCTTATTTAATAAGCTGAAAAACCAAAATGAAACCAAGAAATGTAAAGATGGCCTGTTGGACTTTACAAAAAACTAAAATTCACCAAGTGGGTCCCACTTATGAATCCTGGAGAGTGCTTGGAAAATGGGTGTTGGGACAGATTAACTGTGTGCAGGGCAAAGAGTGCTAGTTCAAGCTGGTGCACAAGCTAATCAGCATTAAGCTAAGCCAGAAAAACTACTCAAACATGTAAATGGCTTGCCAAAGAAGCAATGGAAACAACTTCAAGCATTTTGAAGCTTGTATGAGCTTAAAATTGAGCTTGTGAAATGGGCTTATGCACACTGGTGCAGGGCAGCCTAAGGGCTACTTGGGCTTATAAATAAGCTAGGAAACCACAAAATCAGGACTATAAGATACAAAAAGCTAAACACTAATTAATCCTAACCTAATAAGCTAATCTATACTGGACAAAGCAAATCAGAAGAACAATTTAAAGCTTATCTAACACTAATAAGATCAAACAGACATATACTCCTTCAGCAGGCCTAATGGGTGATTTCTAGGCACAACATAAACTAAAATCCAAAAAGCACTTGCATCAAAAAGCTCAAAAACCTAAAGACTAACCACTGAGGTACATGTTTGAACAAGTTCAGGCCAGATTTGGGCTTTTATCAAGCTTGTGAAGCAGCTGATAGAAACTTGGATTAGGCATGTCTGATGGCAGGCTTGTGGGGGCAACTTGAGGGGCTTGAAAAACTATTAATAAAAATTCCTAAAATTTAAATAAAAGTAAAAACAAGAAGATAAGCTGGGGAAAAAGCTATAAACTAATTTATAGAACTTAAGGACCTAAAATGAACCCGTGAATAATAATTGTTTAGGGGGGTTTGGGTTAATAAGCTGCTGATGCAGCAGTTAACCAAACTGGGTCAAATGGAGATTTGGATTGTTAGACCTCCAAAGTCCAAGATCAGGGGATTCTTATATCTTAATTGAGATTATACCAAGCAATGGACAACAATAAATCTACCTTATTTCTAAACCTTCCCTAGAACTGATTAATGAAACAGTTAATCCAATAAGAAACTAGGGAAACTTACTCAACTCTTTTCAAACCACTAAAACTTGAATGGAAACCACTTTATGAGCTGAATTGAATCTATTTCAAACCAAAACTATGACTGAATCTGTTTCTACCCTACCAAACTTGATTAGTCCAAACACTCCCTTAAAACATGAAATGGTTTTTTAACACTGCTAAAACTACACTACTAAGAGATTAAATAATATTAACCTATACTAAGCTGCTACTAGTCAAGTAAAATCAATAAATACAGAAGATAAGCAGTTAAATTAGGCAGAGAACCAATAAGCTAAAGCATCAATTTAGAAAGGTAATTTCCAAACTTTTAAATTTTTCATTAACTGGAATTGCAAATTACATCACAAACTTAAACAAACTTAATTAAACTAAAACATAATTAATCTATTTTACACTAAAACTACCTACTCTAAAATCCTAATGCCAAAAATTGGCTTACAACATTTTCTATAAATACTAAGAAAAAATACATTGAACCAGGGGCTTTGTCTTCTTTCCCTTTTTTTCTTTTGTGCTCCCTTCAGTCAGTCCTAACCATTGGATTGGTTCCCTCTTTTCATCTCAGCCCTAGAATTGTGGAGTTATATGAAGGTGGGGGACAAAGGGTGTTACCAATTGGGGTTGACTTTGGGAAGTGGTGGAGTAGTGGAGGTTGTAGGGTGGCTGAGTAGGATGTGTTGGAGAGGAGGGGGAGACAAACTTGTTGGGAGAGCAGGGGTATTGGTCTGGGAGTTGGTGATTTGGCGGGGAAGAAAGATAAAGGGGGGTAGGGTTGACTTTTAATTTTGACCCGTGTGTTTTTATTAATAAAAAGGGAATGGGGTGGGCTTTTGATATTGGTGGGCTGGGGTAATAGTGGGCTGGGGTTGGTTTGTGTTTGGATTTGGTTTATAAAATTACAAAGGAATCCGTTTGGTTTTATGATAGCAAAACACAAGGACCAAAAGTGTAAGTTATGAAAGTATAGGGGCCTGTGTAATTTATCCAAGGTATTCATAAGGATTTATCTCGCCAAGTTTCATTTACCAAAGGATTACAAAAGTTAATTTCCAAAATAAATAATCCCGGGGATCATTTTTGCCAAATTTCAAACTCCAGGGACCCATCTTGTAATTTTCCAAAAGGTTTCATCTAAGGATCATATTTGATAAATTTTGATTTTTAAAAACCTCGGGTTGAGTTTTCTTTCATAAAAAACGCTCAGGGACTAGTTTTGTCAATTTATGAAACTTGAGGGACTGAAACTGCCAATTATGCAAACTTTGTACACTTTTCATTGTTTTTGCTCATTTTGCGTATAAAATACAATCCCTGGGATATTTTTAGTATTTTGATGCATTTATGAGCATTTTCGGATGTTTTGGCAGTTTAAATACGATAAAAATGATGAGTGTTTGAGCACTCATCAACTGCTGACACCCTCAGGATCATTACCGAATCACTGACCCCAAAATAACCGCCAACGGAGGGCACTGAGACATCACACTCAATGTCCTCGGGCAAACCTATTCCCAAAGGCTCTGGTGACATAAACAAGTCAGTGGAGTTGGAATCAACCCAACCTCCACATCCTGATAAAGGCTCTGGCAAATCACAACCAGGGTCCCAGGGAGCAAGGGGTCCTAAATCCTCGGTGGGGCAGCACTACTCCACTGAGAAGGGGACCCATACCACTTCACATCCTGCTAAAGGCTTGGGTAAATCACAACCCAAGCATCAGGGAGTTAAAGCCCCTAAATCTTCGACAGGCCAGCACAAGCCTGTTGGAAAGGGGGGCAAAACCACTCAGGTGCCTGATGAGGACATTCACAAATCAAAGCTTTTGTCTTATGGCACAACAACTCTTCCCAAAGACACAGAGGGACTTATACAACCCGCTGATAGGGACACAACAATCACGATTCCTAAGGATGGCACTGGAAAATGCCCATCAGTCTCTGAAGGGATCCCAAGGGACAAAGACTCAGAGGGAAACATACCACCCGCTGATATGAAACCTAAACCCACTCGTGGAGGTGCCCACAACTTGGGAACTGGCTCTAAGGACCAGGCAGATAAAACCCAGTCTGCTGGATTAGAGGGGTCAGGACCTGGCCACAATGAAGGCAAGTCTTCTTATGAAGAGGAGTCGGATAACCTTCTTTTACAGATTCAGTCCATGGCTGATGTTCAGGCATCCTTATTCTCAGATGATGAATTCCATAGTGATGAGGAGGTTTTTGAAGCCGGAGATGACATGGAGGTTGAGGAGAAAGTCCCTGAACCAATCTCTCAGTCTCCTCAATCTCCTATCCATGAAGATGCTGAGTCCTACTCCGAGTCAGAATCCTCAAATGATGATCAAGCTCCTCTCACTGGGAAGTTCTTTACCAAGTTCATCAAAAAGGCCACCAATGCCTTATTCAGGGGAGTCACTGATGAAGTGTTTGATATGCACACTGAACAGGCAGTTCACTACTTCAATCTCAAGGAGTCAGTTGAAGAATTCAATGAAGATGTCAGGGAGCAGAACTCCTCCATTAACTTCTCCCTGACACAGATGGTTTCATACCTTAACCAGTTTCTTGAATCCCTCACCAAACTGAATACAGGGGTTCAGTCCATTCAAGAATTGGTTAAGGATGATCCTGAACTCACCAGGAAGCTTCTTCAGATATCAGAGACCTATCAGCTCAACTTTGTGCATCTCACTGAGCTACTCACCCTGCTGAAGTCCTTCAATCTTCAGGCTCTCAATAACTCAGTGGAGTCTGTCAAAACCTCCCTTGCTGCCTTGGATCAATCAGTGGCAGTTCAGTCTCAGAAGTCAGTCTCTATAGCTTGGAGTTTTGGTTCTCGATTGACAGCAATGGAAAATGCTCAGGCATCACTTGAAGCCAAGGTGTCTACCATTCAGCAGGACACCTCATACATCAAGACTATGATGACTGAGATCTATCAGGCCTTCAAGGGTTCCTCTCCCTCTGCATCAGTTACCCCAACTCTTGCCATCACTACAGCTCAGGTAACAGTTGAGGGGGAGAATGTCACTGATGCTCCTCATACTAATGCACAAGAAGAAGCTACCGATGTTGCTTCAAGAGGACAGCCTTCTCACACTGAGGGGGAGCATGTCACTGAGGCCACTCCCATCTCATCAGTTCAACCTCATGAAGAAACAGTCTCCTCATCTCATCAGCTGGATAAAGGCAAAAGCATTGCTACAACACCTGAACTTGAAATAGTGTTGAAGCCTGCCTCCACCTTAGTCAGACAGGACCCTGATGAACCAATCAAAGTTCCATTTGAGATCAATGGAGTAATTCATCACCTCACTGATGCTGAAATTCAGGCCTATTTGGAAAAGGATGAGATACTGAAAATGGTGGCTGTGGAAGAAAGGATGAGCAAACTTGTCCTTATAAAGGTTGTTCATGAAGAGATTGAGAAGATTGGTTTGGACACTGAGGAACTGGGCAGTGGGCAAGCTGGGGCAGTCTTCAAAAAGGCTCAGGAAGAAAAGTTAACTGCCCTTCAAAAGAAAAGGGAAGAAAAACTCAGGAAGGACGCCCAGGTCAGGAAAACCAGGATTGAGAGATATACGTGGGTGATGAAAGAAAGACTAAAACCTGAAACCATCACTGATATCCAAATTCATCGCAACACCAAACTGGCAGTTGTCACCGTGTTCAGGGGACCTAACCAAATAGTAATTGATGTCCATAATCCATTCAGGTTTACTGACTTTAGCATTACTTAACTTGATGAGCTTCGACCTATCATAGCCAAGCAGCAAAACGTCGTGGTACCTAGTCTCCTAAAGTCACTGAAGGAAAGGTACGACAGACTGAAGAAAATTCCTGAAGCTCTTGACATCCCTTCCCTACTTCCTGCATCATCAACTGAGACCGCTCCACCAAAGGCTTCCAGAAGAAAGAGGAAGCAAATTGAACTGGAGCTGGAGCCTGAAATCAAGGTTCCTGGGATGGATTGTGACAGGTCTTTTCCCGAAGGAATCACCTTTGTAAACAATGTGGTTCTTGAAGCTCCTGAAAGAGGCCTGTGCTTTACTGATGAGTATGGAAACCCTGCTTTCCAAAGATGGTCTGACATGGACAGGGCTGGATTTAAAGCAATGCTTATGTATCTCATGTTGGCATCTCCAATCAAGAGGGCTGAAAATATGAGGTTCTGCCTGGACTTAAAAGCTATGATCAATGAACACCCTGACAGACATCTACTCAGATCTAAGAAAGCAAAGATTGAAGCCCTTGGATACCAATTGGACATCTGAATCTGCAACAACTATCTTTTTGTTTTTGTATTATCAGTAGGATCTGTAATAGCTATTAATAAACATTGAATTTCTTTTAAAGTTATCAGTGTCCTACTCTAATTACATTAACACTCAGTGAGAGATAAAGACACTTGCCAACTCACACTGAATCATGAAACACTTAGGCTATTTGTATATCCAAATAGGGGAGACTGTTGGGTCACTGAATTCCCCAATCTTCCTCTAACTAGGATTTGAACATAAAATAACCTAAGTGTTTAATATCCATAAACACAAACAAGTCACTGAGTGAACAGTAACTCAGTGAGTCATCTTCAGGATGCTTAGAACGAGCCTATGAAGAAAGGTTCACCATTCAGTGAGGCGAAACTCAGCGAGTGACATCTAAGCCAAGAAGAAGGTGATGGGTTCAGTGAGGATGACAATAACTCACTGAACCCCCAAGACTCCTCAACAACTATTGAAGTACTGAAGACCGAAGACAGAAGATCTGAAGACTGAAGAATGGGCGGGACTAAGCGGGAAAGTTTGAACGTATCAACAGGTGTCCTTATCAACCTGAAGTTAAACTTTCCCTGAATGGCATTATGTCAGGATGGTGTCATCACTGTGCATCAGAAAAGCACATTGTCCTTTACCCAATATAGTCTATTGTAACAAAGACAAAATATGTAAGTATTTTGTCTCTGCTAGATAGGTCATCATTTTGTCTTTATCAGTAACGTTGTAATTTACTTGTGTATAAATAGGTAGCATAAGTGAGGAGTAAAAGTGGACAAGTTTGTGCAATTAATGCTTAGCATTCACAAACCACTTTTACTCCTCCAAAGAACAACATAGTCCCTGAGATTGCTCAGTGAGACCTTTAGTTGTCACTCAAACATTGTTTGGGTTTAGAGAGGAGTCTATACCATACTTGTCGTTTCAATCCCAAGTGTTATTCCGCAAACACTTGGGTATAATTCTTTGATTAACTTCTAATAAGAATTAAACGTTGAAAAACTATGTCTCTTTTCTTTACGTTTATCTTTGTTGTTAATCTTTTACATCTGTGTTAAAAAGTCATGGAACTTGGTTAGATTAACTCTTAGTTAACCATTAACCATGTAAACGGGACCAACAGTAATTATGACTCATATATATACAAAGTTTTTAGTGTTATAATAATAAGACAAAAATACACCGTTGGTCCCTAAACTTTCCACAAACCATCGCCATGGACCTTAGCTTTCTAAAATCGTCGTCTGGCATCCAAAACATGGGAATTAGAGGCCGAATGCGTCCCTTGACCACTTTTGTCTTGGTCAACGCTTATGTTTTGGTATATTCGCAAGGGCATAATAGGCAAACTACATTTTTCACCACATTATGGTTAAATCAACCAAGAGTGATAGTTTAGGGAGCAACTAAGAACTATGCTTTGTGGAACTTGAGCCTACCTTTTCTAATACGCTAGTTATAATTCGCGCGAAACCAATTAACCCACAAACCAAACACATTTACACACCATAATAACACACACCCTTATCCAGACACCCATTTCCAGAAGTCAAAGACCTAACTAAAATTCCAACATTACAATGTCTTTTGGAGACAATGTGATCACTGATATGACAGATTATATCAGCCACATGCTAGATAACGTGACCACTACTATTATGAACCGATTGCCACTAAAAGATGCGGTAAGGACCGGTAGTTTAGCCAGAAGCTGGAGGTTTAAGTGTACTTTGCTGACCGATGTCATAGTTGATGAGGATTTGTTTTACTATTTAACAAATACCTGTGATGGGAGGCATATTACTAGGCTTTTACTTCAGCTTATTGGGCCAGTAAAAAGGTTTGTATTTTCCGTAAAGGCCAAAACGCTATTTGGACACGACGACTTGCATTATGAAGACATTCATGACTGGCTTTTGTTTTTTGCTCGGGTCAGAGTTGAGGAGGTCACAATTCGAAACTGGTATGCTGATCCAGTTACTTTGCCAACCCAACTTTACTATCGTCAAGAGTTGACATTTCTAAAACTTCATTGTTTCACTTTTCCAACTATGACAAGTTTTAGGGGTTTTCCAAAGCTACTCAACTTAGAATTATGTAATGTCAATTTTCATAGTGGTACAGTTTGGGACTTAGTTGCTGGTTGTCCCTTGCTTGAGTCTCTAAAATTGGATCGTTGTAGTACAAACGAAATGAGACTATGGGATACTGCAATTCTTAGGAATTTAAAGACGTTAAATTTTTCATTTGGTATTTGGAACCATCCTATGACAATAACAACTTCCAATATCTTTCAGTTGTCAAATGTTCCTAAACTTGAGACCCTTACCATGGATTTTGAAAACTGCAATGTAAGACCTATTCTTCGCATTTTCTACTTCAACTTACATAATGTTAAAGTAATTTCTAATATTGATGCAATGTTAGCTTTGAAACTAAAGAAAATTTGTCCTTTTGTAGTTGTTGGAAGAAGGTACATCCTGGATGAGTTTCCGTGTGGCCTTTCTATCCCTCAAGACTGTTGAGATATACGGGGTCGCTTTTGGTAATAATGCAATGGTTTCATTGATCGTTAAAATGATTCGTGGGTCTCCAAATATGCAAAGGCTAGTAACCAAGGTAAGTGGAATGCATCTGTATGAAAGACATCCTATTAAATTCCAATGGTTGTGCATATGAATATTTCTCTCATTTTGCAGGCCTTATACACGTTTACTTATGTACCTTTGGAGATTGATTCGTTTGATGTACCCATCAACAGAATGACCACGGGGCAGCTTCAAACTGTGGTGTTTCATTCTTTCCCTATAACAGAGAATGAAATAGCCATAATACGGTTGATACTTGCATGTTCCCCCTTACTGAAGAAAATTTATATCATTGACTGCAATTTGACTACTGATGAGAATGAAAACATTAGGTTGAACTGGGATTTGGCAAGGAGGCTGTTGGAACTCTCTCGAGCTTCCCCCACAACCGGGGTAGATTTCTTTTACTGATTCTAGTTTATGTATGGGTTGAATACCCTAAGACAACTATTTTCATTTAAGTATGTTGCTACTTACTTGCTCACCAAATGTAATGGCAAGTTTGACTTTTGGAAGTCAAACGTGCAAATGGTAAAGGTTATTTGGCATTTGCAATTTTCACAATGCCTATGTTGGTAATAAAATGTAATGCCAAGTTTGACTTTAGGAAGTCAAACGTGCAAATGGTAAAGGTTATTTGGCATTTGCAATTTTCACAATGCCTATGTTTGTTACCAAATGTAATGGCAAGTTCGAATGTTTATATTTGTGTCTTTATGTTTAGTGATTTTAGTGATGAATATATTGTTTTAGAGTTTCATATGGGATCAGTAAGGACTTAATGGGGTGCAATTAATTAATTTCACAAATTACACCGTAGGTCCCTACGCTTGTAAACTTAATGTAGCATGTTGTGACACGTCACTACATTTTGGGCGGGAATTGTAACTACGTTGACGAAAATGTAGACAACCTTAGGGACCAAGTATGAAATAAAATTTGTTATTAAACCCCTTCATCGTCTCTTCACTGCGAAGGTATTAACTTTAGCATGTAACCCAATAAACTCATCAACAAGCTTTTCCTCACATTTCCCCATGGAAGAAGATTTCCTAATGTTGAATGAACTCATGCAAGTGGCCGATTCACCACGATTACATGATCGTATGAGCCTCTGGTTTGGTCAAGAGGCTGTTGAAGCAGGGTTTTTTAAAAACCTTATTCGTGCTGCTATTGATCATCTCAAGAGGATGATACCAAAGCGTAGGGAGCTGATTCAGGAGAATGAAGCTTTGGGACCGCGTGGTGTGGCGCTTGACAGTTTGGAGTCATTAAGGAAAACCCAAGCCATTGAAATCGACCTACTTGCAAGTTTGATCAAGGTGTATGGTCAAGTTGATGCTAATATTCGTGTACAGTAAGGTTTTGGTCAAAAAATGGCTGAAAATAATTAGTGTAATGGGGTCTTAATTTAGGGTATTTCCAGGGGTAGGTTAATTAGGTCTTTTGGGTTCTTGTTTTATGCTTTTAATGTTCTTGTAATCTAATTGCCATTTGCCACTATTATGCATATATAATTCTATGGTTTCTCAGTTAATCTTGTTTGTTGTATCTTATTGTGTTTACTGTTGTTATGACCAAAAGCAAACACCCCTTTATGTCAGCAAATACAAACACAGTGGGAGGGAAGCAAAACCCAAACACCCCATAAGTCATATAACCAAAGCAAATGACACAAAAGGGAAACGGTTTGCCATCGTCGCCAAAACGATTTGCAAACTACATCTTGGTTGATTAACTAGAGTGTAGTACATAGTTGGTACCTAAAGTCGTATGTCATGGTTGATTTAACCATAGTTTGGTGAAAAATGTAGTTTGCCTATTATGCCCTTGCGAATATACCAAAACATAAGCGTTGACCAAGACAAAAGTGGTCAGGGACGCATTCGGCCTCTGATTCCCATGTTTTTGGACGCCAGGCAACGATTTTGAAAAGTTAAGGGTCATGGCGATGTTTCGTAGAAAGTTTAGGGACCAACGATGTATTTTTGTCTAATAATAATAAACTATTATTGTTGTTGTTGATGATGCTTATGTAATTATTATTATAACAAAAGCTGTTTTTTTTTCTTTTTTTTTATATTTAAAGAAATGTCGTATTTGTTAAATTTATAAATTTACTAAAAATTATGATTATTAAGAGTTTTTTTTTTTTTTTCCACAAAGTTGAATTTAGAATTATTTACTTTTGAAAGTTTTCGGCTTTATTGTAAATTATATCAATAAAATATTACATTACTTTATAGTTAAGTACAAAAGTAAAGAAAAAAACTCTCAAGATCATGCATATTTTTTCATTTTTTTAATGAAATTTCTAAATCGATTTTATGATAAGTGAATCACAATGCTCAATCTTTTATATAATAAAACAAAACCCTTATTGGGAATTTTCCATTTTAAAAAAATCAATTCATACTTTATTTAGTAATAATTGTATTTAAAAAAATATTTTTTTATTAGGTAACATTTTATATTTATCCATAACACAAGTAGAAGATAAATACAAAAAATATAGATATGATACAATTAACACAAGTAGAAGATAAATACAAAAAATATAGATAAGATACAATTAATAATAGGATTAAAATTTTTAAATAATTATCTTTAATAATTAAAAACTGTAATTAAACATCATAAATTAAACAAAACAAAGATTAAATTATTTGTTTTTTAATAAATAAAAATATATAATTCAAAAAATTTTAAAAAACCCGCGCGTGCGCGGGCATTATAACTAGTTTTTAAAATAACAATTTTAACTAATGCACAATTTTTACACCACATATATATTTTACATGTTCTAAGCAGGACTTGAACCTACAATCATTTGGTTTGGTGCTTTTCACACAATATGAGGTACAATTGAGACACATGTCCTTTGGTTCACAATGATCATTTTTTCCACGTGACAAAATTAAGCTCTTTTATCAGTCCAATTTAGTTGCAGCCAAAACCCCAATTTGTGTTTTCTCTTATTGTTTAAAATATTTAAAAGAAAAACAAATATTGAATTTTAAAAACACGCTTGAAATAGATACATTAATTTATTTTATTTCATATTTAAAATATGCATATTTGGTAAATTGATTGCTAACATGTAATTTGGAATAGTAAAATGTGAGGAGTTTTATTTCCTACTAAAAGTCTTCAATTTATTTTATTTTTACAATTAGTTTCAAAAGACAATTGAGGTGGTTGATGGTTTACTAGGTCGATCATACTCGAAAATTTAAATAGTATATCTTTAATAGGCTTTGCTAAACTTAAATATACTACTCCTATTACATTACATCATGGGCCAACCGAAAGTCTAAGAAAATGCTTTAGAATTGTAAGCAAATTAAGGTTTTTTAATACGACACAATGTCATGAAATGTGTCCATAGATTTTCGAAATAGACAAGAACAACCATAGAACTACAGTAAGTAAAAAACATGATTTACACATGATTCGTGATTGTAGGCATTAGCTTGTCTATAAATTAACCAAATATACAGTGACCTAGATCCTTAACAAATGTATCAATATACACGCAATGGAATATGTCAGAAGGTGTAGAAATAACAGGTCTCGAAGTTGTGTGAACCAACCATAGGTTATCAAAAACATTGTAGACTCTTTGTACAACTTGTTTTGTTTTCCTTTTAATTGTGGAGAAATATTATCGTGTTAGGGAAAGTGTAGGTAATATGACCAAATTTAAAAATTAACTTTAGCGCAAAAATTAGAGGGAGAAGTAGAGAATCATGCTGTCAAAACCTTCAGATTCATGCCGATAACATACGGCAACAGTCAGTATCAATCCGACCTGTAGGATCAATGCGTAATGCTTGGGAAACAAACTTATCGTTGATTCTAGCTATTGATGAAAAGATATGCTTGGGAAACTAACTTATCGTTGATTCTAGCTTATTGATGAAAAGAAAACGATATGTCCTCTTTTGCAAAAACGTGGGAGACTTTTAGACCACGGTACAATTAATCTGCGGACTCAACTTTTGGTCTCCAAGGGCACGTTTGGTTTGCAGTTATCGCACTATTGGCTTGCTATGATAACGAAAATAAACAGTTTGGTTGAAGTTTTCGGTTACACTACAGTGTCTGACACCCACAGATGGATGATTTAACAATTCCCATGATGATTTAACAATTCCCACCAAGTACCCATGGTTTTATGTCTTTGGGCATAATATTTTGGACTACTCTTCTTTTTTTTTTTTTGACTTTTCTTCTATTTGTTTTAATAATACTAGACGAGTACCCGTGCATAGCAACGGGATTTTATAGCGACAAATAGTTTATTGATAAAAAAAAATTTCTAGGTTATAAACGAAAAATAATGTTTTGAAACCCGGTTCGACCCGGGTGGTTCAACCGGTTGAACCGTTCAGGTCGAAAAATAGGTCGATTTAAACCGGGTCAACTTGCTAGGTTGGGTCGAAAATGGGTCAAATTAAACCGGGTCAATCCGCTGGGTTTGAAGCGTCCCGGGTCAACCCGGTTTGTGTTTTAATTGGTTGTATTTAATTTGGTAGATATGTTTTTTAATTGGTTGTACAATGTGAATAAATCATTGTATTTTTAAGTAAAGGATAATGTTTTGAAACCCGGTTCGACCCGGGTGGTTCAACCGGTTGAACCGTTCCGGTCGAAAAATGGGTCGATTTAAACCGGGTCAACTTGCTAGGTTGGGTCGAAAACGGGTCAAATTAAACCGGGTCAATCCGTTGGGTTTGAAGCATCCCGGGTCAACCCGGTTTGTGTTTTAATTGGTTGTATTTAATTTGGTAGATATGTTTTTAATTAGTTGTACAATGTGAATAAATCATTGTACTTTTAAGTAATGGATAATGTTTTGAAACCCGGTTCGACCCGGGTAGTTCAACCGGCTGAACCGCTCTAGTCGAAAAATGGGTCGATTTAAACCGGGTCAACTTGCTAGGTTGGGTAAAAAACAGGTCAAATTACCGTGTCAACCCGGTTTGTGTTTTAATTGGTTGTATTTAATTTGATAAATATGTTTTTAATTGGTTGTACAATGTGAATAAATTATTGTACTTTTAAGTAATGTGGTGTTTTAATTAGAGTATTAATTACATTAATTTTCTCTCACATTTGACTTTCAATACTCAACTTTCAAGACTCAACTTTTCAAGTTTGATCATTTTTTATTATAGATAGTATAGATAATTAAGTAGGCCATCTTTATTATCTTTACTACATATAATGGAGAAATGGTCAAAGTGGAATTGTGAAATTGTGAAAAACTTAACTTTCGGTCAATTCCGATTTTACCCCTCAAAATGTCAAACGAAAATTAATAGCCTGCTGAATTAATGGAGTTGAATTAATAGATGGAAACTAATATATTCCAAATAAAAGGCCTAAAAAACACACACATATCTTCTCTCTCTCTCTCTCTCTCTCTCTCTCTCTCTCTCTCTCCATAACCATTATCATGTACAACCGCCACATACATCATGTACAGCCGCCACCATCACCTCCATTATCTGAATCCGACGTCACTGCCACTACCGAGATGCACACCACCAGCCCAGTAACACCCACGAGCCGCAAACCATGACCGCTACCTCCAGCCAATGTTTGGGTTATTTTTGTAAGCTTCCATGATGTTTTTTTTTTTCGTTAGATCTATATTTATGTCAGATTTTAAAGTTTATTATTATTATTATTATTATTATTATTATTATTATTATTATTATTATTATTATTATTATTATTATTATTATTATTATTATTATTATTATTTTTAGTTTTTAGTTTATGTGTTATTTTTACACATTTGAAGTTTTTTTAATGGTTTTGATAATTATTTGATTTGTTGTTTCCCCTGAATCCACCGCTACTACCACCGGAGTCATCTCTGCCGCTGCCAGAATATGCCCCGCCACCACCAGAACATTATGGTTGTCGCCGGTAGTGTTTTTGATTTTTTTTATAATGTTTATATAATTTTTCATGTCACGGTGTTAAGAAAAAGGGATGTGAAGTTTGTTTGTAAATCTATGCTTTTTATTTATTTATTTATTTATTTTAATAGATATGTAGATAGTTTTTGTAGATCTATGTATTAATAAAACATGTTTTCAAGTGGCCATCTCTCTTGCCGAATCTTCGCCGACGTCATTGGAAAACGCATTGTCACCACTGCTGTAAACGGAAATGGCTTCATTTGCCGGAAAATGCATGATTTTCTTTGAGAATATGTTGGTAAATTTTGTTGTATAATTTATTGTTTATTTTGTTTATAAATTAATGTAGATTTTGTTATACTGTATAAGTTACTAGTTATAATACCCGTGCACGCACGGGTTTTTTTTTTAATTTTTGAATAATGTATTTTTATTTATTAAAAAAACATTTTTTTATTATGGTTTTTAATTTTGTATTTTACAAAGAAGAGAGCTTAACTATGTGTAGTTATGCCAAACACTAAATATAATAGCAGCTAAACATCAACTTAAAAACCATACTTAGTAGATCCAAAAAATCATATTATTCACCGATCAAAAACAATAAAGAAATTTTTAAGGTAAAGAAAAACTTATGATGAAAATCATAGTAGTGTTGGATCAGTTGGAAAACTCTTCTTCTCTGGATACAGAGGTCAAGGGTTTGATCTTCCTTTCGACAAAAAGGCCGGAGGTTCTTTGGAGGCAGCCTCTTTAACTTTGGGTAGGTTAGGCTGTCTAAATCTTATCTCCTTACCTCATGGAAGACGGGAATGAGTAACATTGATTTTTGGAGGAGGAGGAAAAAAAATTAAAAAAAAAAACTTATGATAAAAGACATATGGATCAAAGGTTGAACCTCCATTTATTAAGGTTGTGAATCAATATCTCAGTTGGTTTATCTTGTATTTATCTCATCATCTGATTTGACCTATATATTAATTTATTAACTCGATCTAAAAACAAAAAATTATGAGCCACTAATACAATAATTCAAAACTATATCAAAAGTTATATTTAGTTAGGAATGTAACATGATTATGCACTTTCACCTTTTCACGTAAGCCACATTTCGACTATCTAGATGCTACTTAATGCAAAGATTTGATTAGTATTATTCACATTTCGATTTTATCACATCACATAAAGTTTCTATTCTACACCAATATAACTTAAATAGATCATTTTTGTGTCCGTAATATGAAACAATCCAACTACTATAATCAAAATTTGGGACTTGCGGTTCAAAGTAGCACAGAGTTACTGGCTTCATATCTAAAATATCGTTAGACACTATATAACTTTGACTATAAACAATGTTAGGTATAATCTAATGAGACTTACGGGTTCAGAGATGATATACAACTTTAACCAAAAGCACCACGAGAAACATCTTCATTTGTATAAATCTTAATCTAAGTTAAAGGAAATACAACGCATATAGAAACTTCAACAATAATAAGGAATTCGTAAGACTCTGAATCCTCAAGCTAACAATAAAGAACACCTAGTTGTGGTGGCTGACCGTGAGCATGAGTTCGTACATTTTGATAAACCTCAAGCCCGGCCCTAAAAATGTAGCATAAGCACAAATTAACCAAAGAATATTGGCCATTCAACAAATATACAACAGTCAAATTCGTTTAGTTGGCACCACAAACCATACTAACTATCCCCATCTGTACTTCCAAACATACTCTTTTGTAAACAAACAATGGATAATCTGACAAATGAACTTCACATCGCTCAAATCTGTCAAACATGAGACAAATATGTGAACCCGAAACATAGATAGAAGATAGAAATACCTTAGTTTCGGTTTAGAAGAAAGACCCATGCAATAGGAGGCACCTCAACCGAGTCTTTCAGACCCTCATCGTATACCTAAAATATGATATCTGTTTTAATATAAGAGGAAGTTATGCTTCCAATAGAATAGATACTAAAATCAACATATATAAAAGCCTTACAATAAGTCTATGATTGTTTTAATATATCAGGTCATGCACATGATGTTGGTGATCACATTTTTTTAATTTATTGATCATAAAGCTAATGTACATATTCCAAAATCATTTTTCTTTAATAGAATGTATTAGTTGATAATCCGTGAACCTGTTAAAGTTAGAATATACGATCAAAGTAGATACAACAATGACGAATAAAACATCAAAAAAAGCTATACTTCTTGTAACCATATTTAGCAAACATAATTGATGATTTGTGTTTAACCAAGGACAACAAAATAACTTACCCAAACATGGTCATGGAAATTAATAACTTTTTCAAACTACATTAAGCTTTTAAACTCAAACATGTCCACCGAGCACTTTTTACGATGTATACCAATAGGATAAATTATATTAAATTCTAGCAAGGATCCTCCTGGTTAAATAACAACCCCCTTATTAGATTCCACCGAGCATCTCTTTACATTAAATAGCAACCCCCTTATTAGCTATTAAAAGTAGTCCCAAACACTCCTTAATTAAGATATTAAAAGCAGTCCCAAATACCCCTTAAATTAGCTATAAGGTAGTTCCAAACACCCATGAACTCGGCTATTAGAAACAATCACAAACACCCTCAATTCTGCTATAAAACAATCCCAATCACCCCTTTATAACTAAATAATTTTAAAAAAGCAGTCCCAAACACCCCTGAGTCATGGTCCTACACACTCTTTAATAAGTATAAATAATTCTTAAGAAAACAATCCCAAACACCCCTGAATCCATCAAGTCATAATGTAACACATAAGTACCCAATTCAATACGTTCGCCTAACGTGATATCCTCCCGCACGTTTGCCAGTAACATTTTTTACCATTGCTAAATTAAATTTTGTAGATCTAAAATATATTATTACAGTATTTGCCATGTTAGCCCCATTTGAGATAATTGCTTTATAGGTAAATTTGTTTGATTCACATTTTACCCATTATAAAGTTGAGACTGTTACCTTGCTATCTAGTTCTATCAAGTTGAAATGTACTAAGATGATACACACCTCTTTAGGTCACATTCTTGTTGAGCTGGTGCAAGTCCATGTTTGTGTCATAGAAATTGTACCTGTCATGGTATGTTCATTGGTTAGATTAGTAACAAAGTGGCTCATAATCACACTTGAGCCTATATAGGTTTGAAAAGAAAACTGAGCGTATAGTTTTGTGGTCTTTGAGCTGCCAAAATAAGCAATGCAGAATTATGATATGATTATTTGATACAATGGACTTTGCACTGCCATTATAACAGAAATAAGGGTCGCTATAAACTCATAAAGATTGATAAAGGGATAATAATGCAGATAATTCAACTAAAAAGTACAATAAGCATTTCTACCCATTTTGACCCGAATTGATGTGTGATACAAAGATATTTGGTAATGTGAGTAAAGATTCAAGAGATACCTAAATTAGTTGCTGGCTAGGCGTTGTAATAATTAGTCCTCTCTTAATTAGTTACCAGGTTTAAACGTGCACAATAAAGGATCCTGCAAGGGCTGATAAAATGGAAAACTGAAAGAACACATCAATAAATTTAAGATAACAATGCATTATAACCGAGATTATTATTTATTAAATTTACAGGTTTGAACTTGTCCATTATTGAGACACTTCTTAGGTTTTTTACTTTCGAGTCTTATTTAGAAAAGATATGAAGATTGCAATTATGAATGGATAAAATTGAATGAGCAATACTTTTAAAATGGAATCAAGTTAGACATAAGTTAGTACCTCAACTCCAGCATCAAATGTCAAAAGAGCAAGTAACAAACAAATCATTTAGGATAGCATTACAGGGGTGTTTAGGACTGATTACTGAAAACACATGTCTCATTTTTTATACTATAGATAAGTAATCAATCAACAAAAATATAAAAGTTCACTATAAAGAAAATAGGTCGAATAATCAAATTTTCTTTAAAGTGTATTAAAATAAATGATTCATGTTGAATCAATATATGTCCAAAGTATAAAAAATGGCAATCACGGGTTATTATGATCCCACCCATGCGGACATGAATAAAAGTTGCTTGAATTCATCTTGACCCCTTTACTTCACTATATATATGAAAAATCCAAAAACAATTTTACCATATTAGTTTGTAAGTTACTTTTAGTTATGCTACAATTCAAAAGCTCAAAAGCATGCACTTTTAAAATGTACGTAAGCTTCTAATATGGAATGACAGAGTTGCATATTGTTAAAGTCCTAACAAAGCATTAAATTTGGCACATTGGCAAATTCAACTGTGTCTTATGTCCCTGGTATCCATATTAGAAGCTCATGATCCATCTATGTCTTATTAATCCTTAAGAAACCGCAAGTTTCTTACTTTGATACAATGACATTTGTTCTTCCTATCCATCTACCTCAGGAAGCAAAATGGTATTCTATCAAGTTATGACAATTGGACTCCAATTTTTATATTGGCTTCGATCATCCCAATCACACACGGAATGAAAGTGAATTTCAAAGGGAAAAAAAAGATATACACATACCTCCCAGAGGTATTACCTTCTAAGACGTTACATCAAAGTTGGGAATAAGAGAAGTCGACGATGTCAATTTTGTGTCAATTCCCTTTAATTTTGGTCCTATTAGACATTGCAAGAAACATATCAATGAGTAATAACAAACAGATAATACTCTTATTTTTCACATTTGCTTTAGTCAATGAGTACGTCAATAAAGAAATAATGTATATTACCTTCTGTGATCATATTTCCTTCAGCTTGAGCTTATATATTTTCCTTGTCACGTCTACCATCCTTCTTGTTTAACTGAGCGGCATAAGGAACTCCATTGGCATTGTTATCTTCATATTTTAAATTTGGCAATATACCGATTGATATGTTTTTTTGTTGTCATAAGGTTTTTACTTTTCACAGTCAAAAGAAATCACAATCTTGCTCTTTTAATGCTTCTAGTCCACCAACTTAACGACATCCTTCTTCCATATGTGAACAAAGAGATCATGTGAGCTTATTAAAAGCACCAATTAAGTATAGAAATTGCACTATAGCATAAATACACCAAAGCATATTAGGTACTTGATGCATCTATTTATTCAGCCTCAATTTATTAAGTGCTTATCAGTTATCACATAGCGAATATCTTATATCGTAATATAATTTTTGTGTAGACATGTTGCACACATTTACTTCATTTAAGAAAGAGCAAAGATAAATGAAACAGTTTTGTTCTTAGGTCTAGCAAACTTTTTCTTGATCTGGAATTACAAATTACATATAAAGTCATATGTATGCGTTGTTAGTTAATACAACCTATATTTTTTTTTAAATATTGTCTGCTTGTTAAATATAATTATGATAACGGTAGAGAGTTTGACTTTTTCGTGTGTCAAAAATTGCATTACATTAGCATCAAGCCTCAATTGAGAGTAAAACATAATAAATAAAAAATAAAAGCTTTTGAGTACAATTAACTTACAAAATGGGTCAATTCATGAATTTATCATGCCTAACAGGTCAAACAGGAAAACTGAACTTATACAAAATTACTGGTGGTGGATTTTGAACTTGTGAAAGATCTTTAATGCATCTAATAAATTATGAAATCTGCAAATTATACACTTAAGTACATAAAACTGAAACCAACACATTTAACCCACTTGACCCGTTCCAATTTTAGCTTTGACTATTTATTGACCAATTTAAGATTGAGCATAACCCAAATCAGCTCATTATCATGTGACTACATTACAGTTGCTACCTATAACAGAAACTTTGAAGCTAAAGTTGGTCATGTTTATAATCCCTCAAAACTAAAAGAAAACTTTTGTTTAATGTCACTCTATCCTACTATAACAGATGTTTCCTTGTACCCTCATGCACAAGCAAGAAAAAAGACAATAATTTGATGACACCAACAAATGAAAACAGACCTGATCCACAGTAAAATCAAAGTTTAATGACACTCTGCAGTATGGCTGAAATGTGAGTTGAGGGTTTTGTAGACTGTTGGACCTTTTGTTCACTATCTCACTTACTAACTGTGAAATCTAATATACTTCCTTTTATCCCTCGTGTCAACTTGTCTTAGTCCATAACCTAAGTAATCTTTTTAAAAGCAGATTCCACGCCTGACAGTAATATACAAATGTAAAGGCAAGTAATGTTTAGGATGTCACTTGCATTGAGAAGTTATGAGTCATAATCTTAATCACAGCCTAAGACCATGATCAGAAGACCCGAATCCAATCATGGCGAAACCAGCCTACCATGTGAACATATAGATTATAGTGATAGTTTTAGACGTCAAAGTTAAAAAGGGTTAATATATCTACCAAAACTTAAATTATGAACCTCTAACGGGGTATCAACGACCCTAAAAATCATAAAATTAATGACAAGCCCAAAAATGTATATACTTGTGCGAACAACCAATCCTCTCACTCTCTATCTTCTTCCTTGCCATCTTTATTAAATAAACTACAACATCAATAAAACCCTAATTTTTTCCCCAAATTAAAAAACAAAATTAACAGCAATCATAAAACTTTTAAGAGCATAACTAAAAGCCCTATATCAATTTTAAACAAAATCAAAAAAATAGAGATTAAGAATCATACCTTTAGGCCATTGAAACATATTTTATTTAGGGTTCGACTTTGAACATAGAGTTGAAAGAAAAATTGTGTTGGGAAGTTGGCTAGACAGGAATGGTTGGGTTGTTTTGTTTTTCGATATTTCAGTTTTAACCCCTAATTATTTTGTAGATTACTCCGCCTTCTATAAGTTTTATTTTTTCATACTTTTGACACATATACTTTTGTACTCAATTTATTCAAAAACGAATTTTGATAATTTTTTTCCTTGTACATGTGAGGTAAAAACGTTTTTTTTTTAATTTTTTAGACAAATTAGGAAATAGTTAGGGTTAATTATTTTCTAAAATCCAATAAAAAAATAAAATAAAAAAAATTATTACTTAATAAGGAATGAATTGATTTTTTTGAAATGGAAAATTTTCAATAGGGGTTTTATTTTATTATATAAAAGATTGTAGACTTCGTTGTAAAAGTACTCCGTATTTGTTATTTTTGTGATAAGATTGTTTAGTTTTTTATGTGGATTTATTTATTTATTTTATTTGTAAGTTCATTTTTGAACTTTTTAATTTGTTGGTAAATTTGGTAAGTAAAATGTCGATATATTTGTTATGGAAATTATTGGATTTGTTATGGAAATTATTTTTGTAACAATTTGTTTCCTTTATAAAAAGGTATAAGATTTGATTTGATTTTGAATTTTAATTTAGATTAGGATTTGATGTAGGAGAGATAAAAAAAAAATAAAGAGAGAAAATATATAATTAAATAATTATTTTGTAAATAAATATGAAAATTATAAAATCGAAGGGGAATTGCATATATATCATTTCAAAGTCTTATAATTGCGTATATATCCTACTAAAAATTAGAGAGATGTTGAAGATAAGCCCGCATAAAAAAAAGATGGGAATTGAAGATGTTGAATTGCATACATATGTCTTTTCAAAGTCTTAAAATTAGACAGATGTTGAAGGTAGGCCAACATAAAAAGAAAAAAGTTGCAGCATATAATGTAAACCAAGATATCTTGGGTTTTCTAGATGGTATGATATTTGGAAACTAATGTTTTCAAACTCGGGTTAACACGAGACGCTTCAAACCTGGCGGGTGAACCCGGTTTAATTTGAACCCTTTTTTCGACTCAAACCGTCGGGATGACCCGGTTTAAATTGACCCATTTTCGACCCTAATGATTCAACCGGTTGAACCACCCGGGTTGAACCGGGTTTCAAAACATTATGTTTGATCCCCAATCCTCAAACTTTATTATTTTTCATTTATAACCGATACAGTTTTTTTCTCACTAAAACTATCTGCCACTATAAATTCCGTTGCTATGCACGGGTACTCGTCTAGTATAATATTAAATAAAACCCAATTACCAATTACATTTAACAAAACAAACAATATTAATACTATCATTCAATTTTTGTTTCTTTCAATCCATACCAAATCCGATACCCATTATGATTCCTAGCAACAAACCAAACGGCCCCTAACATATGTTATTACTGGAATTGTACAAAATACGCCAATACTAAAATACAGAAATGACATAAACTCGGAGAAAGATGAATCTTCCCATTTATGTAAGATTTGAAATCAGATTTGCCGATTTTGGCAAAACATTTCAGTAACCAAATGACGAACCATAATGACTAATGACTCAACATTGAAAATGGCACATTCATTAGTTGGTTGATTACCCACATAAAATCACTTAAACTGGAATAACAACTAACACATAAATTAAATTCACATACACTATAAAAACATGGGCAACATTCTGCTTAAATTTTACACAGGACATAGACCTACAGTCTGTTTGATTGCAGCCCTAAGCAATTAACAAATCGTATCGGATAATTCAACATATATCAATACTACCAAACAGCAGAAAACTGCTCATGCCGTCATGCGGGATTGTATACTTAATTGGGACAAAATGTCATGCTATCATGGTTACTAAAAAAATCTCTCCTTTAGGAGTGATAATAATACAATATAAATGTCACCTCCCATATATATCATTGTGTTTTTCTTTCCTGGTCTCCCTCATACTCATTTTACACCAAGAAAATAGAACTCGTCTATAAAACAGTGAAAGCGTTACACGATCAAAATGAACTGGATCTTACAATCTTCTGGAAAACCTCTGAAAGTCAATATCTTTTAACACACTGGTGACAGTGGTAGTGGTGGTGACACTATCATAAATGGAGCACGTCCTATATGTGAATAGAGTATCTATACCTGAAATCATTAACTCATCACGCGTGCAGATCCTTGTCTGAGTTCCACGCTGGTGGTTTCTGAGGACTGACCTCGTTTGACACGTTCACTCCACTCTCCACATTTATCAAAGGATCATTCTCACTTTCATTATTCTTGTAAAAGCAAATATAGAAACCAATAAAGTCAGGTTATGGTTACACATTATTGATATTGTAAGTTGTAATAGTCAATTTGGATTGTAATCTGTTATAATACCTGAGTAATTTCAGTTGGCTTTGGCTGTGTATCACGAGTACAGAAATAAGAATAGAGCCCCATTCCGACAACAGCAATGAGGATTCCCAAAATGTTACGCCAACTAAAAGGGTCGTGTAATAGAACATAGCCAAACGCCAAAACTAGGCATGTTTTCAAATGACCCAGAACCTGATAAGTCACTGGTGACGTCTTTCCAATTACAAGGAATGTACTGAAGTTGACAGACACCGATATGAGACAGGAGAGAACAATGAATACCTGGCAATTAAGAAAAGTTAGAATTCCAGATCATGGAATATCAGAGGTGGCTGAAAAGGCACGTGCGGCAAGGGTTGAATAACATGTCATAACAGGTAAATACTGGAACGCGGCGGGTCGTCCCATAACATTTCCTCTCAAATAATTTGTTTTTATATTTCATAAATAATTGTGTAAGATATGAGTACAAGACTTGTAAGACTTCAACAATATCTTGACTTTGCAGAATAGATGATTTGGACGGTTTAATCACTTTTATGCGTTAAAAACACACTTCGGGCAACTTTCAACCCCTTTGAAACATAACAGAAATAAACACTATCTAAATCAAACTGCCCCAATATTAAAATAGTAATTAGTTCTCACCAGCACTTGAGGTGTGTATTTGAAAGAAAACACATTCTGATTCGTCAAAAGAGCGTCTAGAAAAGGGCCAACGATAAACAGGATAAGAACTTGGTATGGGCAAGATTGGTATAGGAGTTGAGTCGAAGAAACCTTGAACTTCTTCTGGATCGTATTTGTCATCTGTAATAAAAATGATTAAGGTCTGAACGTTTTTGAAATTGATTTGCGAGCAATACAAACATAAATATGTGGTTGAAAGATCAATCATGATTATGAAAAGCAACAGAGCTTGAGGATACAATTTGAGCCACGCAAGTTGTTATAATGGCAAGTAGTGATAAGACGCTGCCCAGAAGATTGAGCTGCAGATCAGTAACTGTAGCAATTCCAACTCCCAAGAGTAAGACGGCAAGTGAAAACCGCACTTTTTTACTGCAGGTGGTAGACAAGAACATGTTAGCAACGATATTGGAAAATGAGATAAGTAATTTAGAGCAAGGTTGCACTGATTTTCAAATATTTTGATTTTGGAAACATAATAATTTTGGACTGTTTCACCAAAATATCAATTAATTATGGTAATTTAGGGCAAGGTTGCACTGATTTTCAAATATTTTGATTTTGATTTTTGGGAACATAATTCTTTGGACTGTTTCACCAAAACATCACTTAATTATGGTAATTTTGATATGTAAAGTAAACCATGTAAACTTATGGTAAGTATATGGGCTGGCAACGTCTATTATCTGTATAAGCACATGTAGAAAGAAATATTACAATAAAAAGTTAACCTGAATTGCTTGCTGAAGAAAAGAGTTTCCAAAAGTACAGTGCATGGGATAATTGCTAGTTTTGTCATCTACAATGCAACCATCAATAAATGTTAAGTCACACTACAGAGATAAGCATGGAGCTTATTAGATACGAATTTTATCAAAATTGAATCAACGAAATAATGATCTTATTCCACACCCCAACTCCCTAAAACCAATACAATCTAATAGAAAAGTGAGATAATAATCGAAGGGCCTTGGCTTGGCGGTATGCGAGTGACCCATCATCCCAGAGGTTGTGGGTAAGTCTCAACTCAGACGTGTGTTGTGTATAATGTGTGTGAGTATTTGCTTTTCTATAGAAGTAAGAAAGTAGGGTTTCAAGCAATTGTACTTGGCAGTTAGCGTTGCGTTTCTAAAACTTGAAGGAACAAATATAAGTACTAGAGTTGACAATAGATAGCCAACACAACATTCATGCTGACTATAGTGTTCATTTCATTTACTTTTTTTTGGGCTAACTGTAGCATCAAAAGGTTTCATACAATCATAGAGGAGTGTTGTATGATGCTTAACTTAGCAATCATATGCATGAAATACGAAAACATTTAACTCTAGCCAATCAACTGTCTTGAGTACTAAACAGGCTCTCTAACTAATGTATAAAATGATGATCTCTTACCCGAAGTTGACAGATAGTAGAATTTTTTTTAAAAGAAAACAGAACTTTACCTGGTAGAAACCAACAGAATTGAAACCAAGGCAGAGGTTTAGAAGCCCAATAGAGATCCCATTCAATATGCCAAATCCCATGACAGCTCTTGAATCAAAAGGCTTGTGCTCAAAAAATTTCATCCATAATGCCACATGCAATGAGCAAAATGTAACTAAAAGATGCCAACTTGTCAAAGTTGTAGCTGAGCATGCACAAGTGAATAGAAGTCAGCATACGAACAATGTTAGAGTACTAAATTCTAGTCTACATTAACATATAAAATGTCGTAAGGCAAGTGATCTCAAACGAAGCATGGAGTCGCAGTTAACTTTTGACAATAGCAAACAGTTATTTAAATGTAAAACAAAATTAGACAGGGCTACGGTTTATATCTTGAAAGGATATTTCATGATCAGAAAGCTTTAGCTAACATGGTAATTTCACGATTCAAATTCTCAGCAACAACGTATTTAACCTATAAGTAAATATAAACTGTTGCAAAATATACAAATATTAATACGAGCACAAAAATCTACATAGCTTCGTGTCGTAGAATTAGAAACTTTGAGAAACCATACAGCGTAAAACAACCTTAACACAAAAGACTCAAATATTTGAATTCGAAAATTGCAGCTCATACATATGTTACTATAGCATGCGGAAAATTGAACCTATAGTATGTGGTATTTCATGACAACCTTCCACTTTTACTGATCTTTAATAAAAATAAATAATAATGATAAAAATAAATAAATAAATAAATAAATAACGCAACTGCTGATATTGTGGTGTCAAACGGTCAAACCCATGATTCATGTTACCTTTTTGAACTCTGGTTGCCCAAGCATGGCATATATATGAAGTAATAGTTGTCAGGGACAGAATTCACATGATTATTTGTGACTTTCATTGGGGGATGTGACAAGAGTACAGTGACTGCAATAGGTTTTTGGAGAAGCTGGGGATGATAAAGATATCTTAGAGCCTAGTTAATTCTTCATAGGCCAGATGACCAATTCACAAAATTAAACATCTTTTATGAAAGAAGATACATTATAGGACTTCCCAATCTCTAAATCAAAGGACAAAAGGTATTTCGCTCCTAAATTAGTCATCTGACACCTCACCCAAACCAAAATCATTACCAAAGGCAAAGACAACTAGATTATTATATATACCCGAACAAATTAAAATGTCTCAGGTCATCTTTGTTATGTTTTGCAGTTCTTATTTGTCATTTCATTGCTGTTTTGTGCCCATTAGTTCATCGTCATGCTGTCCACAATGTGTTTGGCTGTGTTGAATGTAAGCGTACCTGAGGTTGCCTGAGGAGACCATTTGCTACGTTTTATTAAGAACTTTCTTCATTGTATGCTTCACATAGTTTACATCATTTGTGTGTGTGTTTAGATCATTTGTGCAAATACCATAACTACAGTGTTAGCGTGAGTCAAGCCCTTGACCATACTCATTCTATTGCATCAAAAATTTAGTAGAAAGTGTTTTCTATGTGTAACAAATGATTTTACTATATTCATATACAAAAATTGTACAAGAGAGGTTCCTCTTCTTTGTCTATGATTTGTTTGTAGTGGTGTGACTCACTTCATAGTTAATTTTTCTGCTCCTAGAACTTCAGGGTGAACATGGCTCAGCTGGTGTAGCAATCTTTCATCTCGACAATCAAACTGGGTAGTTGGTGATGCAACAATAAAAATAAAAAATGATAAGAGTAATCTGTGAATGACTCTAAAAATTCATTTCCATAAGCTTCTGTTATAAAGGTCAGTCTATCAAAAAACAGAAAGTTGCGAGTTCTTCCAGGGTCTATATATTTCACAATTGTTGACTGCCAGGGGCAGTGATTTAATCTATCTTTCAGTCCATTTAATCAGCTTGATAACCTTAATTAGCTTTGTTAAGTCTGCTATCAAGAATTCTACTTCAACTCCCCTTTTATTTCTTCTAAAGTTGCAGCCTCTGCTGCACCAGTTGGTGTCAAGTTACACCTAACAAAACATAACAAAGATGACCTGAGACATTTTTATTACTTAAGTTTGCAGCACCCTTTTGATGAAAAGGGTCATGGGAGAATCATCATTCTAGTATGTATGAGATTATGAGTGCCACTTAGTTTTAACAGTTGATTTTATCAGTCATCCTGTAAACTATTTGAGTGCGTTGTACTCATTCCAACCCTTCAAAGTAACGAAACAAAATTCACAAAAAAAGCATCATAAACAATATCCCTATTTCAGCAAGTTTTATTTATCCAATGTCTTTTTTGTGTCAATGGTGAAAAGTTGAGTATCGAGCTCCTAATAGCATTAATTGCCAACAATACAGGTACCAAAACATGTATCCAAAAATAAAAACATAAATTTGAGCGAGAGCAACATTTAGTTACTTCAACTGTCCTAAAAGTTAATATCCCAAGGATCACGAGCTAACTTCCCTATAGACGATCTATAAAACATTCAGCACGACAAATTCTGATTCATCCACCAAATAAGAAACACATGCGAAACTAAAAACCACAAACGTCTCAAATACACTTGATTACTTACCAAAAGTGAAGCCAAGAGTACTTATCAACGCCTTGTTGCAAATAACAATGGAAACCGACGAAATGACGGATAATCCCAACGCTCCAACTGTCCCTAACTGAAACCCCTGTCCTTCCCCCATCTCTTACAATATCACTTGTAAATTCCTTTCGATCTCAAACTCTATTACATCAAATATTAACACAAAATTCAGCATTCAAAACTTCAAATCCGACACTAAGCAAATCACGTAATTTAACACAGAGATCACACACAAACAGTTAACAAATTTAACCTAACATCATTCAACAATAAAAATCAAAAATCAAGCTCAAAACGTCAAATTCTAACCTCATTTCAGTTAAATCGCAAACTGTAACTAACTTTAAAACAACTTAAATTACAAATCCCGTGGACTAGTCGACCAAAAGGTCCGAAATAAACAGTGTAAACGCATATCACAAATTCAGCATTCAAATCCAACACTCTACAAACAGCGTAAAAGAAGAGTGATTCAAACTTAACCTAAATAAAATCGATCAAAAATACAAATCTAAAATCAAGCTCAAACTTGATAAACGCAAACAATCAATAACAGCGAACATCAAATTGTAACCTCCTCATTACATCATTTCAGTTAAATAACAAACTATAACTAACTTTAAAACAACCTAAATCACAAATTCAGGTCTAACATTCTAAATTCACTATAACATGCCGCGTAACAATCACGACACGAAAAACTATCTAACAAATCACATACAAACAATATAACTAACAAATATCAAAATTTAACGGTTTAATAACATACTGTAACTAACTTGAAAACCTAAATCACAAATTCAACAAATCAAAAACTTCAGATCTCGCACTCTATATTCACTATAACATAACATCATTCACTTACAAACAGTTTAAATACGCCATTACATTGTAATATTCATAAAAACTATAGATCTGGCAGTGTGTAAAAATGAAAATATTTAATTAACCTGAGATCACGAGGGAAATTAGGATGCTGAGGTAGGTGAGTGTGAGTGGGATTTATATTTATATATATAGAGAGTGAGTGTGAATGTGATGGGAAGAGAGAGTGTGTGTTTGGATATTTGAAAATGGTTTTCCGGCTTATTTTGCGCCGGAGAGATAATTGATAATGGTTAGATCGTGCTGAAAGAAAAGAAATTCAACGGTTATGATTTCTTTTTATTATTTAATTTGATTGATTTGATGATGGTTTTGGTACTAGACTAGTGCTTGTATTTTTGTTTGTCTATAAGTGGTGCGCCTCTACTTTTATTAGGTTCAGGGGGTGCTTGGTGGGGGGTAAAGGGAGGGTGGGGAATGGGTAAGGAATTGGAAAGGGCCCACATCCCTTCAAATAAGGTGCTTGGTTAGAGAGGGGTAAGGTATTGATTACCCCGTAGTGGGTAATCAACCTTTATAGAGTAAATTGGGGAGTAAGGTATTGATTACCCACCTCACTCATTCCTTTGCATTCCTTTCCCTTTCCCTTTCCCTTTCCCTTTACTCACTTTGAACCAAGCGGACCCTCAATTCCAATTTCTTTTGATTGGGTTTATTGTGTCATTTCTAGGGCTGTAATCGAACTGAACGTTCAGTGAACATTTCATGAACCGTTCGGTAAAAAGTTCGTTTATGTTTGTTCGTTTATTAAATGAACGAACATGAACAGTATTTTACGTTCGTTTAGTTAAATGAACGAACATGAACAAAAGTCTCGTTCGTTCATTTATGTCCGTGAACGTCCAATTAAGCGTTCATTAAAGTTCGTTTATGTTTATTTATCTACTTATGTTCATATATCATATATTTTAATTTTATAATTTAAAAATTGGTTTGTTTAAACAAAACAACTACTTATAAAATAATATATTGTGAAGAATTCAATAAAGTTTATGTTTGTTTGTCTCTTTTCATCTATGTTCGATCGTTTATGCTCGTTTAGCGTTCGTTTAGTGTCTTAATGAACGGACATAAACGAACATGAACAATTCATTTTCTTAATAAACGAACATGAACAAGAAAATTCGTCCGTTTAAGCGTCCGTGTCCGTTTATTTGTTCGGTTAAAATTAAATGAACGAACATGAACAGGGTTCCGTTCGTGTTCGTCCGGTTCGTTTACAGCTCTAGTCATTTCTAATCATCATTAATTTGGAATTGTAGGTTGGTCTATCGTGTTAGGCTGGTCAAAATGGGTGCGAGTGGTCAAAATGAACGAACCGACCCGAACCGAAAAAACCGATGACCGAAATTCATGAAAAATCGGAACCGAAACCGAACCGACGGGCCGTCGGTTCGGTTTTTATCGGTCCAAGTGTATTTTGGTATGTTTTTGTCGGTTTTGGGCCGAACCGAACCGAACCGAAACCGAAACCGAAATCATGTAAAACCTGAAACCGAAACCGAACCGATGGGCCGTCGGTCCGGTTTGGTTTTTGTCGGTTCGGTCGGTTTTGTCGGTCCGGTTCGGTTTTGAACCTTCGGTGCTCAGCCCTAGTGACACTAGTGGAACGTACATTTGTCACGTATGACCCAATGAGAAAAGAAAAGTGTGCTTAACATTTGGGTATCGTGCATTTTTATTCTTATTTATTTGATTTATAAGTGTATGTGCGCGCACTATTTTGTGGAATATATTTTTATAAAATGAGTATTTTTAATGGCGGTGACCAATATGGCTGAAAGGTGATGGGAATTATGATGTAACGTTGAGGTGAAAATTGAAAAGTGATGAGATGATGACTATTATATTTAGTCTTATTTGTTTTAATTTATATTTCATAAGCCTAAATTTTTCACTCAATTTAAGATTTATAAGCTTGTGCAAGTTTATCATGTAATAATGAACTTATATAACCTTACAAATTTTCAAAATTAAGCCAAAAACAAATAAGCTCATAAGTAATAAACACCAATAGGTAAATAGATGAAGGTTTTTTTCTTCTTCTTCTTCTAGATTTTTTGGAGATTTGAGTTTTTGACTCACATGCAGGCGTCCTAACCGGATTATTACTATGATCGTCTTCAACTATTTTTTTTTAGCAACTTTAAGATATGTGTCTGGTGAGATTTGAACTTAAATATAAAATGAGATTGTGGTAGTAATTCCATATTAAATCGGATCAATATGCAATCCATACTCTACCATTTTTAATAAAACTTCGTTTTTTGTTTACGAAAACCTGATACGAAGAGTAAGGCCTTTATTCTTTTCTTTTTGTGAGTTTTGACTTATTGTAAAACCATTGGGGTATCTGATCACTAGATAATTTTGTTCGTTTTAATAGTGTTGTTCAGTTACAATTTTGATTTTTGTAATTTTTTGTGCATTGTTTACTTTATAAACTTTTAAATTTTGTTTAATTTGATTGTAGGTTACGTTAAACTTAAATTTTGTAGTTTCTATCTATAATAAAGAGAAATAACAAATGATAATAAATTAGAGTTCATGTTTAGGAGTTAAGAGCTGTGGGTAAGGTCACTCAAGGTTATATAAGTTAGTACACTGCCACATCAACACCACATCAGCTTTTACCATTTAATTTAACTCTTGACTTTCCACCCCGGTAACATAAATTACATTTAACTCACCTCCACCCCAATTATTTTCAATTTCAACCCCAAACTTTAACAAATACTTCATTTAAAAATAACATAAACATTTATAAAACACAAATTACATTAACTACAATAATTAAACATAAAACATGTTAATTAAACATAAAACATGATAATTAAACTACGATAATTAAACATAAAAACATCTAAATTAACCTACGATAATTAAACATAAAACATCTAAATTAAAGTACGATACTTAAACATAAACAACTATTAAACTAAACTACGAATCAAGTAAATGAATCATCCGACACATAGCCCTCGTGACTCGAAGCACTCGAATCGTCCTCACTCGATGGCACACGGGGCAATCCATTTTGTATCGCCATGCACAACGACGGTTTCTCCGAGCCTGTTTAGCTCTTAAGTACTCCTCACGAGCTCTTCTCTTACGTTCTTCCTCTGCTTCAACACGTAACACTTCTTGCATATCTTGCTCATACACTTCTTCATCAGTCAACGCACGTGCATTGGGTTGGTTTTGTGCTGGAAAGTTTGCCGGTGGATTGTAGTGGGGTGGATTGTTTACCGGTGGATTAATTGTCAGTGGAAAAAGAAATTCCGGTGGAGTGTTCTGTGGTGAATTGTCATATTGGAAGACGGGAAACAGATCTTGTGGTGGATTGTTTTGTGGTAGATTGTCGTATGGGAATACAGGGAAAAGATCTTCGGGTGGGGTGTTGTAAACTGACTCGTTATCTGGTGAATCGTTGTGAGACATTGTTTTGAACTTAATAATTTGTGAATTACGTATTTGTATGTGAATCGTGGGTGCACTGTGATAACCTGGGATGGCTATTTATAGGGGTGTTGTTTGGATTTGAATTTTGAATTTACCTCGCTCTTGTTAGAAATTTGAAATTTGAACGTTTGAAATTTAAACGTTTGAAATTTACCCCGCTCTTGTTCGTAGGGGGTGTTTTGTAACTTTTTCATTTTGGTATTAATAAAAGCAAATAATATGACAAGGGCCAAAAGTGTATTTTTTTTTTTTTTTTTTTTTTTTTTTTTTTTTTAAATAAGCAGCTTAACGCTGCTTTAGCAGCTTAACTCTTTAACGTTAACGTGCATTTGACCATGAAGCCCGGTAAGTTAACGTGCCTCATTTTTGTGTTGCGTTAAGATTTAATGCATGCTTTGCGTTACGTTACCGAACGCTCTAAGTTACAGATAATATATAGACTAGTTTAATGATCCGTGAACATTACGGATAAAAGGTAAACAATTAAATCCATCGACAAAAATACTAAGTGATCAGCATATAAAATGTACCGACCATGAATCAATCAAGTTAAGACTATGAATGTTTGTGAGTAAAGAATATGTTTTGTCAAATTTGTATAATATCGTAAGTATAAGGCAATGCATATGTGTAGTATATGGTTGTTAGTTATAACATATCTAATTTATAACGGATCCAATGATATTAATAACTTGATTTAGAAGAATCAAAAGGTTGCAATGATAGGTTGAGGTGATTAGAAATCACCATGCGTATAAGAGTTTTAGGACGGATGAGATAATTACCGGTCAATGACAAAATCATTTTTTTTATAGTTTTGCCAAAATCAAAGAGGTGTATTGCATTATTTTCAAACCGTGTGTGCCGACAATATTTTGGTTGGGACAGAGAAAAATTACATGTAAAAGGATTTTAGATTTTTAATATAGTAGAACAACTTGACTTTAATTTGTTCAGTGCCTTTTACCTGGAGTTTGATTAGGCTCGCAAAATCTTGTTTTTTGATATGTATAAATTGATTGACTTGAAGCAAGTCAGTTTAACAGTTGTCCAATTAGCATGTAGAGTTAGGGTGTGTTTATTTTATTAAGATATTTTGGGTCTGAATATGACTACCACATTTTACTAGTAAAATGTGATTATAAAATCAGAATCTAAATAAAATAATTTTGTTTGTTTTTTTATAATTGTCTGTGTGATTGTAATTGCTCGTTTTATAATTTATACACTAAATCATCACAATACGGTGCGTTCAATAACTTGTGTAAAGATTATACAAAGTATTTTTATTATAAATTTAACACAATTAATAAACCATTAAATTGAATATAGTTTGTTATTTTAATGTGGTAACATTTGAACATTACTAATTATATTAAATCACAAGGGATGCTATGTCGTTTTGCACTCCTATTTTCCCGCCAAAATTACCCATGATTTAACAGCCCATCTTGATAGTCCAGCCCGTGTTTATGGTCCAGTAAAAAAAAAAAAAAAATGGCCCAGTGAAAAAATGCTTACTCAACCAATAGAGGCTATGTATTTTAGCAAAAAAAATATATATACTACGAGAGTACATGTGAGATTTAGTCTTGAACAAGACCAGAGGTTGATCATCTATTGGTTATAGTGCAACTTTCTACCAAACCTTCCACACGTGTATGGTCAATATCTACTTGATAGTAAAACATGCACGTGCATTGGAGGTATAGAACCTTCTTTTCATTGCTTTTGTGGTATGCGACAAACAAATGCTACAGCAAGCTACCAAAGACAACAAAAAAACTGCAAAGATTTGATCTACAGGAAAAAAAAATAAAAAAAAAATAAAAAAATAAAAAAAAAGGCCCAAGGGAACTTGCATAAGGTATTTTATATGATTGTTTAGGCATATGACTTCTTTTTTTTCCCCTGTGTGTATTCTTATAGTTGCTTCTTTCAATGTGCAGTCAAAACACAACTCAAAAGCTTATGGAAAGGTACAGTGAAATCCTTATTGTGTTTATTTGTTTTGTGGTTGTTGGCATGCTTTTAGTCTTCCTTTGGATGCTTGGAATTATTGCAACTGCAGGAATGTTTTAGTTGTATATGCTTAATGCAAATAGGACATAGTTATAACACATGTTCAACTTTGCTTTTAACATTTGCATGATTTTCTTTTGCCTATGATATTGTCCATCACTCTCTGAATGCTTACGCCTACTATCGAATGCCGTATTTGTTTACTTATTGCCATATAGCCTCATTTGTCTTGCATTAAATACTGTATCCTTAGTTTCTGTGGTATGCGTACCAAAGAAAAGGCCAGGCGTAGGATCACCTCTATTAGTTCATTAGGATGTACGGCCCCGGCCATTCATTCTGAAAGGCTACAGGATGATAGTTTACCTGCAATAGGAAAAACACAAGTTAGCAATATAGATGAAACCAATCCAGGGTCAACTTCTGCTGCTAAAAGGTTCTGTAATAGTCAGCATGTCACGAACATAAACCGTAATTACAAGGTTCATCATAATGGGGTCAATGAAACTTTAGAAACTTCGGTTCATGCTATAGAAGCCATCTCTAAAGAAAAAAGGAAGGCAGGACAGGTATATCAATTGCCTGCCGTCAATGAAACTTTAGAAGCTTCGTTTCATGCTATAAAAGCCACTACTAAAGAAAAAAGGAAGGCAGGACAAGTACATCAATTGCCTGAAGTTGCCGTTGTCAAAAGGCAGAAAGTATCGGCTGAAAGCATACCTCATTGTATACGTCAGTGCCATGAAACAAACAAAAGTGAAGATGATATTAACGAGCTGCTATCTGCCTCGCCAGCAGAGAAAATATGTGCGTACACTGATACTTCCTTACTTTTACTCATTTAATATTTTTCAGTATTTCAGAAAGCCTAACCGGGAATAGTTTCTTACCAATTTTGTAAATCCAGGTCACACTGTTGCCGAACCAAGAATCCAATCTACAACTGCCATTAATACTAGCTATGTTAGTTCATGTGTACCCATTACTCCAATGACAATGGATAAAGGAAAAAGAAAGTTCTCTGAATACGATGCAGAAAGAAACCATACTTCACAAGAAGAGGCGATGTCTTCAAACCCATGTTACATATCAGATCCTACAGTGCAAGATTTCTTATGTATGTTAGATTTGTTCTTTTTAACTGCTCCTGTATGTTTGCTTTAAAATAAAAGCTTAAAATAAAGGACCTTCATTCTGTGTTTTTCAGGTGATGAGTTGTTGTGTGAAATGGAAAGCAATGAAATATTTGATCTCAATCAACGATATGTTACGCCCTACGGTAGTTTTTCTATCATTATGCATATACGAATTACAACAAATGTATATTCTTACATCCGTTTGAACCAGTAAACTTTAATATGGTATAAACATAGAGCTTAGTATACCTGTATTGTAGGACCTTAGATATATCAACTTTAACACAAATATAAGAACTAGATGAAGCAAAGATGGTGACTTGATATGAATAAAGTGTGGCGTAGGATTATATGAAAAAGAGTATAAAGATGAAGAGAACTTTTATTAAAAACACACACAATACACACACAAGCACACACCTCAAATGAGCCTTTGAGGTGTTTAAATAGTTAGATACAAGAGATGCCTTAAAAGGCTTTCCATGGGCTTGGTCTTGGGCTTGGCTTACATTTAGATAAAAAGGCTTATATAACTTAACCTATGACATATTAGCTTACCAAGACCAAGGCCCATTGACTATTCTAATAACATAAACTACGACACATTACAAAGTTCCTAATATGAGAATGACCATCACTTCTCAATACATATTTTTAATGCTAACAATCTCCCCCTAAGGGGTGGTCATTCGAATGATGCTCCACATGATTAGGTCTTCCGTGTTCTTTGTTTTTTGACCATTGTGTGTCGTAGTAGAATAGTCTTTAGTCTTTGTTCCTTCATGCTTTGTGATCTTTGATAACTGATTTTTCATCGTTCTTTGTTCCTTTGTGATGTGAAGTTATCTGCCTTTCGTCACTTCTGCGTCTGTGGTGGTTGTTTGCCATTCCAACATGCTCATACATCTTTGGACTTTGATATTCATATGCACGTAGTTCCCTTTCTTTCACTTTGATCCTTAGTCTTTATACTTTGTAGATTCTTCTTTTTGGCGTAGAATCTTTCTTTGAACTTTGTGTTGTATAGATCTTTGAGGGAGCTTTCTTTAACTTCCAGACGTATGTATGAGCATGTGGAATCTGTCGCCATGGAGATGAAGTGTCCCTGCATATAAACAGTTAGCAATAAAACATCCGGTACTTACAGATAAGAATTAGAGATCGTCAACAGCATAGTGTGAAGACTCCTTCTAACCCTTACCAAGGCCGTTCCCATGTCAGATACTCTCGAGAGAGCTTACAAGACCTACTTAGTAGCTCAATGACTGGGTGAGTCGCTGGGGATCACTCCACGACTGTAGACCGTTTGAAACCACCGCGAACACTAAGCGTAACCCATAAAGAATTACCGAAGTGACCTGCTGTCAGGGCTGCTTGATGTTGACCCTGGCAGGAATTTCCATTCAATCATTGAGAATCACGAAAGTGAATCCTCTCATAAATGTTCTGGCAGATTGCTAAGATCTGCGTAGGACTCTTAAGTTTACATCTGGCGTCCTTATTGATGAACAACCAGTGTAGAAATATCATGTGTTCCTATGAGATCTTTTGATGAATCTCGGGGCTCTAGACTCGATAAGTGCACATTTGGTTTCCTATGCGGAGATTAGGGAGAGGTCTCCTGCTTCAATATCAACCATCTCTAAGAGAAAGGTCGATAGATTACACCGGTTCCCCGTGAGAATGAAACAAGCTCTTTTAAGAGAACTTGAGTGGTTAGGAAGGTTTAGTGCAGTGCGTCACTGGGTCCATGACGTCTTTGTCTTCAATACCGGTGTCACTTTGGTAACAGCCAGTAGCATATGAGTTGAACCCGGTGTCTGCCCTAAGGTTGAACATATGGAGGGCTATTTCTTTTCACCCTTTTTCATAACTTTTCTTTTTAATTCTTCAACCCCTTCTTTCTCCTTTCTCATTTTCTCCTTTTTTCAATCATACCTAAGGACTTCTAATTCTAATCTATTGGAATTGTCCTTGGGTAGATCCCTCCGGCTCTGGCGGATCATAGGACGGTTTTTCCTAACCTTAGTCACCTTATAACTCCATGACTATCCTATTGTTGCCATAAAACCTTTTTGTGAAAATCTCTCAAAGTGTTTATGATAATAAAACACATTGTTGACACTTCGAGAGTTTTGCATTTCTTTTGAAGGACTCCCCCTTCACATGTGCTCATGTAATTTTTAAGAAATTTGCACCTGCGGGAGGAGTTTGCACTTTTTGAATTGATCCACTTTCAGTGAACATGACCGATTCGAGACACGCTTACATCACTAGTTAGACTAGCTTGAAATTATTACCCGTCCTGGTCAAGTCCAAAGAAAGTCTCTCGATACGGTACACTCTACTCAGACAAGTCCTATTCGAGACACGCTTACATCACTAGTTAGACTAGCTTGAAATTATTACCCGTCCAGGACAAGTCTTTTCGATTACTGACATTTTAAGCTTCGTCAATTCATTGGTACTTACTGAGTCGAGCTCTTTTGAGATTCAGTCACAATCTTTAAACATCTTTGATCACATTTTAATCATGTCTTCTCCCCCTCAAAAATAGCATAGCGTGATATTTTTGATATCAACTGATGAAGAAAAAGCTTTTGGAGAGAAAGACAGATTTGATTTTGCATGAAATCGGAACATTTTTGTTTTTGAACTCCCCCTTAATGATAGCATATTTAAAATTACTTAAGGGTTTTGAGGGAGTTATCTTGAGCATTAATTTTGAGAGATTTTGAGAAATCTTTTGAACAATCTTGAAAAAGTGCTCAAGAATTTTGTTTGAAAACGAGTTTATGCTTGAAATCTTTTTCGTTTGTTTAGACTCGAACTTTTTGAAAAAGAGTTCGTCATTGAACGTACGAGTCCTTGATTTGAAAATAATCAGAAGTCATCATTGAAGTACGGGTTTCGTACTGAAGTATACGAAAGCCATAGTGAAGAAAATATTGAGCAACGACATGTTTTAGAAAAACATTATAAAGAACTCCCGCTCAAGCATCTGTACATGTCCGTGTCATTTTTTGAATGACATTTCTAGAAACGTACAGAATATTGATTTATACGAGAGACATGTCGTGAGAAGAATATTTTTGAATTTTTTTTATTTTATATTTTTGTATTTTGTTTTTGTTGGTTTTTCAAATTTTGTATTTTGTTTTTTCAAAAATATTTACAGCGAAGCGATTTTGAAAACATTTTTCAAGAAGATTCGAGAAGACGTTCTAGCTCCTCAGGAGATAGGCTTCGCATGCCAATTCGTCGAACTAAATAGTCAAACCGTTCTTTAGGAAGGGCTTTAGTAAATAGATCGGCGAGTTGATAATCAGTCTTAACGAAAAATAATTCAACAGTACCCTCTTCCACGTGTTCTTTGATGAAATGGTAGCGGACTTTGATATGCTTCGTCTTAGAGTGATGTACGGGATTGCACGAGATGGCTATGGCACTTTTTGAGTCACAATACATAGGTATTCTGTCAAAAGTAAAGCCATAATCTGTGAGCTGTGTCCGCATCCAAAGAACTTGGGCACAACACGCAGATAGAGACACATACTCGGCTTCGGCGGTTGATAGCGCAGTACAATCCTGTTTCTTTGACGACCAGCTTACTAGCTTTTCACCCAAAAATTGTGCTCCACCTGATGTACTCTTTGCTGTAACTTGATCACCAGCATGGTCTGCATCTGAAAATGCTGTTAGATTGAACTCCGAATCCTTCGGATACCAAAGTCCCATGTTAATGGTGCTTCGTAGGTACCGAAAGATCCGTTTAACCTCTTTGAGGTGAAGTTCGGTAGGCTTTGCCTGAAACCGTGCTAATAAACATACAGCAAATTGGATATCGGGTCGGCTAGCAGTTAGGTACATGAGAGAACCGATCATGCTCCGATATTTTTTCGGATCGATGGGTTTGCCAAACAAATCAGCACCTATTTTTGGTGAAGTGACCATTGGTGTACCAACAGAATCACAATTTTCCATTCCATGTTTTTTCAAAATCTCTATTGTATATTTAGCTTGATTGATAAAAATATCACGAGGGGATTGATGTATTTGTAAACCAAGGAAGAATTTTAGTTCCCCCATCATGGACATTTCAAATTTTCTTTTCATGAAATTTTCAAAATGTTTTGAATGGTTAGGATTGGTTGATCCAAAAATAATGTCGTCCACGTAAATTTGAACGATCAAAATGTCATCTTTGAACTTTTTGATAAACAAGGTGTCATCAACCGTTCCTTTTGTGAAATTGTTTTTGAGCAAGAAAGATGATAGTTCGTCATACCACGCTCTTGGAGCTTGTTTTAAACCATAAATGGCTTTCTTAAGCTTGTAGACGTAGTCTGGATGATCTCTGTCGATGAATCCCTCTGGCTGACTCACATACACTTCTTCTTTCAGAGTTCCATTCAAGAAAGCTGTCTTAATATCCATCTGATAGACTGTGATGTTTTTGTGAGCTGCATAGGCTAAGAAAATCCGGACTGCTTCAAGTCTAGCTACAGGCGCGAATGATTCCTCGAAATCTATCCCTTCTTCTTGTGGATAACCTTTAGCCACGAGACGAGCTTTGTTGCGAATAACAGTCATTTCCTCATCCAGTTTGTTCTTCCATAACCACTTGAGATCAAGAACACGTTTATCAAGTGGTCGTTCAACAAGTTCCCAACTGTCATGTAACAGGTATTGAAGAAATTCCTCCTGCATCGCTTCAATCCAAGGGTTTTCTTCCATTGCTTCCCGAATGTTCTTTGGTACTTTGGTGCTTATTGAGCAAATGTAAATGCACAATTCGAGATCGGTGGCAAGTTGTCTCCTCGTCTGAACTGGCATTGAGGGATCACCAATAACATGTACTAACGGATGGTCTTTTGTCCATTGAAACGTAGAAGGGTACCTTTGGTTGAACGAGTGTGTGTTAGATGGTTCTTGTAACCTTGAAGAAGATTCAGCAGAGTCTGATGCAAACGGGTTTTCAAATACTTCTTCTTCTTCTTCTAACGCAGCATCGTGTGAATTATTTGTTGGTTCTTCTTGAAAATTTGTGTTTTGGTTTTGCTCATCAACTCTTGGTATTTCAGTGTCAAGTACTGGAGTTGCTTGAGTAGATGTAGATGATGTTGATGTAGTTGGTGCTTCAGCTTCGATTGTTGTAGATGCATCCTGTGGTGGTGGTGGTGGTTGATGGTTTTGAGCGGGTGCAGCGGAATGTTGTTGAGATGCATTTGTCGAAGGTCCACCATAATATTCATTAAACATTAACTCGAAGAAGTTTTCCAGTTCTTGTTCTAAAGGTTTTTCCGTGTTTGTTGACTGAGCTCCTTGAGGTACGAGTCCTGAACTGATGTGTCCAGAAGTCTGCTGGTTTGGTGCGGGTCCTAATCCGTTTTGATTAGAAGCCATTGGATTAAGCGCGGGTTCTAGAGCGAGTCTCTCAGAAGCCATTTGTGAAATCTAGTCAAACTTCACATTCATCGTCTCCATTATCTTTTTCGTTCTTCTATTATACACCCTGAATGCCCTCGAGTTTTCTGAATATCCAATGAAGATTCCAATATCACCCTTAGCTTTTAACTTCCCTAGATCTTCTCTGTCATTCGTCGGATAGCACAAAGCGCCAAATACGTGAAGGTAAGAGATGTCAGGTTTACGGTTGTTCACTAGCTCATATGGGGTTTTATTGAATCTTGGATGTACTAGGGATCGGTTTTGAGTAAAGCAAGCAGTGGCTACAGCATCAGCCCATAAGAATAGTGGTGCACTAAAAAAAATCAGCATTGTGCGAGCAGCTTCCACAAGAGTTCGGTTTCTTCTTTCAACTACCCCATTTTGCTGTGGAGTTCTAACAACTGATGTTTGGTGAGTGATTCCCACATCTTCAAAGTAGGTTCTTAACTCCTGATTAATGAATTCTGTGCCATTATCTGTTCTTACAATCCTTACTGGAGCTTGAAGTAGAACTTGAATACGCTTCAGAAAGGTGATGATGGTACCTGGTGCTTCGTCTTTTGATCTCAAAAACTTTACCCAAGTATATCTTGAATAATCATCAACAATAACAAGAATATACTTCTTCCCATTAATGCTTTCAACTCTCATTGGGCCACATAAGTCCATGTGCAACATATGTAACCTTGCTTCCGAACTAGGTACGGTTTTGGGTTTATATGATGCTCTTTTACTTTTTCCTTGTTCGCATGATGGACATAGGTGTTCCTTGGTGTATTTGAACTTAGGAAGTCCGGTGACGATGTTGTCTTTGGCTAACTTGTTGATCGTGTCGAAATTGAGATGGGATAATCTTCTATGCCACAGCCAGGACTTAGTTTCGGTTGCCCTTGTCATAAGACAAATTGGTGATGTAGAAGCCATTTGGTTGATGTCGATAGCATACAAGTTTGTACCACGATTACCAGTTAAGAGATCATCACCAACCAAATTTCTTACAAAAACCGTGTTTCTCCTGAATGCAACTTCTAAATCTGCATCACAAAACTGCCCGACTGAAAACAAATTGTGTCCCAACCCTTCTACGTAGTAAACTCGAGTGATTAAAAAATTCCCAAACTGAAGATCTCCAAAACCCAGGATAGCTGCTACATGATCATTTCCAAAGCGTACAGTTCCCATGAATTTCCAGATGAAATTGATCAGCAGCTTTAAATTCCCGGTCATGTGCTTGGAGCAACCCGAGTCGACGATCCAAAGACATATTTCGATAACCTGCCAAGAACAGAAGAGTTTGTATTTGGAAACCGTTTTGAATTTGGTTCCATGTGGTTAGGAGTAAAAGCAGAATCACACTTATCAAAGATTGCAACATTTTTATTTTGAACAAATTCCAATTTGCCATCCTTAAGAGTGAACTCTCTACCCGTTGGTATCCACATACAAAACTTAAGGTAGTTCCTAGGCATTCGACTACTAGTGGTAGACCTAAAGCGTGCAACTAATCTTTCTATAGATCTAGATCTAGCACTAGTTCCCTTTGGAACATACTTCTGTTCAGGCGTAACCTTCACATTCTTAGAAACACATTCATCATGAACATCATTAATTAAACATTTCTTGCATATTAAACAAACAGAGTCATTACATGCATTAGAACCAGTACTTTCGACATTACATTCAGATGAATCATGTTTCTTATTACAAAGCGATAAATTCCTAGGGTGTTCTTCTACTTCTTCAACTTTATTCTTGCAACTACTCTTAGAGGCAGGCGAGACTCTATTGTTCCTTGTATTGCTCCTAGGCTTTAGTCTGCTGCTCCTAGAGGTGCATTCTAATCCTGTAGAAGGTAAGGCACACACATTAGGATTTATATTGTTGTCCTTTTTAGCATCACTAGACTCTTTAGAATTATCCTTTTTGCACGCATTTGTCTTAGAAGTGGAGGCAGACGCATTAGTGGGACTAATCCTAAAAAGGCCAGGTGCTATCACTTTTGGTGTTTCGACAACCGCTTTTCCTTTATCAACAATCTTATCATTTTCACTTTTCTTGGGCAAGGGTGTTGGAGTGACTGGTTTTGTCAAATTCTTTTTCTCATCGACTTTTGGAGCAAACCTGAAAATTGACATCTTTGGTTTTTGAACCGTGTTTGAAACATTTGGTTTCTCCGAAGTCGACGGTTTTGCAAACTTAGTTTCCTCACCCTTTCCTTTTTGACTTTCAAGCTGAGCCCTCATAAGATCATTTTGCTCTTGCATGTTCTTTAAGGCACGCTCATACGACAATTTGTCATTGTCACAACTCGTAAATTCTGGTCTTTTCCCGAACTTTCACATTTACTATTCATCGGTTACTATTCATCGATCACTATTTATCATTTTACTATTCATCATTTTTTAGGTCAGTTTGATATTCTGAGAAGCGTTTTAAAAATTTACTATTCATAAAACACTATTCACCTCCGGAGAAAATTTGTCGTTTATGCGTGAGTTGCGTCATTTCTGTATACGTACGGTTATTTACCTAATAAACGTTATCTTATGAGCTATTATTTTGAATAATTGATCTGACAATCCCAACTATGGTCCTAACACATTTTTATACTCATAATGATAATATAAAAATTATATTATTAAATTTCCCGGTGTTTTCAAATCAACTGTTACGTTTTCCGGTCGAAGCTTATAACTCCGTCGGTTTGCGATATTTTAACCCGATCATTATTTTAAGTTCCGATTCTCATCAGGAATATTATTTTACAATTTTTATGACTTTATTATGTCCCGGTTAACTCGTTAATATTTATTTCAAGACAACTCGGTACCCGATAACACCCAAAGTATACACTAAATCAACTAACACATACAATATCTAATATAATATCTTCAATTGCCTAATTTTCTTCCATAAACCCACGCCCCCACCATGATCTTTCATCAAATTTCCTTACCTAGCCATACTTCATTTAATGTTTATGTTTTGTTGTCCATTCATTTAATTTCTATAACACATAACTAGTTCATTTCACTAGCCAAAATAAATCAAACTCATCTCTTTTTCTCTCCTTGAAACCCACGACCAAGAGCAAGAAAACATCAAGGATCCATAATTTTTCCAAGATCAAGTGTTAATCTAGTTCCTTTTGTTGTCCTTGTTTGAGTTTTGTAATAAAAACTCAAGGTTTCTTAGGTTTTACTCATCCAAGCTCTATAATCTTTCTTTGTAAGTTGTCAAACTCTTGTTCATAATTTCTTCATGTTATTTTTATGATCATATGATTTCCATTCAAGATCTACATGCATATGTTAGTATACACCACTCATTTATATATATATCTAACTTTTGAACTCTAGAAATAGATTATTGTTAGATCCTTGTTAGATCCACTTGATTTATGATGTTTAGGAACCCATGACACCCTAAGAAGGTGTATGGTAAGATTAGACTAGATTTGTGGTGATTGAAAGTGATTTGGTTGAAGTTGAAACAAGTTTGAAACTAGGAAAATGATTTTTGAAACAATAGATATACCTACTGTTGCTATTTTTAAAACGTGGGAAAATCAGTAGATGATGGGTAATTTTTGACCAAATATTTAGAAAATACTTTAAAAAACGAAGCCGTGGGCGAAAGAACGGATTAAAACGAGTTAATAACGAAGGAGATATGATTTTCCGAATTTAACGACGAAAACTAGTTTTCTGAAAAACTGCTTGCTGATGAACAGTTGTCACGGGCTGTTTTGGGCATAAAACTTGATCTAGCCGTCCCGACTTATCAAAAATATGTTAGTATGTTATCCCACGATTCCGGGAATGTAAAGAACATAGAAAACGAACTTAAAACGACCAAGATATACACTTTTGAAACTAGGCGAACTATATATATATTTGACAACCTCTAATAGCACATATTCTCGTAAGTTATGGAAACACTATAAATCAACGCCAACGCTTATTTTCAAACTACGAGTGGTATAGGCTTCATGTGCATGTACATTCATCGCATCCCCTCATAATTTAAGTAGATCGTATCATTCGTTCATTATAGGTCGCGGTTAGAGATCGAACCTCATTTCTGTGTAACCACTTTTGTCTTCGTAACTATCGTACCAGGTGAGTCATAGCCCCTACTCTTTTAAATTGTTTTGTTAACTTTTTGGGGGAGAATACATGCTCGTTTTTACATGAATTACTACTTGACTCTTTGAACATTGTTTTGAACCTTGAACTATTATGAACTCATTTGACCTTATAACTTGTTTTGAACTATTGAACTTGACTTAAACTTTTGACCCTAATGTACCATACGTACTATGACCTAAAGTCTCGCCATTTTTGGTGGAGCGTGCCAAGTCTCGCCATTTTTGGTGGAGCGTTCTTGATCTAAAGTCTCACCTTATTGGTGGAGCGTGCTAAGTCTCCTTTGTTCGGAGCAACACTATAAAGTCTCTCCTGTTCAGAGCATCCTTAATAATTCTCGCCATGGTGGAGTGACTAATAATTCTTCGCCAAGTCGGCGGAGTGACTAATAATTCTTTGCCTAGGTGGCGGAGTGACTTCAAGTCTCCCATGTTCGGAGCAACATTATAAAGTCTCCCTTGTTCGGAGCGGCCTTGACTTATTATTGACCATGGGTGCTTGACTACTAGACCTAAACTATTTAGCAGTGGGTTGTAAACACACAGGTTGCAAGTCTCTTATGGCGGGATTTTCAACTGAGTGGATTTACGATGCCTTTGCTGTGTGATCATTTTCTATAAACTTTACTTGTTAAACAAACTCTATGAACTCACCAACCTCGTGTTGACACTTTAGCATGTATTTTCAGGTTTTAACCTATGGCACACTACTGGAGGTTTTGGCAGGGCATGGCATGGTTATAGAAGACTCTGATTATTTATATAGGGACCGTCTTAAACTACTTTTAAGGGCCTACTTCCGCACTATTTTTAACGATGTAAATTCAACATTTTGATTAAACGATTTTATTCTAAATAATTAAAGTGAAAACTATTTTTGTACTTGTGTTGTGTTACCGATTGAGTTACACCCCAGCTACACGTATGCTTCCGCTGGACCCGATCTTGGGGGTGTGACAGATTGGTATCAGAGCTTTGGCTATAGCGAACTAAGTGTTTTTAAAACCTAGACTATAGCTACTTTTACGAAAAACTTAACCCTATGACCGTCACGTGCCTGCCTGCCAAGCTGATGCCTCACTTGTGGTTTGTTGCTGACTTAGGTGATGAGATTTGTGTCTCATTATCTGGTATATTACGTTCATTTATTCTAATTGATTTCTATCATTGTCTTTCATATAAGCATGTTCACGTATCATATATGTCACCACGTTATGTTTTTCCTTGCATAGTTTCATCATTTGACCTCGAGTTTGGTCACCTGCCTTAGTCTTTCTGAACGTCTTGGTATTTGTGAAGGACATAGTATTAGTATAACTGAGCTGAGTATTTCAAAATTCATGGAACCTCGGTGGAATATAGACTAGTCACCTATATTCAACCCGGGATAGTGGGACATAGGCTGACTACCTATATCCGACTCAGAAATGAATTTTGCAACACTGAGAATGGTTATAATAAAATTTTGTCTGGATTGAATCCTCTACTCAATTTCCAAATGCTTCATTTATGTGTGTGTATACCCTCATTGTCAGAATGCTTATACTTTTCATCGCCTCGTAAACCGCCGCCTGAAAGCACGTCAACTGGTCATTTCGTCTCATGAATCTTCACCTTTATAACACTTCAGAGACCAACGTTAACTGAACTTCGGGACGAAGTTCCCTTAAGGGGTAGAGACTGTCACAACTCGTAAATTCTGGTCTTTTCCCGAACTTTCACATTTACTATTCATCGGTTACTATTCATCGATCACTATTTATCATTTTACTATTCATCATTTTTTAGGTCAGTTTGATATTCTGAGAAGCGTTTTAAAATTTTACTATTCATAAAACACTATTCACCTCCGGAGAAAATTTGTCGTTTATGCGTGAGTTGCGTCATTTCTGTATACGTACGGTTATTTACCTAATAAACGTTATCTTATGAGCTATTATTTTGAATAATTGATCTGACAATCCCAACTATGGTCCTAACACATTTTTATACTCATAATGATAATATAAAAATTATATTATTAAATTTCCCGGTGTTTTCAAATCAACTGTTACGTTTTCCGGTCGAAGCTTATAACTCCGTCGGTTTGCGATATTTTAACCCGATCATTATTTTAAGTTCCGATTCTCATCAGGAATATTATTTTACAATTTTTATGACTTTATTATGTCCCGGTTAACTCGTTAATATTTATTTCAAGACAACTCGGTACCCGATAACACCCAAAGTATACACTAAATCAACTAACACATACAATATCTAATATAATATCTTCAATTGCCTAATTTTCTTCCATAAACCCACGCCCCCACCATGATCTTTCATCAAATTTCCTTACCTAGCCATACTTCATTTAATGTTTATGTTTTGTTGTCCATTCATTTAATTTCTATAACACATAACTAGTTCATTTCACTAGCCAAAATAAATCAAACTCATCTCTTTTTCTCTCCTTGAAACCCACGACCAAGAGCAAGAAAACATCAAGGATCCATAATTTTTCCAAGATCAAGTGTTAATCTAGTTCCTTTTGTTGTCCTTGTTTGAGTTTTGTAATAAAAACTCAAGGTTTCTTAGGTTTTACTCATCCAAGCTCTATAATCTTTCTTTGTAAGTTGTCAAACTCTTGTTCATAATTTCTTCATGTTATTTTTATGATCATATGATTTCCATTCAAGATCTACATGCATATGTTAGTATACACCACTCATTTATATATATATCTAACTTTTGAACTCTAGAAATAGATTATTGTTAGATCCTTGTTAGATCCACTTGATTTATGATGTTTAGGAACCCATGACACCCTAAGAAGGTGTATGGTAAGATTAGACTAGATTTGTGGTGATTGAAAGTGATTTGGTTGAAGTTGAAACAAGTTTGAAACTAGGAAAATGATTTTTGAAACAATAGATATACCTACTGTTGCTATTTTTAAAACGTGGGAAAATCAGTAGATGATGGGTAATTTTTGACCAAAGATTTAGAAAATACTTTCAAAAACGAAGCCGTGGGCGAAAGAACGGATTAAAACGAGTTAATAACGAAGGAGATATGATTTTCCGAATTTAACGACGAAAACTAGTTTTCTGAAAAACTGCTTGCTGATGAACAGTTGTCACGGGCTGTTTTGGGCATAAAACTTGATCTAGCCGTCCCGACTTATCAAAAATATGTTAGTATGTTGTCCCACGATTCCGGGAATGTAAAGAACATAGAAAACGAGCTTAAAACGACCAAGATATACACTTTTGAAACTAGGTGAACTATATATATATTTGACAACCTCTAATAGCACATATTCTCGTAAGTTATGGAAACACTATAAATCAACGCCAACGCTTATTTTCAAACTACGAGTGGTATAGGCTTCATGTGCATGTACATTCATCGCATCCCCTCATAATTTAAGTAGATCGTATCATTCGTTCATTATAGGTCGCGGTTAGAGATCGAACCTCATTTATGTGTAACCACTTTTGTCTTCGTAACTATCGTACCAGGTGAGTCATAACCCCTACTCTTTTAAATTGTTTTGTTAACTTTTTGGGGGAGAATACATGCTCGTTTTTACATGAATTACTACTTGACTCTTTGAACATTGTTTTGAACCTTGAACTATTATGAACTCATTTGACCTTATAACCTGTTTTGAACTATTGAACTTGACTTAACTTTTGAACTTGACTTAAACTTTTGACCCTAATGTACCGTACGTACTATGACCTAAAGTCTCGCCATTTTTGGTGGAGCGTGCCAAGTCTCGCCATTTTTGGTGGAGCGTTCTTGATCTAAAGTCTCACCTTATTGGTGGAGCGTGCTAAGTCTCCTTTGTTCGGAGCAACACTATAAAGTCTCTCCTGGTCAGAGCATCCTTAATAATTCTCGCCATGGTGGAGTGACTAATAATTCTTCGCCAAGTCGGCGGAGTGACTAATAATTCTTTGCCTAGGTGGCGGAGTGACTTCAAGTCTCCCATGTTCGGAGCAACATTATAAAGTCTCCCTTGTTCGGAGCGGCCTTGACTTATTATTGACCACGGGTGCTTGACTACTAGACCTAAACTATTTAGCAGTGGGTTGTAAACACACAGGTTGCAAGTCTCTTATGGCGGGATTTGCAACTGAGTGGATTTACGATGCCTTTGCTGTGTGATCATTTTCTATAAACTTTACTTGTTAAACAAACTCTATGAACTCACCAACCTCGTGTTGACACTTTAGCATGTATTTTCAGGTTTTAACCTATGGCACACTACTGGAGGTTTTGGCAGGGCATGGCATGGTCATAGAAGACTCTGATTATTTATATAGGGACCGTCTTAAACTACTTTTAAGGGCCTACTTCCGCACTATTTTTAACGATGTAAATTCAACATTTTGATTAAACGATTTTATTCTAAATAATTAAAGTGAAAACTATTTTTGTACTTGTGTTGTGTTAACGATTGAGTTACACCCCAGCTACACGTATGCTTCCGCTGGACCCGATCTTGGGGGTGTGACAGTCATACTTGCATTCTTCCTTTTTTCGATCAAGTTGTTTAAAATATGACACATTTTCTTTTTCCAGCTTTATAAGAGCATTTTCATATTTTGAAACAATTTCGGAGGTCTCAGCTCTCAGTCTTTCATCGTCTTGAACAGAATATGTTTGTAAAATGATGAACATAATGTCAGTGGTCATAACTGCTTCGAAGAGAGAATCATTCAGGTTTTCCAAAACATTTATGTTTTCACGAGTATCATTAGCTTTGTTTACCAGGGATTTGTGGTCCTTGACAAAGTCGGCCGTTTCTTTTAAGAAAGCTTGTTCAAAATGGATTACCCTCGCACTGATGTTATTCAGTGGGATAGTAATTTCGTTTTCAAAAACTTTTTTCTGCTCAATATGAAAACTGGAATGCCAGTTGTTAATATTGATTGTAGTTTTAGAAGCAACAATATTTTGAAGTTCTTGAATTCTCTTTTTAACGTCATCCAAAATTTCTCTAGCCTCACTTGTATTAAAAGTGTTGTTAGAAGAAATTTGTTCCATTTTTGAAAGAAATTTGGAAACAATTACTTTCTTAGAAAACATTTTTGAGAATGGTCGTTTTATGGAAAACACAGATGGTTCTTTTTGTGGAACAAAAGTAATTCCCGAAAGTTTGTTCAATTTGTTGTAATCAATGGGTTTCAAATCCTTTTGTTTCATTTTAATTATGCTCTCTTCGACATGTTCTATCGTTTGCACAAAATCCCGAACGACGGGAGGATCATGTTTGGTGTAAATCACATTACCATTATACAAAACATTCTGTTCTTGCTGAGCTTTCTTGAGATTACTGGGGTTGTTGTTACCGAGAGCCACTTTATGTTTCGTATGGTAAACCGTATTAGTTTGATTTGAAATCATTTTCATTGTTTGACTTGACTGACCCGACTTAACCACCAATTCTTCTAAATGAGCAATCATGTGTTCTGACTCTACGATTTCGGCCAAAAGTTTGTCTTCTTTCTTTGCAAAGTCCTTTTTCAACTCGTCCCTTTCTTTTTCAAGATTGGTATAAGCTGATTTTTGTTTAGAAAGTTGGTTTTGCAAATCAGAAATTTCCGCGTTTAAAGCTTTTATCTTCTTGAAAGAATTAACATCAAGTGTATCAAACTTGAGTTGCAATTGTTTTTCCCTTGAAACGGAATTTTGATAACCAGTTTCTAATTCAGACAATCTTTTGTTATGAAATTCAAAAGCTTTAACGTTTTCTTTGTAACTCTCAAGCTCAGCGGTCAATTTAACATTCGCGGCCTTAACATCGCGATTGACCTTTTTCACATTCTCAATTTCAATACGATAATTATTCAATAATGATTCAAACAAAGCACGTGTTTCCTCATCATTCTCAACATGCTGTGAAACGAAGCCTCCATTATGATTCACATCTGGAGTTGTTGAAGGAGTATCGCTACTACTTGGCGTGTCCAGGTATGTATCATAAGTGGGTGCTAGCTTCTCAGAATGCTGTTCCTCATGAGGAGACATATCAAATATATCATTATTGTGACATGTGTTGAAATTTGGTACCTCAGATGGTGCATTGGTGTCATAAACAGGAAGTGTGTCAGAATCCGTGTCATACTTAGCTTCCTGAAGATTCGCCATGAATATGCAGTTCGCATCGATATCCTCTCTATCTTCCATGTCATCCATAAGAGTCATAAAATCATTCTCCTCGGCATTCAACTGAAATCCTGCCTCTGCCTTTTGTGCCAACATCACTGCTTTCTGCAAGTACGCTAGATCTTTCTTGTTCGGCTTAGTAGGACAGTTCCTTGCCATATGACCTACACCCTGACAGTTGAAACACTTTACCGGATTACCCTGATTCACATTTCCCAAATTCCCAACTACTAGAGCTGCAACATTTCTATTCTGATTACCCATTGCCTGATTACCAACATTCTGACCCCTCTGATTTCCAACAAACTGACCCAACTGATTCCCTGCATACTGACCATACTGATTTGCTGCATTCTGATTCCCTGCATTCAGCATATTCTGATTCCCTGCATTCAGCATATTCTGATTCCCCATGTTAATTCCAGTAGCGTATCCTTGCTGATTCCCATAAACTCCAACCATTTGGTCTCCGTTGCCCATATTGAAACTCGGCTGAGCAATCTGCTTATTGCGAGTGTTCGATGAAATCCTTTGGTTGTTGTTTGTTGGTGAAGAATAGCGTCCTTGGAATGCCTTTGACAGAAAAGCAAACGCTTGGGTCAATGCTGCAATAGCTTCATCATTTTCAGTGAATTCTGGTTCTTGGAATTGTTGGTATTGCTGTTGTGGAATAACATGTTGTTGTTGCTGTGGGTAGAACTGTTGTTGGTAGACCGGTGTTGGTTGTTGAATGTATGATGGTTGCATGTAGTTGTGAGTGGAAGATGATGATGATTGTTGTGTGTTCACTGGTAGCGGTGTTGGTGTAGTAGCAATTAATGCGAGAGGATCATGATTCTTTGCCAATCTTTCTTTCCTTACTTCATTAGCCTCAGCTTGGTTTTGCTTCAAAAAGTCATAGAGTTGATCATAGTTCACCTTATGTAAATCCTTTGTTTGATTGACAATTGTAACATAACGACCCCATTCTTCTGGAAGGTTATTGATGAATTTGATGTTTGTTGCAATTGTTTGAGGTGTCAACTTGTTTCTGATTAACTCATTCGTCAAAGTGCAAAACCTTGTGTAGTAAGATTCAATCTGTTCACCTTTAGTGGATGTGAAATTCTCCCATTCAGTAAGAAGTTTGTTCTCAACGTCCTGTTGTCCAATCTCTGTTCCATGACATATCCTTCTAACACGTTCCCACATAGCATAAGCAGTTTCACAACTGTCGACCGCAGCAAAGATCTCCCGTGGTAATCCAAGTTGGATTAAATGCATTGCCATATCATCAGCGGCGATTTGCTTCTTATCTTCCTCTGTGTAATCTGCTTCTGTTTGTTCACGCACGAATGGTTGAGTAGGAGGTGTTGTGTTTGGATTGCCTTCAATTTGAACTTGTCTTGGCTTGAATGGACCATTTGTAATGGAGTTGATCATTAATTTACCATCAGGCTTTGTTTTGATGTAACGAAGCATGCGGCTTGTCCATGGGAGATATCCATCTTTTTCAAGCATAGGAGGTCGATTTTCTGCACCGGCAGCATGAATGTCTTGCTGAGTTGCCATTGATGAAGTGTAGATTGATAAAGTTGATTCTTGGATCGTTCCAACGAAGTAGGAGTTGTGTTTAGTGTAAGTTGATGCAAGTTTTTATGGTGAAAAATTTGATCTGGAACCTTAAAACCTCAATAACTTCCGTTTGGAGTGGATTTGGGCCTCGAAGCTTGGCTTGAATGATCTTTAGATATTCAACGTGTCCTTCTTCTCGGTCTCGCGGTCGTTTTGACAGCTGATTCATCGAAAACGGAGTTACGGTTCAAAAGTTATGGCCGTTTGAAGTTTGGTTGTCAAAAAGTCAAAAACTTACGCGTAAAGCTTGATCTTACGCGTAGAAATTGAATAAACTTACGCGTAAGATGTTAGGCGTAACCTTTAAGTTATGCGTAATATCTAAGTTATGCGTAAACAATAATGTTTATGCGTAGACTTTGATTTTACGCGTAAACTTAGAGTTTATGCGTAAGAATTGTTACGCGTAAGGTTTTTTTCAACCAAATTGATCTCTCAAACTTATCCAAGCTTGAAAGATATCCCGTGTCGAAGTATTCCACAAACTTATCCAAGTCAGGGAAGTACTGAGTCACCGTAGCACGAAGAGAAGACCTTTGAAGAAACTTATGCGTAGATTTCTGAAACTTACGCGTAAGATTTAATCTTATGCGTAAGAACAAACTTCTGCGTAGAAACTGAACTTAAGCGTAGGATCTTGTGCGTAGACTTCAACTTACGCGTAGAAAATCAATCTTATGCGTAAGAAGAGGGTTTTGACCAGAGTTACGCGTAGGAAAAGGGTTTTGACCTCAAACTTACGCGTAGATAGTACTGTAGACAGCTATAACTTGTACTGTACACCCAACTTACGCGTATGATGACCAGAAAACTTCAAAAATACGATTTTTTCACCCAAAAACTCCTTTTTCACTTGTTTCTAATGATCAAATCTTTCCCAAAACACTTAGAATCACTAAAACTTCAATAAAAACAACAACTTTAACACTAAAACCACGTAAAAATCGAAACTTTTTGAAGAAAAAGTGCACAAATGAATGAAAAATGCAACTTTTTAACAAAAAACTTGATAAAAACACTCCTAAATCATTGTTAGGCGATTGATACCACTTGTAGGACCTTAGATATATCAACTTTATCACAAATATAAGCACTAGAAAAAGAAAAGATGGTGACTTTATATGAATAATGTGTGGCGTTAATGAGAGAAAAAGAGTAATAAGATGAAGAGAACTTTTATTAAAAACACACACAATACACACACAAGCACACACCTCAAATGAGCCTTTGAGGTGTTTAAATAGTTAGATACAAGAGATGCCTTAAAAGGCTTTCCATGGGCTTGGTCTTGGGCTTGGCTTACATTTAGATAAAAAGGCTTATATAACTTAACCTATGACATATTAGCTTACCAAGACCAAGGCCCATTGACTATTCTAATAACATAAACTACGACACATTACAAAGTTCCTAATATGAGAATGACCATCACTTCTCAATACATATTTTTAATGCTAACATGTATCCTTTGCAGATTCAGTGACTTCTTACTCGGCAACACGTGAGTGTCCAACTGCACAAGCAAATCAGCAGCCACCTATTTCACATGGTGTGTTAATTGATTTAGTTTTAATCAGTTAATGTTGTGGATATTCTTTTTTCGTAGCCTAACTGTATATGTATTGTTTGTTATGGCTGAAGTGCATCCTTCGTCATCAAATACTGACAATAGGCAGACGGTAACTAGTATCCAAGGAACTCTTGCACAAGGTTTCTTTCTTTTTAATAAATTTAATGCTATGATTTCATCACTCTTTCTTTAGCTTTCGTAATAACATTTTCAGATTCCTCTAACTGTGCATCTCACTCCATCAACACCAAACCTACGAACTCCACGCAACAGAAGTGCTAGACCAAGACGAGTGAGACAAGGTTTGTTTGCTTATTGTATTATTAATAGTATTTGTAAAACCTTTGTTTAAAATCTATTGGATTCATATACTCAATGTTCACCCGCCTTTATGAAACATTCTTGCAGGAAACTCTACATCAAACGTAGCCCAACCTAGACATATGCCATCAAATCCAACAACTGGTGTGAGGCAAGGTTTGTGCAATTTCTGTTGTTTACAACTTCTTTTGCTTAATTTGTTTAATCAATTTTTTTAATTATACCAAAATTTCTATGCAGGTCCTCCAGCCACATATATATCTATGGGCAGATGCGACCGGGTATGTCGTCATTGCAATGCTTTTTTCTGGTGCGACGAGAGAGTTACAGATAGTTCGAGGCTGCATCCACATTATCACAGATGTTGCAATAAAGGACAGGTGCAGCTACCTGTACACGCCGACTATCCAGAAAGTATAAAGCAATTGTTCAATGACGCGCATTTTATGGAACATATTAGAGCCTACAATCAGATGTTCGCAATGGCATCTTTAGGTGCTGAGGTCGACCAGTCTGTTAACATAGGACGCGGTCCTTATGTTTTCAGAATATCAGGCCAGCTTTACCATTGTATAGGAGATATGTGCCCGGAACAAGATGGAAGGCCTAAGTTTTTACAACTTTTCAAAATAAAACTCTTTGGTGTTGTCGGTGCAAGACAATATGAGTTACCTTCAGGTGATTCGATTGGTGCAATTGTATTTGAAGGGGGTCCAGATTTACAAAGCTACTTTGATGTTATTATTGAGCAACACAGCGGTGTTCCAAAAAGAATCAACAAACTTAATCCTTCATACATGTCATTACATTTTCCTTTGATCTTTATCTACGGTGAAGACGGATATCACTTGGAACTCAGACTAGCTGACACAAGAAATGAAACATCCGATGCTCCAAAGAAGATGACAATGAAGATGTACTACGCATACCAGCTATATGACCGCCAAGGGCAGTATAGTTTAATCACACGAAGCGGACGATTATTTCAACAATATGTTGTGACAGCATACTGTAGCATTGAGCAGTCAAGGTTGGACTATATTAGGCAGAAACAGAATGATATAAGGAATGATTACATGGCAGGGTTGTATGATGCAATTTCACGAGGTGACCACCAAGGTTCGGATGCAGGCTCTCGGATAATACTCCCTGCAAGCTTCACCGGAGGCCCTAGATATATGTATAGCCATTACCTCGATGCTTTGGCTATATGTCGTGTTCACGGTAACCCATCCTTTTTTATTACATTCACATGCAATGTGCGATGGCCAGAAATCGAAGACTATATGCAAGACTTCCCGGACGTGACTGTCGCAGACAGGCCCGACATTGTCGACCGTGTCTTTGAAAGAAAGATACGTGATTTGATCAAGTTCTTAAGAGACAGTCGTCCATTCGGTGGTGTAGAAGCAGGTACCAGTTATGTTGCATATGTATATAACTTTTCTGCAAAACTAGATACTTTAGATGTCTGATTCAGTGATCTTTCATTGCAGTTTTGTACACAGTAGAATTCCAGAAAAGAGGCTTACCACACTGCCATTTGTTACTGTGGGTAAAACAGAATTTGCGTGTCCAAAGGAATGAAGATATAGACACATATATATCTGCGGAATTACCTGACCCGGTAGCTTATCCTGAAGGCTATCGAGTTATCTCAGAATTCATGATGCATGGTCCATGCGGGGCGGTCAATAAATCAGCACCGTGCATGAAACATGGAGATGAGTGTACAAAATTCTTCCCTAAGCCATTTTGTCCTGCCACATTTATTGACAAGAAAGGCTTTGTACATTACCGGAGAAGAGACACAGGCATAACAACAATGAGGCAAAATGCTGAACTTGACAATGGGTATGTTGTTCCTCACAATTGCACGTTATGCATGCGTTTCTATGCTCACATCAATGTCGAGTTTTGCGAGTGGACAATGCTCATAAAATACCTCTTTAAATACATCTCCAAGGGTACTGACCGAATTGCTGCTCAAGTTACGAGAAGAATTGGAGACGGAGGAACAAGTACCAGCCGTAGTGCGATACATGTAGATGAGATAAAAAACTTCCAAGATGCCAGGTATATTGGCCCGCATGAAGCCTGTTGGAGAATTTTAGGCTTCACTTTACACAGCAGAGATCCGCCTGTACAGATACTCGCTGTTCACCTACAAAATATGCTACGAGTCACCTTCAGAGCCAACCAATCTTTGCAATCAATTGTTGACAGCGAGTACAACAAGAGAACAACGCTGACTGAATGGTTCAGGTATAACACCTACAACACAGATGGCCGCCATTTAACATATCTTAACTTCCCTAAAGAATTTGTATGGTATCAAGACGGAAAGTATTGGCAAAGGAGGCGAAGAACAGGTGCCTATTCCATTGGTCGGCTAGCATACATACATCCAAGCTCGGGTGATGTATTTTACCTAAGAATCTTGCTTTGCCACCAGAAAGGTTGCACATCATTCGAGCACATCCGCACAGTTGATGACTATGTCCATCCTACATACAGAAGTGCCTGCGAAGCAATGGGTCTTTTGGGAAATGATCAGGATTGGAACATAGCTTTGCAAGAAGCCTCTTTCTCAGCAACTGCGACCGAAATGCGTACACTATTTTGCCAGATGCTGATATTTTGTGACGTATCAAGCCCCGCAAGGTTGCTTCAATCACATGCAGATAGTATGTCCGAAGATATTCCTCTAATACTTTCACACATGCTACAGATGCAAGAAATTCACATAGATCCAAATGATTTACAAGGAGGACTCATGTATGAGTTGCAAGGTATTTTAAATTCATATGGCAAATCTGTCAAAGATTTTGGGATGGAATTACCTTCACCAGAATTCCTTCAAGTCTTAACAAATAGGGCAATAATGGAAGAACGAAACTACAACCGAGAATTGTTGAGAAATGAAAGTACATCAATGGTGGCAAAACTAAACCCAGAACAAAGGTTAATTTTTGACGAAGTCATCCATGGAATAAATAACCATCAACAGAAACTCTTATTTCTCTATGGCCATGGAGGAACAGGCAAGACTTTTGTTTGGAAGGCTATAATTTCTACGTTAAGGGCGGATGGAAAAATAGTATTGGCGGTTGCTTCTTCCGGTATTGCTTCTCTATTGCTACCAGCAGGCCGAACAGCCCATACAAGGTTTAAAATACCACTAGATCTAACAGATGAATCAGTTTGTAACATAAAAAAAAAACACTCAAGTGGCAGATTTAATCAAAGAAACCGATCTTATTGTATGAGATGAAGCTCCGATGAATGATCGCAAATGCTTTGAAGCACTTGATAGAACATTTAGAGACATACTAAATGCTCCAGACGATATCTTTGGGAAAGAGACGGTTATCTTGGGCGGCGACTTCAGGCAAACACTTCCTGTTAAAAAAAATGCCACAAAACAGGAGATAATAGCAGCTTCTATAACACTATCGTATCTTTGGCCACATTTCAAAGTTGTTCGTCTTAAAGAGAACATGAGGCTTAAACGTCCAGGAATGTCAACTGAAGAACATGATTCTGTTCGTGCGTTTTCTGAATGGCTGCTACAGGTTGGTGATGGCATTATTGGAGATCCAGACGACACTGATCCAGAAAACGCATCTTGGATCAGTATACCAGATAGATATTGCATTCCCGACAATGACACTGGTATCCAGGATCTCATTAATTTCATATATGACGAAGAAACACTCCAAAGGCCCACTGCAAGAGCATTACAAGAAAAGGCTATAGTGTGTCCCAAAAACGAAACTGCCGATGCCATTAACTCAACTGTTCTAGATATGTTACATGGCGAAACGTATTCGTTCCTAAGCTATGACGAGGCTGTACCAAAAACAAATGATGGGGGAGCAACAGAGCTACTCTACCCTACAAAGTATCTAAACACTCTTTCATTTTCAGGAATGCCTCCACATAACCTTAAAATCAAAATAGGAGCCCCGATAATGATGCTCAGAAATGTGAAGCTAGGCGGTGGATTGTGCAATGGTACAAGGATGATTGTTACAAAGATATATAGCAGACTTATTCAAGCAAAGATCATCACAGGCACTAGAATGTCTGAAAAAGTTTTTATCCCATGGATTTTGTTAATTAATAAAGACGAAAAGTTGCCGTTTGTGTTTAAGAGGAAACAATTCCCTGTTAAGGTATGCTATGCAATGACAATAAATAAAAGCCAAGGGCAATCGCTTAATAAGATTGGCATATATCTACCGGAGCCTATATTTGGCCACGGGCAGTTATATGTCACGTTGTCTAGAGCTACATCTCCTGAAGGCCTTAAAATTCTCATCAAGGAACAGGCAAAAAGAGATGTCAATACAACTAAAAATATAGTCTACAGAGATTTTTTAGACATAACTAGATTCGCACAGGTCATTCATGTTCTACCTTACTCTTTAGATGTGCATATACAATACTATCATTCTTTCAAAAGCTATCCTTACAACTATAAGTTGTTTTGCCTTACCAATCATTAGATTCGTATTAGATTTTCTCTTAGCCTTTTAGAATTATTTGTGCCATACTTGCTTATTTTGCATATCCTATTAGTGTAACTGCATAAATACATTCATGTCCTATTTTATTTCATATAAATCAATAACACAATGCATATGAATGTTAGTCTAATGCAAATATACATCTGTTCAACTTCACACAGGAAAATGGACGAGGGTTCTAGCACTGTTGTATCAACAAAACCTACGGCAAAGAAATTAATACAGATACAGAAACTGCTAGCCTAGCAACCCTAACGGAATCAGACATAGGCAAAAGTATCTATGTAAAAGCATACAGAAAATGGACAGTTACCAACAAAACCGGAAAGCCAATCATGTTCTGTTCTATGTTGCTTGATCGACAGGTACCATCACCTATCCTATTATAATCATTATTGATCCATATTATTTATAAATGACTATTTCAATTGCAGGGAGGAGCTATACAAGCAAACATCAACATCCGGGAAAAAAAATAGATTTGATGCTTCTCTACAGATCAACAAAACTTACAAAATAACAGGTTTCGGTTTTTAGCCTGCCAAAACATGGATGCAGACCGTGCCACACTCGCTATCATTGGTTTTTGGAAATCAAACAGATATTCAACCAATACCAGATACAGGATTTCCAAACCATTACTTCAGGTTTACACAATACAAAGACCTGTATTCAAAAGTGGATGTAAAAGAAGGCCTGCTGACAGGTATGTCAACTAAATATTCCTATCATACATGTTACACAAACAGTTATAAACTACGCTTCATATGTACAGACTATGTTGGAATTGTTCAATATGTAACTGGAATACAACAAGTAGTCAAGCCTACAAATGAAGTGGTGCAATGGAGAGATATAGGGATCCAGAATCTAGAGTAAGTTGTGCATGTTTTCTATAATAATTTACTTTTTATACTAACAAAGGCTAACGAGTGATTGTCTAAAACAGTGGCCTAACTGTCCGCTTTACTTTATGGAATGACAAAGCACACACTTTCAACATGGAAGAATATGAAGCCAGTGAAAAACCAGCAATTATAGCAGTGGCTTCATGTTTAGTCAAGCACTATGGCGGTACACTCTATGATTTATTCATATTATACAAGTTAAAAAAGTAATGTACTAACCTTTGCCAACAATTAAACAGGGCTACAACTTTCAAACACAGCCGCAACAGAGTACTACTTGAATAGATATACCAGAGAATGATGAAATCCGCAACGTGTAAGTCATTAATAAACTTCAATATCAACATACCTAAAAACAAAAAACATGATAAAGTCAGGTTGGATAATTATGCAGGTATGCCCAGGTCATAGAACCACCAGTCATAGTAAATGTACAAAGGGAACGATGTACAGATCCAGAGCAAGAAAAAAATAGGAACAGGGTGACTCTTAATTATCTTTTGAGAGAAAAACTAGAAAACCAACAGGTACTGAAAAAAGGCATTATTACCATCATTGAATAAAATTTTCTAAATTTTCTAGAATTTTATAAATGCAGAATGTACGCTTTACTGTCGAGGCTACTATTGAAAAGGTTGACACCAACAGACCATGGTACTTTAAAAAATGCCTTACCTGTAGCCAAAAAATAAGTGAACGTTTCCCACACGCTCAGTGCAAGCTATCAGTTTCTGAAACAAATCCTAATTGCAGGTTAGCAAACCACTAAAACATTTTCAGAGTTATCCATGTATGTTATCAATACTGAAACAACTATATCTATATTCTATCAACAGCTACTGCTTCAGGCTGCTACTATCCGATGTTACTGGTCATATATACTTGACATGTTTTAGCAACGAAGCAAATTCATTGGTCAGAGATTGCAATGACATCATCAGGAGTCTACAAGACAAAGACCGCTACAAATATCCACAAGAGTTACTTGCACTCGAAGGACAAACCAAAATCTTCCAGCTGCACTTTGCTGCCGAAAGCACAAAAGAAAAACCCGTATTCTTTCTAAACAAAGCCTGGAACAACACACCATTACTCACAGCAGGAACCAGCACCGTTCCTCAAACAATAGAAGAATCTACTATGGCAGCTTCCTCTGAAAATATCAACACACCAACACCGCCAGGCGACAAACCAAAAGAAGTAAAAATGGACACCAGCCTGCTTGAAAAGAATAAACACATTCTCGATTCTTCCACAGCTTTCAGACCCCACAAGCACCACTAATAAACAACTTAGAAGAACATGTCCCATCAACACCGCAAGAAGGCAACACAAGCTTACCAGCGGAAATGCCAAAAAAGTATGGTCCTAGAAAGACTTCGGTCCGTAGAGCACTTTACTCAGAAGAAAAAACCGAAGATGCAGAAAAAATTACAAGAAACCAAAAAAAGACGAGTGATAATGGCAATGGCAATTAATTAAAGAACTTATCTTTTGGCAATGGCAACGAATGCCATGTATCTGAATTATTCTACTATACTGCCTACATGTTAAATGCAGTGTCAAAACAATTAGTTATGTAAATAGGTATTAGTACTACTACTAATTTCCTATGGAAATGTTATCCATCAGGCAGATGTTTGACTTATATTTTGTATAACAACTGCTACAAAGTATGTAACCATAACTTTCATGTTCAATACCAATTAACATTGGTATTTTCTACCAACTTTTATTCATACATAACATATACCTTACAACAGTGCTTATAGTGGATTAGAAGTATGCTCCTAACCACATCTGTGTAGTACCTAATTCCATGCGTGTGGCCTTCCCATTCTTGCTGGAGAAGCTCATTCATGATATCCTCCAAGCACTTGGAACCACGAGCCTTCTTAGAAAGCAGATTACACATAGGAAATCGAGAGCCCATGCTTGGGTCCAATACAAAAAACAAAAATAATAATTTTTAAAAAGATAAATAAAAGTATAACAAAATTAATAAAAAATAATAATAATAACATTTACCTTTTCATTTTACTATCACGATAGATATATTTACCGATTCACCTTTTACTATCATGATTATTTTTTATTTTTAACGAAACTTTTTGTTATTTATATCAATCGCGATAAACATCGTTTTTTGCTTAAGAAAACGGCACAACACGAAAAAAAAACCTCGCTAGGCCGGCCGCGTTGCGGCCGTCGCCTTGCTTGTTTTTACAAACAAAACTATGGCTTGTTAGTTATCATGTACTAATAACTATTGTTTGGGCCAAGTAAATTTGGTTGGGCCATTATATTTTCCAAAGCCCATTTTGTACCAGCTAGGCTTTTTAACATAAGCCATACATCATTTTTGTTCTCTAAAGCCTAGCATATCAGATAGCCGTAGCAACTCTTTTATTTGCAGCATGGGTATGTTGGGTGTGTTTATTAAAAGTAGCATTGAGTAGTGAGCTGCAAGCAGTAGCAACATCTCACCACTCACCATTCACAGCTTCTTAAGTAAGCATTGAAAAAATGAGCATTTCTAAAAGATAGCAAAGCTCACCACTCTTACATCATCATAACAATCACGTATTAACAACTACTATGTGAAAGACGGTATTTGGAGTTACCTTGCTTTAGAGGTGATTAAAAAAAGAAAAAAAAGAAAAAAAAGAAGAAAAAAAAATCAATCCCCATGTCTGACTGCGTGTGATTGGGTAAAATTCAAAGGCTGTTCAGACTTTTTTTTGCAAAAACAAGCTCACCCTAGAAACTTGCAACTTCAAAATACGATTGGTCGATGGTTTTGTAAAGAAAAGCCGATTGTTTCAAACAAATCAACCACGCATATAAAACTATACGAAAAATTGGATAGAGTTCATTAGTCTTGCTCGTAAATATATGGCAGCCCGAATCATTTGACCAACAAGTTACCGATCACACCAAACTTTAATAAAACAATACTCTATCTTGCTGGAGCGAGGTACGGGGGATGTAAGATGCAGGCACTCCTTAAAAACTTCTACTGATCCTAACAAACTTCAGTTGATCTTCAAATCATTTCATATCAAACTTTCTTTTGGACTTTTAATTGATATTGAGTTTATACAGTAAGAGTGAGAAGAGTAGCAGCGACATCACTCGTCCACATGCTACACTCACTCAGCGTCATGCAATGTTTTGAAAACCAGGTTCGAAATCGACCCGGTCGAGTCACCGTGCACCGGGTCAACCGGTTCGACCACCGGGTCAACCCGGTTTTCAATATATTATTTTTTATTTTTTTTACCGGAACCGGTCGAACCGGTTAACCCGGCCAGGTCGACCCGGGTTTCAAACCACTGGCGTCATGTATCACGGCTTTCTCTCTTTTGGAGAGTTTCAATAAAGCATTGCTTTTCGAGGAAAAAAATTAAATGAACACTCAAATTCTTATACATGATTACACGAAGAAGCTTCTTATGCTAAAGACCTCAACCAACCAAGAATTCCAAGGAGACCAGCATCTAATACCGCTGACTTCTTTTCGAGTCCTGCAAGCAAAAAACAGACATTAAAACTTTTAGTTACAATTTATATTTCAAAAAATTATTATAGTTTAAGCTCCGATATCCAAATTTTTATTAAATTAATGTTATACCAAGAAAATTATAAAATAAAATTTTAAGATACTGAAATACACTTACCAACGTCTGCAGCTACTCGATGTGCACACATGACTCCTGAGAAAGCTACGGCTATAACACCTTGTCCTGGAAAACAACTATCTCCCACACAATATAGACCGTTTATAGCCTACAAGGTTTATTTTAACAACGATAAATATACCGAGTTAGAATCAAAGCAAAATAATGATTAAAATGTCATAATATATCTTTAATTTGAACTTACAGTGGTATTAAAAGGCATTCCCAACAATCCCTTGGGCACATTACGTGGCATTGGGCCGTATGTGCCACTATCACGAGCCAGATACCGTCTGTGTGTCTTTGGTGTTCCCACCTGCCAAAGAGTATAACTGTTAAGGTCTTGTGTGCGTTTTAGTCATTTAAATCTATCCATTTTGTGGGTCCCAGTTATATGACGTGAGCAGAAACTAAGACCCAATGGTACAAGTATTTAAAAGGGGGATAAAAAGTAAATTTTATAGGCTGTTCAAAGAGAAATAAAAAAAGATTATATTTCAGGAAACATGGAAAGTGTAGTATACCTCTATAAATTCAATGGATGATTTTAGGCCCGGAAATAGTTTGTTTTCCAGTCTGCTGATTATTTTGTCTGCAACAAGCTTCTTCTTTGCTTCGTAATCTTTCGTGGAAAGTCCCTATTTTTATTTTGCAAAAACAATGTAAAGAGTGTACATGCTATGCCAAGTGAACATGTCTGATATCAACTGCAAAGTTTTGATTTATCGTAAAGACGTCTACCTAAAGTTACAAATTTACCTATTGCACTAACAACCATCACTTATTGCCAAAAAATATTTCCGCACTTTTAATAAAAAAGAGAACTTCTAGAATCAAACACTGCAATGTGAATCAAAGAATATATACCTGCCAATCCTCTATAGATGAAGTTGTAAATATGTGAAGAATATGACGTCCTCTTGGAGCCAACGATGAATCAAGTATAGTCGGGATGCTCAAAAATATACTCCCATATGGCGCCTCTAAGTTTTTCCAATCATCCTGCTCGATTAAAAGAAATTATAAAGAAAATTTCTATGTGGAACGACACACAAGCAGAGTCGGCAAAATAGTCGTGTAGGGTAAGATGTCAACACGTGTCAGGTTTATAATGAAAGACTTATTTCCCAGAACCAAAAAAAAAAAAAAAAAAAAACCTACAAATAATGTGTGTCAAATATACCCAAAAAAACTAAACTATTTCAGTAAATAATCTAAAATTATGAATAAGAAAATGTAGGAGGCTTTGATAAATTAATAATTTGAACTGGGCAACTTTCAAGATAATATTGTAATCCAAATCAATGCATTCATGAGTAAATGGGTCGAAACTGCGAATAATAAACGAGTACCTCAAGAACAAAATGGTGGCAATCTGTACCAGGTGGCAACACCTCGGCTTTGACTCCCATGTGAATAGAAAGAAAAGAAGGGGCTTTTACATAAACTTTTTGAAAATTTTCTTCTTCTTTTGGGAGATCCTGCTTTTTCAAAAGTTTGCCTATAATTCCAAAAAATAAAATAAAAAAAAAAAAAGAAAAAAAAGAAAAAAAAAGGGGGATTATAATCCAATTATATAAATTATCAAGTATAGATATAGGGGTTAACAATAGTTGAGTGAAAACTAACCGAATGTATCCCATCTAGTAGCATTTGAGATTATAGTTTTGGCAAAGAATTCTCTTCCATCTGATAGTTTCACTCCTACCTACGATAATCAGTGACGAAGCCAGGAATTTAGTTACCGAGCCTTTATGGAATTACAATACACTATAAATGTATCTGCAACGATAACAACTAACTAGGAAACAACTTGAAATTGTAAGCAAAGACCCTTCCATAAACATAATATGAAGGAATTTTACGGACCCAAAATCAACACTATTATCCTACTTGTGATGTTAACAAAAGGGAAACTCTAAAAAACTAGAAATTGGAAATATTTTACATAGAACTATATCAATATGAGCGCTAAACTTACAGCTTTCCCGTTATCGATGATAATGCTTGTGACGTTTGCCCTGTAAAGTATTTCGCTTCCCTGATCAACTAAACCTTTTGCCAAGGACTTTGCAATCCCTCCAACCCCACCAACAGGGTAATTAATGCCCCCATAATGTCGGTCACATAACACCTAATAGAAACATAAGATCATAAACATGGGTATAAAGAGGAAGAACAAACCAATTAAAAAAAGAGGTGATGCTTACCATGCCTGCATTGATCATGGGTGTTTGTAAAGCATTAACCGTGCTAACGATAAAACACTGCAAGAACCAGATAACTAATTTTTAAAGAAGAAAAGAGTAACAAGCAGATAGTACAAAACCTAGGAGGCAATGTCGGAAAAAGGGGGCTATATGGGCGGGCTGAGAACGGGTCAAATCGGATTGGATTTGATCCCAAAACACTTTTTTTCAGTTACCAATATTTCTAATGACTAGTTAATTTGTTAACTATGATAAGAAAAAAAGATTACTACAATAATTACGTAAATCTTTGGATAAAACAACTTATGAGATAAAAACACCCTGTTAAGTGCGGGAATTGCGAGAACTCCAATTTTGCATTAGAAAACATGCATGTTCATATAAAACATGTATGTTTTCTTACATACACCTTAATAAACATGACTGCGTATTAAGGTATATGTAAGAAAACATACATATTTTATTTGAACATGCATGTTTTCTAATGTATAATTCGAGTTCTCGCAGTTCCCGCACTTAACAAGGTTCTAAAAATAAAACCATTTTGCATTGATCTATTGCACTTAACAGGTTTTTATATGAACATGTATGTTATGCATATATGTGTATTAAGGTGTATGTAAGAAAACATACATGTTTTATATGAACATGCATGTTTTCTAATGCAAAATTGGAGTTCTCGCAGTTCCCGCACTTAACAGGGTTCTGAAAATAAAGATACACTATATATATATATATATATATATATATATATATATATATATATATATATATAACAGTCCAAATTGACAAATTCATAAGTAAATGGGTCAAAACTGAGACTGACACACTGGTAGTAGGCTCACCTCAGCATCTATGAATGAGAGCACTTCGGGATCTTTGATGAAATTGCGAGCTATGCTTCCAGCATTCTGTGGTAAATAGTAAGCTGCAAAAGACACATATAGCGTATAATTTGCATTTAGCTTTGTTTTTTTCAACACTTGAACAAATTGAACATAAAGAAACAATCATTAACATTTGAACTAAATGAGTAAATGGAATTCATAATCATAGGATATATCTTTAGCTATTTCAGACATATACGACCACGAAAGGAAAAAAGTCAGATGTCAAATGGTGAAGATGGATCGAAAAGGCTTAAGAGAGATGCCAAGCAGGTAAAATATGCAGATCCCGTTTACATTTTATGGTGCGTTTTGAAAGTGATTATTTTAACTTGAAGAATCATCATCAGATGATCAGTTACTTAGAGCTACGGATGTACTAAATTTTACATTTATATCAGATAATCAGTTCTCTCACACACAATATACGTACCTAGTGTCAAACATTCCACGGGCTTTTTAAAAAACTGTCCAAAGAGATATATTGGTTCCTCAAGTGATTTAAGTTCCAATGAATTCAACGCATTAAAAATCTGAGACATAAGAAAAAAATATAAATAAACAATTAGCCAATTTTGTTAATGAACACCGAGGTGAAAAAAACAGCTAGATGTATTAATCACCTTAATCAAAAGTCAAAACAGACCTTCCAGCAAACATCGTAGAATTTGAGAATCCCTTCCTTTTCATGAGGGAATCTACTCGTAAGTTCAGAAATGAAATCAGTATATTCTCTGTGTACTAGGACAGAAAGATTATTTGGTAGATGAAAATGAACGGTGGATGGATCGGGTATCACGTCCATTTTACAACCAACTGCCGCCAATGCTTGAGTTATTAAATTCAAATTTCCCTGTAACAAAAGAAAAAAGTTTGACAAGTAAATCACCAGATGCCTGAACAGATAAATGCATATATTTCAACATGACATATTTCTCAAACGAAATTAACATCCTTTCATATGATTTTTTTGTTCCATGTTTGGCAGGTCTTATATTCATTTCAGGATTGACCATGATCATTGTATATAATGTATTACATGCATATTGTTCAGACTTCAGAATCATATGTTTCCCTAAAGGTGTATATGAATACGCATTACTAAAAAGTAATAACAATCAGTTGACTATTGTGACAAAAACTTGTTAAGATTCTGATTCTCTGATTATCTAGGGTCAAAGTAGTCCAAGATGTAGAAGCATTGATTAATTGTCGTAAAAAGACTAACTACAGGCAAAATTAGCCAACCTTCTCTAACTTTAATCACGTAAAAAACACAGATCCAAACAACCCCTAAATATTTTCCATACTCAAAAGAAAGCTCCATTTTTATACAATTATTTCTAACTCTACAATCATACTCATATAATCTTTACCCATAAAAAATTCATTAGGGATTATATGTTATAAATGTATCTAACGGAGCACATTTAGCGCGTATCCAACATTTTTTACACAAACTTTCTAATCTTCCTACTATGTGTACTAAATGAACAGATTACGCAGGCGACGCTGAAGTGGCACGGGTCATTTATTACACACACAATACGCCAGTGTATTTAATCAGGTCAGTTAATACACAAAATAGGCGGACCGGAAATAGGGAAAGAAAAAGTTTGATACACTAAGTTAAATCTAACTATCACAATTCATTAGTACATTACACAACAAAATCGAATCAAACAAAACACAAAATCAATAACTACCTTATCGCTGAACCCGAACATAACAGATGAACCAACATCAAAAGTATACCCCTCTCTCTCATAAAACCCCGAACTCCCACCCGGAATCACATACTTCTCAAGTACCAACACTTTCGCACCCTTAACCGCCAACTGCGTAGCAGCAACCAATCCACCAATCCCTGAACCAATCACAATTGCATCATAACCACCACCACCACCCTTAACTGCCACATCACCACTCTCAACTACTTTACCAACACCCATAACAGAATTACTCACTTTTACCCCAAAACTCACCAATTTTTTTACTTTTCTACTTTTTTCACCAAATTTCAAAAACCCCATTTCAGAATTAGCACAAGTTTGTACCTTTAATGGTTTAGAACTAAAAAGACTCTGTTTTGAGCCTTTTAACCATCTGGGTTGGTTAAAAAGTGATAAATTAAGGGTTTTTGAAGGTGTTAAGCATGAAATTAACTGATTTGAGCATCTGGGTATTGTTAAAGATGATGAATTTGATAAAGGGTTAGTCTTGAAATCATGGTTTAGTTGAAAATAATTAAACCCCATTTTCATGGTTCTTGTTTTTTAAAGTGTATAAAAAGTGAGTGTGTTTTTTATAAGGTGGGATTTTTTGGTGGGAGAAGAAGAAAAAGGGGGTGTTTGGATTAGTGATTTTTAGTGACATGATGATGATTCCAACTAAAAATATGAAATGATTCGGTATGTAATGAGACAAAATGTTAGTAGTGCCTAAATTTTGGATTATTAGTGTTTAGTGTGTTGTTGGTATCTTTGTGCTTGGTTTAGTTTGGGATATTTTGGCCTGCAACCATTTGGGTTTGAGTTTAAAAGTATGTCTATGCATGTCAGCATTTTGTTGGTTGCAATGTATGGACATATTTCTTCAAAAACTAAAAAATTATTGTCACGCAGATTTAAAACAACTATTGTTGGTATTTTCAATTGTGTTTTGGAGGACTGACAACCTTTGTGCAAGTTCTGATATACTCTAAAAGTCGCTTCTTCCGTTTGATTGGTGATCACACTTTTCAATGGGCGAGAAGAAGTTGGTAAAAGAAAATAAGACAGACAGAATCGACATTGTCATTGTTACTTTGTCTGAGAATTGGCCAATACAAAGTCCAAAAAATATGTTGACATGTTGTGTTTCAATATTCATGCTAGTTTTCAGAAGCAATAAGAATTAAGAACAGAATCTCTCAATGAAAACATTAAACATAGATGATCCTCATTCATAGTAGTAGTGGTTTCACATGTAGATTTTGCAACCAAAGTTACATGTTTGCGTCAAATTGATTAGACCTAACACGAGTTTTTTTCTTTTGATCATATTTTTGCAATCCACTTTTCCTATAACCGATATTAATCAAACAATCGCTGATCCTTTCAGTGTATGAAATAATTAATATATGTTTCTTCACAAACTAAGATGAGAATTGATCTGTGAATTGAAAAGCATCTGTATAAGAAAGGTTAACAAATAAGCAATACAACAAGACAATCATATCATAAATTAATTAACATTTATTCAGTCCAATTCAATACAACGTTCAGCGGATGCTATTCAACACCACAGCTTCACGACTGACCAAGAAACCGACACGCAACAATAAATATTGTACAAATATAGATTACTTTGGATATATCTTCGTCTCTGTCTCACCACCAAATCTACTAATGAATACAACCTTCAAAAGAGGCGTGTAAAGAGTAACTCACACATGAAGTATACGGGGTCCATAGCACAGGTATGGACTTGTAGTACTAGTACCAACATTTTTGTACGACTTTAAGACCATGACATGTATTCATTAGCTGCTAATCTAGTTTATAAAATAGATTTCTATATGAATATTTGTCATGATCATAAAGACGCTATTGAAAAAGATCGAATAACTTAAAGCATTGTATTTTAGAGAATTTTAAATGGACCTCTTCAAATTTTAAACCATCAAGTTCTTGCTTGATATGTTTGGCCAAACTGCCAACCAGCACGAACGACGTTTAAGCTTGTTGTTGTCCTTCCATCACTAGTTGTGACTCTAAAAGAGAGACTTTGGCCATTAAGATATGAGTTGCTTTGCCAATTTTGACCCCAGTTGTGCGACATGGATTGCCATCCTGTTTTAGACCCTTTGATTGATACTGCATGTACATCACCTGAACCTCCAACGTTGCTGATTAAAACTAAGTTGAAGTAAGAGTGACCGTGCATTGTGAACCTTATTCCTCCTCTTCTTATACAAGGAACCCTGCCGTACAGAAAGCGTTCATTGATATGTGATGTAATTTTGAAGTATGTGTGTCAATTGAAAATCAGAATCTTAGAAATGTAACAAATAGTAAATGACCAAGTTACTCTTGACTTACCTTCTGTAAGACACAGGCACAATCCCAGCCTTGTACTTAGCAATATGCAAAAAAGCAGGCTGAGCCATGTCAAAATGTTGTAGTGGCGGGTTGCACCAACCCCCATTGTTACTAGGCAAGTCGTAATTGGGTGGGCAAAAATTGGTGCCCGTGATGATCACGCTTCCTCTTAGGCACCACTGTGGATCGTTGACACATTTTATCTCGTAACAACCCCCACAGCTCAATCCATTGTTGAAAAGTGCAGTACTTAGTGCGGCAGTGTTTGTACCATAGCCTTCACTATACAAATTTCCATAACCACATGCTCCACCTGCATTAATGTATAAAATTAAAATACTATATGTATATGACCCTTATCGTATTTAATTCTAGTTGTATAAACTTAAGCAACCACTATATGAAAATACTGTAGCAAATTGTACTGGCCGGGGAATGTCTTAGAGTACTAATTGTGTTCTGTTTTACACAAAACAGTAAAAAAACTCAAGGTATGCATTTGCATACGCACACAGCAGACGATGTAGATCCATTCACAGAGATGAACCATGAGTTACACGATCATGCTTGTTTGACATAATGAGCAATATTAGAAAATTATGGAGATCTAAAGGCAAAATGCCAATTTGCTACATAAAGTTAGATATGCTGATTTAAAAAACGTTTCACATGTTTTATGTACAGCATAAATGGTTTTTTCCTATATACCCTTTTGGTAGGAAAAAACTTATGTTTAACAAAAACAAGAAAATGGTGTAAGGTTATTGTCACATAAAACTTTCCATAAATAGCATTTCAAGAAAATTTCATTACTGGCAAAAACAAACATAAATGTTGTTGTCCCATAAAATGTGCAAGATATATTTAAAGTGCTTACACTAAAACACCATTCTGGCATTCTCACAGGACACAACTATAGCATACATGTTTTAGTGATTACATATGCAAAAAGCTAACTAAGCAATAACCTATAGGTTTTTATTATATCATCAACAAGTTATGGTTCAAACCTTACCAGATACACATGTCTAAAGTATTTGTAGCTAAATACATTACGAAAAAAGCAAGTAGAAGAAGTTTCGAAACATACCCATTGTACCAGAAGCGTCCCCGCCACCATAAAAAGTGGCGTGGGCGCTCTGCCAACCGCCATAGCTGGCGGTCGTAGTATGGAGAAGTGTAGTAATAAGCAAGAAAACAAGAGACATTTTCATAGAAGACATTTTTCTTAGACGAGAAAAAATGTATGAAGGAAATGTGATTGTGAAAAAAAATGAAGAGTTAGTTCGTATTTATAATTAAAATAAGTAATCAAGAGCCACCGTGGGTGGTGGCTAGTGACGGCAGCACCGGTGAGATTCCGGTGGGAAAGAATAAGGCCAAATTGCACATGCAAATTGTCTTCATGTGGTGGATGTTGTTGTGCTACACATGCAATTTTTTGTTTGTTTAATGTAATACGGAGTAGTTAAATGTTATTTGGTTGCATGATTAATTCAAAGATGTTTTCTTGATTTGGTTTCGTCACAATAATTTGTGAAATCACATATTTGTATTGAACTAATAAGTGTATTTGAAAAAAATACAAATGCTAAACACGAGGATTTTAGTCAAATATGATTCTTTAAAAAATTGAACTTAAAAGAAAGTAAATGAGTTTGAAGTTATAGCTAGAGCCTAGAGTTTATATTATAGGTTTAAAGTTGTAGTTTTTCGTTTCCGAAAAATATTTGATGAATCTATTGTAAATAAACTTGTTATCGTAAAATTACATAAAAGATAATAAAATTAACTTTTCTTATATTTCAAGTTTTGGCTCATTATTAGAAGCTAACTTCCATTATCTTGAACTTATGAATTCTTATATTTTATAAAAGCTTTCATAATTAAATTTGTGACTCAAACGAAGATAACTTTATAAATTAGATCAGTTTGAAAGAAAAGTTTGTATATTTTATAAAAGTTAAAGTTGTCGTATGTAGAGCCATAAACCAAAGACTAAACTCGAATTTAATCTTACTGAATTTCTTTATTATAAACCAAAATGCAATATACATCATCAAATTACTTAGTAATAACAAATGCCGTAATAAAACAAATAAAAAGGTTATACAATACTCGAATTTATTCTTACTGAATTTCTTTATTAAAAACCAAAATGCAACACATATCATCAAATTACTTAGTAATAATAAATGCCCTAATAAAACAAACAAAAGGGTTATACTAATATAATTTCGGTTGTTGGAAATGGACACGTGTATAACATTTGGAATATTTTTCATGTGGGCATTACTTGGTTTTAGTTAATCAAAATTAAATAATGGATTAATGTTAATCAATCTTAATGGATTGAAGTATAAAAAAGGCGGGTACGTTGATCCTTGTGTTGCTTTTGTCGGTGTCACACTATTATTTATACACCCTTTGTTTATGTTTTATGTCCACTAGATAGACATTCGGTTAAATCAAACACTTTTATGAGGTGAGATCCCTCACAAACACCTGATATCTAAAAAAACAAAATAGATGATCTCAACCATCCATCATACTTTCTTCAAATGGCTAAGATTAAAGCATAAAGTAACAAAAGAAGAACAAAAATGTCATTTATTAATTTAATTTCTCTCTCCTCAAAACACACACACCTCCCGTATCAGACAAATCCTCCGCTGGAATCCCAACAACCTCGTCGGAATCTCAACAACTTCGCCGGAAAATCAACCACCGGTGAATAAACCACCGTAAAACCATCATTCACACCATAAAAACCGCCGCCGTTCACAGATCTACTTTCTCTTTCATCACAATCACCATAAAAACGCCGGAAAATCACCATCTCCACCGCAACCAACATCGCCGTCATACCACCGCCAATCGCCACGTATATCGTCGTCATACCGCCGCCAACAATTGTTAACACGAAGATCGACATAATATTCCTCAGCTTTTGGTAATTGATCTGATTGAAATCATTTTCTGCTCATCTAGATTGCTAATTGAGCTTATAAACATTTTGTTAGTGATAATTTTATGTAGGCTTAATATATGTGTGATGTGTGTTAACATTTTGTTAGAGATCTCTGCTTTGAGGTATGTGTTTTAGTGTGTGGTTATTTGCTGAAAATATAAGTTTGATTTAATGCACATGAAGTGTTCGATAAAATGCCTAAGCAAAATATGACTTGCGTAGCATGAATCTCATGTGTTAGTGAAGTAGAAGGAACTGTTTTTGTTATTGTATATGTTAGTGTGCCGTAATCATATTAGTTACGTCAATCTAATGTGATTAGTTTTGAATCTCATGGGATTCATTAGTCAATCCCATGGGATTCAAGATAAATTTTAATTCTTTAATTCTTGTGTTTTTAGTTAACTTTTATATCACGTGTGAATCAACATGAATCCAATAAGATTCATTATGAATCCTATGTGATTCATTAGTCAATCCCATGGGATTCATTAGTCAATCCTATAGGATTCGTTAGGGATTCATTATGAATCACATGAGATTGAAAAGTGAATCACATGGGATTCATTAGTCAATCCCATTGGATTCATAATGAATCACATGGGGTTTAGGATAAATTTTAATTCTTTAATTCTTGTGTTTTTAGTTAACTATAATATCACCTATGAATCAACATGAATCCCATGAGATTCATTATGAATCTCATGTGATTCATTATGAATCCCATAGGATTGACTAATGAATCTCATGGGATTAGAAAGTGAATCACATGGGATTCATGCTGAATCCTATTTGATTCATTATGAATCCCATGGGGTTTAGAATGAATTTAATTCTTTAATTCTTGTGTTTTGTTTTTTAAAAAGGTACTGCGTACTATAGAAGATGGGTCATTGGTATATATTTATAGACATTTTTTGCGAGATTCGGTTTTCTATGCCGACACATATTCTGTGTCTTCAAGAATCGTGATATAAACGTCATTCCAAAAAAAAAATATTTTGAGGCGTTGGACAAGGGATATAATACCACTTGAATTGAGAAGGAAAAGAAACAGATATGAGGAAAAAATGTAGAAGCTGAAAGATTTACAAACGAAGCAACTTGTGTGGTGGACGATTGTTTATTCAGGTTGAGCAATAAAAGGCGAAAAAGTGAAAGAGTAAAAGCACTTGGAGTTAAAAAGAAACAAATGAAGTCTTGTGGCCATTGTGCAGAGAAGACCAACTTGCATATGAAAACAACTTGTCTGAAGAACCCAAAGGCAAGGCGAAAGGCAAAACCAATTGATGTTTGAACAAACTTAAGTTACTTATATTCTTGTTTTTTGTTAGTTCTTTTTATTCTTATATCAGATACTGTTAATTGTCAAAAATTCTTGTTTACTTTGAATATATGATTTGTAATCATTGAAAATTGATCAATTGGGTAATTTGTTGTTTACTTTGAATATATGTTTTGTAATCTTTGAAAAGTGATCAAATGGGTAATCTGTATGGATCCCATGGGATTATGAATGACTCACATGTGATTCATCAAAGAATCCCATGTGACCCTGTATAAAATCACAAAAGATTAAGGATTGGGCATACTGACAAGAAGTTGAAATCACATGGCATTCATCAAGAATTCGGTGGGATTATGAATGAATCCCATGGGAATCATCAAAGAATCCCATGGGATTTATCAAAGAATACCATGGGATCCAGTATAAAATCATAAAAGATTTAGGAGTGGGCCTACTGACAAGAAGTTCAATATTAACTGATAAAAAGAAACATAATTTTCAACCATTCACATAATTGTTTGTATATGCAATTTACAATATGATTGTGGAAAACTAGAAGGGGGTTAAATAACATTTTTAGGCGATATTTGTATTAACAATCTCCCTCTTTTTGTTGACGACAAAACATAGATTTTATTTTTACGCAAATGGATAATTATAGATTTTGAGTCTTTTGAAAACTTACATTTCATATGATTATTTCAACTTTTGAGTATGTAATTTTCGATGATGTATTTAAAAGTTGATTTGGTAAAATATATCCTATCTCCCCCTTTTTGTCGAAACAAAAAGAATAGTAGCGAAGCGGAAATGTGTCAAGCCAAATGCTCCCCCTTGGACAATACTCCCCCTAAATGGAGTGCCAAGAGAGGATACATGAATTTTGGTCCTACATGAAAAGGTTAGTTTGTTGTAGAGATAAGGATGATAATACCAAGTATAAGAGAGTAAGTATTCATCACATGAAAACTACTAGTTAGTAATAAACAACTAAAATAGAATGACCAACACACTATATAAGTAGAGCCAGAGGGTTCCGTCCGTTATGCCCGTTTCGTTTCCGTGGGTTCCGCCAGAATGTCTGACAGAATCCTACATAAAATATTTCACAATCTAACACAATATTCTCAAGATCTCCCAAAGTCAACTTTGAGATCTTGAGTGTGAATCAATACATAATAAAACATGTTTCTTACACACTTACACACATGTTTCCTTAAAGGGACATGTGTGATGCAAGGAATGATGTAACTTAACATTTTATTTCTAATTTTAGATATTCCTAAAAAAGAAAGTATACTTGTAAAAATAGTTTATGTATAGACTCAAAACATGTTTGTTTGAAATGTTTAGCAAGTGAATGTTTTACTAAAAAGAGTTTGCTTGCTTATATCCTAATATGACAAACTAATTAGTAACTTGCTAAATATACATAATAGACATTTACAATACATGTACTTAAACTAAGGTATACTTACTTAGAAATTACTTTGTGAAAACATGTAGATGTAGTTTGAGTGAAGTTAAGTAAAATACTTTTAAACTATATTTATGATTTGCCAAAAATAAACTTTATCTTTTGTAGTTAACAAAACTAAGAAAGATCGTAAAATATAAATAACCTTTTTAGGCGATATTTGTATTAACAATCTCCCCCTTTTTGTTGACGACAAAACATAGATTTTATTTTTACGCAAATGGATAATTATAGATTTTGAGCCTTTTGAAAATTTACATTTCATATGATTATTTCAACTTTTGAGTTTGTCATTTTAGATGATGTATTAAAAGTTGATTTAGTAAAATATATCCTATTACTTTTACTATAAATAGTCAAACCTAAAGACTTGAAAAAAAATCTACTATTGGAGAAGATAAAAAACAAACAAGTGAAATGACAACTACACCTAAAAATGAAAAGGGTCCTAAGTGAGATTCTACCATCATTTTGATCCTAATTATGTTCTAGGCTTGAGGCAAGTGAGAGATGGCGTTAAGACGTTCCAAGATGTGGTTAAGGATAAACCTCATTTCATCTTGAAGTTGAATTACCAAGATTTTACACCCCTCACTTATGTGAGCAGTTCTTTCGCACATGATGCAATCATGGCGAGGAGGTGGTGGTTGTGGAACTTGGTTTGGAGGTGGTGGATCATTGGTGGTGGTTGAAACATTTGTTGTTGCGAGAGCAAAGGTGGATGGTTGAGAGTTGTGTCGGTTTCCTACAATAGATGAGTACATTGCGGTTTGGAAATCCATGGCTTGGGTGAGATGAGAATTAATCATGTGCTTGAAAGCATAGAGGCTTTCCAAGCGAGTGTTGAGTTCTTCATGAGTGTTTGGAGATTTGGTCCACAAGGAAGCTTCAATTTCCTCATAAGTAGGAAATATGGATTCAAACCGGTTGGAAGAGTCATGAGGTGGTTGTTGTTGTTGATCATGGTGATGAAAGATTGGTTCTCCATAAAGAGGACCGTGGATGTCATTGTAGATTGGATGAAACAACAACGGTTGTTGATGAGGATGATCTTGATCTTGTGGAAAGATGGAAGGTCTAGCATGCTTGTAAGCCAAATGCTCTATTAGCGATGGTTGATGAGGTTTTTCCTCCAATAGGTTACTTGGTTGAGACCTATGTTGTTATTGAGTTTCCATTTGTTCCATCGTATCAAAAAGTGGCAATGGTGGTGGATTTAATGATCTTGGTGGAAGGTCATCCAAAGTTTCCATAAATGGATGTGGTGATGTTAGTGGTGTTTTGAAGAGTTCCATTGGTGTCATTTTTGGTGATTGAGGTGATGGAGTTTTTGAAGGTTGACTTGGTGCCGAAGGTGGTGTTGGATCACTTGGAGTTATGGTTGGTGGAGGAGTGGTGATTTTGTTAGCAATGCAAGGGTTTGGAGATGGTGTTGGAGTAGCAAGGTTTAGGAAGTTTTTATCATTGATGGGTGATGAAATATTGAGGGATGAATCTCTAGATGATGATGAGCTAACTTGGATGGTTTTGTTGAAACAACAAGGTTTGACGCTTATTCTAGCGGTTCTCCTAATTGGTCTTGATAATTCGGATGAGGTGGTGGATTTTGTCATTGCAAGACTTTAGTAGGATTAGAAGTATGAGATTAAGAGAAGTGAAGGTGGTGGTGTGAATTGGATGTGTGCATTGTTGATCAATTTATAGGAAGAGCAAAACATGGAAATTGGTGTTTGGATTTGATGTTGATCCATACAATGTTGGAGGTTTCTAATGATTTGGAAGAGTTCCAAGAAGTTTTCAAATCATTGGAAGTCAATCCAATGGAGTTGGATGGAGTGAAAGACTAAGTGGGGAAGCAAATGCTATGTGATCATGGTAGATACATGTTGTCAGGTTGTTCCACGGATTGGGAGGAACCAAAGGAATGGTTCCTTGCTTGTATCAGAAAGGTTCTGTGGGGTAGTTAAGGCAAATTTGAAATTTTGGCAGGAATGATGATGCTATAGGTTAATGGGTGATTAGATAGCTCTAGAATTATTGATAAATACTAACTAGCATGAAGGAAACAAGTTTGGATCATAAGGATTGCTAGAAAAATTCAAAAAATTCAAGAAGCAAAATTTGCTGATGAGTGGCGGAACCCAGCGACAACACGGACGGTACCCAATTTTGGGTTCCGCCGTATCCGTCAGTAGAAAACTTGAAGGAACCAAGTAGGATAACGGACGGAACCAAAAATTGGGTTCCGCCGTATCCGTGGAGCCTCAGAATCGAGATAGAGTGCAGTTTACGAGCACGTGAGATTTACGAATTCCGAAATTTTTCTTAAAACTTAAGCAATCAATTTTTTGTAGATGAAAGAAACAAAAATTGTAGGTAGAAACATGCATACCTATATAGTTTGAGAGAGCGATTCTAGCACTCAAAATTTTAGCCGAAAAGTGAAAATAGCATAATACCAAATTCTTATCGCTGCAAATTTGGTTAGTTCACACATAATCCAACAATATAATATCATCCTAAGACATCATAAAATCATAACATAACATTGTTTTGATGACCAAATTGTTTAAATGCACTCTTGTGCCAAAAACCCTCTTATCTCGCTCATTTCTTGTTCACCTTCTTGTAGATCTTCCCAAGGTATCTCCCAAAACATTTCCACACGCCTTTGGTCTGTTTGTACTCCTCTGACTCATTCTCAATGGCTGGAAGTTGTGAGAGGTACTCAAGAGGAGGGAGCCTAAAGTTTGGTAGATTGTCGTCTTCACTCATGGAGGATGATGATGATGAGGTTGGAGGGTGAGGACGTTTACCTTTGGATTTTTAGACTCGCTCATCACTTAATGGCACAAAGGTATGAGGAATGAGAGGATAATCTAGGCGACGACCTCTAGGAGTTGGAGGGATGGGTTCACAAAACCTAAAGAGACAAGTGAGAAACATCCCGTATGGAAGAGCGGTGGTACCTTGAACTGAGATGTTTGCCATCCTTTTGGCAATGTAGTAAGCTAAGTTGAAGGTTTGTCGGGTGGAAACACTATAGAGCATGTAGGAGAGACAAGTGTTGATATGGTCCCTATTTCCTAAAGTGCTAATGACATTGGCCCTAATGATCTCCTCTCATTTCAAGAATTGAGGTCTCAACTCATTGAGCTCCATTCCAAAGGGGTCTTTGGCTACTTCCTCTCCTCCTCGGGTTCTCCTAGTGTGAGAAGTCCTAACAAAAAGATGGTCACGAATTTTCTCTTTGCTCACTAAAGGGGTATCATAAGGATGAATGCGGTCATGGATTGAGTTAAGAGTTAAAAGTGGCCATTTGTCGGTGTAAAGACATGTGCCCCGATTAGGAACACGAAGGACTTGAGAAAATTGAGATAAAGTGATTTCAAAGTCATTTTGGTTGATAGAGAAGTTTAGTGACATGAGACCTTCATCATCCATGCTAAGGGTCACAGAAGCATAGAATTCTAGGATGAAACGAGGACAAATTGGCTCATCTATGTCTAAGAGACAATCAAAGTCAATAAAAGAGAGTTGTTCCCTAATGTTGGTTCCGGTAAGGAAAGTAGGATCAATGGTTCTACCCTCATGAACATAACGCCTCTCAAGGTTCTTAAAAATTTCTACTTGGGCCGATGTTAGCCCTTTGGTCTTGTGATGTTTGGGTAGGTATTTGGTGGTGTCTTTGTGGTCATAGAAGGTTACGGGAGGCATGATGAACCTAGAAAACATAATTATCAAAATTTTAGCTTATGTAAGTACTGGTTTAAGTATCAAAAATTCTAGTGTGTGCCTATATGAAAACAATATGGAGTTATGATTATCTCGACTCATTTTAATGTTAAAATGGTTTTACTTATGCAACTTTTGTGTAAATTTTGAGATAATCCAAATGCTCCTAGTTCAATGTAGCTAAGGTTGAATGTACCCGAAAATACATATTAGTTATGTATCCCCGTTAGCATTCAAGAGACATAATGCAAGTGGTGTTTTAAACATAATGTTTTTATTTTTTATTATCAATGAAAAACTATTTTTCCTAAATGTGAGAAGATTTTTCAAAATTTTGACATGGGGTGTTTGGTATAATGTGATAATGTCTAACAAGATGAAATTCCTAACTAATGGAAAACATAAATTGCTTTGTTTATAACAAATTTTCTTCATGAATTCCTAAGTTGATGCATAACCCTAAGTTTTTAGTTTTGTGCATAAATAGAGTTTCCTAGACACAGATCAGGAGAGTAATTGTGTTTAGAATACTTACAATGATGGTAGGAATGAAGAATGGCTGAGCAAGAACCCTAATTTTCGTGTGAAAATGGATATAGAAGTGAATAGTAACTATTTTTGGTGAGTGGTATAGAGTATGGGGCTTGTATGATTTATTATATAAAAGGAGAATCTGGACAGATGGTTGACGGACTGGGCGGAACCAAAAATAAGGATCCACCCTTTGATTTTATTGGTTCCGCCAGTCCTGCAGGTTAAGGACATGAAATTTTTGTTTTTGATTTCTACGAGTTTATTTAACATTTGAACTATGAAGTAGGTTCCATAAGTCCTAGTCCTAGTCTAAGAAGATTAAATGGTTCACGTTTAAGAGGTTTTGTAAGAATGTCGGCAATGTTGTCTTCGGAGGATACTTTCTCGATGGAGATGTTTCGTTTTTGAACATTGTCACGAAGGAAATGATGACTAATTTCTATATGTTTAGTACGAGCTTGTTGGACAGGATTTTTACTAAGGTCGATGGCTCCTTTGTTGTCGGAAAGGATAGATATGTCTTTAGTCACAATTCCGTAGTCCACGAGAGCTTGCTTCATCCAAAGAGCTTGTTGACATGCTTTTCCGGCCGACACGTATTCGGCTTCCGTTGTTGAGATTGTGAGTGCCGTTTGCTTCTTTGAGAACCATGAGGTGAGACAATGTCCAACAAAAGTACAAATACCACTTGTACTTTTTCTATCAACCTAGTCACCGACATGATCCGAGTCGGCATACACTATGGTTTCTACACCCGTTCCTTTGGGATACCATAATTCTAGATGTGTAGTGCCTTTGATGTATGATGAGGCAAAAAGTGAACCACTTTTAAGGGGTCATTTAAGCCCGAATTCGAGATTATTTGATCAAATATTGCCCTAAATCGTTCCTTTTGTCATTTTAGGTACTTTTGGAGAGAAATCTGGAGAAGGAAGCATTTTGGACGTTTTTGGAGCATAAAAGTGAAGAAAACGGCAAAGTCTTAATTTTCCTTGCTGGGAACAGTACCTGACAGCGTCACAACTTCCTTAATGACGGCGTCAAGAGTTACAAAAGAGGTGGATGTGGAAAATACACATGACGATCCATAGGATTTTTAACTATAGGACCTGACGGCATCACCAAGGCCGTCAGGGTCAAAACACAAGTGAACGCCCAGAGGAATTCTACACATGATGGCGTCAAAATCAGATCTAGGCAATACGATTTCTATTATGGCGGCGCGTTGACGGCGTCACAACTCAATACATGACGCCGTCACCCATTGTAATCTATATATAGTTTTCCAAATTTCATTCATTAGTGTGCAACTTTGAGGGAAAAACCCTAGGTCGAATTTTCCAGCTTTTTCAAGGGTTTCAACCCTTTGAATCTTTCATGTTCAATAAGAGATAAGTACTCTTTCAATTCATTCAATATGTCTATGTGTTGTTTGAATATATCTTACATTTGTCTTCTATTTAACATGCTAGGCTAGATTTCTTTTGTGTTTGCTTAGATGTAGTGAAACCTAGATGTTAATTATGGGTTGATTGTTTGTTTATAGTTGTTACGGATGATTGTATTCGATGTTAAGCTTCAGAAAACTGGCAGACTTCCGTTGGTAACTTGCTTGAACGTCTTAAGAAACATGATCGGAGGTGTACTACGATTTTTGGTTGTATTTAATGCGTAGGAGAATTCTAATGATCCCATGTTAGGAGCTTCTAACGGCTCGACATAGGAGTGAAGTAGGATCATATAGAGTTAGGGAATATTGTACACGGCCCTACGACTAGTATTAAGGAATATGACCCATCATCCATGCAATTGTAACAAGCTATCAACCTATAAAAGATATCTAGGGATTAATGAAACCTAAGTAAGCACAATTTTCCTCATTATTGTTACACCGCATTAGTATAATTAGCTTTGTTTTCATTTCTGTCATTTTATTTTGATTGCATTGTAGTAAATTAGGTTAGTTGGCTAGCAACTAATTCCGCCCACTCTTCCAAAACCCGAGATTTTGCTTGCTTTTATAAAATATAAAAATACAAAAAGAATCATCCCTCACCTCTAGACTTAGTTTAGTAGACTTTCTAATCCTAGCGACACTATTCCTAAGTTGAACGATCAATCCCCCGGTACTTGTCACTATACTATACTACAACGATCAGGCATACTGCCTGGTGGGGGTTGCAAGCTTCTCGAGATCCCTTGAGAGGTAAAGCCTGGTGCGATTCCCACGTATCAAGTTTTTGGCGCCGCAGCCCGGGGAATAGTTATTGTCAAGGTTAGGATTTCTTTTTATTAGGTCTACTTGCTAGATTCCTTTCTAGTAAGATTTTATTTTTATTTTTAGGTTTTCTTTAGTCTATCTCATTTCTTCATGTCTTTGTAACCTTTACCATCCGACATCATGGAAGGTGGTAACATCTTTGAACCCATCAACACACCACAAGAAAACAACCCACAAAACCCACCACTAGCAAACCAACCTCTTAGGTCCCAAACCTTAGGAGAGTATTCCCGTCCTAGCCACCAAGGCTATCGAAACACTATTGAGCTCACTCAAGAAGCCAATGTGTCCCCCTTGTGATCCGACACCATCCGGTTGGTGCAAAGCGGATGTGCATTCCATGGACTTCGTTCCGAAGATCCTAACCAACATCTCAAGGGTTTCCTTAAAATCGTAGATTCCATAGACCTTGATGTTGTAACTAGAGAGTCGACCCGATTACGCCTATTCCAATTCTCTCTATGTGATCAAGCTAGTCAATGGCTTGAACGTTTACCCGCGGGATCCATCACCTCATGGGATGATCTCACCACTCGTTTCCTTGCTCAATTTTTCCCACCGGAGAGACCTACCAAGCTTAGAAATGATATCTTGATGTTCCAACAATGTCAAGGTGAAACTCTATATGAAGCATGGCTCGTTTCAAGGACTTACTCCAAAAGTCCCTCATCATGGCATAGATCTTTTGCTCCAAGTCCAAATCTTCTATGACCATATCGATCTCTCCACAAGGCGAACCATTGACCAATCGGCCGGTGGCATGCTACGTGATCTAAGTGCGGAAGAATCATGGGAACTCATAGAAGATCTTGCTCTATATGACACCGAAAGTTGGAATGATCCCCGTGATTTGAACAAAACGGTCAAGGCAATATCTTTGCCTTCGAACAATTCTAGCACTCCCGACCGTAGGATCATGGAACTTGAGGACCAAGTCAAGTTTCTCATGAAATCCTACGAAGCTCCTAAGCCCTCAAGCTAAGTGAACAAAATCACTTCTTCATGCGAATTCTGTAGTTGTCCCCATGACACTCGTGATTGCGTGGAACTCCCCGGACAAGCTTTTGCGGATTACGCATCCTCGCGTACCGACAAAGTGGGAGACAAGTGGTACACTTTCAAACCCGAGCAAAACCCTTACGGTGATTCCTACAACCCTTCTTGGAAAAATCACCCGAATCTTAGGTGGAAACAAAACCAAAACAATTCTTCCAATCCCCCTAATCATTACCAACCAAACGGTCTACCCTCTAACCGTACTTTCAACAACAATCTTTCCAATAACTATGGTAGTACCAACAATTTTGAAGGATTGATGTCCAAGTTTATGGTATCTCAAGAAGCTCGCATATCTAAGTTTGAAGCCGATTTCAAACAAAAGCAAAGCGAGATGACCACCAAAATAGACACATTGTTGAAAGTTCTCAATGACCGAGAAATGGGAGCACTCCCAAGCGACACGGTCAAGAATCCGAAACTAAACCTTAATGCCATATCATCGGTTTCGTCCCCTACTTCTTGTCCACAATACTATTCGGTCAAAGCAATGAGCACGTGTTTCAAGCAAACCCAAATTCTTCAAAAGGACCAATTGAATAAAACGTCCGATATCAAACCGGTCAATAACATAGTTGAAAAACCTCCTACACAAGACCTTGACGATGAATTCAAGGAGCTCCACCTTGAACGCCCCGTCATTGATGTCTTAGCCCGTGCTCCCTACTATAGTGCCCTACTAGAAAAATATGAGAAATTTAAATTGGGTAAAAATGGGACCGCCTTCGTTCAAAACAAGTTGCCTAAGAAGCTTGATGATCTGGGTATATTTGTTTTGCCTTGTAAGATAGGAAAATCCGAAGCTTTCGACACACTAGCCGACTTAGGATCGATCCTCAACTTGATTCCCTTATCCCTTTTCACCACTCTTAAGCTAGGAAAGTTAGAGGAGACGAAACTACTAATTGGCCTAGCGGATGGAAGTATTGCCCATCCGGTCGGAATGATCAAGGATGTAGTGGTTCACGTAGGAAAGTTAACTATTTTAGCAGATTTTCACGTCCTAGATATGGTTAGTGATACTACATGCCCGTTGTTAGTAGGAAGAGGATTTTTAGCAACCGCTAGTGCCGTAATAGATTGCAAGGAGTCTAAGATAGTGGTAGGAGAGGGCGATACTTGGTCGGTTTATGATGTTAAGAAGCATAGCTACGATTGTGAGGACGAACCGACACCGCATTGGGTAGAGATGAATATGAGACCATCTAGATATGGTCCTTGGATAGAAAGAAACTTTATAGGACCTCAACGCCTATTCTATCTAGAAAAAGATTTCATCGATAAAACACATTCGGTGGAACAACTCATAGCTAGAGATGAGGAACTAGACCCTTTTGAGGATCCCCTAGTCTTTGGGAAAATGATTGAGTTCTTATGCGTAATGCCTATCAACATAGAGATGTACAAGTGGAAAAGGGAAGGGGATAAGTGTAAATGGAAGTGGGACAAGCCACCTAAGGAAGGTGACAGATCATGGCATATGAAGATGATTTTATATGATCCGGATGGAGAAAAGTTTGAAAGGTCATACCGTACCAAGAAAACCGATAGGAAGTTTAAACCCAAGTTTGATCCCAAAGATGTCCTCAATGAGGAGCTCACACATATAGGATAGCCCATGACCTTGAGTCTAGCTACAAGACTCGTAAATAAAGAAAAGCGCTTCTTGGGAGGCAACCCATGTTTTGTGTGATTTTTATTTGTTTGATTATTATTTGCTTCCGTATGCATGTTTTATTTTTATTGTTGGTAGATCATGTTTCAAACTGAAATTATGAAAATGCGTTATTTTGTTGTTTAACTTCGTTTTAACTTCATATAAAGGTATTTTGCGAAAGCTAAGTGTAAGGGGAAACCCCAAATTTGTTTCTAAGAACGAAATTGATCTTGATTCGCCACAATATTAAATGGACATGTGTATTAGTACTTGTTAGAGTCAAATGCTTGTATCGATTCATAATGATGTTTTGCAGGATTTCCCAGGAAGTAGGACATAAGTTTTCCCAGAAATTTTCCGAAAACTTAACGTAAAGATTTCTGCAAGTCACTTCTGACGGCGTCAGGAGTTAACTCCTGACGGCGTCATGTGTAAAATTCTGGAAATTTTGCGAGTTTTGTTTTTCTTACGGAGTCTTAAAGTTTTTGTTAATTCTTTAGTTTTATAAACTCCAGGAAATCTGCAAACATTCATTCCACAAGCATTATATCTTAAATTGTTTTCTAGGATTCGTTAGTATATATAGATTGCCGCCGATTTTATGCGAGGTTGCTTAGTCTGTTTTCTCAAGTTTAACAGGTTATATATGACAAGAAGATGATTTATTTTTCTGGAAGGGAAGCTTTGAATGTTCATTTTCTTGGAGGAAGATCTAACCTTGTTGCCACACTATCCACACCGAACGAATCAGGGGAGTATTTGTTTTCATTCTTTTACCTATTTCACTTTTACATTCTTTAATTGAACATTGGGGACAACGTTCATCCTAAGTGTAAGGGGAGGGTAAATGATGATACCTTATAGGATACAATTGCACTTGAGTTTGTTTGTTTGATGGTAGGTGTGTAATAAGACTAAGAGAAATACTTGTTAGTGTAATTTTAGCACCAAATTTAAATTTTTTTACAACATTTAGGAGTGAAACTTTAGCCTTAGCAAGCGTCTCATAGATAGGAGTTGTATAACTAGCACAAAACCGTACCATTCAGAAAAAATTTCCACCCAAATATGTGAGGTTCGCCTTTAGATTTGATAGGAAAAGCATTCATTATTAGTGCGTATGAGTGTACCGGTGGCATTTAGATTCTAGAACTTGCGTTAGTGATGCATCCCGAGACCGCTAGTGAGACTACATTCGTGTGGCAAGATTTACTACATGATAAGAGGCATTAGGATCACCCTTGTGTTTAAACCCGTATCATAATTGCTTGTCCATTTAAATCGTATTACTTGGCTAGTAAAGTCAATTAATTTTTCATACACCTTAGCATTGTACTCATTTTTAGTACACGAAACCCCTAGTACACCCCTCCGAGCCTATCTTTTCGTTTCTAACTTTAAGCATCTTACTTAAAGGAAGAATTTGTTACAACCCACCTAAATGTGCAACCAAATTGCCTTAGCCTTCCGTGTATGCACTAATCTTTAGTGCATTATTGTTACATGTTTAACCCTTAGTCAATTATCTAATTGATTACATGGTTGCTAAGTCGAGTCATATCTTGTACATATTGTTTTGGGACGATTGGGACTCATGGGTAAAGTACTTATGTTATGGAGTAATGGGGAAAAACATCATATATTACCCCCATATGTGCGTTAATCTTAAAAGTACTCCAAGTGTTTTGATTATCTTAATTCGAGTCATTAGATTAGTTTATTGTAAAGTATATAAAAATTCAAGTGTAAGGGGAATATACATTCCCTATGATGTAGTATTTTGGATGGTAGGGTAAGAGTGTATGCAAAAAAAAAAAAAAAAAAAATATATAAAAAGAAAAGAGAAAAGAGAAAAAACATACGGACTACCATCCCGTTTTATTTTATGTTTGTTTTATGTTTTTGTTATTTTTGATTCATTGGCTTAAGTCGAGTCGAGTCTTGGCTTAGCAACGCCATTTTGTACATGTAATTAATCAAGATTATTAACTCGCCGCCAGTAAATATTGCCTTTATCCAACAAAACCATGTATTCCATATCCCTACACCTAACGTTATAACCCTTTAAAAGACCTCTTTGATAGTTTATCCTAGGTGCTTACGCCAAGTGGTGGAGGTTTGATCCTTTCCCAAGCCTCTGGTAATCTATTTTGCTATGACAGGTAATGAGAGATGCTTTCCATTTCTATATTGTGATATATACTTTATTACACCCGAGAGATGTGAGTATCTAAACACTATTTGTGAGGTGCTAGTGTATGACCTCCGTGCTTGCCTTTGGTCTTTAGTGGAATGATTATTTGTTGTAATTACTTTTATATTAATGTTAAATGACCCATAACTTGCATTTTAATTAGAATAAAAGCGCATTTGCTTGAGGACAAGCAAATCTCAAGTGTAAGGGTATTTGATAAGGCGAAAAGTGAACAACTTTTAAGGGGTCATTTAAGCCCGAATTCGAGATTATTTGATCAAATATTGCCCTAAATCATTCCTTTTGTCATTTTAGATACTTTTGGAGAGAAATCTGGAAATAGAAGCATTTTTTACGTTTTTGGAGCATAAAAGTGAAGAAAACAGCTAAGTCTTAATTTTCCTTGCTAGGAACAGTACCTGACGGCGTCACAACTTCCTTAATGACGGCGTCAAGAGTTACAAAAGAGGTGGATGTGGAAAATACACGTGATGATCTAGAGGATTTTTAACTATAGGACCTGACGGCGTCACTGATGAGGCAAAAAATGAACCACTTTTAGGGGGTCATTTAAGCCCCCCGGAATTGAATTTATTTGATCAAATATTACTCTAAATCGTTCTTTTTGTGATTTTAGGTACTTTGGGAGTGAAATCTGGAAAAGGAAGCAATTCGGACATTTTTGGAGCATAAAAGTGAAGAAAATGGCAAAGACTTAATTTTCCATGCTGAGAACAGTACCTAAAGGCGTCAAGAGGAAGACTCTGACAGCGTCAAGAGTAAAATCCATGACGACCCAGTGCAAACCTGACGGCGTCACAATAAGGGCGTCAAGAGTTAAATTGGTGACGGCCTGCATAAGGTGAATACATGACGGCGTCAGACCCAGATCTAGGCAGTCCGAGAAACTATTTGGCGGCGAGATGACAGCGTCAGACTTTTGTTCTTGACGCCGTCACCCATCAAAATGTATATATAGTTTTCTATTTTTCAGTCATTAGAGGAGGAACTTGTGTGGAGAAAACTAGGGCCGAACTTTGTAAACCTTAGGTCATATTTTACAGTGTTTTCAAGGGTTTTCACCCCTTGAATCCTTTCATGTTCAATTGAGATAAGTCTTCTCTTAATTCATTCAATATGTCTATGTGTTGTTTGAATATATCTTATGCTTGTCTTGATTCCAACATGCTAGGCTAGATCTATCTTGTATTTGCTTAGATCTAATGAAACCTAGATGTTAATTATATGTTGATTACTTGTTTATGGTTGTATTGGATGAATGATTTCAATGTTAGGCTTAAGAAAACTGGCAGATCTCCATTGTGTAACATGCTTGAACGTCTTAGGAAACATGAACCGATGTGTACTAGGTTTTATTGGTTGTATTTAATGCATGAGCAAATTCTAGTGATCCCATGTTAGGAGCTTCTGAGCCGGCTCGACATAGGAGTGAAGTACGCGCTCATAGGATTGGGGAAGTAAGTACGCCACCCCATGAATGGTATTAAGGAATACAATCCGTCATCCACGCTACTATAACAAGTAATTAACGTGTAAAAGATATCTAGGGAGTAGTGAAATCTAAGTAAACACAATTCTCCCACATATTGCTCACAACTCTAGTTAATTTAGTTTTATTTTCATTTTTAGTATTTTATTTTGATTGCATCTTAGTATTGGGTTAGTTGACTAGCAACTAATTCCGCCCAACTCCTTCAAACCCGAGATTTTTACTTGCTTTCTAAAAAATATAAAAAAAATACAAAAAGAATCATCCCTCATCTCTAGACCTAGTCTTTAGGTTTTCTAATCCTAGCGACACTATTCCTAGCTGAACGATCAATCCCTCGGTACTTGTCATTATACTATACTACATCGATCAGGTACACTGCCTAGTGGGGGTTGTAAGCTTCTCGAGATCCCTCGAGAGGTAAAGCCTGGTGCAATCCCTACGCATCAAGTTTTTGGCGCCGCAACCCGGGGAATAGTTTTTGTCTAGGTTAGAATCTCTTTTTATTAGGTCTACTTGCTAGATTCCTTTCTAGTAAGATTTTATATTTATTTTTTTAGTTTCTCTTTAGTCTATCTTATTTCTTCGTGTTTTTGTTTGTAACTCTTCACCATCCGAAATCATGGACGATGGTAACATCTTTAAACCCGTCATCCCACCACAACAAAACCCACCACTAGAACCTCTTAGGCCCCGAACCTTAGGAGAGTATTCCCGACCTAGCCACCAAGGCTACCGAAACACTATTGAGCTCACCGGAGCCAATGTGACCCCCTTGCGATCCGACACCATCCGGTTGGTGCAAAGCGGATGTGCATTCCATGGACTTCGTTCCGAAGATCCAAACCAACATCTCAAGGACTTCCTTAAAATCGTAGATTCTATAGACCTTGATGTTACAACTAGAGAGTCAACCCGATTACGCCTATTCCAATTCTCTCTACGTGATCAAGCTAGCCAATGGCTTGAGCGATTACCCGCGGGAACCATCACCTCATGGGATGATCTCACCACTCGTTTCCTTGCTCAATTTTTCCCGCCGGGGAGAACTACCAAGCTTAGAAATGACATCTTGATGTTCCAACAACGTCAAAATGAAACTCTTTATGAAGCATGGACTCGTTTCAAGGACTTACTCCAAAAAGTCCCTCATCATGGCATAGATCTTTGGCTCCAAGTCCAAATCTTCTATGACCATATCGATCTCTCCACAAGGCGAGCCATTGACCAATCGGCCGGTGGTAAGCTACGTGATCTAAGTGCGGAACAATCATGGGAACTCATAGAAGATCTTGCTCTCTATGACAACGAAAGTTGGAATGATCCCCGTGACTTGAACAAAACGGTCAAGGCAATATCTTTGCCTTCGAACAACTCTAGCACTCCCGACCGTAGGATCATGGAACTTGAGGACCAAGTCAAGTTTCTCATGAAATCTTACGAAGCTCCTAAGCCTTCAAGCCAAGTGAACAAAATCACTTCTTCATGCAAATTATGTAGTGGTCCCCATGACACTCGTGATTGTGTGGAACTCCCCAGAACAGCTTTTGCGGACTACGCATCCTCGCGTACCAACGAAGCGGGAGATAAGTGGTACACTTTCAAACCCGAGCCAAACCCTTACGGTGATTCGTACAACCCCTCTTGGAAAAATCACCCAAACCTTAGGTGGAAACAAAATCAAGCTAATTCTTCTAATCCGCCTAATCGTTACCAACCAAACGGTCCACCCTCCAACTGTACTTTCAACAACAATCCTTCTAACAACTATGGTAGTACCAACAATCTTGAAGGATTGATGTCTAAGTTTATGGCATCTCAAGAAGCTCGCATAGCTAGGTTTGAAACCGAATTCAACCAACAACAAACGGAGACGACCAACAAGATAGACAACTTGTTGAAAGCCCTCAACAACCAAGCGTTAACTACGCCTAGGAAGGACACTAGGGACGCCAATAACGGAATCCAAATTAAGGACCCCTCGTCATCCAAACATGTCCACTTTGTCAATGTTGTCACCATTAAGCCAAAAGATAAGGATATAGAAGAAAGTGACAAAGATGAAGTTGAAGTAGAAATCGAAACTAGGGATGAAATTAGGGAAGTTGAGGTTAATAAGGGAGAGGAGTTAGAGGAAGTAGTGACTATAGAAAAGCACTTTGATAAGTTGCCCACCAAGGAAGAACGGGAATACCATAAGGATTTATTCGATGGCCCCGAGACACCATATATCCTTGGCACACCCCTTATCAAAATGGGAGACCCCTTTAACATCAACATACCATGCAACATCGGGCATATGCATATATGGAAAGCTTACATCTATCCTAGATCTCCTATAAACATCATGACTAGGACTTATTATAATTGGGTGATGAAGAAACAACTTGGTTATAGGATGATACCCAATAAGAATTTGATAAGCAATTTTGTAGGAAGAGTGTAGGAATTGCATGTGATTATAGGTAATTTCACCTATGAGATCGATTTTATGATAGTAGAAGATACTCGTCCGGTGATAGATGATTGCCTAAGCCAAATAGTATTCGGAAAACCATTTGTTGAGGCCACTAAGATGAGTTATGATCCTACTTTAAGGATAGTTAGGTTCAAGGAAGAGAATGCTGAGATTGCCTACCAAATGCCCTATAAGATTGAGCAATACCGCCTCCTTTCTAATATAGAAAAAGAACACAAACAAGCAGCTTACTATAGGAATGATGAGGATAGACGTAGAGGAGTAGAGTATGTGATGAATAGGATGCTTGGTTTCTACAAAGAATGCTTGCAACTAGGTCCGAAATACAAAACTGGGTTAGAAGACGACCTAGAGAGTGAAACCAACGATGAGGTCACGTGGTAACCCATGACCTTGAGTCTAGCTACAAGACTCATAAATAAAGAAAAGCGCTTCTTGGGAGGCAACCCATGATTGTGTGTGATTTTTATTTGTTTGTTTGTTATTTGCTTCCGTATGCATGCTTTATTTTATTGTTGGTAGATCATGTTTCAAAACTAAATAGTGGAAATACTTTACTTTGTTGTTTGGCCTAGTCTTAACTTCACCCAAAGGTATTTTTGCAAAAGATAAGTGTAAGGGGAAACCCCAAATATGTTTTTAAGAAATAAAACCGATCATGATTCTCCACAATATTAAGTGAACATGTATATTCGTATTTGTTAGAGTCAAATGCTTGTATCGAGTCATAATGATGTTTTGCAGGATTTTCCAGGAAGTAGGACGAAGTTTTTCCAAGAATTTTCCGGAAACTTAACATAAGAATTTTTGCAGGTCACTTCTGACGGCGTCACGATTTACTCTTGACGGCGTCATGTGTAAAATTCTGGAAATTTTACCGGTTTTGTTTTTCTAACGGAGTCTTAAAGTTTTTGTTGAACCTTTAGTTTTATAATCTCCAGGAAATCTGCAAACATCATTCCACAAGCATTATATCTTATTTTGTTTTCTAGGATTTCTTAGCATATATAGATTACCGCCGATTTTACGCAAGGTTGCCTTGTCTGTTTTCTCAGGTTTTACAGGTTATGTATGACAAGAAGATGATTTATATTCTGGAAGGGAAGCTTTGATTGTTCATTTTCTTGGAGGAAGATCTAACCTGGCCACCTTATTATCCATACCGAGCGAATCAGGGGAGTATTTGATTTCATTTGTTTTACTTATTTCACTTTTACATTCTTTACTTGAACATTTGGGACAATGTTCATCCTAAGTGTAAGGGGAGGGTAAAATGATGATACCTTGCAGATACACTTTCGCTTGAGTTTGTTTGTTTGATAGTAGATGTGTAATAAAATTAAGAGAAATACTTGTTAGTGCAATTTTAGCGCCAAATTTAAAATTTTTTACAACATTTAGGAGTGAAACTTTAGCCATAGCAAGCGTCTCATGGATAGGAGATTGTATGACTAGCACAAAACCGTACTATTCAGAAATATTTTCCACCCAAATATGTGAGGTTCGCCTTTAGATTTGATAGGAAAAGCATTTACTATTAGTGCTTATGAGTGTAACGGTAGCATTTAGATTCTAGAACTTGCGTTAGTGATGCATCCCGAGATCGCTAGGGAGACTACATTCGTGTAGTAGGATTTACTACATGATAAGAGGCATTAGGATCACCCTTGTGTTAAACCCGTTTCATAATTACTTGACCATTTAAGTCATATTACTTGGCTAGTTAAGTCAACTAATTTTTCCCACACCCTTAGCGTTGTACTCATTTTTAGTACACGAAACCCCTAGTACATCCCTCCGAGCCTATCTTTTCGTTTCTAACTTTAAGCATTTTACTTAAAGGAAGAATTTGTTACACCCCACTTAAATGTACACCCAAATCGCCTTAGCCGTCCGTGTATACACTCATCTTTAGTGCATTATTGTTATATGTTAAACCCTAAGTTAATTATCTAATTGATTATATGGTTGCTAAGTCGAGTCATATCCTTGTACATATTGTTTTGGGACGATTGGGACTCATGGGTAAAGTAATTATTTTATGGAGTAATGGGGAAGAACATAATATTATTACCCCAGTGTATGCGTTAATCTTAAAAGTACTCCAAGTGTTTTGATTTTCTTAATTTGAGTCATTAGATTAGTTTATTGTAAAGTATGTAAAAATTCAAGTGTAAGGGGAATGTTCATCCCCTATGATGTATTATTTTGGATGGTAGGGTAAGAGTGTATGCAAAAAAAAAAATAAATAAATAAAAAAAAGAGAAAAACATACGGACTACCATCCCTTTTCATTCTATGTTCATTTTATGTTTTTGTTATTTTTGATTTATTAGCTTAAGTCGAGTCTAGTCTTGGCTTAGCAACGCCACATTGTACATGTAATTAACCAAGATTGTTAACTCGCCAACAGTAAAGACTGCCTATATCCAACAAAACCGTGTATTTCATATCCCTACACCTAACGTTACAACCCTTTTAAAAGACCTCTTTGATAGTTTATCCTAGGTGCTTACGCCATGTGGTGGAGGTTGATCCTTTCCCAAGCCTATGGTAATCTATTTTGCTATGACAGGTAGTGAGAGATATTTTCCATTTCCATATTGTGATATAACTTTATTACACCCGAGAGATGTGATTATCTAAACACTATTTGTGAGGTGCTAGTGTATGACCTCCGTGCTTGTCTTTGGTCTTTAGTGGAACGATTATTTGTTGTAATTACTTTTATATTAGTGTTAAATGACCCCTAACTTGTATTTTGATTAGAATAAAAGCGCATTTGCTTGAGGACAAGCAAACCTCAAGTGTAAGGGTATATGATGAGGCGAAAAATGAACCACTTTTAGGGGGTCATTTAAGCCCGGAATTGAATTTATTTGATCAAATATTACCCTAAATCGTTCCTTTTGTGATTTTAGGTACTTTGGTAGTGAATTCTGGAAAAGGAAGCAATTCGGACGTTTTTGGAGCATAAAAGTGAAGAAAACGGCAAAGACTTAATTTTCCATGCTGAGAACAGTACCTGACGGCGTTAAGAGTAAAATCCATGACGACCCAGTGCAAACCTGACGGCGTCACAACAAGGGCGTCAAGAGTTAAATTGGTGACGGTCTGCATAAGGTGAATACATAACGGCGTCAGACCCAGATCTAGGCAGTCCGAGAAACTATTTGGCGGCGAGATGACGGCGTCAGACTTTTGTTCTTGACGCCATTACCCATCAAAATCTATATATAGTTTTCTATTTTTCATTTATTAGAGGAGGAACTTGTGTGGAGAAAATTGGGGCCGAACTTTGTAAACCCTAGGTCATATTTTACAGTGTTTTCAAGGGTTTTCACCCCTTGAATCCTTTCATGTTCAATTGAGATAAGTCTTCTCTTAATTAATTCAATATGTCTATGTGTTGTTTGAATATATCTTATGCTTGTCTTGATTCCAACATGCTAGGCTAGATCTATCTTGTGTTTGCTTAGATCTAATGAAACCTAGATGTTAATTATATGTTGATTACTTGTTTATGGTTGTATTGGATGAATAATTTCAATGTTAGGCTTAAGAAAACTGATAGATTTCCATTGTGTAACATGCTTGAACGTCTTAGGAAACATGAACCGATGTGTACTAGGTTTTATTGGTTGTATTTAATGCATGAGCAAATTCTAGTGATCCCATGTTAGGAGCTTCTTAGCCGGCACGACATAGGAGTGAAGTAGGCGCTCATAGGATTGGGGAAGTAAGTACGCCACCCCATGAATGGTATTAAGGAATACAATCCGTCATCCACGCAACTATAACAAGTAATTAACGTGTAAAAGATATCTAGGGAGTAGTGAAATCTACGTAAACACAATTCTCCCACATATTGCTCACAACTCTAGTTAATTTAGTTTTATTTTCATTTTTAGTATTTTATTTTGATTGCATCTTAGTATTGGGTTAGTTGACTAGCAACTAATTCCGCCCAACTCCTTCAAACCCGAGATTTTTACTTGCTTTCTAAAAAATATAAAAAAAAAATACAAAAAGAATCATCCCTCATCTCTAGACCTAGTCTTTAGGTTTTCTAATCCTAGCGACACTATTCCTAGCTGAACGATCAATCCCCCGGTACTTGTCATTATACTATACTACATCGATCAGGTACACTGCCTAGTGGGGGTTGTAAGCTTCTCGAGATCCCTCGAGAGGTAAAGCCTGGTTCTATCCCTACACATCAGTCACCAAGGCCGTCAGGGTCAAAAAACAAGTAATGGCCCAGAGGAATTCTACACATGACGGCGTCAAAATCAGATCTAGGCATTACGAATTCTATTATGGCGACGAGTTAACGGCGTCACAACTCAATACATGACGTCGTCACCCATTGTAATCTATATATAGTTTTCCAAATTTCATTCATTAGTGTGCAACTTTGAGGGAAAAACCCTAGGTCGAAATTTCCAGCTTTTTCAAGGGTTTCAACCCTTTGAATCTTTCATGTTCAATAAGAGATAAGTACTCTTTCAATTCATTCAATATGTCTATGTGTTGTTTGAATATATCTTACGACTGTCTTCTATTTAACATGCTAGGCTAGATTTCTTTTGTATTTGCTTAGATGTAGTGAAACCTAGATGTTAATTATTGGTTGATTGTTTGTTTATAGTTGTTACGGATGATTGTATTCGAAGTTAGGCTTAATAAAACTGGCAGACTTCCATTGGTAACTTGCTTGAACGTCTTAAGAAACATGATAAGAGGTGTACTACGATTTTTGGTTGTATTTAATGCGTAGGTGAATTCTAATGATCCCATATTAGGAGCTTCTAACGGCTCGACATAGGAGTGAAGTAGGATCCTATAGAGTTATGGAATATTGTACACGGCCCTACAACTAGTATTAAGGAATATGACCCGTCATCCATGCAATTGTAACAAGCTATCAACCTATAAAAGATATCTAGGGAGTAATGAAACCTAAGTAAACACAACTTTCCTCATTATTGTTACACCGCATTAGTATAATTAGCTTTGTTTTCATTTCTGTCATTTTATTTTGATTGCATTGTGGTAAATTAGGTTAGTTGGCTAGCAACTAATTCCGCCCACTCTTCCAAAACCCGAGATTTTGCTTGCTTTTATAAAATATAAAAATACAAAAAGAATCATCCCTCACCTCTAGACTTAGTTTAGTAGACTTTCTAATCCTAGCGACACTATTCCTGAGTTGAACGATCAATCCCCCGGTACTTGTCACTATACTATACTACAACGATCTGGTACACTGCCTAGTGGGGGTTGTAAGCTTCTCGAGATCCCTTGAGAGGTAAAGCTTGGTGCGATTCCCAAGTAACAATGTACCTATAAATTCTTTTTACGGCTTCAAGATGAATTGTTTTGGGATCTTCTTGAAAACGAGCACATAGAAAAACGCTAAACATAATGTCGGGTCTACTAGCCGTGAGATAAAGTAGACTACCAATCATACCCCTATGTTTAGTGTTATCTACGGATTTAGTTTCCTCATTCTTTGTAAGTTTGGTTTCCGAGGACATAGGCGTTTTGATAGGTTTTGAATCTCCTAAACCAAATTTCTTAAGCATGTTTTTAATGTATTTAGATTGATTAAAGAATATCCCATCTTCTAATTGTCTAATTTGAATTCCTAAGAAAAATTTGAGTTCTCCTATTACTCATCTCAAACTCGTCATGCATGATTTTAGAGAAATCATTGCAAAGCTCTTGACAAGTTGATCCGAATATTATGTCATCAACATAAATTTGAACTATGATAATGTGTGATTCATTCTTCTTAGTGAAGAGAGTGTTGTCTACTAGGCCCATGGTATACTTATGGCCAACTAGGAAGGTTTTAAGTCAATCATACCATGCTTTTGGAGCTTGTTTAAGTCCGTATAAAGCCTTTTTAAGTTTGTAAACGTGATTAGGTTTTTCAAAGTCGGTAAAGCCCGGAGGTTGAGCAACATAAACTTCTTCATTAATAAAACCATTTAAGAATGCACTTTTGACGTCCATTTGAAAAAGTTTAAAGTCATGTGTGCATGCATATGCAAGTAAGATTCTAATTGACTCGAGCCTAGCAACCGGAGCAAAAGTTTCATCGTAGTCAATGCCTTCTTGTTGATTATAACCTTGTGCTACTAGCCTAGCTTTGTTTCTAGATAGAACTCCATTTTCATCCATTTTATTTCGAAAGACCTATTTTGTTCCAATTATAGTTTGATTCTTTGGTTGAGAAACTAGCGTCCAAACATCATTTCTAATAAATTGGTTCAATTCTTCTTGCATAGCTATTATCCAAGATTCATCACTTATAGCTTCTTTTATATTTTTAGGTTCAATGGTTGATATAAAACAAAAATAGTTACTTTCATTTTGAGCTTTTGATCTTAAGGTTCTTTCATTAAGTTTACCTATGACACTATCTAATGGATGACTTTTAGATTCTTTGACATTGACTATTTCTCTATTTAATAGTTCATCTTCCTTGTCGTTTTCTAAATCAATTTGATTAACAACTTGACTTTCAACTAAGTCATCATCTACCAAAGGTGATGTGTTAGAGGGAGGTGAACTTTCGTCGAATGTTACATTCAACGATTCCTCGACTCTTAAAGTTTCCTTATTTAGAACAATATAAGCTTTGCTATTTTGTGAATATCTAAGGAACACACCTTCATAAAACTTTGGGTCAAATTTAGTGAGATAATCCTTTGTGTTAAGTATAAAACATTTACTCCCAAATACTTTAAAGTATCCTAATGTTGGCTTTTTACCTCTATATATTTCATATGGAGTTTTATCAAGAAATGGTCTAATTAGGACTCGGTTTAAGATATAAGTTGATGTATCGACGGCATTACACCAGAACTTTTGTGGAATATTTTGTTCACTAAGCATTGTTCTACTCATCTCTTGAAGTGTCCGGTTTTTACGTTCTACCAATTAAGACTTATCAAACAATAAATAATATGCAAGAATAAAAGTAAGAAATGATCAAACCATAACACGACTGTTTATCGTGGTTCGGCTACAAGGACTCTTTTTCTTTGCCCTACTCTATGCCCCGAGTATCCAACTCGAGAGTTTTCTTGCACTAGTCAACAAGCTCCTTTATCCGGCGGAGAAAACCTTACACGTCGCTTACACACTATTTCCGACACTAAGCTAGATGTCGAGTTCTTTCACAAGGGTACAACCACTCCCGATAGTTCTTTTACAAGGGTACAACAACTCCCGATACTCTACGTATTTTGAGGACTAAAATACTAACCGATCACTACAAATGGATACAATACAATGAAGTATAAACTTTACTAGTTTACACTAATGCTATGCTAGACAAGTCTTGCAACATTGTGTTGAAGCTTGTATGCTTGTGATCTTCTTGCTACAAAGAAAGACTCACATATATGAAAGTTTACTGAGTTAGAAATGAAGTATATGCAGTGAAATATGATAAAGAGTGATAACCAAAACTCAAGAAGTGAGTTGCTATTTATAGGCCTTCAAACAGACCAACCCACGGAAACGGCGGAACCCATCCTTTGGTTCCGTCCGTTATGCCCGAGGGTTCCGCCAGCATGTCTGAAAGAATCATGCATAAAATATTTCACAATCTAACACAATATTCTCAAGATCTCTCAAAGTCAACTTTGAGTTCTTGAGTGTGAATCAATACATAATAAAACATGTTTCTTACACACTTACACACATGTTTCCTTGAAGGGACATGTGTGATGCAAGCAATGATGTAACTTATATTTTATTTCTAATTTTAGATATTCCTAAAAAAGGAAGTATATTTGTAAAACTAGTTTATGCATAAAATCAAAACATGTTTGTTTGAGATGTTTAGCAAGTGAATGTTTTACTAAAAAGGGTTTGTTTGCTTATGTTCAAATATGATATACTATTTAGTAAACTTGCTAAATATACATAAGTGACATTTTCAACACATGTACTTAAACTAAATTATACTTACTTAGAAATTACTTTGTGAAAACATGTAAATGTAGTTTGAGTGAAGTTAAGTAAAAGACTTTTAAACTATATTTATGATTTGCCAAAAATAAACTTTATCTTTTGTAGTTAACAAAACTAAGAAAAATCGTAAAATACAAATAACGTTTTTAGGCAATATTTGTATTAATGATGATGTTATGCTTCGTAACCTTACTATAACTAGACTAGATACAACAAACACAAAATCACCATCACACACATATTCATGTTGACCAAATTTAAAAATTCAATAACAAATACAAAGAATTCAACACTACAACTTTTACTACCCATGGGATTTTATACTTATATTATGTTTGATCATATGGGTAATCTGTATAAATCCCATGGGATTCTGTATAATTTATTGTTTTGTGTTTTACCAAAAAACCAATGACAAGAAAAACATACAATACAGCCAAGATAACAAAGTCATTCATGTTTTATGATCGAAAAGTTGATCACATGATCTCCAAAATGACAACCAAATCTTCAACAAAAGCAAATATTACATCGAAATAACTCAGAACATTTGATCAAAGAATCAAGAAAATGATAAAGTTTTAAAAAAACAACAAATTACATCCAAAAAACTTAAAAGAACATAGCAAACATAATGACCAAGTTCATAAAACACATTCCCATTATTCATCAAAAGCTCCACCATCAAATGCCATCTTATCAAAAGCTCATTTCCATCACGATCCAGGCATGCATCAAATATAAAAAAGAGACTACAAATTATTGGTAAGATGAAACATAGCTTTAAAATCTTAAATAATAAAAAAGACACTAACCACATCAATTTTCATATATTAGAAACATCCACCAGGTTGATCTCTTGCATTTGTTTTTCTTTCTGCAAAATAAATAAACAAGATTATTTGATTCCCATTCTTCAAGTGGCAAACAGTCAATTCAAAGACGCACATACAGACACCACCAATATCTTTCATTCACTATCTTCATTTTCATAGTCCAAAAATCCTCTTTTAACCATCACAAACCGTCACCACATTGAACACGATAGGGATTCTTCCAAGGAACTTCTCTAGAGTGCACGCATCGGGTGTCTCAAAGATCTCCAAAAGCATATGGATCATCTCCATGACACCTTCTGCTTTGTCACCCCAACCTCTCTCCAATCCAATCTCTTGAAACTTATTTGCAAATTAAGAGTATGGAGTTTCGGCATCCAAAGTGGACAGGTACTCTGATGCCTTCCTCAATACAGATTGAAGCCCATTCAGGTTTTGGATTATGTCATTCAGCATCATATTCTGCACATGCACAACTTATTTATTACTACTAGTAAATTACAAGAACATGTTTGATTCAGGGTGAGTCCCATGGATTTTTGTGGCGTAGTCTTAACTTTAGTAGTACCCTTAAATGCATCGGGGCTAAACAAAAATATTTGTAGATTTGCTTAGTTTTCTATAAATGCATACATGTGTTCTGGTTACGTCCCTGGTTTGAATGAATGAATGGATGAAAGTAGTAGTAGTGAAATAGTAGAGCTAGGTACCTTGCCCTTGCTTTGGTGAGTACGGAGGAAATCGAGAAGAGGATGCATGCTGTCTTTGTCATGAAACATTTTGGCAGAGAGATGTCTGTTGTGGAACTCGACTCCGTTACCAATCGATTTAATGCGTGTAGGGCGAGGGAATAATGCCATAAATGGTTCAAAGTCAAGTTCAAGTACAAAGTTGCCACTAGACCTGCATTTCAATTTCCATTAATAAGTTCCAAATACTATTATAAGTTACTAAATAAAGAAAGAAACAGGGGAGGTATTAATTATTTATCACGTACGCGGTTCTATTAACGAGTTCTTCTTTGAAGTGAAGGTATTCAAGGACAGAGAGTTCTTCGACAACAAGAGCATTAAGATTGACACGAACATATTCTCAACAATGCTGAAAAAGCTGCAAAGCATGTCCTACAACAAGAACAGATAAAAAAGAATAAACATAAGTTATTACCTATCTGCTGATATTTAAGAACTGAATTGAGATTGACAGAAGCACATAAATTTTCAAGTTTAGAATTGAAAATTTATGTGCTTAGAAATGTGATCATGTTTAGAATCCTATAGGATTCATACAGAATCCCACGGGATTTGTTTAGAATAAGCTAATCCAAAATTCAATCTACTGAGATTCATACTTAGAAATGTGATCATGTTTATAATCCCATGGGATTCATACAGAATCCTATGGGATTATTTTAGAATTCCATGAGATTCAATATGAAAACACATTATTAGATCATCTATTTTCACAACTTACTGCGTCTTACTCACAGTTTGATCTCGCAAAACCCCTTAATAAGCTTATAAGTAGCTATCTCAAAACAAACACTCACAGCGTCTTACTACATTTTCATAACACAAATAAGTTAATAATCTTAGCTTATTTCTAAAACATGTTATCTCAAAACAAACACTCATAGCACCTTAGATAATCTTAGCCAAACACACCTAAAACAGCTTATTTATGCCATGAAACACAATAGTTACTTAATTTCTCTACAAAACAGCTTATCAAGCAATGGTCCTTATACATTAAGACACCTAAAATCAATTAAGCTAATATACTGATTCAGATAACTCATCATCAAGCCATATCATTCCAATAAAGTTTTAAAATCAAACTAAGCAATAAAATAAGAAATATCTAACATCTATACAAAAAATTAATAAAAAATAAGCAACAAAATAAGCAATGAAGCAACATAAAGTGACTAATATAACAAAATAAGCTAAAAATATACCAACTGCTTGATCTCGAAGCTTATTTCGATCGGAAAGTAGCGATGATTCTGTTTTGGACGACGAATCAGCTTGAGATAATGCTATTTCATCTTCAATCTCCATTTTAATTGAAAGATTTTAGAAATTAGGGTTTGGCGGTGGTTTGGCGACGGTTTGGCGGTGGTTTAGGGTTGGGTTGGGGGTAATGGGTGAGAGAGAGAGAACGGTTAATTGGGTGTGTGTGTGCGCAAGTGTGTGTGCACGCGCAAGTGTGTGTGTTTAGGGATGGATTTGGGGGCTTTGTTATAAAACATTAAATGACTAAAATGCCCCTCAGTATATTTTTATTTTAAAATGCTAATTAATCTAAACCATTGGATGGAAGAAGAATGGATGGTTGAGATCTTATTATTTGTTATTTAGATAAATGTTGTTTCGTATTGAACTTTTCTCTTTATACCAATGGGCTTCGGGTTTAGCGGTATAGAGGTTTTACCCCTCCTAGGTAAGGTCTCAAGTTCGAGTCTTGTCTAGAGCGATAGGATTTTCCTCCCGTGTGTATAAAGGGAAGGGTGTCATTGCCTTCTAGGTAACTTAGTTGTGTGGGCTCACTATGCCTTCTGGGGTAGCGGTCATGTAGCCGCAATTGACGTAAGAAGAAGAAGAAGAAGAAGAAGAAGAAGAAGAAGAAGAAGAAGAAGAAAAAAAAAAAAATTGTGCAATACTCCGTAGCTACGTACTGCCTTCAAGTGGACTTTGTATTTATTTATTAAAACTAGATTAATTGGTATGTCTCAAAACAATTTAATTATATCCGTGATTTTGGGGACAATTTGGAAATCAAGAGGAATCTTTCATTTCTTAAAAGTAAATTACAAAAGTTGGTATGATAACTACATGCTGAATTATAATGAGAAGAAATGCATATACATGTACACAAATTATTTTTTAGCATGTATGTTTTCAACATGTAATTATCATACCAAGATTCTTTGGGCTATTTTACATCATCCGATAAGCGACATGCAAAATGAACACAAACAATATGGAAGTGATAATATAAATTATACAGAAATAGCCAAAATATGGTAAAAAGGTTCATCGATCTTTTTATGTGCGATCAGGCGCTAAATAAAATAATTATGCTACAACTTTTAATATTAACTAGATAGGTATATTTGATCGTGCTCTGGAAAAACATCCTGCAAGATATCAAATATTGAAGTTAGTCCTACCCATGTTACATATTATCTCATATATGGTTAGTTGCAGTTTTCTTGATTTTGTTTGTTTTAAACGCATGTTAGGAATCCATTATTGTTACGATAATTATAATTAGCAAAGTTTTTTTTTTTTTTTTTTTTTTTTTTTTTTTTTTTTTTTTTAGTTGTTAGTTGTTCAGGTAGCAGTGACATCTAATTAAGCAATATGCTGACCATGAACTCGCCTGAAGGGTTATACAAATCACGTATTTGATTATATCAAAATGCGATTAATTGTTCTTAAAAGCAATACTCTAAGGCAGGCCACAGTAATACACTCAACCGAGTCAGTCGACTAGGTCGTAGTCGGTCGGCCTTTTTGTGCACACTCGGTCGCGACCGAGTAGAGGGAGGAAAAAAATACAAACGGTCACAGGCTCGAACAATTTCAAAAGTGGGTCAAAAACCAAGCAGAGAAAGGCGACACGGCTCGTCAAAAAGCTATTCTCAAAGTTATTAACAGGTTTGAGCTGGCAAAGACCCTCAAACAACGAATGAGAACACGCTACATAGAGTGCGATCACATCTCTGACGACTGAAAATTTGTGATCGACTAGTTTTTATACGATGAATTTTGCAAAGATCATGTCGTTGTTGAGACATTGTGTGGGTGTGTGAGTCAGATACATGCCCAAAAAACAAACAAGATTCGTTGGAGTTTTGAAGAAAATGTGGAAGCTGCTATGGTTGAACAACATCAACAACAACAACAATTTGTGCAAGGTGCATCAAGTTCATCTGCACCAAGAGTTGTTGAGCAACAACAACAGCTGCCTCGTCTGGATCATTTTCAGCTAAGTTTTGAAACAAATGTGGCAGTTGATGATGGTGGCTGGAACTCTGACAAAGAACGGGAGTTGAGCAGGTTGGAAGCTCAGTTAGAAGCAGAGAGGTTGGCGAGCTTTGATCCTTATGACGACGGTTACGACTCTAATAACTCTCAAACCTGGGATCACCCAAATTATAATTAAAATTTAAGTTTATGTTTATGGGATGTTTAAGTTTATGTTTTCATTCGATGTACTATTTGAATTATTAATGAAATTAATGTCTTAGTTATTAAGTTTGTAGTAAAAAAAAAAAAAAAAAAAAAAAAAAAAAAAAAAAAAAAAAAAAAAAAATTGGTCGCAGTTACTGTGGCACCCAATCGCCTGAGAGAGAAAGCTGACGTGACAGAAAAAAATGAGGGGATTGGGTCCCTTTACTATGGCCAGCCTAAGAAATAAGCATATAAGCAGTTTGAACCTAAGCAATCGCAAACACCTCCAATATCTCGGAGAGATTATAGACTTCCGAACCAGAAAATGTGAATCGAAAATAAAGACCGACACCTAATTAGCAAACATAAGTTCTTAGCAATCATGTTTCAATTAGACCAACCTGTTGAAGTAAAACTGTATCGTAAATAATAATCACAAACTTTTAATTTTGCTATTCTAACCTTAGTTATTACTAGTAGTTACTAGGTGAGTACCCGTGCATAGCAACGGAAAATTTCTAACGGTAGATAATTAATGATGTATAATATTGTGTAAAGTGTTTCGTGTAACGTTCAAAATAAAATGTGAGCATACCAAAGTGTTTCGTGTAACATAATTCAAAAAATATACAAACATCTAAAAGTTATCTAAGACTAAACATAAAAGATGTATTTGTGTTATATTTTGTCATGTGTTACCATCCACTTACACCATGATGTAAACACTCTAGAACGCATTCGTTAAGAAAAAAAACACACATAAAATGACAAAGCATGTATAATTTTAATTACCGAGGTAATATAAAAGGAGGCGGTCGTAGTATTCTAGTTTTTTTTTCAGGGCCCTGCAACTGTTGGAACTACTTTTGTGGGTGTTTGGGTTAGCTTATTTGTGACATATATACACCAATCATCTTGGTGAACATGAAGTCTATATAAAAGTGTTAATGAGCGTTCTTTGAGCCTTTTACATCCGAACTGTCTCTATTCACTCGTGTAGCACGTAGCTCAAATAGTGTCGACCCGTTCTTAAATCTATTAATATGACGAGCCTCTTTTAATCTAGCTTTAGTCACTTAAGACTAATGAAAATTTATATATATTCATTTACCGATAGAAATTTTGGTCCATTTAATTAGGAATACGACGGTTTTAAGTTTCTTCGATCTCTAGCATGTCAAACGGTTAAAAACGATTGAAACGAAAATTGGTCAAATGGGTCAAAGGTCACCCGCTGTGCATTTTATAACATAAAATTCTAATTTAGTTTACTCCTAAAAAAGTATCTACTATTTTCATTCTAACTTTCAATGTTGCAAAAATCGGCCAAGGGTGCCTTGTAATCGGCGATTACAAGGTACACAGCCTTCCACCTTGTTGATTTTTACAAGGTAATCGGCCTTGTAATCGGAAATTACAAGGTAATCGACCTTGTAATCGGCTATTACACGCTACAGGGTGGTCAACCGCCTCACTACCGACTTGCGATTTTTGCAACATTGCTAACTTTACATACAGAGGTGCCGTTTTTGACCCGTAGAGTAATAAATGGGTCAATTCAGGGAATACTTCATCTCAAACGTGATAAGTAGTTTTAATCCGCAAATCCCAAACACACTTTATAGATACAAGTAATTTTTGTTTTCCTATTGTAAATGATATAGAACCTGGCACAATGCCATTCTAAGCATCATGCCTTGAATTTTGCCTAAAATGTTTTTTATTTATGTAGAGCTTTAATGTTAAAGGGTCACTCAATATGAAAATATAAGATAAAGATTGTCAAGGAGATTAGGAGAAAACCTCACTACAAAAATGTGATAAACAGTTTTGATAAGTAATCCCAAACACACCTTATTCCTAAAACTAACTACTGTTTATATGACCTAGTACAATGCCATCTAAACAGCAACATCCATAGAATTTTGCCACAACTTTATTTTAAGATTTACATCATTAGTGTCGTCGGGTCAAGCAATCTGAAAATCTAAAATACTTGCAGTTGATTATGTACAAAAAAATCAAAACTAAAGCTTCACTTTTTGATTCTAATAGGTGTTTCAGCGTTGATATATTCACAAGAACACAACGAATACAGTTCCAGTGGAAAACACAAAAAACTCGCTCATGAGCATCATAAGGAGCAAGTTCCTTAAAAGTAGCAGGCTTCACGATACCATATCAATCCATTCAGGAAGCTCCGTCTATACAAAATAAAAACAAAAATTATTGAATATTGTAGGCCGACCGGTTTCAGTTTCTCTTTTTATAAATTGAATATTTGGTTACGGTTTGGTTTCGACAAAAAACCAAACCGAACCAACCCATGTTCATTCCTACCTCTCTCTCATCAACTGTACATGCTTTCTCAAACTCACTCGGAATTGTTTTCTCAATTCGTCCTAAATTACCATTCACCAAAGTTATTGGCGTCGACCACTAGATACACGATAATTAACATGTTGTTGAGAGTTGATCATAAAAGTAGTTTTTGAGGATTAAGAAATACATACCTTCAACTTGAAACTGTGCATGCCTATGCGTAAACAACAACAACAAACACAAAGTATGTCGTGTATTTCATATTCAAATAAAAAAATTGAGATTGATTAATAAGTAAGAACTACATACCAATAAGTGAAGTTCAAAATGGAGGACAAATTGTGGAGAAAATGGGTAGTACCATTGAATTAAATATTGAATTCAAAGGAGTTTATAATGAGTTAATTGGTGAAGTTTGTGGTATAAGATGATTTGTCAAATTCTTTTGTATTCGAAAATGTAGGCAAATTTACTTCTTATCTTGTTGAATTTCCTTGATTGATTCCAGCCTTTAAACAACCTAGTCGATTACTTTCAATACTTTCCTTTCCAAATGCCATATAAGTCATAGTTTCCTTTCCAAATTTCAAACGCAAGGAAACATTTCAACATTCCAAACGCATAGCTAGCTTGACCATTTTCATTTAGTTTAGATATATGTTACAACATTTTAATGGTTGGATTCTCAAAAGGAAGATTGTTTTAAATATGGGGTAAAAATTATCTTTCTACTTGGAGTTTGTATCTTTCCTTAAAATCTTAAATCTTAAAATTTAAATTAATATAGTTTGCTTAATTATCTTTAAGTATCTCTTAAATATGGCAACTTAAATTATGGTTTTTTCTTTATCAATTTTAAATTTATCAACTTTTCAAAAACACATTATATTAATTTTAAAAAACGCACGGGTAGTTTCCCATCATAAGACTTTCTATCTATAGATTAAGTTATTACCAAACGAATGAGTGAATTCGGTTAGAAGTCAGTTGACTACTTCTATAGATAAGGCGGAGCGTCCTCGGCTAAACATTATAGCCCTTCTTAGTAAGGCTTCGGCCGTTGCCATGAGAATCTAACTTCGCTAACGTTCGGCCAAGTCTTGAAACACACACTTTGCATCAAGGGTCAAAACAAAATCACGATTTTGCAAGTATAATTATTTGTCGCTATACATATTCGCTTTGCGTGGGTATTCGTATAGTATTTCATGATGCATTAATTACACCTACATATAATAATTTATAATATATTTGGGACTTTATATAGAAGAAAGTCTTAAAAATCCATACATCCATACTAATTTACAACACATTTGTGACTTCCTATAAAAGGAAGTCTTAAAAAGATTAAGTCAACACAAATTGCCCCTGATAGAATCTTATCCAAATAAGCCAGTCGTGTCTTTTGAATAGCTTGCATGATAGCATGTGACCACCATTTTAACACTTATTAACGTGTAACATTCATGTATATTAATGCTAGAATTTGAAAAATGGAACTGCAATCCATTCACTCTATCATTAATTTAAACGTTTTGCTTTAGAAAAATAGATATGTATGTGAACTCAAAAACACAAAAATTATAACCCTTTCACAAACCTCACACCATTTCAGTTTCTTTTTTCTCTCCTCAATAACATACTCAATCTCCATTTCAACTGTCACAGACAGACGCAGAACAACAAAACAACAAACTGATACCCTCACAAACCCTTATGCCGCCAGCAACGACCATCAATATGTCCCAGATCATCTCCTCAACAACGACAACAAAGTCCCAACTCCACAACAAAAGTCAAACAACAAGAAAAATTAAGAAAGCCACGTACAACAATTACAACAAGCATAACCAACTCGTAACAACTTATCTTCTAAAAAAAATTAAAGAACGGACAACATCTTTAAAACTACAACACCAACTCTTCTCCACAACAACATACAAAAAGACTCGAATCAAAAAGTAAAAAGATCTCGAGTTGTGTTGTTTTTCAAGAAAATATCTTTAAAGATCCAAAAACTCATCATCGATCCTTGTAAAATCAAAACTCAAGAAGAAAAACACCTATCTAGTTCGAAACCCATAACGATTACAAGCAAGAAACCAATGGGTTGTGATTTTGAGTTTGGATTAAAGAAAGAAAAGCAACAACAACAACAAGAATAAATCATTCTTCCAAAAATAACAGCCACTTGGTTTGAACACTAAAACAACAACAATACTGTAACTAAAATGGTATTCATATAACAAATAAAAAAGTAAATATTGGGATTTGGTCATATTCTTCATTGCCCAGCACCAACATTCAAAAATACCATTTTTATTCTCAAAATAATCACACACAAACACCACTTTTATTTAAAAGAAAAAGTAAATAAAAAAATTAAAAAAAAAAAACAAAATGGCACTGCTGGAACGGCAGCGCCGTTTGGGTTGCCATGTCGGAAATGGCGGGGGTTGATGCTACCATACCGTAGGATATTAGAATTTGAATCATGACCTAAGACTAATTTCATTGAAAAATACACTCAAAGAACTTTCAAAATTGGTTTTTGTAAGACAATGGAAACCCGTAGGTATAACTTTATTATTGAGCACTATATATAATAGTGAAACCCTAATACCCAAAACTCACAAACCGGGCTTGGGCCTAATTATCCACTAATACTCTCCCGCAGTTCGAGTGGCGAAATAATGAAAGCTCGAACTGGAGTAGTAAACTAAGAAAACAAATTAAAACAATAAACCAAAATAAAACGGGATAACCCAAAACCAAAATAAACGAAGAAAGCAAATTCGACACTAACAAAAGTCGTCTCATGAATTGATACCCTGGATTCGACACCAACACAAGTCGTCTCGGGAATTGCTACCCTGGATTCAACACTAACAAAAGTCATCTCGGGAATTGATACCCTGGATTCGACACCAACACAAGTCATCTCGGGAATTTATACCCTGGATTCGACACCAACAAAACCCGTAGGTATAACTTTATTATTGAGCACTATATATAATAGTGAAACCCTAATACCCAAAACTTACAAACCAGGCTCGGGCCTAATTATCCACTAATAGTTTTGACCTCATCGAAATCCAACAGGTGGTTGATTTAATATGAATTTTAGAAGTTGGCCAAAATCTGAAACCTACACCCACGGATCCCCAATGGGGGACAAATCCTTAGTGGGATCTGTGGATCCGTTCTTACTCGTCCAGGATTTCCTTTCACAACAAACTCGATTTTGATCCATTTCCGCATACCACACAAATTATAACTTGCTTTTATATATTACTAAGTGTACACTAGTGGTACACATTTTATCCAAACACATTAACATTCGAATATGGGTAAAAACGGCATTATGCCAAACACATTTTATCAAATACATACAACATAAGTCTTAGAGTTTGAACTTCACTTCTGTATTTTACTTTGACACAACTTAACATGACATAAAAGGGCGTTTTAGTCATATCAAAGAGGGTTAGAGAATTGGTCATTACATCCGAGCACCACTGATAGCTAAATCACTAAATCTTTGCCTCTTTAACATAATTCTCGCTTGGCTCACCTACATAAAATATCAAACAAAGCAACGTAAGCACAAAGCTTAGTGAGTAAACACAATATAAATTAAGAACAAGAAGTAATAAACGTGTATAAGCGTTGATTCACATAATATGGGCCATTCCATGATCATGAGTGATTCTTAAGAACGGATCCCCCACTTAGGACGTTATGACTACTTTACTTTACATAGAAAGATGTAATCCCTTAAGCGTGACTCCACAAAGGATCATGGGTGCCATTTTGCACGGGTACTTCCCGTAGGAACTCATAAGTTCCATTTAAGGAACATGTGTGCCATTTATGGCTACTCATCCACATAATACAGGTCGTTCCATGATCATGAGTGATTCTTAAGTACAGATCCCCCACTTAGGACATTATGACTACTTTACTTCACAAAGAAATATATAATCCTTTAAGCGTGACTCCACAAAGGATCATGAGTGCCATTTTGCACGGGTACTTCCCGTAGGAAGTCATAAATTCTATTTAAGGAATATGTGTGCCGTTTATGGCTAATCATCCACAAAGGTCATCTAAGTTCCATTTTCAGAACGCAAGTGCCATTTACATACTAATACTCTATGTAGGATCACATGTAGGCTTTACTCCATAAAGGAAGCCGTAAACGCACTAAGCTCATAAACTCCACATATGTAATCACGAAGGCTTTACACTACAAGAAATCCATAGAAGCACTAAGCTCATGTAGGGTACACTTAGTGCGCTGGAACGGCGGCGCCGTTTGGCTAGCCACTTCAGAAATGGCGGGGATTGGCGCTACCATACCGTATGCTCTTGGAATTTGAATCATGATGTGAGACCAATTCCATCTGAAAGTATATTCAAACAACTTCAAATTCAGTTTTGGCATCATCAAAATCCGACGGGTGGTTGATTTACTACGATTTTTATAAGTTGACCAAAATCTGAAACCTGCACCCACATATCCCCAGTGGAGGACGGATGCTTAATGGGATCCGTAGATCCATCCCTTACTGGTCCAGGATTTCCTTTTTACTATAAACTCGGTTTTGATCCATTTTCATAAACCACACATATTGTAACTTGCTTTTACACATCACCAAGTATACCTAAGTGGTACACAAGGTTTCATACATAAAAAGACCCATAACATTCGAATATGGGTAAATACAGCATTATGCCAAACACTTTTTTATCAAATACATACAAAATAAATCTTAGAGTTGGAACTTCACTTTTGTGCTTTACTTTGACACAACTTAACATAACACAAAAGATATATTTATATGTAAATAAATATATATGGAAGTTGTACATCAATACCCCCACTGCACCAATCCAAGAGGCAAGGAAGAAAATCATTGAATTCGTGAATTCACGTGTTAAGAAGATAATTGACACTTAAACTTTATGCTTCTGACATCTCGGAAACCATTGAAAGATAGGGATCCATGTTTTTCACATACAGACGCACAACTATAAACAACAAACCAATACCTTCACAAACCCTTCCGCCACCAACAACGACCATCAATTTGTCCTAGATCATCTCCTCAACAACGAAAACAAAGTCCCAACTCCACAACAGTAGTCAAATAAAAAGAAAAATGTACAATAATTACAACATGCATAACCAACTCGTAACAACAACTTATCTCTTCAAAAAATGAAAAGAACGGACAACATCCACAAAACTGCAACACCAACTCTTCTCCACAACAACATACAAAAAGACTCAAATCAAAAAGGAAAAAGATCTCGAGTTGTATTGTTTTTCAAGCAAATATCTTTAAAGATCCAAAAATTCATCATCGTTATTTGTAAAATCAGCACCCAAGAACAAAAACACCTGTCTGGTCCGAAACCCATAAAGATTACACATAAGAAACCAATGGGCTGTGATTTTGAGTTTGGTTTAAAGAAATAAGAGCAACAATAACAAGAAATCATTCTTCCAAACATAACAACCACTTGGTTCGAACACTACAACAAGGCTCAAAATGAGATTAAAGGGGTGTTTGTAGTTTATATTTCATGAGTTTTAGATGGAATTTTCAAGACTTTAAGAGATAAGAAGAAGTGTGCTTGTGGTGTTGAGAGAAACCCAAAAAGTTTGTTGTGACTACGTTTGGTGAAATGAAATGATAAGTGTGAGTGATATTGTATTTAAGGTTAGGGTTATACCAATTTAATATTAGGTTGAGTTGTGGGCTTGTTCTAGCTTCAAGAATAAAGGATCGTTCTAGCTTCAAGAATAAAGGATCGAGTAGTTGGTGTCATAAGGAATGGTAAGGTTGCTTAACTTATAATAGAAGGATATATATCCTTAGATGCTTAGTTATACAAGTTACAACTTACAAATTATATGTATAACTTATATCTATTTAAATTAGATAACTACTCATGCATCTATCATTTTTCTCTCTATTTTACTCCGTGGACCTACTCTTTGCATTTTCCTACCTTTTCATCGCCATTGTCACCGCAAAGTGCCAAAGCTGGAAAAAAGAAACTCAAAACGAAGGTGTAAAAAACAAATGTATGAATTGAAGATCAAGAAATTTAAAATGTGTTACTGTACAATTCGGAAGTAAATAAAAAAAAAAGAAAAAAGTCTATGTGGGTCTATTATGCAATGACGTTTCTAATATAATGGTGGTTTCGGTAGAAATTGCTTCGATCTATTATGCAATGACGTTTCTAATACAATGGTGGTTTTGGTGGAAATTGTAAACCAGACTAATGCTTTTAATGCTTATTAGACAATTTACTTATTATGTATTTATTAAGTATGGGTCGAATGGGTTAAAAGGATGATGTAATGGGTTGGGTTTACCCTTATCCCAAACAGCCCGATTAGAAGTTAGTTATTATTGATAGTTATTCGTTATGGCAGTTAGAGTCAGTTACCATGAAACGTCACAATGGTTGACAATGTTAAGTTGTGTCATTTCATAAACTATAAATAGATTTAGGTCGAGTCAATGTATAATACAATCCATTTTTATTTACTCAATATCTATATTTGTGTTATACTTTGCTTCTACAATATTCAGTCATATCCATTCACAAACTATGGTGAATTACAAACATGTAATGGAATGCAATTGGCTTCAAATGAAACCTGTGAATCGTTATCAACAGTGGTATCAGAGCTTATGTTCTGATCCATGGGCGAAGCAATTGCATAGGAATACCAAAGTTGTACTCGACAAAAGAAACGTGCAAAAGGAACCCCCCCCCCCCCCTTAATACCCCACGTTGGGCCAAACAAAAGAATATAACAACAAAAGTGATACCATAATCCAAAGAAGGTTTCAAGTACGAACCAGAATGTGTGCATGTTACAACGGATTATATGGTAGAGGGATCTGATAAAGGAAGTTGGGATGATATCTGGTATATCAGCAGTGCTTATAAGAGGCACATGAGTCCTATGAAACATCTATTCAAAAGATTGATAAATAGGTTCAAGGTTGAAGGGACTGAAGAAAAGGAAAAGAAGTTTATTGTTTCCTATGGAGTAGGAGATGCAGTTGTAGAAAAAAATCAAGGAAGCATAGTAATATCTAATGTACTTTTCACACCAGAAATTACATTAAATATACTAAGCCTAGATCAACTAGAAGAGCAAGGTTATATGGTGACGTTTAGGGACAACAAGTGCATAATCAAATACATGTTTGATGATATGGAAGAAGCAGTTGAACAAGATACCACCATGGAAGAACAGGATGGAGCAAGTATCATCACAAGTCATAATCGATTTCTTGATAACTATTTTAGATCATTGGATCTTAATGAAGAATGCTCGTTGATAGAAGGCATGGAGGATTTAAAGATGAACAAGAAGGATGTTCATGATTATGTAGATAACGAGTACTTAAGTTGAATGGAACGTTGTACTTCATGAAGGTAAATACTTTCCCAAGATTTATATCATTCTTAGATTTGATAAAAATAGATAAACTGGTATATGGTAATTGGGAAGTATTGAAAGGGTAATTCATGGAGATGCTAGAGTGGTTCTATTTAGGATACCTAAAACAGGATGTGCTAGGGGAATTACCACCGGTTATAGGGGTAATTAATATTGATTTGTTGGGCTTATATAAATTTGTGGATGCGTTGGGTGGTTACATGGATATAACATTCAACAACAAATGGTACCAAGTTGCACAATTATTGGGTTTGGCACATGAACATCAAGAGGCAGTCAAGGAAGTTTACAAGGAATACATAGGTATGGTAAAGATTTACTACAAGGAAGCAAAGAGATCAAGGCATGAGAAGTGGCAAGGAATTGCAGTGGAACTACAGGAAAAGAAGGACCACAAGCCTATGCAAGAATGGACGCTGAAGTAGGGGAAATGCTAGATGATACTCCAAGGAAAAGAAGCAGGACTGAAAAGGAAGATGTCAACAAGGAAGATGTCAACAAGGAAGGCAACAATGAAGCAACAAATGAAGAGAAAGAGGCAAGCACAACTAGCAGTGATGACTTCATCATCATCACTTGAAGGCAGAACCAGGAAGCATGTAAAGAATGGCATTAACGCATTAGGAGAGAGATCAGATTAATTGTTTTAATGCTTATTAGAAATTTACTTATTATGTATTTATTAAGTATGGGTCAAATGGGTTAAAAGGCTGATGTAAGGGGTTGGGTTTACCCTTATCCCAAACAGCCCGATTAGAAGTTAGTTATTATTGGTAGTTATTCGTTATGGCAGTTAGAGTCAGTTACCATGAAACGTCACAATGGTTGACAATGTTAAGTTGTGTCGTTTCATAAACTATAAATAGATTTAGGTCGAGTCAATGTATAATACAATCCATTTTATTTACTCCATATCTATATTTGTGTTATACTTTGTTTCTACAATATTCAGTCATATTCATTTACAAACTATAGTGAATTACAAGCGTGTAATGGAATGCAATTGGCTTCAAATGAAACCTGTGAATCGTTATCAACAGAAACTGCTTTGTAGCCAAAACTGCTATAGTTCGCTAAAAATGAAAGAGAATTAAAGCTAAAAACGTCTTTTGGTACAAAGAATTGTTAAATAACTTTTTATGTGGGCTGAAATATACAAAGTTTTACAACCTGATACCACAACTAAAAAATGCTTTAGCAAACCTTCTATTACGTAAATTGACGACTTCTACTACAAAATTGCTTTATTTTGAACCGCATGTGTAACGGGAAATAATAAGACACCTACTACACAAACAAATCAACACCATCAAATTTCGTTGAAAACTATAATTTCCGCCTTTGGAAATCATGCTTTCGTAAAAGGATTGCCTAACATTGCAAATAATAGTTTTTTGAAAGAAAGATAGTCGTGGCCAAAACTTTATCGAAAACTAGACACCGCCGCAATTAAACAAGGCTACTCGGCTATATATTATTATTCATATATAGCAAGTTATGGTTACACGTTATATAATATTTTGATGAATATTACACAACATTTACTGATAAGCAAGTACTTTTCACCGTCAGTCATCACAACCTCGTAAGTTGTAATACTACTAACTACCATTTTAGTATCATCATTGCATCTTGATGCATAGGTACTTGAAATTGTAATATGAAATAGTGTGCGATAAAATTATTCCCAAACTTCTCGCTATGCGTAAAGTCATTATCACGAAAAACATGTAATCAAAATATATTATTTGCTAAAAATTTTAGTTACATGGTACCCGCCACTGCAACGCACGAGTACGCTATTAGTTTTAAATTTTTAAGGCCATGGGGTACTGTTGTGTGGTTTGGTTATGCCAAAGAACGGCACGAGAATAAACAACGGCGCACCATACCGAGTATGGCGCCATTCGAGCTTGCGCCATCCCTTCAACGCCACGCCACTGATTTTTTTTCTTTTGATTCAAATGTAACAGCTAGTTTTGGCCTTTTTTTCAAATCTAGCGACTAGTTTGGCCTTTTTTTTCTTTTGATTTCAAATGTAACGGCTAGTTGGCCAAGTTGCATAAATTTTCAAGTTTTTTACCTCAAAAAACTCTAAAAATTCGTCCTTTATTCTACCAATTATCACAAACTCTTCCAATTAAATCTCTACTACTACTATGGATCCAAACGATCCCAACAACTTCTCCACCTACAACCATTATGATGTTTATTTTAAAACCGGCATGGATTGATATATCCATGGTTATACGGCGTATGAACAATTTCTAAGTTTGTGTGATCAAGAAGCTGGTGGATCGGGATCGGGTATTAAGAGGTCGAGGCAATACATACCACGTGAACGAGAAGAGGCGAAACAACATTTAATCAACGACTATTTTGGCGAAGGTGACACTCCACCTAAGTATCTGGAAGACAAGTTTAGGCGAAGGTATCGTATGAGTTCCACACTTTTTAATAAAATAGTCAACGATATCTTAAGCTATGATACTCGACCTATTCCCGAGTACTTTAATTCTTTTAGACCTAATTACGATTGTACCGGTCGTAATAGCATCGGTCCTCTTTCGAAGTGCACATCTGCTATCCGCCAATTGGCGTACGACACTGCACCTGATGCGTTTGATGAATACTTGCAAATTGGTGAACGTTGTTCATGACAATGTTTAGAGAACTTTACTAAATGCATACATGTTTTATACGTTGAGAGGTATTTAAGAAAGCCCACTTCAGCGGATGTTGAAAAATTATATGCATTGCACGAAAAAAAACATGGACTCCCGGGAATGCTCAGGAGTAGTGATTGTATGCATTGGGATTGGAAAAATTGTCCAAAGACCTTACAAGCTCAATTCAAAAGACATGATCATAAATACCCAACTCTTATGGTAGAACCGTTTGCGGATCAAAAATTATGGATTTGGCATGCATTTTTTGGCATACCGGGGGCAAATATTGATCTTAATGTGTTACATGGTTCTCCCTTATTTGATCAAGAACTTTCTGGTAGATCTCCGGAATGTTCATTTGTAGTAAACGGACATACATGCAAGAAAGGTTACTATTTAGCCAACGACATTTATCCAACATGGTCCGTATTTGTCAAAACGTTTAGTGTTGCAAGGTCTGAAAAAAAAATTGAAATTTAAAAGAGTTCAAGAAATTTCTAAAAAAGATATTGAACAAGCTTTTGGAGTCCTACAAGGTCGTTGGGGAATTATACGACAACCCGCACGTGCTTTCGAAATCAACACCTTGAAGAGAATCATGTATTGTTGTATAATGTTACACAACATGATATTGCAAGACGAAGAATTTGATTTGAATTTTAGAGATTTGTTCGTTGATCCAACTCCAAACATACCAACAACTTGGGTCGAAAGATGTGATTTACATATTAGAAAAAACAAAGAAATTCGAGATAGAAAATTGCACGACGATCTTCGAGAAGACCTTGTGGAGCATTTATGGAACCTTAATCACTAGTTTGTTATTTTAATTGCTTATTTACGTACTATTTATTAGTTTTATGTATTTTTTTAAAATTAATTTAATGCATGTTTTTATTTTTAATGAATTTTATTTTAGTTAATATTGTGTATGTTTGAGTTTATGTAAATGGAAAAAAATCGAGAATGGCACTAGATTTTCTAGTGCCAACTGTAACGGCACAGAATGTGGTGCCAAAGGTTTTCTGGTGTCGTTCTGTGTTTTGCTGACATGGCAATGTTTTTGAAGAATGTCACGAGCCTAACAGCACCACTGTACCCACTACTCTAAGACTAAAAGGCAAGGGAGAGATTCCCTCACCAAACGGGCCCACTTTAACCAATTAACTCCTTGCCCACCTTCCTAGTTCACGCGCGAGGTTCGAATTCCAAAGGGATTTTCGGTGATCAGACCACCAAATGCTTTTACAATAAAATCGGGACCCACTTCATGGTTTATTATTATTATTATTATTATTATTATTATTATTATTATTATTATTTTTTGTGAGTGTGTGAGGGTATTTAGTGGGGTATATTTTTATAAATTGGGTATTCTAATGAAAGGTGAAGTGAAGCATGCCTTGCCCACTAAAAGGTGAAGTGTGGTGAAGGGAAATGAGAGGAGAGAGAAAGCTGACGTGGCGCTGATGTGTATTGTGAAAAAATTACTTCCTTGCCTACTAGCCTAAGAGTGGACTATATCATTAAGACGTATGGAGAGTGGTTACAATAAATTTTTACGTAATAAATATTCCTTGACACCAAATGTTTTCATATAAATATAATGCTGGTGATATAATCTTAAATATTACATGTATCCATTAAAATGTAGAAAAATATTATGCATGCTCTTATCTTTTACGTGTTCTTTACAAATTTTATGAATGGGATTGCGTTACCAGATGAAGAATATTGTCACTCCTATGGTATTAGTATTACATCCATTTTGTCCTATTTTATACATGGGTATAATGCTATAATGTAATGACATCGTATTAATAACCAATAATTCGTGTTTCCATTTACTGATTGTCCTTTTGATGTGTAGTACATTATTTTATTGCCAAATAGGTGCCAATGATCGATCTTATATTTATGATTTTTCACCATCGCATTGCGAAGAAGTCCCTTGTGCTTTAACTTGCCTTGATCACATGCCAGATGGAGGAAGCATAGTGCATTCAGAATGTCGTGACACCTTGTGCATTTGCTGTATGAGTGATAAATGAAATTAACTTTTTGTATTTTTGTCGTAATTATCTTTATATAAATATATGATGAAAACTTTGGTTAAAAATAGAATATTGTTGATTTAAGTTGTCTATGACTCTATTTTATGCCGAGAAGATATCTTAATTTATTCATATTTGTAGATCCATCTTTATTTGTGTGAAAGAATATTATTGCTGATAGAAATGATCATAAAAAAAAAAAAATTATATATATATATATATATATATATATATATATATATATATATATATATATATATATATATATATATATATAGATAAGAAGGTGAGAGTACATACATATAATGCAATTAACACTTCAATTTTAAATTTTTGATTATATGTAAGAAAATTATTGTTAGCTTTATTGTAATAGTTTAATGATTGCATTTAGGTTTTGTTAGTATGTATATTAGCCCATATGGTTTACATCTATTTGTATTGGGCTCAAGCCCGGGTCTAGACCATTCTATGGTCATGTATTTAATGTACTGATGTATTATGGAAGGAGATACGATTGATATTTATCTACAGGTTTATGTTACGTTTGTACTTGATAGGTTAATGTTTCGTGACTAACGTGTAGTAACGAGACACGTTTAGTTACATAAAGGCAACGAGACCTCACATGCAATAGGGAGCATGGGGGAAGCTATTAAGGGACCAGGAAGGGTCCCGGCCCCCTAGGCCTAAGCCCGTTAGTGTATTTTTTTCGCAATTTCATGTGTTAAAATTTTATTTTTTCCATCTCGGCCCTCCCACCATCTAATGTTCTTCCGAAAAAAAAATTGTTTCAGCCCCTCCAAAAAAAAATTCTAGCTCCGCCATTGATGGGGAGTATAAATACCCCCCGAACCTCTCACGTTTGAGGTTTATGTTCTACTAACTCGCAACACAGGTGCCCTATATGATATCAGCATACGATTTGTATTCAACCTTATTATCTAATATGACTAATACAACACTTGAATTATTAAAGAATGCCAAATCTCAAAAAGGGTGGCACCCAGCGAAAGCACTTACGCCTCATTTCTACAAGTTGTTGATGCCATGAGAATTGGTTCAAAATACACCAAGTGATATGCATGCAACCTTTACCTATAGAAAATAATAATTGAACCAGATATCATGTCACAAACAATCAGATGTATCAAGGATGATTGGTTTTAAAAACCACAACAAATTATATATGTATATACTAAATGTGGGGAGGATAATAGTGCCGACCACTGTAGCTGCTACGCGCGGGTACCAACACTCGTTTTATCCAAAAAAAGAGAACTAATTCAATAGAATGAAACAAGCACAATGAATAAATCCGTACTGACTACTCTTATCTTCATGCATTGTGTGCATAAACAACAAAATTATTGAAAATTTTCCTTTACCAACAGCTGAATTTTAATTATCAAATCTTTATTCATCTAAACATCTTGTGCTTACATTTCCTCATCAAAACCATGGTTCTCAAAGTGGTTTTACTTGTATACGCCGCACATAATCGGCTTACAAATTGTCAACAAGATGCAGGATAAAATGTGGATGACTCCTTGTGTAGGACCCTTGAATACTATATCTAACACAAGTTTATATAAAGATTATAGATGAGATAAGTAGAGAGAGAGATGGTAACTTCTAGAGAGAGAAAGAAAGATGTATTAGATTAAGAGAGAGAAACACACATAGTAGCACCCTAGAAGCAACACCTCCAAATGGGAGCATTTGGGGGTATTTATAGGTAAGATAAGAAGATGGGCCGGGCTTGGGCTTTTGTAATAAACTATACATAACCTTCTATAATATTAGATTAAACCAAGCCCATTTACCCTTAACTAAACTACAAGACTATTACAATATTATTACAAGACTAAATGACTTAATAAATGATCGTCACTTCTATTTCTAACAATCTCCCCCTAAGGGGCGATCATTGAGATCTCTCTTTGTGATCTTGGTCTTTGAACTTTGAAGCTTGTCTTGAACTTTGAGTCTTTGTAAAATAGTCTTTAAGTCTTTATTCCTTCATGCTTTGTGATCTTTGATAATTGACTTTTCTTTGTTCTTTGTTCTATTGTGATGTGATGTCATCTGCATTTTGTCACTTCTGCGTCTGTGGTGGTTGTTCGCCATTCCAACATGCTCATACGTCTTTAGACTTTGTGATACATGCATTCATTGTTCATGCTCTTTCACACTGATCTTTGTCACTTTACTTCTGTAGATTCTTTCACAATGCGTAGAATCTTTCTTTGAACTTTTCTTTGCTTTGATCTTTGTGAGAACTTTCCTTTGACTTCGTGATGCATGTATGAGCATGTGGAATCCATCGCCATGGAGATGATGTATAGCTGTAGGTAAACAGTTAGCAATAAATCAACCGGTACTTACAGGAAAGGAATTAGAGATTGTCAACAGCATAGTGTGAAGACTCCTTCTAACCCTTACCAAGACCATTCCTATTTCGGATACTCTCGAGAGAGCTTACGAGACCTACTAAGTAGCTCAACGAATGGGTGAGTCGCTGGGGATCACTCCACGACTGTAGACCGTTTGAAACCACCGCGAACACTAAGCGTAACCCATAAAGAATTACCGAAGTGACCTGCTGTCAGGGCTGTTTGATGTTGACCTTGGCAGGAGTTTCCATTCAATCATTGAGAATCACAAATGTGAATCACTTCCTGCTTAAAGAGGATCGGAAGAAGTTGAAGGTTGAGAAAGAAGGATCAGATGTGTTCATAAATGTTCTGGCAGATTGCTAAGATCTGCGTAGGACTCTTAAGTTTACATCTGGCATCCTTATTGTTGGACAACCAGTGTAGAAATATCATGTGTTCCTATGAGAACTTTTGATGAATCTCTAGGCTCTAGACTCAATAAGTGCACATTTGGTTTCCTATGCGGAGATTAGGGAGAGGTCTCCTGTTTCAATATCAACCATCTCTAAGAGACAGGTCGATAGATTACACCGGTTCCCCATGAGAATGAAACAAGCTCTTTTAAGAGAACTTGAGTGGTTAAGAACGTTTAGTGTAGTGCGTCCCTGGGTCCATGACGTCTTTATCTTCAATACCGGTGTCACCTTAGTAACAACCAGTAGCATATGAGTTAAACCAGGTGTCTGCCCTAAGGTTGAACACATGGAGGGCTATTTCTTTTCAACCTTTTTCATAACTTTTCTTTTTAATTCTTCAACCTCTTCTTTCTCCTTTCTCATTTTCTCCTTTTTACAATCATACCTAAGGATTTCTAATTCTAATCTATTGGAATTGTCCTTGGGTAGATCCCCCCGGCTCTGGCGGATCATAGGACGGTTTTTCCTAACCTTAGTCACCTTATAACTTCATGACTATCCTATTGTTGCCATCAAACCAAATATTTGAAAATCTTCTCAAAGTGTTTATGATCACGAAACATATTTTGTTAACACTTTGAGAGTTTTGATTTCTTTTGAAGGACTCCCCCTTCACATGTGCTCATGTGTTTTTTAAGAAATTTGCACATGCGGGAGGATTTTGCACTTTTGAACTGATCCAATTTCAATGAACATGACCGATTCGAGACATGCTTACATCACTAGTTAGACTAGCTTGAAATTATTACCTGTCCTGGTCAAGTCCAAAGAAAGTCTCTCGATATGGTACATTCTACTCAGACAAGTCCTATTCGAGACACGCTTACATCACTAGTTAGACTAGCTTGAAATTATTACCCGTCCAGGACAAGTCTTTTCGATTAATGACATTTTAAGCTTCGTCAATTCATTGATTATATCTGAGTCGAGCTCTTTTGAGATTCAATCACAATCTTTACACATCCTGATCACATTTTAATCACGTCTTCTCCCTCTCAAAAATAGCATATCGTGATATTTTTTATATCAACTGATTAAGAAAAAAGCTTTTGGAGAGAAAGACATATTTGTTTTTGCATGAAATCAGAACATTTTTATTTTTATGAAATACTCCCCCTCAAAACTCGCATATGTTTTTGAGAATGTTAAAATTTTTAAAGTTTAAAGGGAAGGAGTCTTCTCGAAGCAAATTGTGAAAGAGAAAGAAGTTTCAGATTTGTTGAATTTTGCATCAAGGTTTTGTGAAAAACAAAGACTTCTCTTTGTTTGAATAGGAATGTCGCACTGAGGCGTACAACAGTGTCCATTTTTAGGATAAGTGCACTTCATTGATGAAAATCATTTTTGCATAACACTTTCCTTTTTTTTGAAAACTTGAGTTGTGCACTGTAAGGTGTACACAAGTCATTTTGATGATGAGCACCGATTTTGATAGATTTTAAAAATCTTTTTGAAAAATCTTGAAAAGGTGGTGCTCAGAATGTAAGAGAATTTTGAAAATCTAATTTATCATTAGATCAACAATCATGGTCTTGAGCTTAAAGATTTTGAAAGTTTTTCTAAAGAAAACTCAAGCCAGATAAGTGTTTGGTTCTTGTTTTAGGATAAGTGCTCGAAAAAATATTTGAAATCTTTGTTTTGATTAAGCACTTTCCTTTCTTAGAAGCGCGGGTCCTGAATTGATGTGTCCAGAAGCCATCATGTAAGTCTTTATTTGAAATCTTTTCGAGTTGTTATACCCGGACTTAAGTTTTGAAAAGATTTCACTTTGAAGCACGGGTTGTAAGCTAGAGTACTTACAAGTCATTGTTAAGAAACTTTTGAGAAACGACATGTTTTAGAAAACATTTTCGAAAACTCTCGCTCAAGCATCTGTACATATCCGTATCATTGTTGAATGACATTTCTAGATACGTACAGGATATCGATTATACAAGAGACATGTCGTGAGAAGAATATTTTTTGATTTTTTGATTCTATAATGTTTTTAGATTTTTGAAAATTTTATATTTTTGTATTTTGTTTTTGATGGTTTTCATTTTTTTTTATTATTATATTTTTTTTATTATTACTTTTTTTCAAAAAATATTTACAAAGAAGATTTGAAGAAAGAAAAAATTAAGTTGTGACAAGTAAAAGTGGAGTTAAAAGAGAAACAAGAAAAGGATTTCCACATGCGATGTTGGCGTAAAGTTCTTTACCACATTGTGTGTATGAACTCTCATCACTTTCATAAGTACCTGCATCCACAGAAGAAGACTTTGCACAAATAACAGTGTTAGAAGTACATGTTTCCTCACATTGAGGGTGTTCACTAACAATGGTTGTAGTGGTTTCTACTTCCTGTTGCTGAGTATCACTATTATTTGTCTTGTTGCAACTATCAAGAATTTTCCCTGTGGGAATCCATCTAAGACCAACTGTATTAAAAACTTTTCCCGTGGAAATCCACCTAAGGTAAGATCTAGACGTAGTTTTCTTATCAAATGCAGCGGAAGTCTCAGTCTTAGAAAAACTACATCCTTTCGGTATCCACCTATTAGGTTTCTTATCCATTTTCTTGTTGTCAACGGGTTTGTTTCTATTTGGTGTCTTAGTGGATTGTGCCTTGACACTTGATTTTCCTTTCTTGATAAATTGTGCAATACATGCATCGTGATTAGCTAAAAAAACACATTTTTGACATGTAGGACAGACAAATTCAACATTCTTGTTTAACACAGCAACTTTAACTTTGTCACTACAGTCATTTGGAAATTGTTTGTTGTTCGATGAGACCTTGGAATTCTTTGTGTTGCATTCTACGTTCCTAGCATTCTCTTTTGTGCCATTACTTTTAGATGCAAGCCAATCCCTAGTATTTTGTTGAGTGTTCCTAGGTAACGGTTTACTACTACTAGCAATGCTTTGGAATCTTGTAGAATTCATCACACTAGGTTTTGTGTTTAAAATTCCATCTTTTCGAAGTTGTGCCTTTTTCCTAGCTTCTTCTAGATGGTGATTTTGGACCATGTCATTAGAACCAACAGACTCATTAACAATTTTTGTTGTCACATTTGGTGTATTATTCCTAGAAGGGCCAGGTGCACTCACATTTGTGTTTCTTTCAACAACCAATTTTTGTTTTTCAACAATCTTTTGAATTTCCTTTTTCTTGGGCAAGGGTTGTGGAGTGACTGGTTTTGTCAAATCATTTTTCTCATCGACTTTTGAAGCAAACCGAGAAATAGACAATTTTGGTTTTTCAATCGTTTTTGAAACATTTGGTTTCTCTGAAGTCGATGGTTTTGCAAACTTAGTATCCACACCCTTCCCTTTTATACTTAGAAGCTGAGCTCTCAAAAGATCATTTTGCTCTTTCGTGTCCTTGTAGGCATGCTCATACGACAGTTTGTCATACTTGCATTCCTCTGATTTTCGATCAAGTTGTTTGAAAAATGACATGTTTTATTTTTCAAGTTTTACAAGAGCATTTTCATATTTTGAAACAATTTCAGATGTCTCAGCTCGCAGTCTTTCATCGTCCTCAACAGAATATGTTTGTAAAATGATGGACATTATATCAGTAGTTATAACTGCTTCGAAGAGAGAATCATTTAACCTTTCCAAAACATTCATGTTTTCACGAGTTTCATTAGCTTCTTATACCAGAGATTTGTGGTCTTTGACAAAATTGGCCGTTTCTTTTAAGAAAGCTTGTTCAAATGGATTACCCTCGCACTGATGTTATTTAGTGGGATAGTAATTTCGTTTTCAAACACCTTTTTCTGTTCCTTATGAAAACTAGAATTCCTGTCGTTAATACTGATAGTAGTTTTAGATTTAACAATATTTTGAAGTACTCGAATTCTCTTTTTAACATCATCAAGAATGTCTCTAGCCTCACTTGTATTAAAAGTGTTGTTAGAAGACATTTGTTCCAGTTTTGAAAGAGATTTGGAAACAACTACGGGTTTAGAAACTTCTGGGCTTTTGGAAAAAGGTTTGGAAAGCTCATATGCTTGTTTTTGTAGAACGAAAGTAATGCCCGAAAGTTTGTTCAATTTGTTGTAATGAATTGGTTTCAAATCAGGATTCTTTCATTTCATTTTATTAATGCTCTCTTCGACCAATTCAATTGTTTCCACAGAATCACGAATAGTAGGAGGATCATTCTTAGTAAACAAAACATTTCCATTAAACAAACAATTCTGTTCTTGCTGAGCTTTCTTGAGATTACAAGGAGTTTTGTTACCTAGAGCCATTTTATGTTTTGTGTGGTAAATCGGATTAGTTTGATTAGCAATCATATTCATTGTTTGACTTGACTGGCCCTTTTTAACCACCAATTCTTCTAGTTTAGCAATCTTGTGTTCTGACTCTATGATTTCATCCAAAAGTTTATCTTCTTTCTTTGCAAATCCTTTTTTCAACTCATCCCTTTCTTTTTCAAGATTGGTATAAGCTGATTTTTGTTTAGAAAGTTGGTTTTGCAAATCAGAAATTTCCGCGTTTAAAGATTTTATCTTCTTGAAAGAATTAACATCAAGTGCATCAAACTTGATTTGCAAAAGTTTTTCCCTTGAAACGGAATTTTGATAACCAGTTTCTAATTCAGACAATCTTTTTTTATGAAACTCAAAAGCTTTAACGTTTTTCTTGTAACTCTCAAGCTCAGCGGTCAATTTAACGTTCGCGGCCTTAACTTCGCGATTGACCTTTTTCACATTCTCAATTTCAATGCTGCAATTATTCAATAAAGATTCAAAGAAAACACGGGTTTTCTCATCATTAGCACCATTTTGTGCAACTTGAACTCCATTAGGATCCATATTTGGAGTTTCAAAGTTAACATTGCTATTAACTTGTTCCCCCACATATGTATCATAATTAGGTATAGGTGGCACATAATTTGGCTTCTCATGAGCAAACGGATTAGCATCATTACCATAATTTGGTACCTCATGGAATGGAACTGAATCATAAGTAGGAGGAAGATCAAAATCACTGCTTGATGTTGTTGCCTATTGATTTGCCATAAAGTTGTAGGTTTCATTGAGATCTACTGAATTGTCATTAACTCTTGTTGTGGCTCGAAACTCATTTTCCTCAGCAGTCAACGGTATTCCCGATTCTTCTTTATTGGCTAGCATCAACAAGTATTGGATCTTTTCTACCTTCGTCATTGCATTGACATTGTAATTATTACCAATATCACTGCTGTGACTTGCTGATGTAGGTTTCTGAATCGAAGTCATGAAACAACAATCATTCCCATTATGATTGACCATATTCTGACTCACAAACTGATCCATCGGATCTCCAACATATTCCCTTATCTGAATTCCCGTATGTGTACTCGTAGCATATCTATGTTGATTCCTAATAACATGTTCATTAGCTAGTGTACCTTGATTCCAAGTAAAGTCAGTTGGAAACATTTCTGCTTGAACCTCAAGTGCTTGCTGCTTTTGTCTCAACATTGCTTCATCAAACCTAGCCTTGTAGGCAAGTTGCTCTTCCAACTGCTTCTGCTTCACATTCTCAGAATATGGGGAAAAGGTTGGTTCTGGAAGTTCCGTATCAGTTGGTGCAAAGAGATCGTAACTAGGTTCAACAGTCTCAACTTGTGTTTCTTGCATCGTCAACTTCTCTTTTGGTGTGTCGAAGTCATATGAAGGCTGCTCAGTCTCATTACATAGTTGCTCAGTCTTAGTAATCGTCTTGTCAATCTTAGGATATGGAGCAAAGAATTGAACAAGAGGTTCCATGTCCATTGATGGAAAGAAATTTTTGAGAAAAGGCATTTTGAACGTTTCCGAGTGAGACCTACGTTTCCCTCCAAAATTTAATTTGAAAAATTTTCTCTCCCGGAATTTTGAAAATCACTATAAAATGCAATCATAAGGTTCCAAGAAAAATTTGAGTTTGAAAAATTTTGACGCCAAATATCACCGAAAAAATTTGAATTTTGACCTAAAAATTTGAATTTTGGGCCAAAATTTTCACAGTTATACCAAAATTTGTAGATGGATCTTTGAAGGATAAATAAGGTTGTATGGATCTTTGGGCTTACTCGGTAACACTTTGTAACTCGATAAAAACTGTTCCTAACTCGATAAAACGCCGATGAACAGTACCCAAAGCCTTAAAAATCCGATTTTTCACACAAAAAACGATCTAAAACAAACTAAAATTATCCTAGGTGATTGATACCACTTGTAGGACCCTTGAATACTATATCTAACACAAGTTTATATAAAGATTATAGATGAGATAAGTAGAAAGAGAGAGAGATGTTAACTTCTAGAGAGAGAAAGAAAGATGTATTAAATTAAGAGAGAGAAACACACATAGTAGCTCCCTAGAAGCAACACCTCCAAATGAGAGCATTTGGGGGTATTTATAGGTAAGATAAGAAGATGGGCCGGGCTTAGGCTTTTGTAATAAACTATACATAACCTTCTACAATATTAGATTAAACCAAGCCCGTTTACCCTTAACTAAACTACAAGACTATTACAATATTATTACAAGACTAAATGACTTAATAAATGATCGTCACTTATATTTCTAACACCTTGAAAGTAATTGGGTCGTTGATTACCTGAGCAGATGTTGATTCTGTTTTAGACTCATTTATATTGGTGTTGCAGCCCCACACCCGAACCACAAGTCTTCCATACTAACATGCCTATTTGACATATCAAAAAGTACTGGGATCTTTTAAAAGACGACGTTGATGTTTTCGTCAACAACTTTCCGGAATCCATAACTATGCCTAAAGGTACCAAATCCGCTTTCATAACTTTGATTCCGAAAACTCCTAACCCCATCCTTATCAAATATTATCTTTCTATCTCTCTCATTGGTATGCAATATAAAATTGTGGCGAAGTTACTGGCCAACCGTTTTTCTACTGTCCTCGATAAGCTGGTTAGTCCAACCCAATCCGCGCTCACACCGGGTCGGCAGATTCTTGATGGCCCACTTATGGTTAGCGAAATTATCGAGTGGTATAGAAAATGTAACAAGCGTCTTATGATCTTTCAGTTTTCTCTCTCTTAGACCACATCAAGACCAAATGCTCGTAGTAAGGGAACCGCGCATGTGACCGAACACTTCAAAATTTCAAAACCAATAGAAAAATTAAAAAATATATTAATTGTAAATAATAATATGAATATTAGAAAGCATTACACGAAAAGAAAAACACAATCATCACATTTGTTTTTTGAATGCATCCAAATAACTTTAGCATTGATGTTATCTTGTATTGTTCCCGTCATTTTCCACAAAGCATCTTTTATCTCCCAATCTTTCCAAGATTCGTCTTTTAAAAAAGTGTCAATCAAAGCAAGTTTTTATTGGGGAATGTCTTTGCATTTCGCGTATGCTTTCCTCATATCATCTTTAGCTACGTGTGCGTTTTCAAACTACACAGCTAAGTCGATAATCGTTTGCTGACGAATGGTATCCCATCAATAAGTTTCTGAACACCAGCTTTGATTTCATCGACATTATTTGCAAGTGAACAATCCATAATTTTTTGTAGAGAAAAGTTGTGTTTTTAGTAAAGAGCATGTGTCTATAAAAATGAAGAAATGGTAGGGTTTTTATAAGGAAAGAGTGGGTTTAATTTTTTATTTATTTCAATATACACAAACACCCCAACGTTCAAATATTGTGCTCATTTGTTCGGTCCATTGACGGACCAAAAGATTGCAAATCAAGGGAGGGGGAAGCGTTCAGTTTGGTCTCAGTAGTATGGGAGGCGCGTCCGGTTTGAGTAGACCAACCAAACCGTTTGGTCTTATTACGTTTTGTCTAATGTTGGAAACAATATACTCATTGTCATTCCACCTTAAACTTATACACATACTCATTGTGATTCATGGCAACAAACCAAACACTCCCTAAGTGTTTCAATTGCATCCATCTTTGTTGTTAGTTAAATATTCGATGAAATGAAAAGTAATTTATTATTTAAAAAAAATATGATGCAAGTTTTTGTTGAACGTGACTTCATCAAAACAAAAATGTATGAAAACTTTCCTCTTATTTTTTTCTTTCTAAAAAAAATTGTATGAAAACAAACTATGGATAAGAAAATCATTATCTGTAAATATTTTAATTAAAATACATAGCATATCAAAAATCAGTATGTGATATCTAAACTATTTTTGATTTATTTTTAGAGTCGAGTTATTCTACAAATCAAACATTCCTCACATATCAAGGGATTCATCCCCACCATCCATTTAAAAAGGAAATCAATGGTTGAGATTAAAAACATTTTATTATTTCACCAATTTTTTATAATTTAAATATCTCTTAAACCGTTAATCGTTAAGCGAAAATAATTACACCATCGCGACGGGCATTTAATTATCTTTCTATAGACGGGCACTTTGATATACTTTCGAAAAAGAAAAAAAAAATCGTTTTTTTCACATTTTTTTTTCGTGGCCGGAAAAAAAATCATATATGATATTGCATAACATATATGATATGTAATATCATATATGATATTACATATAATATCATATATGATATCATATATGATATTATATGTAAAATCATATATGATATTGCATGATATGCAATATCATATATGATTTTACATATAATATCATATATGATATTATATGTAATATCATATATGATTTTTTCGGCCACGAAAAAAAACGTGAAAAAAACGAAAAAAAAAAATTGTCGAAAATATATCAATTAGCCTATCTATAGAAAGATAATTAAATGCTCGTCGTAACGGTATATTTTTTTTGCTTAACGATTAACGGTTTGAAAGATATTAATATTTGAAAAAAAAAAAAAAAAAAAAAAAAAGAAAAAAAAGATGAAAGTGGGTTTTTTAAATTGTTGGGATTAATCTCATCCATTAGATCAAATAAAGATGGAGGAAAGATAGAGGGTGGAGATTAGTCCCTTGGTATGTAAAAAAAGTTTGGTCCTCAAATGATCTTTACTCTTATTTTTAAGCCTCGTGCGTGCATGAAACCTATAACTAGTAAATTACTCATAAATAGCCAAAATAAGTAAAAAGGTTCATCGATCTTTTTGTCTGCGACCAAAACTCAGATAGAGCTTATTGTTGCCCTTGACGGGGTTGGAGAAGTATTGAAGAAAGTGTGTTTTCTCATATGTGTGTAATTATTATTATTATTATTATTATTATTATTATTATTATTATTATTATTATTCTTTGCCATTCTGGTGGTATGAAACTATGAATAACTGTTGTATATGTTTTTACTGATTTACTAATTTTTTGCTTTGAGTTTGACTTTTGTATCGAAAGTCAAGTCTCGCAACATTTTAGCTAAACTGACATCTCTATTGGTTGATCATATAGTTTTCTTTTTTTTCCCCTCTTATGCCAAAAATTCTTCGATTGAAATTTAAAAAAAAAAAAAAAAAAAAAAAAAAAAAAAAAAAAAAAGCTTGTTAATTTCTTTCTTTATACTTCGTCATTTATCTCACAACTACTTAACTCTTATTCTTTGGCAGAATCCGTCTACTATCTATTTGAACTACTTTCACATCTAATCCGTTAAAAAATGGGAATCTAGAATGGCAGAGGCAATCGTTACTTCCACGATTGCAAAATTGGTAGACTGATTGTTTGGAGTGACCAAAACAAAGATTAGTTACATCTGGAATTGCAGTGACAGTGTTGAAAGTTGAAGGATGAAGCTGAAAAGCTCAAAATTATGAAAGGGCGATACGACAACAAATAGATATTGCCACATGTAAAGGAGATAATCTCCAATATGGTGTGCAAGAATGGGTAGACTAGGTGGACAGTGAATATCCAAGGCGAAAGAGTTTCTTTAACAAGAAGCTAATGCCCAGAAGAAATTCTATGTATTAAATTTCTATGGAAGTCGCATACTTTAAAAAAGGAATGTGTGCTCATTGGCACACCCTTTACCTTTACAGTCAGAGGGCAACAAAGATGTCTCCTTCTCTTTTGGAGCAAACTTATTGATTGATCGATGAAGCAATATGTAATATAAGTTTTTTTTAGAAAGACAAATATTCACACACCTAAATCACCTAAATACCTCACACATGTCTCAATTGATACTTGAACCCACAACCTTTTGGTTGACAAGTCACTCACATACAACTATGCTAAAGCCCTTTGGTATATGGAATATAAGTTGAAGTCCGGTGATAGGCAATTTGCTAATTTATAATTCTCCTAAGAAAAGAATATTAGTGAGTACTAGCTGATTTATAATCCTTCTAAGAAAAGAATAATGTGAGTACTCGCTACTTCAAGAAAAGAATAATATAGATTTCTCTTTTTACAAGCAAGAACTGGTTTGGCGTATAGAGGCCCGGCCGGTGGGAAGTATCATTTCGTGTAGCATCCAATAAACAACTTCTCTTCGTGCATCGCATTGTTTTATCTCATTTCCCTCTTGTACCAGCTCCAAAAACTTCCGTTTATCTTTTCTTTAGTTACTTGATTCTATCTATTTACTAGCTTCATTCATCTTTTAATCAAATCTCTCTACCAACCATCTATTTTGCATTCTTCTACGTCTCATCTAAATGGCGGAGGAGGTTATTAAAAACTTGGTTGTAAGAGTAGTTACGTCATTGGTTGATTTGGCTACGAAAGAGGTCAATTACATACGAAAGTGCCCAGAAAATGTTGCAAAGTTAAAAGATGAACTGCAGAATCTTAAAGTTATGCGGGAGAAGGTTCAACATCAAATAGAAATAGCCAAACGTAAAGGAGATAATCTCATAATTGGTGTGGAAGAGTGGGTGAGAAAGGCGGATACTGAAATATCAAAGGTGGAAGAGTTTCTTGGAGAAGAAGCTAATGCCAAGAAGACGTGCTTTAAAATAGGATTGTGTGGTAATTGGCACACCCTTTACCATTACGGTAAGAAGGCAACCAAGAATGTACCTTCTCTTCTGGATCACCAAGTTTGTGGCAGGGATTATGTAAGTTGTGTCTCTGTAGATACTCCTGCACCTGGACCACTAGAAGTCTACCAAAACAAGGATCTTGATGATATTGTTACCCAAAACTTAGCTTTGGGGGATATCATCACATCTATTGAAGACGAAAGCAAACAAATCATTGGAATCTATGGCATAGGAGGTGTAGGAAAGACGACATTAGCCATGGAAGTTAGTGCAAGAGTAAAGCATCTATTTGATGCAGTTGCATTTACAACTGTTTCCCAAACTGTAAGTGTTGAAAAGATTCATAAAGATATTGGGGACGCAACAAAGAGAATAATGAAAGGCGACAAGATTCTTATCATACTAGATGATGTTTGGGAGGTGGTGGATCTGGAAAAATTGTGCATTCCATGTGGGATTAATCACATGAATTGCAAGATTTTGTTGACATCTAGAAGCGAGTATGTGTGTGAGAAAGTGAATGCTCATAAGATATGTGTAAATGCATTGCCAAAAGAGGAAGCTTGGATTCTTTTCAAACATGTGGTTGGTGTACGAGTGGAGACAGACACCGATCTGATACGAGTTGCAATGAAGGTTGCTGAAGAATGTGGTGGATTGCCACTGTTCCTTAAAACAGTAGGAAATGCTCTGAAACATAAAAGCATTGAATATTGGGATAAGGCTCTTACTCGACTTCAGGAACATGCACCAACACGTGTAGATCCAGAGATAGGGAAAGCATTTACTCGTTTAAAACTAAGTTATGACTACCTTGAAGATGAAGAAGCAAAATCATGCTTCTTACTGTGTAGCATGTTCCGAGAAGATGAAGAAATTTTGTTGGAAGACTTGGTACTTTATGCGGTGGGTCTGACAAAGTTTCATGGCCTCAAAAGCATGGAGGATGCAAGACAGAGGGTTGAAGATGCAGTGAATATACTCACATCTTCTTGTTTGTTATTGAACCTGGATGACAAAACGCGCACCAAAATGCATGATATTGTCCGTGATGTGGCATTGTTAATTGCATCTGAAGGTGATGGTAAGAACAAGTTTTTAGTGGAGGCTGGGAAAGGGTTAACAGAATGGCTACCAAGAAAAAACGAGTTAGAAAGCTACACTGGATCTCACTCATGGACAATATGATCAGTAAGCTTCCTAACTATGAGCTTCACTTACCACACCTTGATATTTTCCTTATACAAAGGAATAGTGAATTGCCAATGTTTTCGGATGAACTCATTCGAGGCATGAAGAAAGTTAGAGTTTTAGATATGTCGGCGGGGTATATGAACCAATTGCAACCCCTGCCACAATCGTTTAAGTTTCTGACAAAACTTCGCATGCTCAATCTTCGGGGAAATAAATCGCTCCATGATATTTCTATACTTGCGGAGATGCAAGACCTTGAGATTCAAATCCTTGATTATACTGGAATCAAAGAAATTCCTCAAGAGATTGGTCAGTTGGTCAATTTGAGGCACCTTAGAGCTATTGATTGTGAAAATCTATATCATGTAGCACCAGGTGTCATATCAAAGCTCTGGAGGTTAGAAGAGTTGTTTATTGGATTCGTGTGGGTGCTTGAAGGAATCTATGAGCGTATTGTTGAGATAATGAACTTGTCGAACCTCACATATTTGGCTTTACATGTGCCACGTTTTGATGTGATTCCTGAAGGCTTCAATCCTCGAAAACTGAAAGGATTTCTTATCCAAATTGGAGGAGACTTTGAATATTCTTCCACTGCCTATTTAGAACGTCGACATCTAGTTATTAAGACTGATTATGTTGAGATTCCATTTTTGGAGTGGCTTAAGCAATTGACTGAGGCAAGTCACAGTACACATCTCCAATTGATTAAAAACTTGAATAATATCCTGCCCCAGCTGTATCATGAATGTTTCAATGAATTAGAAGATATCACGTTGAGTGAATGCCCCAATGTATCATGCTTGGTTGATACAGCAAACTGGGATCAATTTCATTCGTCTAAACACCTTGGAGAAGGCAAAATAAAGGACAAGTTTTTTGGGAAACTTAAACACCTCAGTTTGTCATGGCTAGGTAGTTTGAAGGTTCTATGGAATTGCCCATATATAAGTCTGAGTAACCTAGTAACTCTTAAAATTCGTGGGTGTAACAAGTTAGTAAAAGTATTCCCAGTGAGTGTAGCAAAAGGGCTTGTCAATCTGCAAGACCTAAGTATTGGACAGTGTTAGAATTTAGAGGAAGTGATTTGGGATGGAGATGAGGAAACCAGTAAAAGTGAAACTGAACATTCTGAATATATCGTGTTCTGTTCCCTTGCCAAGATTAGCTTGTACTTTTCGGTAAGCCTAGAAAAGTTCTACTCAGGGCATGCTACCATCAAATATCCTTCTTTGGTGGAAGTATCTATCGGGTATTATCCAAGCATGGAGATGTGGGGACCTGGAATCCATGAAACACCGAAGCTCAAGTTTGTGAATAATGTGCAACTGGATGGACCTGATGCCACCATTAATGATGCTGAGGCAGAGAAAAAACTATGGGTAATAAGATTTCTTTAGTTACGTGTAGAATTTGATACAATTAATTTGCCTTCCAAATCTAACACTAACTTGTTGTTTTTGTACAGCATGATGAACTGTCTAAGAGGATAGCACTTCTACAACGACTGGTACGTTTGAACCCCATTTTGACCCCTGATTAGTATATCAACCATATATGACCCTCGTAACTAAGAACCCCCACAGAAGCCTGATGACCCATTGTGATAACTTGAACCTCAATTTGGACCCTCAAATAAAGCTGACGACCTTTCATAACATAATTAGAAAACTAAAATTGTTAAACCGCTTGAATCTGTATGTTTGAAATGAATTTGTTTATCTGTTTTATGCTTGTATGAATCTGATATTGTTTCGTAACAAAATAAGATGGAGTAAGATTCGAAGTTTTGGATTAGGATTAGTCTGTGATTGATTGTGTGTTTGAATGATAATTTGCAGGATGAAGAAGGGGGCACTTCGTCAGGTACATTTAGCGAAAGCCCAAGAGAATAATAGCCTAATAATTGGCCTTGGAGTATTTATAGGGTGGATTTGATTGCTATATGTCGTTTTGGTGTTTGTTTTTAGGATTAAAAATATTTTGGTGTTCATAAAGTATGTTTGGTATGTTATGCATAGTAATCTCTAGCTTTTGTAATAAAAATGTAACTTTCTGAATAGGGCAAATTCCCAAAAAGGGACAATTATTTTTCGGATTTATTTATTTAGTACAAACCCAACCCCATTTCCCAATTTGGTCAAGTGCGATCGTGCGATCCCATTAACTTTATTACACGTGTCCCAGACAAAACCACCTTACCAATCATTTGCAGCCCACCGCATATGACATGGAGTAATAATTTGCAGGATGTGTTTTTCATTGATGTATTTTTTATAATAAATTGTAGGATCTATATTGTGTTTTTTTAATTTGCAGCATAAGATGAAGATCAAATGATAATGTGAAGAGTATTTGGAGATTGGATTGGGATGAAAACAGGATAGGGATCGGTAAAAAGGAGTCCAATCTTTTGGTGTTCATCAAATATATTAGGTGTGCTGGTTATGTTTTTATTCTAATTCCATTGTAGTCTAGTAAATAAATAAAATAAAATAATGATGATAATGATAATAACACTATGAGTGCGTTTGGTTTGAGGCATTTGGATTCATGGAATACATTCATAGATAGAAATTATTGTTTGGTGGACCTAAATAGAATTCAAGTAATGGATTCTATGATTCCACTATATTACATAATTCCCACCTAATTATTGCAAATCCAACATTTATAGTCACAAATTTAATATATTTTTTTCTCTCTCTCAAATTTTTAGTTTTAAATATATTTTTAACTTCAATATCTTAATTTAAAATACATATAATTTATATATTATATATATTTTCTTTCCCCTCTTTTTTTTCAAACCTTTCCTAGATCCGAATCAAATTCCAATCCCACTTACGAACCAAACGCACCCTATATTCATTACTAAGTCGTTTCTTTTTTATCGTTTTGTATAGTAGTATAGTACTTGGCCGGGGCCTGGGGCAGACCTAGGTACAACTAGATGGTGCACGGGAACCATTTTGAAAAAAAAAAAAAAAAAAAAAAAAAAAGTTTTACAAGCGATGTCGTAATTTTTTTAGAAACCACTTTAGAAGCTTATATCTAATCTTTTATATAATAAAACAAAACCCTTATTGGGAATTTTCTATTTCAAAAAAATGCATTCATACCTTATTTAGTAATAATTTTTTTTTTTTAAAAGATTATTTTCTTATTAGGTAACATTTTATATTTATCAATAACACAAGTAGAAGATAAGTACAAAAAATATAGATAAGATGCAATTAACACAAGTAGAAGATAAATACAAAAAATATATATAAGATGCAATTAATAATAGGATTAAAATTTTTAAATAATTATCTTTAATAATCAAAAACTATAATTAAACATCATAAATCAAACAAAACAAAGATTAAATTATTTATTTTTTAATAAATAAAAATATATAATTCAAAAAAATTTAAAAAACCCGCGCGTGCGCGGGTATTATAACTAGTAGTATAAAAGATAAAAGATGGAAAAACGAAAATGAAACAATCTTGCTGGAGATGGAGATATTACTCCATAACTAATGATGAAGATGAAGTACATGTCTTTTAGTCAAAGTCTTTATGGGATACATTAGAAAATTGTTAGCCAGTTGCTTTTGACTGCAATTTTCTTATTTTTAAATAATATAACAATTTTTAAAAAGAAGCTAATATTATTCTGAATATAGCCATTTTAGGCTTGGGTGTGTTTAGTAAAAATAGCAGTAGCAATGAGTAGTAATAGTGAGCATTAGCTGTAAGTAGTGGTTATGAGCAGTAGCAGATTTTTTTTATAAAAATTGTTTGGTAACGTAGATGTAGGTGTAATCATAATGTGTAAAACAACTCTTAAATGCTCAACGCTCCTAATGCTACTTCATATAGCGTTGGAAAAGGAGCATTCCGAAATAATAGATAAAGCTACTTGGTGTTTGCCAAACAATCATTAAAGATCACGACGCTCAACGCTCATTGTTCCTAAATGCTTCTAAATGCTCCGTGCTAAACACAAATGGGCTATAGTTATGCTTAAACGAGCATTAAAGATCATAACGCTCAACGCTCACCGCTCTTAAATACTTCTAAAACAGCTATTAATTCCACCAAAGTTTTTGTTTTATTTTTTGCTAGAGCATAACTATGGCCCATTTGTGTTGTGCTTACATTTTGGTAATAGGGAGTAAGAAATTTTCATCTTAAGTGGAATTAAGTTTTTATTTCATTCTTCTAATTACGGCGTCTTTGTTTTAATTACTGTGTTATATTGTACCCAACAAATAATATAGCCCGACCCGACCCATTGACCATTTGACTTTTTGACCCATTAATTTTATAACTAAGTGGAGGAACCATCTAAGATTTGCTTCTAGGTCCGCCCCTCGATCAGGCGCTAAATTAATATTTATACAACTTTTAATATTAACTACTGTAGATAGGTATATTTGATCGTGCTCTTGAAAAACGTCCTGCAAGATATGAAATACTGTAATGAAGTTGGTCCTACCCATGTTATATGTCATCTCATATGGTTAGTTGCATTTTTCTTGATTTTGTTTGTTCTAAACGCATGTTAAGAATCCATTATTGTTACGATTATTATCATTATCATAAAGAATTAATGATACAACTAAATAGTGCAAGTATCTGGAAATGGTTATACAAACCACGCATTTGATTATATCAAAATGCGGTTAATTGTTCTTAAAAAACGGTACTCTAAAAAGAAATAAGCATATAAGCAATTTAAATATAAGCAATCGCAAACACCTCCAATATCTCGGAGAGATTATAGACTTCCGAAATAATGACCAACAACTAATTAAAAAAGCAAACATAAGTTGCAAGCCATCATCTTTCAACGAGACCAACCTTTTGAAGTACAACTGTATCGATAAATAATTACTTAACGAGTTTTAACTGGGAAGCAATTAAAAACAAGGGAAAACTTTTTAAAATTATAATGAAGTTGTCGTTCACGCAATTTAAACCAATATTTGTCCTAAGAACATCTATTTAAAGAATGGAGTTGAAGACCAAAGAATGACATGGGGTCAGTGTTCCTGCAGGTTGGATCCCAGGGGCGGAGCCATGTACAAAGGAGTGGGGGGCGATGCCCTCAACGACAACCAGACGGAAAGGATAAATTACTATGGAAAAAAAGTTAAATTAGTAGAAATGATATCCGGTGCCCTCACTCTTGAAATCAGAGTGCCCTCACCCTTGAGTGACCGAAACAATTCAAGTGTTCAAAAATTGAAATCACTCTTGAAATCAGAGTGCCCTCACCCTTGAGTGACCGAAACAATTCAAGTGTTCAAAAATTGAAATCACGCTGTCGACTGGTTTTTCCGGTGAAAGTATATTGGAAAATGAATAGTATGAATATAGGTGGACTTGAGGAACATAGGGTGGGCTTGGGAACCAGGAAAGTGAGGTAACTTGTAACAATAAAGATAGTACCTATGGATTTGTTGTTATCCACACTAGTTATAATGTCCGGGGACGCGCGGGTTTTTTTAAAAATTTTTGAAATAATTATTTAAAAATTTTAATCCTATTGTTAATTGAATTTTATCTATATTTTTTGTATTTATCTTCTACTTGTGTTGTGGATAAATATAAAATAAATAATCTTTTTTTTAAAATATCTTATCTATATTTTTTGTATTTATCTTTTACTTATGTTATAAATAAATATAAAATATTACCTAATAAGAAAATAATCTTTTTTTAATAAAATTATTACTAAATCAAATATGAATTGATTTTTTTGAAATGCAAAATTTCCAATAGAGGTTTTATTTTATTATATAAAAGATTCTCATTTTATATAATAATAATAATAATAATAATACATTAAAGAAAATACTCCGTACTTTTTTAAGTTGATGCGTACAGTTTTTAAGCGAGTGAACATCGTAATAGACGCATTAGTTTTACACCTTTTTTTAAGGGTGTTTAGGTTTAAGAGATTATCCGAATAAATATAGTTAAGCATTTAAGGTTGCTTTGGAGTTATCATTTAGCTATCTCCTTAATTTCAAAGTAGTTTAATATAGCTAAAATGGTGTACCAGTTAGGGTGAGCATGGTTCGGTTGAACCCGAATCGAAATAGTTCAGTTTTTGGTTTTTAGAAACCATTCGGTTTCGGTTTGGTCTCCCGATTTTTATTTCATTTCTCCATGTTTGGTTTATCCACGATCAATTCTTAGGGCTCGTTTGCTTCGCAGAATGTTTTTGACTGAATTAGAATCTGTTTAAGGAATTGGAATGTTAAGGAATGGAATGTTAGAAATTGAAATCCTTAGGATTTAAAAACTGACGGAATTGAAATTTGCAAATACTAATGCATGTTTGGTTGGAAAAAGGAAATGAGAAAAACAATTAGATTAAAATATTTAAATAATAATAATAATAATAATAATAATAATTTTTAAATAAATAATAATTTATAATCAAATTTAAATACATAATAATTTTTAAATATTAATAAAGTGGTTGTTTATAAAAATTAATAATAATAACAATAATAATTAAATGAGCATCTATAATAAAAATAATAATAGTAAAAATAAATAATAATAATAATAATAATAATAATAATAATAATAATAATAATAATAATAATAATAATAATAATAATAATAATAATAATAATAATAATAATAATAATAATAATATGAATTCCATGGAATTGTAAACAATCCTCTCATATATGCCATGGAATGTTGAATTCTATATATATAAGATTTTGAAGGAATTTCATTCCATTCCGTTGGCCAAACAAACACAGCAAGGAATGGAATTCAGATTCCAAATTCTTTGAATTTGTCAACCAAACACGTTATGGAATAGAATTGGATTCCAATTCCACCAGAATCCTTAGGATTCCACCAAACCAAACGGGTCCTTAGAGTTTGATATAGCTAAAATGGTGTACCAGTTAGGGTGAGCATGGTTCGGTTGAACCCGAATCGAAATAGTTCAGTTTTTGGTTTTTAGAAACCATTCGGTTTCGGTTTGGTCTCCCGATTTTTATTTCATTTCTCCATGTTTGGTTTATCCACGATCAATTCTTAGGGCTCGTTTGCTTCGCAGAATGTTTTTGACTGAATTAGAATCTGTTTAAGGAATTGGAATGTTAAGGAATGGAATGTTAGAAATTGAAATCCTTAGGATTTAAAAACTGACGGAATTGAAATTTGCAAATACTAATGCATGTTTGGTTGGAAAAAGGAAATGAGAAAAACAATTAGATTAAAATATTTAAATAATAATAATAATAATAATAATATTTTTTAAATAAATAATAATTTATAATCAAATTTAAATACATAATAATTTTTAAATATTAATAAAGTGGTTGTTTATAAAAATTAATAATAATAACAATAATAATTAAATGAGCATCTATAATAAAAATAATAATAGTAATAATAATAATAATAATAATAATAATAATAATAATAATAATAATAATAATAATAATAATAATAATAATAATAATATGAATTCCATGGAATTGTAAACAATCCTCTCATATATGCCATGGAATGTTGAATTCTATATATATAAGATTTTGAAGGAATTTCATTCCATTCCGTTGGCCAAACAAACACAGCAAGGAATGGAATTCAGATTTCAAATTCTTTGAATTTGTCAACCAAACACGTTATGGAATAGAATTGGATTCCAATTCCACCAGAATCCTTAGGATTCCACCGAACCAAACGGGTCCTTAGAGTTTGTTTCTATGTTGGTACTTTTCAAGCCCGGGCCTTCCAAACCTTTCAATTTTTGCACACCCTTATTAGCAATTTTGTTATTCCGTTTGGTTAATTTGCTTCTAGCCACTTGGTACGTCGCTAATATAATAGTCGTTAAAAAAAAAAAAAAAAAAAAAAAAAAAAAAAAAAAAAAAAAAAAAAAAACTTAAATCAAACCCGGCCCGATTTGTTCGATCCACTAGAAAAATCCTATCATCGAATCTAACACTTTTTGTGGCTCGTTGCCCCCTATTGTCTAAATTTCTGGCTCCGCCACTGCCCTCAACGACAACCAGACGGAAAGGATAAATTACTATGGAAAAAAAGTTAAATTAGTAGAAATGATATCCGGTGCCCTCACTCTTGAAATCAGAGTGCCCTCACCCTTGAGTGACCGAAACAATTCAAGTGTTCAAAAATTGAAATCACGTTGTCGACTGGTTTTTCCGGTGAAAGTATATTGGAAAATGAATAGTATGAATATAGGTGGACTTGAGGAACATAAGGTGGGCTTGGGAACCAGGAAAGTGAGGTAACTTGTAACAATAAAGATAGTACCTATGGATTTGTTGTTATCCACACTAGTTATAATGCCCGGGCACGCGCGGGTTTTTTTTAAAAATTTTTGAAATAATTATTTAAAAATTTTAATCCTATTGTTAATTGAATTTTATCTATATTTTTTGTATTTATCTTCTACTTTTGTTGTGGATAAATATAAAATAAATAATCTTTTTTTTAAATATTTTATCTATATTTTTTGTATTTATCTTTTACTTATGTTATAGATAAATATAAAATATTACCTAATAAGAAAATAATCCTTTTTTAATAAAATTATTACTAAATCAAATATGAATTGATTTTTTTGAAATGCAAAATTTCCAATAGAGGTTTTATTTTATTATATAAAAGATTCTCATTTTATATAATAATAATAATAATAATAATAATAATAATAATAATAATAATAATAATAATAATAATAATAATAATAATACATTAAAGAAAATACTCCCTCCGTCCCAAAATAATTGTCCATTTTGAATTTTCAAAGTAAAACTGGTTCAACTTTGACCATAAATATCTTTTTTTGTTATAGAATACTTCATGAAAAATTATACCATTGAAAAATACACTTAAAACTCAATCCATTTATATATTTTGCATCAAATATTATATATCATCCACAAAAATATTAAATGTCAAAGATGAAGAAGAACGACTAAAAAAGTCAATAGTGGACAATAAATTTGGGACGGAGGGAGTACTTTTTTAAGTTGATGCGTACAGTTTTTAAGCGAGTGAACATCGTAATAGACGCATTAGTTTTACACCTTTTTAAGGGTGTTTAGGTTTAAGAGATTATCCGAATAAATATAGTTAAGCATTTAAGGTTGCTTTGGAGTTATCATTTAGCTATCTCCTTAATTTCAAAGTAGTTTGATATAGCTAAAATGGTGTACCAGTTCAGTTGAACCCGAATCGAAATAGTTCAGTTTTTGGTTTTTAGAAACCATTCGGTTTCGGTTTGGTCTCCCGATTTTTATTTCATTTCTCCATGTTTGGTTTATCCACGATCAATTCTTAGGGCTCGTTTGCTTCGCAGAATGTTTTTGACTGAATTAGAATCTGTTTAAGGAATTGGAATGTTAAGGAATGGAATGTTAGAAATTGAAATTCTTAGGATTTAAAAACTGACGGAATTGAAATTTGCAAATACTAATGCATGTTTGGTTGGAAAAAGGAAATGAGAAAAAACAATTAGATTAAAATATAATAATAATAATAATAATAATAATAATAATAATAATAATAATAATAATAATAATAATAATTTATAAATAAATAATAATTTATAATCAAATTTAAATACATAATAATTTTTAAATATTAATAAAGTGGTTGTTTATAAAAATTAATAATAATAACAATAATAATTAAATGAGCATTTATAATAAAAATAATAATAGTAAAAATAAATAATAATAATAATAATAATAATAATAATAATAATAATAATAATAATAATAATAATAATAATAATAATAATAATAATAATAATAAAGATAATATGAATTCCATGGAATTGTAAACAATCCTCTCATATATGCCATGGAATGTTGAATTCTATATATATAAGATTTTGAAGGAATTTCATTCCATTCCGTTGGCCAAACAAACACAGCAAGGAATGGAATTCAGATTCCAAATTTTTTGAATTTGTCAACCAAACACGTTATGGAATAGAATTGGATTCCAATTCCACCAGAATCCTTAGGATTCCACCGAACCAAACGGGTCCTTAGAGTTTGTTTCTATGTTGGTACTTTTCAAGCCCGGGCCTTCCAAACCTTTCAATTTTTGCACACCCTTATTAGCAATTTTGTTATTCCGTTTGTTTAATTTGCTTCTAGCCACTTGGTACGTCGCTAATATAATAGTCGTTAAAAAAAAAAAAAAAAAAAAAAAAAAAAAAAAAAAAAAAAAAAAAAAAAAAAAAAAACTTAAATCAAACCCGACCCGATTTGTTCAATCCACTAGAAAAATCCTATCATCGAATCTAACACTTTTTGTGGCTCGTTGCCCCCTATTGTCTAAATTTCTGGCTCCGCCACTGTTGGATCCTACTGATTGAAACTTCGTCTTCAGTTTATGTATTTTACTCATCGTGTCTTCAAATGATCTTTGATTTTAAAAACGCTCATGAGATATACCAATCTATACCCTGTTAAATATGGATATCAAGGTATTCACGAGTCTCAACCTCTTAAGAGAATGTTTTTGCATTCACGAGTCCCGACCTCTTATGTGGCTGAAATGTTTTGAACCATAAGTTTAAAATGTTAATCAAACCAAGGTACAGTTTATTACTTAATCAATTGTTTTAACATTTGTGCATGATGAGTTAACTAATTACATCATGAACACTGTTAAAATATAACATTGGCCTGGATAAAAGTTAAGGGGCTAATGTTGCCATGTTTGTTTTTCAGGTTTTGCATGTTTTGTGGTCTAAAGATAATAAAGAAAAGATGAAGGGGGCATAGTGCTATTGATGGAAAGGTGGATGCTTATCTAGGGGTTATCACTCTCACACCCGTGAGCGTGTGGTTTTCTATGTTGCTGGTGAATGAGCCGTTTTCTTGTCTTCACCTTGGATAATGCCTTATGCTGGTGTTCTATATATATCCTCTCTTCTCTCTCTTTTGGAGATTATCACAAAATATCATTTATGTAACAATTCACATTTTCAGGTTAACTTCTATTCCCGAAAATTTTACTATTCACTCTTACTATTCATTTTCCCGAAATTTTTCCGAAATTTGATTTTTGTTTCATGGCCTCGAGTGATAAATCATTTTCATACCAAGTTAAAAGTTTGACACTCATCAGATCATTTTCGTGAAAGTTATTAAGGAATTACACGTTTTAGGTTAAAACGTCATTCAAAAATTCTACGCACAACGAAACTCGACCGCGTTAATTTACCCCGCATCAGAAAAATGTTTAGTACTCTCATGATTAATTGGAGAATTAATCATGACTAAGAAAAATATGACCAAATAAACCTCGGCCGTGAGAAACAGGAATTCTCGTCTTTAAGCACTTTTACTTAGCCGTAACCTTAGCCTATACCTACACCGTGTTTCTTAGACAATTTGAGTTTTCACATTTTTGGAATAAGTCAACATATTTTTCCCTCCTCCTTTGACCAAAAATCATTCCTTGATTTTTGGGCTTACGGTTTTAAGTTTAAAGACATTAAATACCAACCGACACTAGACAGAGCCCAGCCTAGATATTATAAGTCATTTTAAGTCATTAGTATCCTATTAGAAAAGTTACATTTTACTTTTCTCAATTTTACGCAACTTTCGTACGTTTTACGTATTACGCGTTTTAGACCCGTGTTTCCAGTTTTAGCAGGGTTTTAGCACCCGATAGAACCTACCACTCATTTTATATTTTATTATGGAGTATATTGATAAGTTCTAGCATATTTACAAGTTTCATATTTTTAGGATACCCGGTTTTACGTTTCGTGACTTAACAACTTACGGTTAGCAATTTACGGAGTCAAAACTAGTCACATAAGTAGGATAATATCAACCAAGACCAAGTCATCCTTCCTATCCCTTTGAGAACCGCCTCTAGGGGGGGGGGGAATCAGCCCATGTGTCTTGATCTCATGCTTCTAACTCTAGGATTGTAACATGTGTAAACTTGGTCACCAAGTTTAGGGAATTTCCTAACACCTTCCTAACCTTCTCTTCATAGTATAAATACAAGCTCATTCCTTCCTTTCTTCATAATAAAAACGCCACACATAAATCCCTAGCACCATGATCCTTTGATCTTCAAACTACAAGTTACACTACAAAGTTCAAGGTCTTGGTATTCTCTACCTAGTTCTTAAGTTTGTTTGGTGATTCCATGGTTGAATTAGGAGCTACACAAGGTGATTAGGGGCTGAAGTTAAATGGTTTTCACAAGGTCTATATCAAGGCTAGCAAGGGTTTCAAGAGTTGTGGTGAAGGGTTTGCAAGCATAGGTTTAGTGTCCTAGTTTCATACTTGACTTCCTTTCTCTAGAAAGCCAAAAATTGTAAGCAAATCCTATTACACTTTCTTGCTCAATATCATTTTCATGCTTATTATTTTTCTTTCATGCTATATATGGTCTTTGTATTATGTTCATGATATATAAAAATTGGTAAAACAAGTTATGGAAACTATATATTAACTTATGTTATTTAAACAAGTAAACTAGTAACTTTGTTGGAGAACCACGACCAAAATAGTATAACTATGATATTTGACACTTACCTACTGTTAAAGAGGACTTAACAAGGAAAACATATCAATTTGAATCACCCAAAATGAGTACCCGAGTCAAAAGTTATGACCATTTGAAGTTACCAAAACTTTGCGGCAAAACTGCCTAAATACTTTCTGTGACAGAACATAAAACACGCAAAAAGAGGCCCTTCTGCTCCGTTTCATGAAAAAGTTAAAACACGAAAGTTGTCCGGAATCACGTTTTCTTCAGAAAATGAGGAGCACGTCTCCAGAAAACCAATAATGAATGAGATTTTCTTCAGTTTCTTAACAGCTATTTTATATATACCAAAGTCATTATATAATAGTTATGTTTTACTAAGACCAAGAGGTCTAATGACCTAAAGCCAAGACCACAACCATGGCTAAAGCCAAGGTTGAGTCTCAAGACCATGGTAACAATGACCAAGGTCACGGCAAAGCCACGGCTAAAGACCATATAACTTTTAAAGATCAAAAACTTATATATATGTTATCAAATACTACAATAGTAGGGAGCCTCATGTGAGGTGTTCATTAAGTAAGCCGTCGAGATGAGTTGTGGATTTACGAATTAAAGTGTCCTGGCTCCTCGAACGCTTACTACATGACTTCTGAATTATGTCGGCCTGAACGGTAGTAAGAGATATACAAACTATACATGTTTCATAGACCACTTATATTCAACGACTTACACTATATACTAAGTACTACATCATGAACATTATGCAAGACATATATAGGCAATTCTTCGTATTCTTAGACGTTACTCCAAACCTAAGTCGCAACGTTCTATTATAGGTTGCTCTTAGAGACTTTCGCGATTCGACTACCACTTTCATTTCTCATTACATAAGCTTAAGGTGAGTCATAGCCCCTACTCTTTTATACTTATTTTAACTCTTTGGGGGAGATACATGCACAACTACTTGCTTACTTGTACAAATACTCAAAACATTTATACTTGATTATGTTATACTTGATTGTCTTATACTTGATTGCATTATACTTGATTTCAAACATACATGATTGTGTTACACTTAATTGCGTTATTCTATTTAGTGGCTAGTAGTAATCTTTTATACTTTGGGAAATGGCACCCAGTTGTCTTTGGGAATTGGCTCCCAGTTGTCTTTGGGAATTGGCTCCCAAGTGAGGTCTTCGGAGATGAAGTAGAGACTCACTACTAATTGCTTAATTGTTTTGATGAACTTATACATGTCTTATTCATACTATATATTTAGCAGTGGGTTGTGAACACACAGGTTACAAGTCTCTTATGGCGGGACTTGCAACTGAGTGGATTCATGATGCCTTTGCTGTGTGGTCATTTTTATAGGCTTTATTTGTTAGACAAACTCTATGAACTCACCAACCATTGTGTTGACACTTTAGCATGTTTATCTCAGGTTAGTAAGGCGATAGCTAGTACGTGGAACTTAGAGTCAAGCTGCATATTCTGAAGACTTACGCTTTTATCATTTACCATTCAAAACATTTTGTATACATTTATGTATCATACTTTGGAATCTCATGTTTGTAACTTTGAATTCATTAATCGAATGGTAACTTTTCAAAACGTCTCATTTAGAGTTCGTTTTCTATAACTTGTACTTTGTATTATGAAGTAGCACCCCCAGTGACACAGTCTTCCGCTGCGGTATTTTGGGGGTGTTACAATTTCACCTCTTTGTACTTCTTTTGATATACTTGATTGAGATCAAGCGTTTGTACTTGCTGTTTGAGAACATTTTGAGATTGTAAAACTTTTTCTTTATTAATCTAATTAGTTAAATTTAGTTTTCCTACATGGTATCAGAGACAGGTTGCTCTGAAAAACTTTTTTGAAAAATTAGGGTTTGGGTAATTTGGGGCTTTTACGTTTTAAAAGTTCCAGAGGTTGATTAATTTTCTTAATTGGAAGATTTGGTAATCTCTGAGTCGATTGCAAGTGGTTCTGGTGATTTGCCCTAATTTAAAAATTAGGGATTGGTGGATCTTGGTCGGTGGATCTGGGTTCGCTGTGTATATCTGCTATATCCCTAGACTAAGTGAATCTAGGGTATAGTAGGTTTGGTTCCGCTGCTTCTCTGGCTTGCGTACTCTGTAACACCTCTCACGCGTTTATTTTTCCTACATTTTTTTATGTTTAGATTGACGGGGAGTAGGTATTGGGTTGCTGAAGTTGATATTGTGTGTTTTGTTTTTGATATTGTTCTGGCCCCTATGTTTGTTTAGTAGATAAAGCCCTTGACCTACCAGTTTAAGTGGCAAGGAAGGCTGGGAACTTCTTTCTTCCCTTCTTCTTTATGTGTTTAGCTTTGTTTAGTGTTTACTTGTTTCATTATGTCTTTGCATAATTCTACTCCACCACCCTCTGTTCAGGCTTCTGATGCAGAGGAAGATGATGTTACACCTGTCACTCTTATTAGCAAACTTGATATCAGTCATCCTCTACACTTACATCCTAATGACTCTGCTACATTAACTGTTGTATCTATAAAACTAAAAGGTACTGAAAATTATAATGTGTGGTCTTGTGCTATGCTCTTAGATCTTGAAGGTAAAAATAAAACTGGTTTTATAGATGGTTCTTGTAGGAGGTCTAATACTGATGATGTGTTAGGAAGACAATGGGACAGAGTGAATGCTATTGTTTTAGGTTGGATCTTAAATTCTATTTCTGAGGAATTGTTTCTTGGACAAATTTTCTCTAAAAGAGCCTCTGATGTATGGACTGAATTAAAAGAAACATTTGATAGAGTTGATGGATCTGTCACCTTTAATTTACATCATAAAATCAATTCTTTATCTCAAAATGGTACATCCATTGCTGAATATTTTAACAAGCTAAGTACCAATTTGATGCTCTTGTTAAACTGCCTAGATGTACTTATCATGCTGCTGATGATTTCAAGAAACACAATCAGTTAATGAAATTAACGCAATTTTTAATGGGGCTTGATGACTCTTATATGCAAAATAGAAGCAACATTTTTTCTAGAGACCCATTGCCTGATGTTAAAGGGGCATTTGCCATCATCTCTAGTGAGGAATCTCACAGAGCTGTGGTTTCTGGTTCATCAAGAACTGGGGTCTCTCAAAGATCTCAGTCTTCTGTGTTTCATTCCAATGTGGCCAATAGAGGGAGTTCACAGAGGCCCCAAACCTCTGGGAACTCTTTTAGACCCAATAATGCCTCCAGGACTAATGGTAACAATAGGGCTGCTGGAGGTTCTACTCTTGTCTGTGAGCATTGTAGGTTTAATGGGCATACTGTGGATAGATGTTTTAAGGTGATTGGGTATCCTGCTAATTGGGAAAAAAGAAACAACAATACTAGAAGTTCTTCTAACCAGGGCACTCAAAATTTCAACAAAAGATTTATTAATAATAATAACTCTGTTGGATCTAGCCCTCTTTCAAATCTCTCAGATGATCAGATTTCTAGACTTTTATCTCTTATCAAAGACACTTCTGTCAATGATGATGAAAAGGGCAAAGGTGTACATGCCAATATGGCAGATATTGTTTTTAACAACAGCAAGTTTTTTAACCAAAATTTTCAAAGATTTTTTTGCAACAATAGTAAAGCCAGGAATGCTCTCATTGCTGCTGGTATTATTGTTGATTCTGGAGCAAATAAACACTTAACATACACTGATAAGTTCTTGGTTAATGTTGTCAATATTTCCAAACTTGGAATCAAAGTTTCTCATCCTAATGGAACAGAGGCTTTAATTACAAAAGTTGGAAATATGGTCCTAACCAATAACTTAACTCTATATGATGTGCTTGTTGTTCTAGAATACTGTATGAGTCTCATGTCTGTTCATAAGATTGCTAGAGATAGCAAATTTGTTGTGGCCTTTGATGAATCTAAATGCTATGTGTTATCTCAGGGTTTGAGGGATGTGAAACTTCTGGGGACTGGTAGACAGTCTGGTGGATTATATTTCTTGGATAAAACTGAAGGTAATTTGACTTCTAGAGACCAACATTGTCCTTTCTCTGGTCTGTCTAAACACTTGTGGCATTGCAGGCTTGGTCACCCTTATGACCAAGTCTTAAAAGTTTTAAACAAAGATCTTAAGTTTGATAATAAAAATAATATGGAAGTTTGTGAAATTTGTCAAAAGGCTAAACAAACCAGAGAGCCATTTCCTTTGAGTGAGCATAAAACTTCTATGCTTGCTGACCTTGTCCATCTTGATTTGTGGGGACCCTATAAGGTTACTAGTAAGGAAGGATATAAGTATTTTTTTGACCATTGTTGATGATTACACCAGGGCTGTTTTGGTGTACTTGATTAAGGGTAAAACTGAAGTGCTTGATTGTGTTTATGCCTTTTTTAATTTGATCAAAAATCAATTCAAAAAAACTGTGAAAATGTTCAGAAGTGATAATGGTACTGAATTTGTGAATGATAAGTTCAATGAATTTTGCATTACTAATGGCATAATACATCAGACTTCTTGTGCTTACACTCCCCAGCAGAATGGGATTGTGGAAAGGAAACATAGGCATCTGCTTAATGTTTCCAGATCCCTTCTATTTCAGGGGGAATTCCTTTGAATTTGTGGTCTGAATGTATTCTTACTGCTTGCTATCTTATTAACAGGTTGCCTTCTTCAGTGCTGAATGGGAACTCTCCTTATAATATGATTTTTAACAGAAAATGCTCCTTAAATCACCTTAGAGCTTTTGGTTTTTGCTACTGTGCTTAATAATCATGATAAGTTCAGTAGCAGATCTGAAAAATGTGTTTTGGTTAGCTGTGCTTCTTCTAAAAAGGGATATAAGCTTTTCAGTCTTGAAAGAAAACAATTTTTGTACTCAAGAGATGTTGATTTTTTTGAAAATATGTTCCCTTTTAAGACAGATTCTTTGATTGAGACTTGTCAAGATCTGGATCATACAAACTTTTTTGATAAAGTGGTGTATGAGGATCTTGACATGCCCTATGATGAAACAAATATAAATGATAAACCATCTAATGATGGAAGCAAATAGGCAAATTCTCCTAGTGTTAGCAAGAATTCTTTTCTTGATGGCAATCCCACAATTGACCCTTTTGAGGATAAGTTGGGGTATCCTCAGGGTTCCAATGGTTCTGTCCTTGAAAATGAGGTGTCTGCAACTCTTGAGAATGAAAATGCACATTCTGATGATACATTTCAAGATAGTCCAATCACAGACTCTCAAACAAATTTGCAAAACCAACCTGTTAGAAGATCTGAAAGATCTTCTGTTTTTCCAAACAAGTATAATGAATTTGTGGTTGACTCCAAAGTTAGATATGGTCTTGAAAAGTTTGTTATCTATGCCAATCTTAACTCTGAAAACTGTTGCTTTACAACAAAGTTAAACAAACTTTCAGAACCTAAAAATTATTTGGAAGCCAGCAAAACTCAGCATTGGAAAGAGGCAATTAATACAGAAATGAATGCTTTATATGAAAATGATACTCTTGAGATCATTGAATTGCCTAGTGATAGAAAGGCTATTGGATCTAAATGGGTTTATAAGATTAAATACAAGTCTAGTGGAGAAGTTGACAGATTTAAGGCTAGACTTGTTGTCCAGGGATTAGTCAAAAAGAAGGAGTTGATTTTGTTGAAACTTTCTCTCCTGTGGTTAAAATTGTCACTATTGGATGTGTTATTAACTTGGCTGTTCAACAATCTTGGCCCATTTTTCAATTGGATGTAAATAATGCTTTCTTATATGGTGACCTTGAAGAAACTGTTTGCATGAAATTACCTCCAGGTTACTTTAATGAAAATGATACCAAAGTATGTAGGCTTAAAAAATCTTTATATGGATTAAAACAGGCACCCAGACAATGGAATGCCAAACTCATTAGTACCTCACTTGAAAATGGGTTTGTGCAAAGTAAAAGTGACTACTCATTGTTTACTAAGAATGACTCTGGTGTGTTTGTTGCCTTGCTTGTTTATGTTGATGATATTATCATCACTGGTAACAATGTTGATGCTATTGAAGATTTCAAAAGGTATCTTAAGACCAAGTTTCAGATAAAGGATTTAGGCAAACTCAAATACTTTTTGGGCATTGAGGTTATTGAAACTAAAAATGGAGTTTGCTTATCACAAAGAAAATACTGTCTAGATCTACTATCTGAGTTTGGTCTTCTTGCTTGCAAACCTTCTGCTATTCCTCTTGAACAAAGTGTGTATATCACTTCTGAACCCACTGACACAGATCCATTACTTGATAATATTACTGAGTATCAGAAACTTATTGGTAAACTTATTTATTTAACTCATACTAGGCCTGATATATCCTATGTTGTACACTGCCTGAGCCAATTTATGCATTCCCCTTTAAAGTCTCATTTAAAAATTGCTTTAAAGGTGTTGAGGTATTTAAAAAGTTCTCCACGTATGGGTGTGCATATAACTAAGAATTCTGGGAATTCTTTGAATGCATTTGTAGATGCAGATTGGGCTAAGTGTGTGGTTACAAGAAAATCAGTTACTGGATTCTGTGCTAGTCTCAATGGTTCTATGATTTCTTGGAAAAGCAAAAAGCAGAACACCCTCTCAAAGTCTTCTGCAGAAGCTGAATACAGAGCTTTAGCTTCTGTGACTTCTGAGATTGTTTGGATCCTTAAAATTCTTAAGGATCTCAACTAGGAACATTTTATGCCGGTAAAAGTTTTTTGTGACTGTCAAGCAACAATTAAGATTGCTGCTAACCCAGTCTTCCAAGAGAGGACTAAACATTTGGAGATTGATCTCCACTTTGTTAGAGAGAAAATCTTAACTAGTGTTATTGAAACTGCTAAGATTCACACTGCTGATCAAACAGCAGACATTTTTACAAAAGGACTTGATAAAACTCAACATTTCAAAATGGTCTCTAACCTGGGCTTACTTGATGTCTTCCAGGCCAAAAGGGGGGATGTTAAAATATAACTATGGCCTGGATAAAAGTTAAGGGGCTAATGTTTCCATGTTTGTTTTTCAAGTTTTGCATGTTTTGTGGTCTAAAGATAATAAAGAAAAGATGAAGGGGGCATGGTGCTATTGATGGAAAGGTGGATGCTTATTGATGAGTGCTCAAACACTCATCATTTTTGGTCAAATCTGAACTGCAAAACATACAAAAACACTCAGTAATGCATCAAAATACAAAAAATATTTCAAAATTATGTTTTATATGTTTTAGATGCAAAAAGAGCAAAAACATATGAAAAACGTATAAAGTTTGCAAAATTGGCAGTTTTAGTCCCCCCAACTTTCATAAAATGTCAGATTTAGTCCCTGATCATTCAAAATACGGAAAATTATCACCAAAGGTCCTTTTAAAATCATAAGTTGTCATATTTTGTCCTTTGGTGAAAAATTGGAAAAGTTTTGAGAATTTGCAATTTAGTCCCTGGAGTTTCAGATATTGACAGATTTGGTCCCTGGTGGGAAATTTTTGGAAGAAAAATCAATTTTGGTCTTGTGGTTACTTATTGTGGCAAGTTTAGTCCTTGGATTGAAAGTTTGGTGAAATTGCAAGTTTGGTCCCTTAACTTTGCAAACTTGGCAGTATTAGTCCTTGGGTGTTTGAAATTGGAAATTTATTAAACTAAGGTACTGGGATTATGGAACTGAGCATGTTTAACCCTTGTGGCAAGTTTGGAAAAGTGCCAAATCAGCCCCCTCCAATTTTCAGTTTTACAAATCTGGTCCTTGTGTTTTGCTACTATAACCAAACTACACCCTTTATATTAATTCCAAAACCAAAACCAAACTAATCCTAATCCAATACCCAAGCCCAACAAAAACCGGCCCAACCCTACTCCCTTTTGAATATTATCCCTGGTCAAATGACCAGGTCAAACACCACCCCCAGAAACACTGTACACCCCCACCTTCTTTCCCCGGTTTCCTCCTCCATGTCTCCCCCCTCCTCTCTAACTCCACAAAACATTCACCAAACATCAATTAATGCTCAAACCAACTCACACCCTCATTTATAACCTCACCAAACCCCACCCATAATTGATGTTTCTGTTTTCCCGCCAAAAGGAGTTTGAAGGGTCAAGATTTGATTGAGCCAATCCAATGGCTCAGAGCAAAGTGGGAAAGTGAAAGGAACCCCCCAGGGTCTATAAAAGTGAAAGAGAAGAAGGAAAGGGCAGTTAGTTAGAGTAGTTAGTTTAGCTTTGGTTTTAGTTAAATCAATTTAGTGTAATTTACATTTTAAGGTTGTAATTTTCAGGTTAAGAGTTTGTAATTTACTCTTCTAGTGTTTTGTAAAACTCTTTAACAGTTAAGTTCAGTTTCCTCTATATAATTAAGTTTTTTTTTAGTGATTTCAATTAAGAATTTCAAATTATTTGTTAAGTATTGAAAGTTGTTGATCCTGGTTTGTATTAGCTCATATATCATTTGGATAAGCTCAGTAAGCTCTCTAATAGCTTATCTGAGCTTATCTTATTCATTCACACAGCCACTTCCTTTTGCATCCCATTTTCAAGTAAGGCTTATATTTTTGCATTTCCTTTTTTCAGTAGCTTATCAGTTATAGTCCTTAGCTTATTACCTTTATTCATTGCTTATTGTAGCTTATGTGTTCAATATTTGCCTTAAACTTGGTTGTATCTAGTTTAAATCACATAACAGGTTAGTTATAGGGGTGTTTTGATTAGTGTTCTGTGTGGTGAGCTTGTTATTGAATTGTTGTTGTTTTGATACTAATAGGTTATAGTAAGTCATTTCAGGTCTAAGAGAGTCCCAAAACCAAGTTCCACTTGAAAATAGTCAAAATTACCTAGAAGCTTTTATTTTTGTGTACTGTTGGGACTTTTGGATTCATAAACCATCATATCATCACATAAGTTAGATACTCAACTTACTATAGCTTAATCTTAGCTTAAAATAACTTATTTAGTAAGTAGGATTGATCAGAAGATCAAATTAGTCAACTATCAAGTTTTTCATAAAAGTCAAAACTCATCCTTTTTCAGAAAAGTCAAATCTTGCAAGATTTATGGGGAATTTTGTGTTGTGTTTTAGGAAGTGTGCTTTTTAGGATTAGTAGCATCTCAGCCAATCTCTATGATCCTACTTAGAACTTATTTTTGTAATTTTTCTTTAGGGCTTATCTTACGGCTTAAAGTGGCCTGCAGGGCTTGAGAGTGCCCTGCACCACAACTCAGTCTTAGACCCTCATTTTCAATGGCTTGCCATGGTTTCCATAGTGGGCCCCACACCTTGAACTTTGGCTTATTGGACAGCCAATAAGCCAAACTTCAAAGGCCTTAGCTTATTTTTGGGTCTAAACTTTATTTACTTGGGCTGCAAACCCCATTTACTTTGTCTCAATTCAAATACTACCTGTGTACTCAGTCTCACTCACACATATTCAAGCTCTCTCCTAGAGCTTATTAGTGGGTCCCAGTGTTTGATCCCTGGCTTATTTTGAAGCTTATCAGTCCATCTAGCATAATCAAGTTTAACATTGAACCCCTGAACTCTCAGGTGGGCCCCACAGTGGGCTGTAAGTCACCCATCAGGCCTGTTTGGCATCCATTTTTGGCCAAGTGCTTATTTCTCTATAACTGCTTATTACTTTTGCTTTTCTGGTTTCTTTTGCTTATTTCCTAGTTCCCTCATCCTAGTGTAGCTTATTTATCCCTGTGGGTCCCTTGTTAAGCTTATTTGAAGCTTTTAGCTTTGACAATTGACCAAAGTCAACTGTCCAAGCAATAAGCACTTGGAGTGCTTATTTCTGAGCTTATAGCCAAGTCCCTTCACAAAAGTTTCATCTTTTAAGTATTTAAGTAGTTTTCAAAAAGAAAATCCAGAAAAAGACAAAATTTCCATTAGTGATAACTTCTATTTAATATTTTTAGCTTAATTTTAGCTAATTTATTAAGCAAATTCCATTTTTATATTTTTCCTAGGTTTCTTATAGTTTAAAATAATTTCACTAATTTTTTCATATTTTTCTCTTTTCATCTAGTATTTTTAATAATTAATTTTAGTTTTTATTAATTAATAATTAGTTAATAATTAATAATAATAATTTAAAAAGTCTTGAAAATATATTTTCTTTTTTTTTAAATTAGTTTTATATAATTTTAGATTTTTCTAAGTTTTAGTTTCAATTTCTAAGCTTATTTTGCATTTTCTTATTATTTAGTATATTTTTAAATAGTTATAATTAGTTTTTAATTAATAGTAATTATTTAAAAAGTAGGAAAAATATAATTTTAATTTGAAAATTAGTTTTATAATATTTTAGATTTTTCCAAATTTATTTTTCTTATTTTTAGTGTAATTTCATAAATAGTTATAATTTAGGTTAATTTAAATAATTAATAAGTAATTAGGAAATTAGTAATTAATTAATAATAAATAATTAATTAGTGTAAAAATTTATTTTCTTTTTATGAAAATTTTCTTTTGTCTTTTAGTTTGTAAAAATGTCATTTTCACCCCCCGAGGGTTTTCAGATTTCAGTTTTCACGTTTTATTTCGTACGTTCACGTAAATTTAAATCAGACATACGCGTTTTTAGGTTTAAAACGTTTCTGGTCTTTCCAAACTTCCAGTCTTGTTCATATAGCTTATTTAAGCTATTTCATTGTACAAATCAGTAGTGTAATCAATCACAAACCCCTTTCCATCCAAATTCACCCGATCACAAGCCCGTTTGATAACCATCACACCTCGTCGGGACATAACGACCCGGGGAAACACTGTATTCCGCGGAGCATTAAGCCCTAAGGAGTTTGACTATATTGACCACATCCGTGGTTGACTTTAGTTGACTGCTTTTGCCTCAATCAAAATTTGGCGCCGCTGCCGGGGAGGTTGTGTGCGTATCCAAACATATTTGAAGATTAGTGATCTTTGGATATTGATCCATTGTATATTTACCCACCCTTGTTCATATTATCTTCTTATTTTCATATAAAAACAAAAACGGTTCACGAAAACATTTTAAAATCAGTTTTCAACGAACACAAAAAAACCCAAAAAGATTTTCTTTCTCATTTGTACAAAATGTTTATCCAAAAATCCTAAAATATTCACCTTTACCCTCTCACATCTTTGATTCTTCATTCCTTACCTTCCCAAACCTTTTGATTTTTCTATGTCTCATCCACACCTTCTGATTTTCCAGTGGTGTGGTAGTTCTTATAATGGTGGTAATTGCCCCAGTTGTGGCATGGTAGAGTCAGGAAACGGGTCTGTCTATAACCAAGATCCCTATTCCTACCATGACACGACTGAGTTATTCCAACAGCTACCACACCATGAGACTCAGCAGTTTTACTGTTGTAAGTATTGTGGTGGTTCACACTACAGTTCTGGTTGTCAATTGGGAAACGCGCTTGTCTATGAGCAGTTTCTTGATAACGATTATGACTCTAGCACATACAACCCACAGCCACATCAGTTTTACTGTTGTGATTACTGTGGAGGTCCACACTTCAACTCCGATTGTCAAACAAGGAATCCATTTCCTTGTAACAATTTTGACACATCGTATTATGACGAACCTCCACCTCAGCCAATTCCTCAAAGTCTTCTCCTTGATCTTTTGGATTTAGTGAAAGACTTGAAAGGAATCATACACACCCCAGATAATCCAAACCAAAAATCGATGGAAGAATTGTTAGCTGAAGAACAGGCTGCTAAAATAAATTCCCAAGATGCCTATGAAAAATCTATTAAGGAATCAATTGAAAAGGAAAAAGCAGCCAGATCTAGCTCTCGATTTCGTTTCATTCCTGATGACAGTGATGATGAAGATACCCTTGATATCCTTGGATTTTATAAAGATTCATCAGGTTCATCAGATGAAATTCCATCTGTTGAGATTCCATCTCAACCTATTGTTATCACACCCGAGGTTCCCACTCACTCTCTGAGCATGGGGGACGAGCATCTTGACACTGTTCCTGAAAAGGAATCGGACGAATTCATAAAGTCTAGTGTTGAGAACCTTGTCTCAATCCCAAGAGAGTCACAGGGAATTCTTGATCATTTGTGTGATATCCCTCCTCCCCTTGTCTTCCCGACTGATCATGTTGAGATGTTTTCCGATTCTACTGATGACGATTCGTTATCTTGTGGAGACATCGTTTTTATGGAAGAATTACCTTCTAAGCTAGTTAGTTTAGAAGAAGAGAATGATGAGATTGACACTGAAATCAAGGATGAAGCACTTCGTGCAACATTATTGAATGTCGATCTCCTCATTTCTAAAATTGAGGCTTTCAAAGAGAAACCTATTTCATCTCCTATCCCGATTAAGGATAGTGACATTTTCTCCGATGATCCTATTCTGGAGTTTGAAGCCTTTACCTTTGATCATATGGGAGAGAAGATTAGTAGCAATACCACTTCTCATTCTCAAATTTCCCTCCCCGAATATGATTCATTCACCTTTGAGGAGTTCTCCGGTGAACTCACTCATATCATATCTCCACCAAAGTATGATAACTTTCACTTTGATCTAGACAAAGTTGATCTTTGTTTTCCGGAGGGAAATATTCTCAACCTTGAGAATTTGATTGATATCAAAATCCCAACCCTCCCACCCATATGTCTAGATCATACGAGCTTAAATGATGAGATTCATGATACACCAATTATGGATTCTCTTTTTGATGATGATGACTTTATCTTGATTGTCATCAAGATCTTTCTACCTTTCTTCACCTATAGGGTGACTTCTCCTGTTCTTCACTCCTTCGGGAATGAAGACATTATCTTTGACCCCGGCATCACCACTTATAGTTTATACTATCTTAAGCCGGGTACTTATCTCATCGGTGTGGAACTTTCACGTGCTTCAAATTTTGTCCAAACATTTTGAATGAAAGTCCGATGGAGATTGTTTCTTCTACATCATGCTTCCCCAAGGACAAATGAATTCGGGGTCGAGTCAAGCTAGCGACTCGGTAAACAAAAACAGTAGCATGCTTATAGGGTTTTCACCCTAAGTGTGGGGGAATTACCGCTACTGTGGTTACTTATAAAGTGAAAATATAAAATGGTGTTTCCACATTTAGCTTGTAATGTTGCCCTTTTACGTTCAAAGAGTCGGCATAATAGCCGGGACTTTGAATATTGAGGACAATATTCATTCTAAGTGTGGGGGGTATTCTAGCGAATTTTATCACATTTTACTATCTAGTACCCCCGTTTTGGCTAAAATTTCAAAAATTTTAAAAAAAAATTCACTTGTGTTTCAAAATTTTTGTGGTTATCAGTCCGCCTTGTCTAAACGACAAAAGGATTGGCTAATCCAGGAGCAAACGGCTCTTGGTAAAGATATGTCAAATCCGTTTATGGCTTGCAATTTGCCCAAAATTGTATGGTACCTCAACTCGTCATATCCTAAAAAGCGAATGAGTTGGCTAGCCCGCAAGATTATGGCTTGTAGTAAAGGCAGTGGAAAAACCATAATTGGTAATCAGTTCACCAAGATGTTGACTTTGTCCATCAAGAGTTGGCTAGTCCAGAAGCAAACGGCTTTTGGTAAAGACTAATCAAATCCGTTGACAGCTGGTGGTTTGCTCAAAATCACATGGTTATCAGGTGGACCATAGTTCTTACTTGAATCGATACATCTGGCTACTCCAGAAGTAATGGCTTTTGGTAAAGAGATTAAAATCCATTAAATTTTCAAAACAGCTTATTGCTAGGGACTAGCAATAGTTTAGTGTGGGGATTGATGAATGCTCAAACACTCATCATTTTTGGTCAAATCTGAACTGCAAAACATACAAAAACACTCAGTAATGCATCAAAATACTAAAAATATTTCAAAATTGTGTTTTATATGTTTTAGATGCAAAAAGAGCAAAAACAGATGAAAAACGTATAAAGTTTGCAAAATTGGCAGTTTCAGTCCCCCAACTTTCATAAAATGTCAGATTTAGTCCCTGATCATTCAAAATATGGAAAATTATCACCAAAGGTCCTTTTAAAATCATAAGTTGTCATATTTTGTCCTTTGGTGAAAAACTGGAAAAGTTTGAGAATTTGCAATTTAGTCCCTGGAGTTTCAGATATTGACAGATTTGGTCCCTGATGGGAAATTTTTGGAAGAAAAATCAATTTTGGTATTGTGGTTACTTATTGTGGCAAGTTTAGTCCTTGGATTGAAAGTTTGGTGAAATTGCAAGTTTGGTCCCTTAACTTTGCAAACTTGGCAGTTTTAGTCCTTGGGTGTTTGAAATTGGAAATTTATTCAACTAAGGTACTTGGATTATGGAACTGAGCATGTTTAACCCTTGTGGCAAGTTTGGAAAAGTGCCAAATCAGCCCCCTCCAATTTTCAGTTTTACAAATCTGGTCCTTGTGTTTTGCTACTATAACCAAACTACACCCTTTATATTAATTCCAAAACCAAAACCAAACTAATCCTAATCCAATACCCAAGCCCAACAAAAACCGGCCCAACCCTACTCCCCTTTGAATATTATCCCTGGTCAAATGACCAGGTCAAACACCACCCCCAGAAACACTGTACACCCCCACCTTCTTTCCCCGTTTTCCTCCTCCATGTCTCCCCCCTCCTCTCCAACTCCACAAAACATTCACCAAACATCAATTAATGCTCAAACCAACTCACCCCCTCATTTATAACCTCACCAAACCCCACCCATAATTGATGTTTCTACTTTCCCGCCAAAAGGAGTTTGAAGGGTCAAGATTTGATTGAGCCAATCCAATGGCTCAGAGCAAAGTGGGAAAGTGAAAGGAACCCCCCAGGGTCTATAAAAGTGAAATAGAAGAAGGAAAGGGCAGTTAGTTAGAGTAGTTAGTTTAGCTTTGGTTTTAGTTAAATCAATTTAATGTAATTTACATTTTAAGGTTGTAATTTTCAGGTTAAGAGTTTGTAATTTACTCTTCTAGTGTTTTGTAAAACTCTTTAATAGTTAAGTTCAGTTTCCTCTATATAATTAAGGTTTTTTTAGTGATTGATTTAATCTTTTAGTGGTATAGGTTTATTATACCGAAGAAACACTCGTGAAAGTATGTTCCCCGGGTCGTTATGTCCCAACGAAGGTAAGACGGCGATTGAGTCGGCTTGAGTCACGTGATTCTGAAGTGAATGGGAAAATATAATTGGGAATTTTTAAAGTTTTTATTCTAAAGGAAATAAAATAGCAATTGAAAACAATAAAAACAATAAGAGATTTAAAGCAAGAAAGGAAAATAAAACGGGAAAAGACTTTAAAAACAATATGTTTGCTAAGTGACGTGAATAAGTTCATCAAGTGTGGGTCAAGGATTGACGACGAATTATTTTCCTTAAACAAGACTATTTTCTCACAACGTTGGTTTATTTTGAAAATAATCCTTTAAAAAGAAAATAATTACTAGATTTGTAATTTGATTATTCTCCGGCTTTTGCCCTTCAAATAATAAAATCACAAGTCTAAATAATCATAACGATTATTAATCACAATCCTCTTTTATGTCCACACTTAACTCACAAACTCGTGTCACTAAGCAAACACTAATAAACTACTCGAAACTCATATTAATAAAATAAAGTTACTTGATAAAATAAAAAGACTCGATAAAAGAAACAAACTAGATAAGCCAAAATAAAATTCGGCAGAGTTTCACCTTACCATAAAGCATAAGAGAACCTCACTCGATAAACGATGAGGCAATGATTATCTAACTCGATAATCTTGGCTAACTCGCCAAAAGAAATGAAACTTGGTAAAATCAAACTTGATAAAAAAAAATAAAAAGTAATTAAAACCAAACTCGGTAATTTTTATTTTTTTTTTATTTTTTATTTATTTTTTTTTTTTTTGTTTTCAAACTCGAAAGTTTGTTTCTAAAAAAAGCTAACTCGAAAGTTTTTATTTGCAAACTAGTCCTAAACCGAAAACGAAACTCGAAAAACTGCAATTAGGTCCCTAGTTAAAAAAAACTCAAACTCGATATAATTTAAAAAAAAAAAAATCAAACTCGAAAGTCATATCCAAACTCGGTATTTGAAAACTCAAACTCGAAAGAAAAGAAAAAAAAAATAGAATTTGCAAATTGGTCCCTAGCTCAAAATCTCAAACTCGGTAATCATAAAAAAAGTCAAACTCGATAATCACTTATTTCAAACTCGATAGTTATTAAAACCTCAAACTCGGTAAACTACAAAAAATCCTAACTCGACAGATTTAAAAATCCAACTCGACCAAATTAAAAACCATAACAAAACACCATTTTGATCCAAAATAAAGCCTAAAACTATTGTTTTTCTACCAAATTTATTACTAAACTAACTAGTTTAACCATAAACATTAAATCCCACCAATAAAAACAAGAATTTAACAACTAAAAATTAAAGATTTTTAGAAAGATAAAGCTAGTGAGAAAAAGTGAGATAAAACACATACTTCATAAAAATAAAACTACACTACTCCTACTACTATGAGGACCAACCCTCAACAACCCTAAGAGTAACCCTAAAACTAACCAACCTCTCAAATGAGGCTTATGAGATCTATTTATAGGCTAGGGGCTAGGGCTTCTCTTAACTTTGTCATTATTGCATATTTAGCCCCTAGACTTTTACAAAATCATGAAAAGCTACTTAAAACTCATTAAAATGCGACTAATATGACTTAATAATTAACGTAATGATCTTGTAGCTTGGAGGACTCGAGTTGACTTTTCTTCCAAAGTTCTTCAAAGGAACAAAGTTGACAAATTGCTGAAACTTGGAGGACCGTTATTGTCAAGGTCTTCATACTTCAACTAAGAGTCTCTTTTGTTATTCTTTGAATCTCTAAGGATTGCTTTTGTCATTTTGGGCTTTTCTTAGATAAATTTCTTCCTCGGCATCGGCTTTTTGACACTTTTCCAAATCTCGTGCTCGTTTTTGCTTTGTTTTTATCCATTTTTCACATATCCGTACCTGCACATATACAAATACAAAAACATACATTCTCTTGGCATATTTGGTTAGTATTTGGTTATTTTGGTCAGTATTTGGCCATAAAAGTGTGTAAATTAGTACACACCAAAATCCCCCCGACTAAAGTATTGCCGTGTCCTCACGCAATGTGATCAATTCACGCTCACGAGATAAATAATTTCATAACTCTTTCTACTAACTTTGTAAAGTAGCAAAGAGGTTCAAAAGAGATTACAAAATCATTTATTCCCGTAAACGCTCCATTTTCCAAAATTTATTTTCTTTATTCCACTTTATTCTATTTTTGGGCTTTTCACACTTCATACTTGTGACGGTTTGTTGAACTTTCATTATTTTGCAATAATTATTAGGGTCAACGAATAGAAACACTTCTATTTAAGAAGTGACCATACGGATAAAAATCGTCATACTTGATTTTTCACGAGTCCCCAAACTAAGCGTACAAGCGAGATCACAGCTTATCTACAAATTAGATGCTAACACTACTCATAATAGTTACTTGTGGAAACTCCTTACTCCCATGTCCTAGGTTTTGTATCTCAATATTTTATTTTGTTGAGAAATGAATTGCTTCATATTTTCTCGTTTCAATAATTTTTAGTCCGATAGTGATACCTAAGTTAAAACGATAAGTAGTTATTCATTTTCTCTTAAAAACAACTGCAATAGAAATTCGGTCCACATCAAGGAATTTGGGGTACATACAATATCAAAGATATAAGTTACGGAGTACTACACGTGCACCTCATGTGATTGATTACTAATCAAAAACATGCACCTCACGCGCCAACAACTTATTTATACATAAGCTCTTATTCATACATAACTTTCAACTTACACTTTTTCATTTTTCACTTTTTTCACTTTATCTCATATTTTTCATACTTTTCACTTTTTTTCTTTCTTGACTTTTCTCAATACATCAATGGAAGCTTATCGGGTAGCTCCAAAACCACATAGATAATCAACTTTTGACTTTTGATTTTTTCACTTTTTGCTCTTATTTTTTATGTTCCTTGATATGTACCCAACTTCTAAAGCAAAAATTCTCTTAAGAAAACAAAGAACTAAATATTATCTAAACCGAAATACCACTAATTAACCTAGAACATCTATTATATATTGGTGACGTATCTGATGGGAGTAAAAAGCCACAAGTACCTCTCATGAGCTCTAAAGAGAACCACTACTCCATGTTTAGCATCTAACTTCTAAATAAACTCTATCATTTCTCGCTCTTCGCAATTTAAGATTCCAAATAATGAAACCAGCGAATACTTAGCCAATAATCAGCCACGCATATATAAAGTCAGTTACGGAAACTTGCAAATTCTAGAAGAAGAATTCGCGTTTTCTAGCTCCTTATGTAAAAGACTAGCGAAAGCTTTTAAGCTGCGCATGTATAAAGTCAAGTACGGGAACTTGCAGATTCTTAAGAAAGAATTCGCATTTCATAGCTCCTCGTATACAAAACTAGCACAAGCTTATGTGATTATCATTGGTTAAGGGAACAGGCTAGGGCTCAACACGCCCGGTCAAGTCAAAATATTTATTCCTACTCTCGCCAGCAAGAAAGTCAACAAGGTGTCAAAACACTTATTCAAACTTTATTATATTTTTGCACAACTTTTTCAATTTTTTCTCTCTTTTTGTGCTTTTCATGAATTTTTCATCAAAATTTTTGAAATTTTCTCATTTTTTCAATTTTTTTATTTTTGGCGGAAAAACTGAGTTGCGAGAGTGCATGACATGTGAAACATGCAAGGTCAAAATCGAATCGAAGATTCACCCTCCCCCAGACTAGAATGAAACATTGTCCTCAATGTTTTACGGGTTAAGGTAATCCTAAAAAAATTCTAGGCCGTTTATTAATTATGCCAAAGAAAACGTTAGTCGATAAGATTAGGATATTTTTGGATAAGCAACGAACGATGAAACTCGAGAGGAGACAAAACCACAAGCACGAGAGTCTTCATTATTCGGGCAAATCCTGGACATACACAAACAACCACGAAACACGAGAAATGGAAGAGGTAGTCCTCCTCACGTCATTTGGTAGAAAATAAGAAATTTAAGAAGATGAAAGGATAAGCATGGGGTGCCTCCCACGAAGCGCTTGTTTTTGTTCACCGAGTCACATGAGCTTGACTCGATCCCCGAATTAATTCGTCCTTGGGGAGAGCAAATGAATCGGCCACTTGGCACAAAAGATAGAGATGCCAGGATCAAATACGGTGTCCTCACTCCCAGTGGAGTGGAAAGAAGAAACGATGGGATAAGTATAAAATGGTTGAAACACCCAGATAGTAAGAGCAAATTCGAGTTCAGAAACCTCGTCCACCATTCTAAAAATATTCTCATTCGTACCGGATTCAAAAACTTCATCGGGTGGTTTTGCAGGTGGACGAGAAGAAAGCAAATCGGAAGAAATATCATTCTCGTCATTCTCAATACCCGGTGGTATCGAGTCATCCGCAGCAAGAAATAGATCGACATCCTCTAAAAGAGGGTCACGTAACGGATTATCAGAAATAGGTATAGAGTCGATCTCAAAGTGAAAACACTCATAATCCGCAACAGAGATATCAGCATGAATAGTGGGATTGTCACTACCCGTCTCTTCAAATCGAAAAATCTCAAGCTCGGGTAAAAAATCACTATCCATATCGGGGATAGGAGAAGAAGTCGGAGGATCATTTAATGCCTCGATCTTAGAAATGAGAAGATAAACTTTGGATAATTTCTCACAAAGAGCTTCATCTTGAATTTCCGCATCATCATCTTCATCATTATCATCGATATCTCCACAAGAATCTTCATCACTCGTAGTATACTCATTGTGAGAATCGGAATAACTTTCAACTTCATCAAAATCTTCATTGCTCATCGGAAGAAGAGAAGTTGACGGTTCTTCATTCAATAACTCTTCAAGTACACGAATATCTTCCTCCGGATCAAAATTAGCATCATCAACCATTGTCGGAATGGCATCATTAGCAAGAAATGCCTCTATCTCATCTAAAATGACATCACTCCCTTCAACCGGTGTGAAAGAATGATGGAAAGAATCGGAAACAATTTCAGAATCACCGTTAGAATTTTCCCCGGACTCACTTTGGATTGGGACAAGGTTCACAACACTAGACTCATTGAATTCGTCAGATTCCGTTGCCGGAATAGTGTTAAGATGCCCGTCCCCCATTGTTAGAGAGTCTTCGGGTTCTACGGAAGAAGAGATAGATTCATTTTGAGGATTAAGATTGATCGTAATCGTGGAATCACCATCGTACATACAACACTCACAAAATTGGAATTTTCTTTCTTCGGCAAGAAGTTCTTCCATCGATTTCTCATTAGGCTCGGGAGTAGATGTATAACGATTAATTACCATTTCTTTTAACTTCTCGATCATAGATTTAATTTCAAAAATATTATTAGTAAAATCGGAAGTTTGTGGGGGTTGGTTAAAACCATGAGAATCGTAACATGAATTAGGCTCATAAAAATTTTCAGACGATCCCCCACAATGTTCAAAATTTGATTGATTTTGAAACGAATTATCATTGAAATTTGGTACTTGCTCATAAAAGTTTTGAGAAGGAAGATTAAAATCATTTTGAGGATAATTATCAAAACTCGTATCACAAGCGTAAAACGTTTCAGCACTCAGGGCGTAACATATACAATTGATGTATCCACATTGATTACAAAAACATTGCCCACACGGTAGTCCTTCGTCGGATGGATTTTCACAATTAAAGCAAGTGAACGGAGACGTCGGTGGTGTTGGATAGTAATCGGGAACGTTTTGAAAGATTGTGTTTCGAACATACTCGGGAGTATTACAAAACAAACAAACTCCATCGTGAATATCATTACCACATTGTTCACACGTACACCAAACACATGAACCTTCAAAGAACGGTTCTCCACATTTAAAACACATCGGATCCATAAAAGAGAAAGTGAATGAATTATCGGTTTAGAGGGTTAAAGAAGAAGAATCAAATGATAAGAGGATAAGAAGATTATTTTTAGTTTTTGCGTATCATAAAAACAAATAAAAATAAAAGTGAAAATCAAATATGAAAAAGAAAAAATATTTTTGGATTTTATATTTTAAAGAAACTTAAAATTACAATCTTTTTGGTTTTTTTTTATACCTTTTTTTTTTTTTTTTTTTTTTTTTTTGATAATTTTTACAAAAAACGATAACTTCTCGGGAGAAGGGTCTTCAAATCACCAACAAACGATACAAGTACGATGCTCTCGTTTCAAACCTTCCCCGGCAGCGGCGCCATTTTTTATTTAATCTTTTAGTGGTATAGGTTTATTATACCGAAGAAACACTCGTGAAAGTATGTTCTCCGGGTCGTTATGTCCCAACGAAGGTAAGACGGCGATTGAGTCGGCTTGAGTCACGTGATTGTGAAGTGAATGGGAAAATATAATTGGGAATTTTTAAAGTTTTTATTCTAAAGGAAATAAAATAGCAATTGAAAACAATAAAAACAATAAGAGATTTAAAGCAAGAAAGGAAAATAAGACGGGAAAAGACTTTAAAAACAATATGTTTGCTAAGTGACGTGAATAAGTTCATCAAGTGTGAGTCAAGGATTGACGACGAATTATTTTCCTTAAACAAGACTATTTTCTCACAACGTTTGTTTATTTTGAAAATAATCCTTTAAAAAGAAAATAATTACTAGATTTGTAATTTGATTATTCTCCGGCTTTTGCCCTTCAAATAATAAAATCACAAGTCTAAATAATCATAACGATTATTAATCACAATCCTCTTTTATGTCCACACTTAACTCACAAACTCGTGCCACTAAGCAAACACTAATAAACTACTCGAAACTCATATTAATAAAATAAAGTTACTTGATAAAATAAAAAGACTCGATAAAAGAAACAAACTAGATAAGCCAAAATAAATTCGACAGAGTTTCGCCTTAACATAAAGCATAAGAGAACCTCACTCGATAAACGATGAGGCAATGATTATCTAACTCGATAATCTTGGCTAACTCGCCAAAAGAAATGAAACTTGGTAAAATCAAACTTGATAAAAAAAAAAAAAAAAAAAAAAAAGTAATTAAAACCAAACTCGGTAATTTTTTTTTATTTGTTTTTTTTTTTTTTTTTTTTTCAAACTCGAAAGTTTGTTTTAAAAAAAGCTAACCCGAAAGTTTTTATTTGCAAACTAGTCCTAAACCGAAAACGAAACTCGAAAAATTGCAATTATGTCCCTAGTTAAAAAAAACTCAAACTCGATATAATTTCAAAAAAAAAATCAAACTCGAAAGTTATATCCAAACTCGGTATTTGAAAACTCAAACTCGAAAGAAAAGAAAAAAAAAATAGAATTTGCAAATTGGTCCCTAGCTCAAAATCTCAAACTCGGTAATCATAAAAAAGTCAAACTCGATAATCACTTATTTCAAACTCGATAGTTATTAAAACCTCAAACTTGGTAAACTACAAAAAATCCTAACTCGACAGATTTAAAAATCTAACTCGACCAAATTAAAAACCATAACAAAACACCATTTTGATCCAAAATAAAGCTTAAAACTAATGTTTTTCTACCAAATTTATTACTAAACTAACTAGTTTAACCATAAACATTAAATCCCACCAATAAAAACAAGAATTTAACAACTAAAAATTAAAGATTTTTAGAAAGATAAAGCTAGAGAGAGAAAGTGAGATAAAACACATACTTCATAAAAATAAAACTACACTACTCCTACTACTATGAGGACCAACCCTCAACAACCCTAAGACTAACCCTAAAACTAACCAACCTCTCAAATGAGGCTTATGAGATCTATTTATAGTGTAGAACCCAAGATTCACCTTCCGGAGGACGAGGTTGATCAAAATATGTCATGTTTCTAGAGAGAGAAAGTAGAGAGAAGGTGAGGTGAAACAAAGATGTTTTTATTATTATAAATTATGTTGCACACCCACACCCCTCAAGTGAAGCCTTGAGGGGTATTTATATGCCTTACATGAGACAACTTTTGTAATATTACATTAATAGTCCCAGCACTTTATGCATTCTAGTTATCTACTCCAATTCACGTAAATATCGCTCAGCTTCATTTCTAATAATCTCCCTCCAGCTGGAGATATACGTGAATTAGTTACAATGATTCCTAACAAGTAAATAAAACAAACAAAGTAAGCGCAGCAATGCTGATGAAGACTTCATAGCTCTTTTCTTCATAAATATCCCCAGCAATCTTTCTTTACTTGTAGACGAATCACTTGCTAATCTAATTGGGTTATTACTCCCTCCCAATTAGTAAACCATTTTCATTTACATGCTCCCTCCTAAATAGACAACCCGTTTGATATAACCTTGATGCTTGTCGAAGAAGTACCTTTAAATTCTGCCCTTATAATCTTCAGTCTCATGCACAGCGGAAAATGAATCTTAGACTGATAATATGTAACTTCTTCACAGGTTTGTTTGGGGAGCATCATATCGTCATCTTCAGCTCACTTATAATGCTTTCAGTTCTTCAATAAAAGCCCCGATGTACACATGTCTCCCTCCTGGATGATGACGATCTCTCGGAATCATCATAAATATGTGTACATAAACATATCAACTGGAAGCAACATATAAATCAATACCCCATGAGTGAAATGGCAATAACTATTCTCTCTACAATTCATCTCAGATCAACCTCTTTTCACTTCCATTGGCTAATAGTAAGTGACCACGTGTGGAGACAACCCGATATGACAAACTTGAGTGTGAAGTAAAATTCTCCAGACTTGTGACTTACGCTTGTACTATCCTGATTAAGAACCTATACTGAGCACAACAACGTAACTCCTTGCAATATAGGTAGTGGCATATACCCAACCATCCATCCTTTATTGTATATCCGTCTCTTGAACAATCCATAACCTTTTGTGACATTGAGCACTACAACGTAACTCCTTAAAGTGATAGCTATTATGAGCATTAAGAACCAACTTATGTGTTTATAGATCTCACACATAGCTAGATGTCCAAGTCTTAATCACTATCCCATGAATGCTCAAACAAGGATCTCCAAAAGTCTTGCATCCAACCAACCCCTAGACCTTGAGATACTAAGTACACGCACCCGTGAAACGTCACTTCAAGCTCAAATAAGTAATAAACAAATTATCACCGTAGTCACCTTTTGATAACGTTCAAAATTTAGCTATTGATCTTTGGTGAATCTTGATCAGGATCTTTTAAGCAATTCGTGGTGTGTTTTTGGTGAAGCTTGACATTCAATCTCGTTGATTCGTAGTGATTTCAGATTTTCCCTCCAAAAATAGAATGGAAATTTTTCTCGCCCATTATTTGGAAATCACTAAGAAATGCTTTGCTAAGGTTACCAGAAAAATTTGAGTATTAAAAATTTTTACACCAAATTTTGTAGAAAAAATTTGAATTTTGGCCTAAAAATATGAATTTCGGGCCAAAATTTTCAACGTTATACCAAAATTTGAATTTCGCGTAAAAATTGAACATTTAGTCTCCTCTCAAAAATAAATTTTACTCAAATTTTCCCGCCAAAAAACTCTTTTTTTTTTTTTTTTTTTTTTTTTTTTCTTTTTTTGCTAACTCGATAGTGCCCCTAACTCAGTAACCTTCAAACTCGGTAAGATCTTTGTAACTCAATAAGATCTGTGTAACTCGATAAGCCCCTAACTCGATAATGCACCTTACTCCCTAACTCGGTAACCATTTCAAACTCGGTAATCATTTCAAACTCGGTAAGATCTTGAAACTCGATAAGATGTGTATAACTCGATAAGCTCAGAAAAATTTGGCAGAGTTTCGTTTAGGTAAGCCCAATAGATATCCTTACTCGATAAACGATAAGGTTGATTCAGCCTAACTCGGCAAAAGTCCTAACTCGATAAGCCTTTCCCAAACTCGGTAACAATTTCCCAAACTCGGTAACTATTTCCCAAACTCGGTAATAATTTTCCCAAACTCGGTATACCACTCCTAACTCGATAAAAAGTTTTCCTAACTCGAAAAATTTTTTCTTAACTCGACAAGAATTGCAACCTAACTCGATAAACACCAAACTCGATAATCATCAAATCCAAACTCGATAAAATACTGATGAACAGTACCAGATTCGTTTTTTCACCCAAAAACACCACGATTCGCCCCCGGTTAGCTCTGATGCCAATTGTAGAACCCAAGATTCACCTTCCGGAGGATGAGGTTGATCAAAATATGCCATGTTTCTAGAGAGAGAAAGTAGAGAGAATGTGAGGTGAAACAAAGATGTTTTTATTATTATAAATTATGTTGCACACCCACACCCCTCAAGTGAAGCCTTGAGGGGTATTTATATGCCTTACATGAGACAACTTTTACAATATTACATTAATAGTCCCTGCACTTTATGCATTCTAGTTGTCTACTCTAATTCACGTAAATATTGCTTAGCTTCATTTCTAACGTATAGGCTAGGGGCTAGGGCTTCTCTTAACTTTGTCATTGTTGCATATTTAGCCCCTAGACTTTTACAAAATCATGAAAAGCTACTTAAAACTCATTAAAATGCGACTAATATGACTTAATAATTAACGTAATGATCTTGTAGCTTGGAGGACTCGAGTTGACTTTTCTTCCAAAGTTCTTCAAAGGAGCAAAGTTGACAAATTGCTGAAACTTGGAGGACCGTTATTGTCAAGGTCTTCATACTTCAACTAAGAGTCTCTTTTGTTATTCTTTGAATCTCTAAGGATTACTTTTGTCATTTTGGGCTTTTCTTAGATAAATTTCTTCCTCGGCTTCGGCTTTTAGACACTTTTCCAAATCTCGTGCTCGTTTTTGTCGGTTTTTACTTTGTTTTTATCCACTTTTCACATATCCGTACCTGCACATACACAAATACAAAAACATACATTCTCTTGGCATATTTGGTTAGTATTTGGTTATTTTGGTCGGTATTTGGCCATGAAAAAGTGTGTAAATTAGTACACACCAGTGATTTCAATTAAGAATTTCAAATTATTTGTTAAGTATTGAAAGCTGTTGATCCTGGTTTGTATTAGCTCATATATCATTTGGATAAGCTCAGTAAGCTCTCTCATAGCTTATGTGAGCTTATCTTATACATTCACACAGCCACTTCCTTTTGCATCCCATTTTCAAGTAAGGCTTATATTTTTGCATTTCCTTTTTTCAGTAGCTTATCACTTATAGTCCTTAGCTTATTACCTTTATTTATTGCTTATTGTAGCTTCTGTGTTCAATATTTGCATGAAACTTGGTTGTATCTAGTTTAAATCACATAACAGGTTAGTTATAGGGGTGTTTGGATTAGTGTTCTGTGTGGTGAGCTTGTTATTGAATTATTGTTGTTTTGATACTAATAGGTTATAGTAAGTCATTTCAGGTCTAAGAGAGTTCCAAAACCAAGTTCCACTTGAAAATAGTCAAAATTACCTAGAAGCTTTTATTTTTGTGTACTGTTGGGACTTTTGGATTCATAAACCATCATATCATCACATAAGTTAGATACTCAACTTACTATAGCTTAATCTTAGCTTAAAATAACTTATTTAGTAAGTAGGATTGATCAGAAGTTCAAATTAGTCAAATATCAAGTTTTTCATAAAAGTCAAAACTCATCCTTTTTCAAAAAAGTCAAATCTTGCAAGATTTATGGGGAATTTTGTGTTGTGTTTTAGGAAGTGTGCTTTTTAGGATTAGTAGCATCTCAGCCAATCTCTATGATCCTACTTAGAACTTATTTTTGTAATTTTTCTTTAGGGCTTATCTTACGGCTTAAAGTGGCCTGCAGGGCTTGAGAGTGCCCTGCACCACAACTCAGTCTCAGACCCCCATTTTCAATGGCTTGCCACGGTTTCCATAGTGGTCCCCACACCTTGAACTTTGGCTTATTGGACAGCCAATAAGCCAAACTTCAAAGGCCTTAGCTTATTTTTGGGTCTAAACTTTATTTACTTGGGCTGCAAGCCCCATTTACTTTATCTCAATCCAAATACTACCTGTGTACTCAGTCTCACTCACACATATTCAAGCCCTCTCCTAGAGCTTATTAGTGGGTCCCAGTGTTTGATCACTGGCTTATTTTGAAGCTTATCAATCCATCTAGCATAATCAAGTTTAACATTGAACCCCTGAACTCTCAGGTGGGCCCCACAGTGGGCTGCAAGTCATCCATCAGGCCTGTTCAGCATCCATTTTTGGCCAAGTGCTTATTTCTCTATAACTGCTTATTACTTTTGCTTTTCTGGTTTCTTTTGCTTATTTCAAAAAGAAAATCCAGAAAAAGACAAAATTTCCAATAGTGATAGCTTCTATTTAATATTTTTAGCTTACTTATTAAGCAAATTCCATTTTTATATTTTTCCTAGGTTTCTTATAGTTTAAAATAATTCAGTGATTTTTTCATATTTTTCTCTTTTCATCTAGTATTTTTAATAATTAATTTTAGTTTTTATTAATTAATAATTAGTTAATAATTAATAATAATTATTTAAAAAGTCTTAAAAATATATTTTCTTTTTTTTAAATTAGTTTTATATAATTTTAGATTTTTCTAAGTTTTAATTTTAATTTTCTAAGCTTATTTTGCATTTTCTTATTATTTAGTGTATTTTTAAATAGTTATAATTAGTTTTTAATTAATAGTAATTATTTAAAAAGTAGGAAAAATATAATTTTAATTTGAAAATTAGTTTTATAATATTCTAGATTTTTCCAAATTTATTTTTCATATTTTTAGTGTAATTTCATAAATAGTTATAATTTAGGTTAATTTAAATAATTAATAAGTAATTAGGAAATTAGTAATTAATTAATAATAAATAATTAATTAGTGTAAAAATTTATTTTATTTTTCTAAAAATTTTCTTTTATCTTTTAGTTTGTAAAAAAGTCATTTTCACCCCCTGAGGGTTTTCAGATTTCAGTTTTCACGTTTTATTTCGTACGTTCACGTAAATTTAAATCAGATGTACGCGTTTTTAGGTTTAAAACGTTTCTGGTCTTTCCAAACTTCGAGTCTTGTTCATATAGCTTATTTAAGCTATTTCATTGTACAAATCAGTAGTGTAATCAATCACAAACCCCTTTCCATCCAAATTCACCCGATCACAAGCCCGTTTGATAACCATCACACCTCGTCGGGACATAACGACCCGGGGAAACACTATATTCCGCGGAGCATTGAGCCCTAAGGAGTTTGACTATATTGACCACATCCGTGGTTGACTTTAGTTGACTGCTTTTGCCTCAATCACTTATCTAGGGGTTATCACTCTCACACCCGTGAGTGTGTGGTTTTCTATGTTGCTGGTGAATGAGCCGTTTTCTTGTCTTCACCTTGGATAATGCCTTCTGTACTTTTTTTTTTTTATATACTTGATTGAGATCAAGCGTTTGTACTTGCTGTTTGAGAACAGTTTGAGATTGTAAAACTTTTTCTTTATTAATCTAATTGATTAAATTTAGTTTTCCTACAAACACAACAAGAGTATAATCTAAACCCGTGAAATAATAACCTTTTCTCTTACAACGATTCATGTATAAAACTATATATACGGGATAGCGATGACCAAAACTATATATACTGTATAACTATAATATTTTACATCTTTTACCCGTTTGACCATTTTTCTACATCTTGAGAATGTCGTTCTTATTCTCGAAAACTTAATTTCAGGATGCCAGTCTTGTAGCGAAGCAGGCCGACTATGGAATGGTCCTCAAATTGTAATTAAAAACTTATTGTATATAGGGAACTAAAAACTTCTATCTTAAGTCTAGCTGCGTACTTTTCGATTTTGACATGAGTACTTATCTGATAAGCATGATTGTCACAAACTTTGCTTAGCTACTTGCAAACCAAAATATGTACATTCATAATATACACATTAAGCATTCAAAAATGTGTATGTCGGCATAATGTTGCTAAACAACCCATGGCCATAACAGGTATATCATAATGCATAAAATACTTTAACCTTTGTGACCAAAAAATGTAATTCATTCAGCGATGTATAAGAGTTCGATCTTCACGAATGATTATGGATAAGTATAATGTGTATACACATTGAGCATTCAAAAATGTGTATATCGGCATAATGAGTTTGCTAAACAACTCATGGCCACAACAGGTATATCATAATGCAGAAAATACTTTAACCTATAAGAGTTCTTCACGAATGATTTTGGATAAGTAAAATCTAACCTCTTGTTCTTAGAGAAAACAAAAGTTTTTTTTTTTTTTTTTTTTTTTTTTTTTTAGTTCAATGCTTAGAGTATGGATCTAGTGAGAAGAATTATTGAAATGAGAAGAGTGGAAAGAAATTATAGCCACATATTTTAAATAAAGAAAGAGAAATAATAGGAGATGCATCTATTTTTTGTGGATGCATCTAATATTTGTGGTTGTAATTTCTTCTCATTCTTCTTATCTTAATTATATTTCTCATTTGATCCTAAGTCTCAATGCTTAAACATCTGCAATTTTTCATTTTTAGAGCAATAACAGCATATATTTCCATGTTATCCAAGATGTTCCCTTCATAATTCGTGCTCCGAAACACAAAATTAGTTCGCTTCTAAATTTCAATTTGGAGTTCCGTGTAACACATGATAACTCTTGCATTATATATCTATTTCTTTCAAAAAAATAATAATAATAATATATATATATATATATATATATATATATATATATATATATATATATATATATATATATATATATATATATATATATATATATATATATATATATTTAAAAAAAATCTTTATATGAAATGAAGACTTTTCTAACTTTTTTATCTTAACATTTTGCCCCACATCGCTTGAAGAAATAACTTGTTGGTTAGTTATGTAACCTAGTCTATGTAGGTTACATGTGTCTAGAATAGTATAATATTTTCATGTTCATTACCTTCTTGATTGGTTACAAATTTAAATTGTACGAAGTGGTGATGTACCTGAGAAACTTGTATGAACTCTAAACTTTTTTCTACTATTTTTTTTAATTATTTTTTGGTGTAAAACATTTTAATCTTTAGTTTCACATAGCTTAAGAATGACTAAAAGCTGAGAAAGAGTGTGAGTAACAAAATAACAATCATGTTACTCAATTTTGTTTTGTTCATTTTAATGTATAAGTACTCTCTTAACATACTGAGATTTAACCAAGTGTCAAAACAAGTATCATAATATAGAAATGCTTTACCTAAATAGCGGAACAGATAATTCATGAAGGCGTATACCAGTTTCTGCTTGAATATATGCATTCATAATTCAAAAAAATGCTTAGTGATCGACACAGTAAGTTTTTAAAATAATCAAGGGCCAAAACATGTATCATATTACTTAAATATTCTACATATTATGACCCAAAAACGTGATATATAGATTACCAAATAACCGATTCAAGGTAAGTAAGCGATATATAGATTTCAGACTAGTAAACGCTTAGAAAAAATCACAGGTTCTTCATATCCATTTGCATGCTTTCCTTATTAAAGTAATAACAATGGATAATTTCATGCTCTAAACACACTGAACTTCAATTTGGAGTTCCGAGTTTCTTTCATCAACTCTTAATAACTCTTCTATCCAAACATAAAATCTATAATACTATAAGATTCAGTCCCTAAATTTAATGTGGAGTTATAATGATAGAGTTTGTAGAGTTAGAAACAAGTTGGAGTCGTTTAGTAGTTGCATAGAGTACAAGATAGCTAATGCTCGGAATTCAATGCAGCCTCATAATAACTATACAACCATGAAAGGAGATGAAATGCAAGGGTTGCCCAAATTGATCACAGAGCATTTAGTATAGAATTAAAAGTCGGTTAGATAAAGTGCAAGGGTTGCGAAAGGTTGCAAGAATAATTAATGATTTAACCTAATTCATGCCTATATAAACCGGCCAAAATCACATTTAGTATGTACATTTGAAGATGATTCACACATCTTTTAGATCTTTGATTGTTGGTAGCGGTATGTAAATTCTCTTTTGCAACATTTTGGAGATGATTCACGCATCTTTTAGATCTTTGTAATTAACTTGGTCTTCTTTTTTTCTTAATTTAGTTATCATATGCAGGTACCATGAAAATCACACAAGATCATGCATGCTTAGATAAATGAAACCAAAAATTGTGATACCAACTATTTTCTTTGTTTCTTACATATTTAGGTGATTGTTATAGATAAGCATATGTATTATGTTAATGCATTTTCATATACAAGTAATTTATGTGCGTTTTCTATTGATGTAGCTCACATGTGCGAATTGATTCAAGAAAATGTGCACGAGCATGTATGTAAAGCAACATTTAAATAGTTAAATGATACTTTTTGGCGTGATTAGTTTATGTAAGTAGTTGTTTTCGAATACTCTTTGAGAAATATTATAATGAATTTATCGTGTGCAATTGAATTATTATTGAAAAGAAGAAGGTCGCGCATCGCAAAGTGTTTTCTTTTTCTATATGTACAATCATTAGTGAGAAACCAATATTTACGCTAACTAAATAAGTTTGCCATAATAGCAAAATACGACATATTAAAAATATCACATTGAGTAATGAATAGAAAGGAAAAAATACATAATTTTGACTTAAATCCGTTTGTAAATTATAATATCAAATAAAAAAGTTGAGTTTTAAACATAAGCAAAAGCTCAAACTTTTATCGAAAAACAAAATCTGTGCATTTAATGTGAAGTATATATACAACATCGAGATGGAAGTGCAAGGCATGGCGGAATTTATCAGATGATATTTAGTAATTAGTATACAATTAAAAGTCGGTTATGGATTGAGATAAAGTTGATAAGGTTGTAAGAGTAATTGATGATTTAACCTAATGCAACATATATATATATATATATATATATATATATATATATATATATATATATATATATATATATATATATATGGGTTAAAATAAAAAGGGCCTTATAATAAAAAGTGTAGGAAGGATTGTGAGGGCGACATGTGTCACCCCTATGCTACATCATATGACACATGTCACCACCCCCAACCCCCCCCCCCCCCCCCCCCCCCCCCCCCAAAAAAAAAAAAAAAATTCCCGCCAAAAAAAATTATTTTTTGGGGCAAAAAATTTTTTTTTTTTCCCCGCCAAAATTTTTTAGTGCATCACAGTTATAAAGTTACTGCATCACAATTATAAAAGTTACTGCATCACAGTTTTAAATTTTAGTGCATTAAGGTTATAAGTTACTGCAACATAGCTGATGCACTAAACTATTAACTATGATGCAGTAACTTATAATAAAGATGCACCAAAACTTAAAAAAGAATCGTATTTTAATTGTGATGCAGTTTCATACATATATGATGCATAAAACTTATGATAATTCAGTTTCTTTATAACCATGATGCAGTAACTTTATAACCATGATGCAGTAACATTAAAACCATGAATGCAGTAACCGTGATGCAGTAAAATCATAATTGTGATGCAGTAAACGTGATGCAGTAACTTTATAACTGTGATGCAGTAACTTTTATAACTGTGATGCACTAAAAAATTTTGGTGGGAAAAAAAAAATTTTTTGCCCCAAAAAAAAAATTTTTTTGGCGGGAAAAAAAATTTCGGCGGGGGGGGGGGGGGGGGGGGGGTGGGGGTGTGGGTTGGGGTGACACGTGTCATATGATGTGGCAAGGGGGTGACACATGTCACTCCCACAATCCTTCCTACACTTTTTATTATAAGGCCCTTTTTAGAATAACCCCATATATATATATATATATATATATATATATATATATATATATATATATATATATATATATATATATATATATATATATATATTATGTTAATGCATTTTCATATACAAGTAATTTATGTGCATTTTCTATTGATGTAGCTCACATGTGCGAATTGATTCAAGAAAAATGTGCACGAGCATGTATGTAAAGCAACATTTAAATGGTTAAATGATACTTTTTAGCATTATTAGTTTATGTAAACATGTAACTTGAATAATGAATATATAAGAAAATGTATATAATTTTTTCTAAAACGCATTTGTAAATTAAAAAAATTAAGTTTAAGACATAATAGTGGAGTCCAAAGGTTTTAGAAATTATTAATAGTGTGTTAATTAATATTCATTTAGTTAGCTATTTAGAATTGAAATGCTCGGAATTCAATGCAACCTCATAATAACTATACAATCATGAAAGGAGATGAAGTGCAAGGGTTGCCCGAATTGATCACAGAGCATTTAGTCTAGAATTAAAAGTTAGTTAGATGAAGTGCAAGGGTTGCGAAAGGTTGCAAGAATAATAAATGATTTAACCTAATTCATGCCTATATAAACCGGCCAAAATCACATTTAGTATGTACGTTTGAAGATGATTCACGCATCTTTTAGATCTTTGGTTGTTGGTAGCGGTATGTAAATTCTCTTTTGCAACATTTTGGAAACGATTCACACATCTTTTAGATCTTCGTAATTAACTTGGTCTTCTTTTTTTCTTAATTTAGTTATCATATGCAGGTACCATGAAAATCACACAAGATCATGCATGCTTAGATAAATGGAACCAAAGATTGTGATACCAACTATTTTCTTTGTTTCTTACATATTTAGGTGATTGTTATAGATAAGCATACGTATTATGTTAATGCATTTTCATATACAAGTAATTTATGTGTGTTTTCTATTGATGTAGCTCACATGTGCGAATTGATTCAAGAAAATGTGCACGAGCATGTATGTAAAGCAACATTTAAATGGTTAAATGATACTTTTTAGCGTGATTAGTTTATGTAAGTAGTTGTTTTCGAATGCTCTTTGAGAAATATTATAATGAATTTATCGTGTGCAATTGAATTATTATTGAAAAGAAGAAGGTCGCACATCGCAAAGTGTTTTCTTTTTCTATATGTACAATCATTAGTGAGAAACCAATATTTACGCCAATTAAATGAGTTTGCCATAATAGCAAAATACGACATATTAAAAATATCAAATTGAGTAATGAATAGAAAGGAAAAAATACATAATTTTGACTTAAATCCGTTTGTAAATTATAATATCAAATAAAAAAGTTGAGTTTTAAACATAAGCAAAAGCTCAAACTTTTATCGAAAAACAAAACCGGCGCATTTAATGTGAAGTATATACAACATCGAGATGGAAGTGCAAGGCTTGCCGAAATTTATCACATGATATTTAGTAATTAGTATACAATTAAAAGTTGGTTATGGATTGAGATGAAGTTGAAAAGATTGTAAGAATAATTGATGATTTAACCTAATGCAATATATATATGTATTATGTTAATGCATTTTCATATACAAGTAATTTATGTGCATTTTCTATGAATGTAGCTCACATGTGCGAATTGATTCAAGAAAATGTGCACGAGCATGTATGTAAAGCACCATTTAAATGGTTAAATAATACTTTTTAGCATGATTAGTTTATATAAACATGTAACTTGAATAATGAATTATAAGAAAAAGTATATAATTTTTGCTCAAAACCCATTTGTAAATTAAAAAAAATTAAGTTTAAGACATAATAGTTGAGTCCAAAGGTTTTAGAAATTATTAATAGTGTGTTAATTAATATTCATTTAGTTAGCTATTTAGAATTGAAATGCTCGAAATTCAATGCAGCCTCATAATAACTATACAATCATGAAAGGAGATGAAGTGCAAGGGTTGCCCGAATTGATCACAGAGCATTTAGTCTAGAATTAAAAGTCGGTTAGATGAAGTGCAAAGGTTGCGAAAGGTTGCAAGAATAATTAATGATTTAACCTAATTCAAACCTATATAAACCGGCCAAAATCACATTTGGTATGTACGTTTGAAGATGATTCACGCATCTTTTAGATCTTTGATTGTTGGTAGCGGTATGTAAATTCTCTTTTGCAACATTTTGGAGATGATTCACACATCTTTTAGATATTTGTAATTAACTTGGTCTACTTTTTTTTCTTAATTTAGTTATCATACGCAGGTACCATGAAAATCACATAAGAACATGCATGCTTAGATAAATGGAACCAAAGATTGTGATACCAACTATTTTCTTTGTTTCTTACATATTTAGGTGATTGTTATAGATAAGCATATGGATTATGTTAATACATTTTTCATATACAAGTAATTTATGTGCGTTTTCTATTGATGTAGCTCACATGTGCGAATTGATTCCAGAAAATGTGCACGAGCATGTATGTAAAGCAACATTTAAATAGTTAAATGATACTTTTTAGCGTGATTAGTTTATGTAAGTAGTTGCTTTCGAATGCTCTTTGAGAAATATTAGAATGAATTTATCGTGTGCAATTGAATTATTATTAAAAAGAAGGTCGCAAATTGCAAAGTGTTTTCTTTTTCTATATGTAGAATCATTAGTGAGAAATCAATATTTACGTCAATTAAATGAGTTTGCCATAATAGCAAAATACGACATATTAAAAATATCACATTGAGTAATGAATATAAAGGAAAAAATACATAATTTTGACTTAAATCTGTTTGTAAATTATAATATCAAATAAAAAAGTTGATTTTAAACATAAGCAAAAGTTCAAACTTTTATTGAAAAACAAAACTGGTGCATTTAATGTGAAGTATATACAACATCGAGATGGAAGTGCAAGGCTTGCCGGAATTTATCACGTGATATTTAGTAATTAGTATACAATTAAAAGTCAGTTATGGATTGAGATGAAGTTGAAAAGGTTGCAAAAATAATTGCTGATTTAACCTAATGCAATAAATATATATATATATATATATATATATATATATATATATATATATATATATATATATATATATATATATATATATATATATATATATATATATATATATATATATATATGTGTGTGTGTGTATTTTCATATACAAGTAATTTATGTGCATTTTCTATTGATGTAGCTCACATGTGCGAATTGATTCAAAAAAATGTGCACGAGCATGTATGTAAAGCAACATTTAAATTGTTAAATGATACTTTTTAGCATGATTAGTTTATGTAAACATGTAACTTGAATAATGAATATATAAGAAAAAGTATATAATTTTTGCTCAAACTCATTTGTAAATTAAAAAAATTAAGTTTAAGACATAATAGTGGAGTCCAAAGGTTTTAAAAATTATTAATAGTGTGTTAATTAATATTCATTTAGTTAGCTATTTAGAATTGAGTTTATTGATAAAATTTATTAATATTAGTTAGACTTTGATGTTAATTTTTAATAAAATTAGTTGTACAATAAAATGAGATTAAGCTAAAAAGGTTTGTAACGATTTTTTGTACAGTTTATGTGGCATTATTATATATACATTATTAGACAAACTTTAACTTAGAAACTTAATAAAGAAAACATTTAACGCACATTAAACTATAACCAATTAGATAGACCTCGTGTGCTTCATATTACAACATCAAATACTTTTAAATTTTTATACAAGAAAGTTAAAACATTTTATACAACATACTAAACAATAATTAAGTATACACTCGCTAATATACAGAAAGAATACACAATTAACAATTAGATTTTTAGCCCGTGCGTAGCACGGGTTCTGCCTACCTCGTTCTTCTAAAAGGTACACTATATAATATAGAGAACTATGCCAACTTTCTATCCAAGCATTCTATCCCACATGGGTATAATGTAATGACATATTGTATTAATAACCAATAATTCGTGTTTCCATTTACTAATTCTCTTTTTGATGTGTTGTATTATTTTATTGCCAAATAGGTGCTAATGATCGATCTTATATTTATGATTTTTCACCATCGCATTGCGGAAAAGTCCTTTGTGCTTTAACTTGCCTTGATCACATGCCAGATGGAGGAAGCATAGTGCATTCAGAATGTCGTGACACCTTGTGCATTTGCTGTATGGTTAAGAATAGAATGTTGTTGAAACTAGATTTAAGTTGTCTATGTTAATCCGAGAAGATATGTTAATTTATTTGTAGATCCATCTTTATTTGTGTGAAAAAATATTATTGTTGATAACAATAATTATAAGAAAAGGAAAGAGATAAGAAGGTGAGAGTACATATGATGCAATTAAGACTTAAATTTTAAATGTTTGATTATCGGTATGTTTGGCGAAATGAGCCGGGGCTGGGGCTAGGGTTAGAGCCGGGACTTATGTTATAAGCCGAAATTAAAATTTGTATTTTTATAAACTTGTTTGGCAAATGGGCTGTGGCTAAGGCTTACTATTGCAAAATTACTAAAAAAAACATAATTAAATGAGTTTTTGTATATGTTAGATATTTTTGTAGGTAAATAAGTAATTTATTTTTCAAAAGCCATGGGCTAAAGCTTTTAGCCCCTTTTATGGAGCTAAAGTTTTAAGCTGGCTTATTTTATAAGCTCTTATATAAGTCTCGTAGCAAACGAGACTTATTTTATTAGCCGACTTATTTTAAAAGCCCAATCCCCTATAAGCCCTTGCCAAACACAGTCACATGTACGAAAATTATTATTAGCTTTTGAAGTGAAGATAATTTTACTAGAATTTTATATGTAATCGTTATTGTAATAGTTTAATGTTTGGACGTAGGTTTATGTTACGTTTGTACTTGATACGTTAACATTTCGTTACTAACGTGAAGTCGAGACACGTTTAGTTAGATAAAGGTCACAAGACCTCACATGTACCAGGGAGTATAAATACCCCCAAGACCTTCACATTTGAGGTTTATGTTATACTAACCCGCAACACAGGTACCCTATTATTATCCAATACGACTACAACACTTGGGTCATTAAAGAATGCCAAATCTCAAAAGGGTGGATACCCAGCGAAAGCACTTACGCCTCATTTCTACAAGTTGATGCCATGAGAATTGGTTCAAACACCAACTGATATGCATGCAACCTTTACCGATAGAAAATAATAACTGAACCAGATATCATGTCACGAACAATCAGATTTATCAAGATGATTGGTTTTAAAAACCACAACAAATTTTATCCAAAAAAAGAGAACTAATCCAATTGAATGAAACAAGCACAATGAATAAAATCCGTAATATTATCTTTATGCATTGTGTGCATAAACAACAAAATCGTTGAAAATTTTCCTCTACCAACAGCTGAATTTTAATTATCAAATCTTTATTCATCTAAACATCCTGTGCTTACATTTCCCCATCAAAACCATGGTTCTCAAAGTGGTTTTACTTGTATACGCCGCACATAACCGGCTTGCAAATTGTCAACAAGACGCAGGATAAAATGTGGATGACGCCTTGAAAGTAATTGGGTCGTTGATTACCTGAGCAGATGTTGATTCTGTTTTAGACTCGTTTATGTTGGTGTTGCATCCCCACACCCGAACCGCAAGTCTTCGACACTTTGGAGATGATTTTCTCAGGTATGTGTTGTACCAGTCAGAAACATCGGTTTTTTCAAGAGACTTAACTGCTTCTGCTTCTTTTGCCGATAAATCAAACATATACCTGAAAGTACATTGTGCTTTAGAGGTTGAAAAAAGGTATGGTGTGAAATATTAGGCTGATTGTTGTGGAGAAATAATGTAAAGATAATAAAAAAGTTAACGTACAGTAAAATATATTAAAACAAGTGCACAAAATTTTACCTCTGGTCTACAATCTGTCCCCAGTATCTATTGGTTTCATAAGCGAGAGAAGGATCTTTCTCTAAGAGCTTTGCGATTAACCCACTTTTAAAATTCTGGAAAGACTCATCATCCACTTCACTCTGCAATCCCAGGAAACAAAACGTAACATACAAACATCAATCATATGTACAGCGGATGCATTTAAGGAAGTTAAGATGATATAATAAATTTAGAATTCAGATTTTAAAAATAATAACCACAAGAGTGTGCTTGCCAACAAACCATCAATTAAAAGTACAATGGATGCTTATAGAGGAAGATGATATTGAGAACTTTAAATTCAGTTTTTAACGATATATTACAAGAGTGTGCTTACCAACAAACCATCCATTTCATTAATGAACTTATCAATTCTCCCTTGCAGATAAACAGGACTATATTCAGAAGATTGAACACGGAAACATAATCCCAATATCCGGTATGTTACCCGAGGGCTGCAGTCAACAACATAACCAAGCTGCTCCTTTGTCCTACATCATAGAAGAGATTAGCCATAGTGATATGGTGGTGTGGAGTTTAAACAATAGGAGGTAAAATTGGCCGGTCAAGAGGGTTGGATAACGGGCCAGAACAGCAAAATATTTCAGATCATAGTCACAGGAAACGCTGACTCGCCTGCGTTTTTTGTTCCGGATCGCTCATGCCCAAACGTGGTACTATCGCGTTCTGGATCGTTCGGGATCGCGATCCAGATCGCTAATTTCCGCGTTCCGGAACAACGCCATTCAGCGTACCAAAATCAACTGGTTAGGCGTACCAATATACCAGGTACACTGATTTGCATTGAAGATCAGTCAAATCCGATTGGAATCAGTCAAAACAAAATATAAAAGATGATGACAAGTGTTCTAATAGAAAATATATATTGATCCAGTTGAAAAGTGTTTTAATGAGATGAGTACTTCTTATAATTTATAAATTTAATATATAAAACATATTAACCTATTATAATTAATATTAATATCTATATATGTACAAGTAATATGGTACATTGTACCAAATCGGGTACATCATACCAAAGTATATGGTACATCGAACCCAAGCAAACCGAAACGAACTGAAATGAGCCTACCCCCCTTCGTATCAGGTACTTAGCGAACCGCGATCCCGTACAAAAACGAGCCGCGTTCCGCGTGACTGTTTAAGATGCAGTTGACACGAGACACTTTTATCCAAAGTTTCAATTTTTCTTGATTAATTAATGTCAGGTATGATTACATAAACCAATTATTTCATTACCGATATTACTCTTCAAATAGGATACGAGGCTTTATGCATTGAAATACACCATAGTCATTCATCCCCGTTTACATGAAAGCTAAAACTTTTTATATTTACCCGTTAGAGATAAAACATTCATAATTAAATGGGTAGAAATTACCAACGCCCCTCAACCCAAACCCAATGACTACGCTACAATGTTCATCTCATTTGACACAGCCTCACCATACCTAAGTTGATTGAAAAATGGCTCTTGGACGATTTCATCTAAAAGATCAACCAGTGCTTTTGATTTGGCTAAGTTAGAATCAACTTCTGATTCAATTTGATAATAAAGCTGAGACAAAAAATTAACAAAGTCAGGATCATACAAATGACACTGTATCGTGACAGCTTCCACAAAAATTTTGTCGTGAAGAATAATGAAAAGAATGGATTAAATTACCTCAACCACAGAGTTTGTGTCAAGCTTATTTTTTACAGGGACATCTCTAACTAGGTCTGCGCTCGAAGGAAAACATAAAATGCTCTCTTTATGTCTCATCTTAGGTGGAACTGGTGGTACAGAGAAATACTTCTTAAATATATTTGAAACGTTCTTGGCTTCTTCTTCAAGTAGATTTCCATGGCAAAGCCCCTCAATATACAACTGTACAATGAAGATGCATAATTATTTTAAAAGAGAGAATGGTTAGCGAAATACATTACAGCTGTGGGTGGAAATTTCGGCCCTTTACAATTAAAAATGTCTATATTTATTATTTAATCTCCAACAGCTCAAACAATTAGATCTTTTAAACTTAAATAAAAAAGAAACAAGCCAAACAGGTTGGCAAGGTCAAACAGATCCCATGTCGCACAAATTGTTTTCAATTGCTTAAACTTACTAAATCGCTTGGCTTAAAATAACAGATTATTATTTTAACATAGTTTAATCATTCTTGTGTGACACGTTACCCAACCCACCCATTTTCCAGATCGGATAACAGCTTAAAAAGAGTTCTCAAGGGGCTGAAAGAAAACGCCCAAATAAGTCTTCCAAATTCACAAGACGAATTTCAGAAATGGTAAATAGCCTCCTCCTCTTGTTCTGTAGGCAAGAATACCCTTGTGGTTTCATTGGAACCATAAACGGTGAAACTGGCATATGCTAATACAAATTGAGCCAACCAAGTGATGTGCTTACACAGCGTCCAAACTGTGGCATATACTTATACAAATTTAGCCATTTTTAGGTTCAAGTGCATGGGGTCATAAAGAAAAAGCACACTGCACTATATGTCTATATGTGCTCAACAAGTAGGTGTATTTTGAAAAAATAAAAATAGGTGTGATTGCGGACCTGAGAGAATAGCTCGGGAATGAAAGCCTTTAAATCAGCAAGAGAGAGGTCATTTAGCAAACCAAGCTTCTCATCAAAATCCCAGAAACTCTGACAAAGAACTTGCAGTCGCAAGTACGTTGCATGATTTAGCGGCTTCATGTTGGCATTTCTTAGATTTCTCTCCATATCCTCCTTGATTACCACAAAGCGGTCATCAGTTGGCGAAAACAATTTAGCAGTTTCCAAAACTTTGGAAAGAAGAACTGGTAGCTTGTCATTAAAGCCGTAGACCTTTAGCTCTAACTTGTCACTAGCAAGTGATATAGAAGTTTCTAACTTAGCCACACTTGCCTGCGGACAAAAAAACAGGGCCATTTTATGCACAATCCTTGGGTATCAAATACAAATAATAGTAATAATAATGAAGAAAAAGAATAATTACTTACCTGATAGACAATGTCATTTAACTTGTCCTTTAAAAGGTTCATGTATAGCTCAGTCAACAATACATTCTTTAAACAACGATAAGCACCATTCAGAGTAATACGAAAATAAGTATTAGCTCGTGGAAATTTGAAAGTCGTATCAAGCTTGTGCCAAAACTTCATTAATGGCTCGTCAAGTATACATTTTGGAGGGGATGCACCCGCAGAATCACATGATACTCTATTTGCACGAATGGAAAAATCTTGTGGAATGAATTCATTCTTTGTAGGTAGATGCAATGACGCATCTATTTCTGGAGGATCCCTCCATGATTCCAAAAGGGATGGAGAAATATTTTCTTCTGTATATTGTGATCCAAACCACGGCTCACACTGGACATCTGGAAGAACAAATAAAATAACAAGAAATTTAGGGGAAGTAGTTACCACTTATAACAGTATCATATAGAGTTTCGTTTTATTTCTCGAACACCTTTTGTTCATAGGCAGAACAAGGAAAACGAAATTTAATGACAACCAAGTGCTAAAAAGGTTGGAACCAAAAATCAAGCTTAGAGAGCAACGAAAATCAGAAAATCTAATTTACTAAACAAAAAGTATCTGATTCGTCAGCTATAGATTCAAGAAATCTACACAAATTATGGTACTGCACAAAATGGCATCCATGCACAACTCAGAAAAAACAAATTATTATCTCATTTTAGTGTCAAGCTGTTGTTACCACGATCATTATCTGCCAACTGCGGAACTGCCTATTTTAGCAAAGCACAAATTATTTATACCTTGGGATTTACTGAAAGACTTTGATAGTATATCGGTCCTCATGTTGTCTGGGGTGAAAAAAGTCAAAAGATGTTTGATCATTTCTTCATCCCAAACCTTGTATGCATAATCCCCATATATAGTGTGCTCCGGTGGGTAAATAAGCATATTTGCTGAAACAACAATAAGAATCAATTAGATATATATAGTACGAAACAATTGACAATAAAACTAATGTGATTGATAAAAAATCAAGATGGATAAAACAAATAAATTGAAAGTTCTGCATGAGTGAGAAGCAATGTTCAGTACAAAAGTGCGTAGAACACTTTGAATCCCGGCACACAAACCAGAGGAAAAGTGGAAAACTCTTTTTCTCACAAAAACTCTCTTTAAGAACAATTAAGTGAGCATCCTATATAGTCTAAACGAGTGTTGGTACCCGCGCGTTGCTGCGGAATTTTTTTTAGCCGTTAGCTACTTAACGTGAAGTTAGTTACCTATGACTGACTTTGCAATTGATGTATAACATGAAGGACCGTTTATGTAAATTATGTGAGGATTAAATTTGCAATGAACCGTTGAGATGAAAGACAAAGTGCGTACATTTTTTTTTATAATGTTAAAGTAACGGTCGTTAGTTAACAGCCGTTAAATAACTAACGGCTGTTAGTACTGTACAAATAGGACTGAAATTGCAATTGATGTATAACATGAATGACCATTTATGTAAATTATTTGATGACTAAATTTGCAATAAACCGCTAAGATGAAGGACAAAGTGTGTAATTTTTTTTAAATGTTAAAGATAACGGTCGTTAGTTAATGGCCGTTAAATAGCTAACGACCGTTAATATTGTAAAAAAATAATAATAATAAAAAAAATAAAATAAAATAAGTTACTGTGCAAACCACTGTAGCAGCTACAGTGGTCGGCAGTATTATCCTCCCCACATTTAGTATATATATAATGAAGTCAGAAGTATCATCCACGTAAGTAAAGAAGTCAAGGACCTTGGTACTGACTGTGCAAAGATGGGAAACAGATATGTAACACTAAGGGCTTGTTTGTTAAACTTTTTTATTAAGTCATGTTTAATTAAGAGATGACTTAATGCAGACCTCAGTTTTATTACTTAATATCTTCAGTCATCTTTCTCTATTAAGTCACAAACAAACAGTTTTCATATGACTTAATAAATTCAGTTTTTTTCATATTAAGTCAATTAAGTCAAAAGCAAACACCCTCTAACTTAATACATTTGGTCCAGTGTTGCATGTTAATTAGATGACAAATAAAAACTATGAGGAGCAAAAACTATTCCACAAGTATAAGAAGAAACCTTTTTCGCATTTAATCACATTTAGCAATAGATCACAAGTGGTAAAAAGATCTCTTATACACGACAACTCTCTAAATGGGTAGAATCCAAATTTATTTGACACTCTACAACGTATATGGCAGGACATGATATAAACTGCACATCATAGAACTGTCAACATTTAAAGACAAAACACGTAATTATATTGCTCAAACAATAAAACAGCCCCTATGGAAAGGAAATATTTAGGACTTAGGAGGACTAACTTGCATGCCTAATTATATGCCTAAAAATGAGACAGACACGTCGCAAAACGAAAGGTGGAACTGAGAAGTGAGGAGATGCACAAGCTACATGTCAAATTTTGAATGCATAAGGCAATTGTTTTGCACAATTAACCTGCCGATCACTACTCTTATGGAAAATCAAAGTCAAAGAAGATACCTGAAATATCTGCTGCATACTCATCCTGAGGTTGCTCCTCGGCAAATGTAAAATCCATATTTGCAACGTCCTGAAGTTCTCTATATATCCATTCTTGAGGAGGAGCTTGTCGCAGTAATTTGATGTATTGATAAACAAAACCAATGATCTCATTAATCTGCAATACATAAATCTCATTTCATATAAGAACTAAAAGGGATGATTGTAGAGAGAGAAACTGTCACTTGAAGACCAGTATTACGACACACCTAGATCTACAGTTATACTTGGACATAAAGAAACCCAATATATTTGAATTCGACGCATCCTCCATAGGACTCACAAGTATAAACTAGAGAGGGAAGGTACCAGGGTAATGAAAGAACAACCACCACCACTACCCACGTTTGTGTATGCAAACCAAAGACAATAGCAGTTATTTACATGGTAAGGTATAACTGTAATATTACCTTATCAAGTCCAGAGTCGGTAAGGTGTATACACATGTCAAAAACATATGCTACTGAAGATCGTTGCATTCCATCATCGCCAACACCAGCAGATATAGAAGTAGCCCACCCTTTAGCTTTTAAAAAAAAGAGCAAGCTTCCTCTGCCCTCTGTACTCATAAAGTTGCTCTAAGTTAATGCATTCATCGCCCAAACCCCAAGGTGTTATCAGCTTATTATGTAGTAATAGTTTTTTTTTTTTTTTCTTTAAATAATAAAAAAAAAAATAAATAAATAAAAAAAAAAAAAAAAAAAAAAAAAAAAACCTTACCATGCCCTATGAGATGTGACAGATAGTCTTCTGCTTTTTTCATATAGTCTTTCCGGAGACATGGCAATGTCCATGCTAATTCGAGCATATTGACATCTTTGACGGCCTCTAAACGATAAATTTTCCCTGCACTCCAAATGGGGAGCCCTGGTTTGACTTCTACCTTTGGTTCATTGCTGGCCTTGACTTTGCTAAATAGCTCCTGAACCCAACTTTCAAGCACATCAAGACTTTCTGCAGCACGAAAAATAACATTAAAATCTTGTCGCAACATTGCTAATAGATGACTCGGACAGAGTTACCAGCTAAGATTGAGCAATGTGCCATGCTATAGAACAACAGTGACGGCACAATAAAGATGCTTCAAAAAGTTCGAAAAATGACCCATATAACTGTTCTTTTCTATATATCGGTGCCATGAACAGCTTATATAGCTTAAATGATATATATTTTCTATATGAATCACAATTGGAGGTGAAAAAAAGCATAGATATCCAGATGAGAGAATGTAGCTCCTCGTATGAAACAAACTAGTCTAAGCAGCATGAAATCTACTAGTCTAAGCAGCATGCCACTGGTACTAGCAAATTTTGGCAACTCTGTGTTATCACAATTTAGTCAACTTTAGCTTATTTACAAGCACAATGCACATACTACTTGGTTGCAGTACTTATGACAGATTTTTCAAGTTCGATAGAATATCAGAGGTCCAAACACAAAACCACAATTCAGTATCACAAGGTGAGCTAACATAATTTATTTACAATGATTCTCTTTTTCGTTATCATAACAAAAAAGTTACCTCCCCCAATGATAACTAACTTCATCGATCCACCGTGGTAAAAGTCATTGTATAATTTAAATATTTGATCGCGTAAGTTGATTCCTTTTTCCATCGCATCAACAAGGCTTTTCTTGTTACCTTCAATACAACAAATTGGAAAAGATCAATAAGAAAACAAATAACTTTCAGATTCAAAAATGTTAACAGCTTCATTTGAAGGAACCCGGATAAATGTCGAGCAATGAAAGCTTCAAGTTTACCCCAAAAAAATTGGTTGAAGGCATGACCCGGGGATGCTGTATGACACTGTAATTGCTGAAGTCGGCAAAGATCACTTTGCAAAGCCTGATTAAATTCTGACAATTTCCATGTCAAAAAGTTTGATGTTAGATCAGTCACTGGTTTTCTTCTCTTCACCATTCTCATGATTGGGTTAAATATTGGAATTATTAAAATGGCATGATAAGAGCACCTGAATCTACAGCCAGTACTTCCCGATCCATTGCTTCGGCCTTTACTAGTGGTGAAACAAAAAACTGCGAAAATCTGAGAAATTGAAAAAAAAAAAAAAAGTGTTTTGGTATGTTACAATCTTAGCTAAGAAATGTATCAGGTATGCAAACCTAGGCTAATGTTAAAGATGTCTATTTAACGAAGGCATAACAGCAGAGTCGGTCCGATTCAGAAGGGCATTCCACTTAATATAGACTCCCGCAATAAAAACTAAAGCATATGTGATTTCTGGGTTTTAGAAGATCATTGTAAAACTTCTCAAGCTATGTAGTCCTTTACATTTTACGTATTTGATGTGTACTTTCAAAATAGTATTACAGTGTCAACAAATTTGTAGGATTTGATGCGTACTTGCAAAATGGTATTACAGTATCAACAAATTTGTATGCAAGTCAATGGTGGTTATCAGATAATTAGCTCACTTGAGGAGTCTGTCTAAGAAGCCTGAAATGCTTGATAAGTTACAATACTTTTCTTTTACACAACTAACAACTGTACTTACGAGTTTCCACTAAATGAAAACAAGTAACGGATATTGAATAAAATTGCCCGACAAACTGTGATTTCCCAGTGCCAGCAACACATTAACAATCAGTGTAATTTCACTGTTCTGTATATACTTCTAAAATAGATAAATCATTAAAATAAACAATGAGGTCTTTGTTATCCTAAGTTCAAGAATCAAGATAGCCGGGAAAAAGGATGACAATGATTGTTGCAACCCCAAAACTAACAAGTACAGATTACGATACTAAAGTATACATGAAATCAACCACAGGCGGGGATTGGAAAATTACCACATATTTGAATAGCAACATACTTAAAACGATGTAAAGTTACCTTCTCAAAGCACCCTCGAGAAATTCGGGTTTAACTTCAAAATGGTAGCAAGTATGCTCCACTTCCGTGTATGCATTCGAAGAGCCCCCATGCTTGGACAAGTAACTGTCATACTAGCACACACAAGAGTTAAACAGGAAGTGAAATAGATGGAAGAGAGTTGTGAAAATAGGCTTGTATGATGAGGTTATGCATATACCACATATTAAGATGAACTAGATGTTGCATTCAACAAGTATATAGATCTTTGTCATGCTGTTTTCATCCTAACTTGATGCACTGTGGACTTGAGAACTAATCGACTTTATCCATTAAATTTGTAAGAAAAAACTAATGCATCTCTCCCTCTTATACGATTGCCACTTGTAAGAATTTCGATTTTAAAACAGGCTCAGTTTATTTATTATTGGGGCATATACCGCTTCTAGGCTTCTAGCAACATAGATACGAGTATTAAGTTGCAGAAAGACCAATACACTTAATTGTAAAAACATTTTATATTGGATTTTTACAAGAGGCAAGAGCGCATGATTTTTTGGGTAAAACATGGTTTCCAACCTTTTGGCCGACTAATCCACGAGATTTGAACCCCCCGCCACACATAATCAAACTGGATAAAGCCCTCCCTTTTCAGAAGATTGGCGTGGCCACTTCAGGATTGTTCGCACTGATTGTTTGCACCTATCAGAATTTGAACTTGAGACCCCTCACATTTGAGTGATGATAGTCCCAAGCCTTTTGCCACTAGGCCACCCCTAAGTGGTTATTAGAGCGCATGTTGCACATATGAAGATGGTGTAAATTTAATATTTGATGCATCACTAATATCTAAAGGTAGCAAAGTGAGCGAGTCACAGAGGTTGGGTAGTAGGTCAAACGGTTACTTTTAGTACGGGTCTAAAAATGTCAGGTTGGATAAACCCACCACCAATGTTGTGTCCATTTTGAAGTGTCAAGTATTTCAACAAAGTAGCTAATAGTGTAATATGATTACATATACCATGATACAGAGTATAACAATAATAGATTAATGTTTCAATAAAGTTGTAGGGAAGGTTGTATGCATCAAACATACACATTCCGTAACTTTCAACTTGTTCAGCTCAGTTGAAATCTTTTAAGCAAATTGTTTGATTTTTAATTTTTTTACTATAAAAGATAAAACATAACCCGCATCGACATGTTCATAAGTACATGAACGAGAAGCCTAACAACTAAAGACTTCTCTTTGGCATCAATTTTCAAAACCCTGAGTGAATGGGTATCTTTCCAAATAAAGCACTAACTAAATACTAAATAGTGAGAAAAACCTCATTCTCGTCTGGAAATTCAGCACTCCCCATGAAAAGCATGTGTTCTGCAATAACGCATGTAATGAGTACCATTTGACCACCAATCAGAGCAAACCAACAAGCATCATTTACTTTTAGCAACATTACCACGTGATAAAATGCATCAAACATAAGTTGTCGTAAACTGTTGTTTATGTGCTTCATATTGAAGCTTCCACCACCATATCAATATAGCCAATTTTCAAATTTGTTTGTGTATTTCTCATTTACAGGGTAAATGATGTAAAGCAAAATAGAAAAGCAAAACAATACCAACTAGCTATCGTAAACTGTTGTTTACGTGCTTCATATTTAAGCTTCCACCACCATATAATATAGCCAACTTTTAAGTTTATTTGTGTATTTCTCATTTACACAGCAAATGATCGAGTAAAGCAAAAGAAAACTAACTTCTATATCGTAAACTGTTGTTTATGTGCTTCATATTTAAGCTTCCACCACCATATAATATAGCGAACTTTTAAGTTTATTTGTGTATTTCTCATTTACACAGCAAATGATCGAGTAAAGCAAAAGAAAACTAACTTCTTATATATCTAGAACAAAATATACACAACTGGAAATGTAATACATGTTTGGTGACTCCAACTAAATGTCTATTTAACTCTATAAAGTATAAACATTCAAATCTTTCCAGATAACACAGCACGCTATAGCGCAATTCTGAGATACAGGTATAATAGGACCAGAACATACCAAGAAAGTGTGCAAGACCCTGTGCCTCTAAAGGATCACGAAAGCTTCCCATCCCAACACACATTGCTGCAGCAGCCTGCAGAAAAACAACAATAACTGTCTCTATAAGTCTCTGCAAATTCAACCTAATCAGCTCCACAGCCATAACTTAATTTCCAAACTTTTACTACATTATATCCTAAACAATCCAAAATTTCCATTAGTAGCTAACAGCGACAAACCAAAGTAAAAAAGAAATAAAGGAGACAGCTTGTACTATGTAAAATCAATCAGAATCGAATTAACGGAAACTTTGAAGTCGCGTTCAGTTCCATAACTATTTTCCACAGTGAAAGAACAGCAATGACAAATTACATAAGGTTATCAACCGATACTTGCTATGGCTGCAAACTTAAATTATAACAATTGTAAAAAGAGAAAAACCTAATAATACTCCTTTTGAAATACAAATGAAACCCAATGATTAAACCTATTACTGCATTGTCATTATAACATATTTTGATACTGACATCAACCACAGTGATATTTAATAGCTAAAAATTAAACTAATCAAAAATTGTAAAGTCTCATTCAGTTCCATAAACTCTATAGTGAAAGAACAGCAGAATAAAACTGCTAACTAACTCAGAATTATCAAATGATGCTTGCTATATTACAAAATATAACATTGTAAAACACCAAAACCTAAGGGTCTCCTTTTAAAATACTCAAAAGAAAAACTCAAAGCTCGTCGATTAAACATGTTATTGTAGTTCAACTAAAACATCTTGCATCCATCATATTTCCATTAAATAGCTGAAAATGAAGATCAAATTAATCTAGCTGTACAGTCTCATTCAGTTCCATAACCAATTCAACCTTATAAGCTCAACAGCCGTTACTTAGTGCGTCTTGGGAGGTATCAAAACAATTAATACTTGAATCGGATTTCCACATTTTTCTCTGTATAATCTAAACTATCTATAAGTAGCTAATAACCACAGACATAGTATTTCCGTAAAATCAGATCAAAATTGTAAGTCAGCAAAATAAAATTGAGTACAACATAGATTATAACATTATTATAAATTATAAAAATCAGCAAAACCTAATAATAGCATTTGTAACAAATTATACAAAAATCGTTCTTTAAACATGCTACCGCATTGCCATTATAACAGACTTTGATACAAAATCTATTAACTTTTAATTAAATAGCTTAAATCTAGCATAACCTAATAATCTCCTTTCCGAATGCTCAAAACAAATTATTCGAAACTCATCGTACTATAGTTTGAAAAAACAAGCAGTAGATGCAACCAGCATTAGTAGCTCTTAGCAGTAGTTGTTTGTTGTTTCAAAATAGTGTTTGGTAACATAGCTATTGCTGCAATTATAAAGTGTACAAATGTACAATGCGTAAAACCTAAACGCTGAATGCTTCTTTTATTAGCATTTCAAATAGAAGCATTTAAACAAATTTCAAAACGTAAACGGTGAGCAATGAGCATTTTGAATTTTAGTAGTCGTTTGGTAAAAGAGTGGTGAGCTTTGGCTAATTTTAAGGAAGGCTAGTTTTCCAATGCTTCTTTAAGAGCGGTTCACAGCTCACCTACTTTTAACAAACACACCCATTATATTCAAACGCTAAACGCTCCTAAATGGTCCAAATAGCTCGTCGCCAAATACATCTACATTACAGCATAAAAAATCGACTGTGTAATCATGTAACGCTTCAACAATAACTACAATATAACTTATAACATGTTAACAACAGCAAAACCTAATAATCACATTTCTAACAAATAACACAAAAACTCATCAACTACCGCATCTTCATTATAATATAAGACTACTGTAACTAATAAACGCAGTACTATCAAAACTCATCGTACTATAGTTAGCAGCTACAAGTAGCTGCAAGCAGCATTAGTAGCTCTTAGCAGTAGTTGTTTGTTGTTTCAAAAGAGTGTACAATGACGTAAAACCTAAACGTTGAACGCTTCTTTTATTAGCATTTAAATTAGAATCATTTAAACAAAATCCAAAAGCTAAACGCTCGTTTTTCAAACAAGCAATATATTCATAATTCATACACTAAATGGTCCAAATAGCTCGTCGCCAAATACAGCACAAAATCGACTAACAAACTCAGTGTAAAATCATATAATGCTTCAACTATAACTACAATAACATGTTAACACCAGCAAAACCTAATAATCGCAAATTATAACAAATTACACAAAAACTCATCAACAACCGCATCTTCATCATAATATAAAACTAACTAATAAAAGCGGTGCTATCAAATAACGCTTACGCCACAAAACAATCACATTTCTAACAAACTACGCATAACTCGTCATTTAAATACCTCTAAACATCTTCAAATCACATAAGAAAGGAAACGAGTGATAAAATAAATATAAAGTTGATTATATAAACCTTCTTAGTCTGAGCAGCATTCTTCTTCTCTTCATCATCATCCTCCTCATCTTCGTCCATGTCCTCATCGTCTTCTTCTTCATCCTCCTCGTCTTCGTCGTCGTCGTCGTCGGAGTTTGTAGCGACGGATTTCGGCGGACCGTCGGCGTAGATATCAGGATCGTGAACGACTAAAGCGCATAGGCCGTTAGGGAGCTGTATGTAACGGTATAACCGTCTGTCGTTTGGTGATTTGATGACGATGTCGTCGGATGAGAAAGTCGTGCCGGTCATCGTCGTTGATGGAAGTGTGTGTGTGTGTGTTTTAGTGTGTGTTTGGTTTGGTTTGTGAAAGTGGCGGAAAGGAATGTACGTGCCCTATTTCATATGCTTCTTCGGCCCCTCTCAAAGGCCTGATAAAAGATTCGTATTTCTTTCTTTTATTCGTTATGATCTTTAAAATTACATATATATTTAACCAAGTGACAACACTTGGTTAGCTTAGCTTAAGTTTGCGAGCATAGTAGTGCATGTTTGGCGAGACACTCAGAATCATTGATATTGCATTATACGACTCAGGTGAGTAACATATTTAACTGTAGAAACGGGTTTTTGATAACTCGTTAATGTGCAACTCTATTTGTGGTGCTCCCGTTCATGTTCACATTTGTGTTACGCGTTTATATTGTTATAATTATACAATATTGTTCTTAAATGACTTACATATGAAATGTTTATGTGTGATATATGTTAGACGGGTCAAAACAGCCCCAAATGACCTGTTTGGATTTAGTTAAGCATTTTTAACTTTTTAGTGCAATATTATTTATATAGCATCCTAAGTGGACGACATAGCTAAATCAGCCGTCCTTAGTATAGACGTCTTAAGTGGACGACACATGTTATTATGTCATGACATGCTTCGAAATAGAGCCTAGACATCCTTAGTGGATGATCGAGCCTTTACTAGTGTCTCATCTCGTAAATGGGACTTAGACATTCTTTGTGGATAATCGGTGTGTATAAACGGCTCAAAGTCATGAAATATTTGACTTAGATGTCCTTAGTGGACGACTAGAAGATTTCTAGTTATAATGAACCAATGCGGGTTCATAGCGTCTTAAGTGGACGACTAGTAAAAGAACCAGCTTCTTTACCAAGTTTAAAGAGTCATTGTTATGTATTTTGCAAAGTTTAGTATTTTAAAAATGTGCACTTGAAATAAGCCCGATGATGTAAAAGATACGCTTCCGCTAGTTTTATCAATGTATACAGTTTACAGATATATATTCCAAAAAAAATTAAAAAAAAATAAATAAAATTGGGTGTTTCAAGTTGGAACTTGTAACATCTCACCTACTGTCCGCTTTGCTTTAATTTTTCGGCCCTCGTGTGAGACTTCCCGGTAGGTCACCCAGGCCAGTACTACTCTCACACGAGAACGCTTAACTATGTAGTTCCTGAGAATCGTACTCGCAGTAGACCACAAAATGTGTTGTGTCTGATAAGGTGAATGTTATTTTTATATACCGAGCATCTCTCCAGGCCTCTGTCGATGTGGGGACCAAAGTGGTTAACTTTATGGGTTAATTTTTTTTACTTTCAATCCTTTGTGCATGCAATTTGAACTCTTCATAGGAGTATTTGTTATTTTATGCGTTAATGAGTGTGAAGTCGATATTAGATAGTAAATGGCTCTTAACATATGCAAATTTTTGCTACACTTTCAGTCACTCTGATGTAGAGTCTCCTTTATAACTATACACTTACTCTGATGGGTGTGTGGTTGTGCTCAAAGTTAGCCATCTTATAGTGTATGGGTAAATGTAAGCAATCTTCCAACACTAGTCTCGTATAGAGTTGTGACCGTCTACATCAGTACATTTTTACGTCCTCCTTGCCCTGCCCTAGAGGGATTGGGTATTGTCGTTCTACTTTATTTTCAAAATGATAAAATCATATTTATCGAAATAGGTCGGAAGTGCTAAAAATTATATAACATAACCTTATATCTCCTTTTTTTGAAAAATAATAATGAAAAAATATTTAAGTATGTTAATTTGATAAGATATGATGTAGATTTGACAAAAGTAAAAATATTTTTCAGTTTGATGTTCATGATTTGTTTTTCAATTTGATAATATGTTAATTTTTACTGTAAAGCTAAACGTGTTTGTTATACCATACAAGTCACTCGCAAACTAATGCATCTTTTTAACACCAACAATATACGTAGACACTCAACAGTCAAAAGAGACAGAGAATGTAGTTGAAGATCAGTAAATGAACATTAAACCCACCAATTAAACATCAAACTTGGACTATCTATTAGTTTCACACGGATCCATCAAACTTCACTTTCACCCCTATTTACCAAACACATTAAACCACGCCAAACACACACTTTTTTAATACAAGCTTATTTACATAAAGAGTTTTGAATGCGAACACCCTGGCTAAAACACAATAGAACCAAACTGTGACAAGTGGTAAATTTGAGAACCCGGCTTAAAATGCCGCATTATAATTAAAACGAATCGTTAAAATTCTTTGTTAATACAAATATCGCCTAAAAACGTTATTTATATTTTACGATCTTTGCTAAGTTTTGTTAATGACAAAGTATGAACTTTAGCTAAGAGTAAATCATCACTTTAAGTGTTTAAGTCTTGTTTAACTAAGGTTCACATTTCCTTTTAAACTAAACATTGTTTTTATTTCTTAAATTAGAAAGTGTCTTGTCATATCATATTTATTTCTTTAAATAGAATTGTCACATCACACTTATGGCAAGTTTTGTCAATATGCATTTATGTGTTTGACTAACTTTGTAGTGACTTGCAAGTTTGGTGTTTGACTAGTGTAATGTGATGTGACATTGTTTGGTTGCTAGGATTTATGAGACAAGACCTTATTTGGTTTGAAGAGTTATTGCATAAACCTACTGCAGACCCGGCGGTACCCTGGGGGTACACGGGCGGAACCCATCTGAGGGTTCCGCCTGATCCGCCAAGCATGCAGTATGGTGTGCTATAAATACCAAGCCATAACTTGATTTTTGGCTAACCCTTTAGGACTTATTCTCACATATTCTCTCAACTAACTCAGTAACCCTTGACTTGTGTGATTCTCTTATATAGCAAGGAACTCCACAAGATCATTCAAGAAGTTGCAAGCTTCAACTCTAAAGTTGCAAGTCTTGGTAGCTTGATCATGTATAAGCTTTGGTAGGTTATACTTCATGTGTGTCATGTATGTAGAAGTTATAGAACTCGGCATCTAGCTTTGTGTCGGTAAAAGTGTAAGCGACGAATGGGAGTGGTTGTACCCTTGTAAAAGAACTCGACATCTAGCTTTGTGTCGGTAAAAGTAGAGGCGACGTGTAAGGTTTTCTCCGCCGGTGAAAGGAGCTTGTTGATTAGTGTTTATAACTCTCGAGTTGGAAACTCGGGGCGTGGATGTAGGGCAAGGAAAAAGAGTCCTTGTAGCCGAACCACGATAAACTATCGTGTTGTGGTTTGATTGTTTCTTTCTCTACCTTTGCTTATTATATGTTGTTGTTTAGTTAGAATTGTTGACAACATATAAAGCTTTTCAAAGAACCAAAACAAGTAATGTTGTTCTTACATCTTTAAACATAAGTAAAGCTTTTCAAAGAACTAAACAAGCAAAGTTAGGATCATTACAAGTAAAGCTTTTCAAAGTATGAAACAAGTTAAGTTGGAATTGTTACTCACATGTAAAGTCTATTCAAAGAATCAAACATATTAAGTTGTGCTTATATCTTTAACCAAACGTCAAGTTCTCAAAGGTTATTTAAGCTAAATAAGAATCGAAAAAGCGGTAAACTATTCAACCCCCCTTCTAGTTTTCCACAATTGGCATCAGGAGCTACGTTACTCAAGATCTTTAAAATAGAATGTATTTTAAAACTTGGATCGATCCATGGATTTTGAAAATCTCAAAGAAGGGCAACCTATTAAAAACCAACCGCTATTTGAAAAAGAAAACTTACTTGAATGGAAAAGTAATTTTGAAAACTATGTGAAATCAATTGATCAAGATCTTTGGCATATTATTTCTTTTGGTAATTTCAAACCAAAGAAAACAAGTTTTTGAAAACCAAGATAACTATCTTAAACTTGATAAAAATACTAAAGCTAAAACAATGCTTTACAAAGCTTTAGTACCAAATATGAAAGAATGTATTTTTGTCAAAAGGCTAATGATGTTTGAAAAATATGGTAAACTTTCATCAAGGAATATGTCAAGTCAAAGATGATCAATTTGATCTTACATATGAATTAGAAGTTTTAGAAAAACTAATTGATAGACACTTAGTAGAAGTTAATACATGTGCTACTAGTTTAAATGTTTTAAATGAAGGTACAAGTGAAGATGAGTACGTGTGTTTTGATGAACCTGCTTGCGTATCTTGGAATGTAATGGATGTTGACGAAGACAATGATCCGGTAGTTTATTGTCAACTTATTGATACAACAAGCAAGGTGTTAGTTAAGGTGATTACTCGTGTCAAGCTCGTAGTAGTCTTGCTTGCGATTCATGGAATAACTCGGATGAATATGAAGTCAATCATCCGGTTTGTGATTCTTAACTAGATAAAACATCAAACAAGGTACACTTTGAAACCAAACTCTTTTGCTTTGATTAATTTATCCTAGAGTTTTCTGAACTAGAAAATGAGTCTAAACATTTGTGCAACATGGACCTAAAAGCTATCTTCAAGAATGGGTCTTCAAAATCTCTTAAGAATATCTTTAAAAAGGAAATCTTATTAGAAGATAAAATGTCTAGAATTAAGAGTAATGTTGAAATTAATCTAGAATGTAAATTATGTCTAGATTACAAACATGAGATTAAAATGCAAAATGAGAAAGGAAAAATTATTAGTTAAATTTCATGAAAGCTCAAAATCTCTTGAAAGATTGTTGAGGAGTCAAAGGTTGTTTAAAGATAAAACCGGATTAGGATTTAACTCAAAAGCACCATTAACTAATAAAACAAAGCAAGTAAAATTTGTCTAACCTAGAAGAGAGATTTAGAGATAATTCTATATCTAATAGAAACTCATGATAAAAGAATTAAGATTATCATACTCTATGCTTTTATGTCGTCAAACCAAGTTTTTACGCATAATGCTTATCCGCTTGATAGCATCTCTATGCAATTTAAAAGGTACGCATTACTTAAAATTGACTTTGGTTATATCTTGTCTCTAGCATTATGTGTTCAAATATGTGTTATTTGTAATACTCTAGAGTGTTTACCTGCTATTTGTAAATAACTAAGATTAGATTCTACACAACAAGAAATTTAGTCTTTAGTACTAGTAGGAGATATAAGGTGTTTTGGTTATTTAATCATCAAGAGATAAACACGAAAAACTCTTGAGTATGTCTCACTCAACTCTTGCTTACAAGTGAGCTAACTAAGAATTTCCTAAGTGTTAAAATGTCTAACACTTTTGTGATGCTTGCAAAACAAACCTTTGTTAAATAACATTCTCAAACACCATACTTTGAGTCTTAAATTGTGTTTTTCTTCAATCACTTCTTTATGATAATCTCACATAAAACACACAAGGTGAAATAAATCACATTAGCATATATTAGGATGTGTGAAAGAAAATGAGTTTTCAAACATCTAGGATTTACACATCAAATATGACACATAGTCTAATGATGTTGTACCTCTTGGACTTTTTAAAAATAAATAGAGTTCATAGTGTCTTAAGTAAGAAAACCCAAAGAGTCGAGGAGTCGTTGAATATGACATTTAACGAGTGATCTCCTCCTTCTATGATATCATCTTTGGTAGATGATAACTTAGTCGAAAGTCCAATGATGGCAAGACAAGCATGGAGTAAAAGTACAAAACAACATCTTCTCACCTTGTGTTAAACATTGAATCAAGTAAAATTGACATAAGTTATAAAACTTGATTTATAGGTCATTAGTTGTGTCTAAACAAATTCAACAAAAACAATTTTTGGAATCTAGAATAAAACAACTAGTGAAACGAAATTGATATTTCAAAGTAATCAAGTGAGTATAGTATCAATATTTGAAAGACCTTTTGATAATAAAAGCAAGCCACAAAAGCAAGGGATTTTAACTTAAAGACATTCCTAGTTGCTCTCTTGTTCTCAATGGTTAAGTTATTGATGACTTATCAAGAATGAGATTAGTAAATCCGTAGGTAAAACTAAATGTAGAGAAATGTTTGAAAGCTACTTGTTCTCATAACAATTAGATTCAACATTATGTTTAGCTTTTGTCTATGTGCTAGTGTTAAAGAAGATCCTAAAACAACTCTTTAGTTGAGCCTATTTGGATACATCATAAGGTACTACACAACTAGGATTATGGTCTCCCAAAAGAACGGGAATAGAAACCATAGTGTATGCCAAATGGAATTATGTCGGTAATAAGTTTATAAGAAAAGCACAAGTGGTACTTGCACTTTTATACTTACTTACCCAATGATTCTCCAAAACGCGTAAGATTCTCAAATTAGTATCGGATGGAGAAGCACATCAACAAGCTCCGCTTGAACAAGCAAACTCGCATCAACAACGGAATTCATCTTATCAACATTGTTATACCTTCAACAAAGGAAGCATCGACTTCAGCGAAAATTCAATCCATTATGTTCTTAATTGAAATATTGTGATCCATCATCATCGTCTTGGTAAAAAATGTTCATTGAGGAACATCTTAACTAAGAAAGTCTTATACGTTAACCATTCTATCAACGTTCTCACAAAACCTCTTGAATGAGAAGCATTCATCATCCCTAGGCTTAGTCAAGGACTCATAAGACCTAAAACCTTAGTTTTGAACATTAGGATAAAACCACAAAAATCAAGACAATTCCTTTTGAGTTTTCCCTGCAGATCCCACGGCACCCTCAGACCATACGGGCGGAACCCACTTTTTGGTTCCGCCTGGTCCGCCAAAGCCACAGAATGTTTTATTTAAGTTCAAAACTAAACACCTCTTTACTCACAACTCCAACTTACCATCAGCCCATAAGATTCACAAAATGAACAAAACTTCAAGCATATTCCTCATAACCTTTCATCACTCGAACCTCAAATAACCAATGTGAAATGATAAACCGAGTTATCCTTTGTCATATCAATATCGAGTCATCCACCATTTCCATGCCCTCAAAGAAACCAAGAGTCAATATCATCTTCACCAATAACTTCACCGAGTCATCTTCATAAGAAGATTTCACAATGTAATCAAATAAGTGTGTCATCCCCACTATAACCTAATCTATTAAGATTAAACCACAGTTCACCACATTGTTAAAACAAATGACAAACGTCATTGAAACATCACTTGCATTACAAAACATTTTTAAGCATCAAAATGAGTCAAGTCAACCGCACCTCCACATTGTTTTCATATAGGCACACACTAGAACATACACATTACAATAGTCATTTACTTAAATGTGAAACTTTGATTTTCTAGGAATCATCATGCCTCCTCTAACTCACTACGACCACAAGGACACCATCAAGTACCTACCCAAACACCACAAAACCAAAGGTCTCACTCAAACTCAAATTGTTGTCTTCAAAGCCTTAGAAAAACGATATGTCCCTAAGGGTAGAACCATTGATCCATCATTCTTAGAAGGTACAAACCTATACACGGAATTTGCCACAATCAACTTTGAGTATCTCTTAGAAATCGACGAGCCTATTTGTTCTAGGTTCATTTTAGAATTATATGCATCCGTCACCCTCTCCAAGGATGAGTACGGTCGCATGTCTATTAACTTTAGGGCTAGTAGTCATTAATACTCCTTCACTCTCGAGGAGTCTGCTCAAATCCTAGGTGTCTCAAACCATGGTACTTCCCTCTCAACTCTTGACACACTCTTTGACCGCATCTATCCCTATGATACCCCTCTTGTGTCCAAAAATGAACTACATGACCACCTCTTCATTAGGACCACCAACACTAGGAGAACTAGAACCGGAAATGAGGTCATCTAGGACCCATATGGTATGGAATTCAATGAACTCAAGCCCCAATTAAAGGAATGGGAAGAACTCCTTAGAACCAATGAAATTAGCACCATAGGAAACCGGGATCACATCAATGTTTGTCTTAGCTACATGCTCTATAGCATTTCCACCGGTCAACCTTTTAACTTAGCCTATTACCTCGCCAAAAGAATGACCGACATACCTTTGGTAGGAACAACCGCTCTTCCTTATGGAATGCTTCTCACCCGCCTCTTTAGAACAATCTCACCCATTCCTCCTAACGATAATGGAATGTGCCTTGACTATTCTCTCATTCCTCACATCTTCGTTCCTCTAAGTGATAAACAAGTTTTCAAAGGTAAGGGCAAACGTACTCGCTCACCTACACCATCATCATCATCATCTGACATGAGAAAGGATGATTAACTTCCTAACTCTAAGTTACCTCCTTTAGACTACCTTATAGAACTCCCCGTCATTGAAAATGTATCCGAAGAGTTCAAGCAAACCAAAGGAATTTTCAAGTGCTTTGGAAGGTACATAAGCAAGCTCAATAAGAGGATAGACCGGTTATGAGACGATTAAGGAGTGTTTGGCTTAAGAATGCTTTAGAATCGTCTTTGTGTTAAAACTACGTGAATTATGTGTTTTTCACTTTCATGGTTTATTATGTTTGTTTGATTATGTTTGTATGAACTTTTATGCATAATGACAATGTTTAAGGTGTTTGTCATTTTTTTTATGCTTATGGCAATTCTTACTAAGTATAGTAAAATCCTCGACCTCAAGGTCAAAGTCCCATGATATGTATGTTTACATGTCTAATTTTTGCATTGCCTAACCAGAAATACCTTATCTCTTTGATTTTAGGAGTTTTCGAAAATTTTGAAAATCGTCTCGCGGGTCAAAAACGCGGACTGCCTAATTTTTTACCCCTGGCGGATTTGGCGGTACCCAAAATTGGGGTCCGCCAGTGTATTTTCTGGGAATTCCAGAAATGGCCCAACGGACCAGGCGGTACCCTCAAATGGGTTCCGCCAGTGTCTTCTGAGGGTTCCGCCAGACACCTGCAGAAAATTCTTCCATTTTTCTTAAGTCCAAAACTTGTAATGTGTCAAAACCATTATCCTAAGTGAGAAACATCTTCCATTAACTCCAATAACCATATTAGAACAACTCTCACTCACTAAAACAATTAGGAAGCCACTTCCCTCCAAAAAATTCAAATTCAAACATAACTAACCCAAGGAACCCTTTTAAAGGATCCTTCAAACCATTGAAACATTTTCAACCAAATCACATCCCATGATCACAAAGCATTGAGTGCATATGTTGATCTTTCACTCCATCCTATTCCATTGAATTAACATCAAATGATGTGACATGGTCATGAAAATCATTTGAAACCTCATTCTTTGAATAGTAGAACATCAAATCCAAACACCCATTTCAACACCTTTTCAACCTTATAAATTTGAAAGTTTTGCAACAATTCAAATCACACCATAACCATCAAAATCCTTCTCAAAAACCACTAGGATTAGTGTCAAACCTTGTTGCTTCAACAAAACCATCAAGTCAAGCTCATCATCTTCAAGTGATGCTTCGCTTAACACTTCTTCACCTATCCAAGATTTCCTTAACCTCACTACCTCAACACCAGCCTCAACACATTTCAATACCAATGTGATCACTATTCAAGATTTGCTTAATCTTGCTACTTCAACACTTACACCAATGGAACTTTTCCATACACCACCAACATCACCACATCCACTATTGGAAACTTTTGAAAACCTATCACCTAAACCATCAAGCCCTCCATCATTGTCACTCTTTGACACCATTGCCGAAATGGAAACCCATCAACAACCAATATTCCAACCAAACGAGTCATTGGATGATGCACCTCATCCACCGTCATTGCTTGAGAGTTTGGCCTACCTTTATGCTAAATCCTCAATTTTTCCAAATGATCAAGGTCATACACACCTACAATCATTTGTGTTTTACCCCATTCACAAAAACCTTCATGGTAACCATTTACAAATAACCAAGCCTACACCATTTTGTTCAAATAACAACCACCACAACAACAATAACTACCACCACCACAAGAACCTTCCCAACACTTTGAATCTCTATTTTCTTCGTATAAGAAAATAAAAGCATCTCAATGATCTTCCACCAAGACCAACAACAACCACCACCTTTCACAAATGAATAACCAAGGTCATTGCTAAACCAAAATGAGTCTTTCGACCACAACCAACCACCACAACAAGAGTATCATCACCCAAAACCATTGTTGTTTCACCCTATCCAATAAAATGAGGTTTATCCTAAACCACATTGTGGAACGTCTCAAGTTTAGAGTCTCCAAAATGAAACAAAACCGTTTCTTTTGGAAAATGTTGCTCATTAAAACCAACAAACCAAGTTTAGAGTACCAACACCACCTCAAGTTTAGAGTCTCCAAAATGAAACAAAACCATTTCTTTTGGAAAATGTTTCCCATTTAAACCAACAAACCAAAACCCGTGTCACCCTCTCAACCTTCAAAATAAAGCCCGCTACAACCACAACCCACATTTTCTTCCTTAAACAACCTTAGCCTTGTTTTTGGAAAATGTTTCTCACAAAGGAAAATGATGATTTCCTTGTAGCTTTTTTATGGTCGTAGCTTATTTGTAGTTTTTTCTTTATTTCTAGAGGTAGGATAGTGTAACCAAAATTTCTTGTCTTTGACTTTTTAAGAAGTCTAAATTTTACATGAAATGAATTTCATTACACTACAAGGTTTTCTTTGTTTGTTGACCATTTAGGTATGATGTGTGAACTATACCTTGTTATGGTACCATACATAAATCTTGTGCTTTAGAAACTAACCTCTCTTTTTGTAGGTTCATTATCCATGTTTTCCTTCCTTGATACTCCATTTAGGGGAGTAATATTCAAGGGGGAGCATGAGTGTTGTACTATTTCACTTCACAACTCTTAGTTGTGTTTTAACATGAAACACTTTCATGACTTATCTTGTGCGGAAACTAACTTTTCTTTTGTAGGTTCAAAATCCATGTCTCCTCTCTTGGCACTCCATTTAGGGGGAGTATCGACCAAGGGGGAGCATGGCCATTATTCCGCTTCGCTTCTCTACTTTTTGTTTCGACAAAAAGGGGGAGAATTTATATTAAACTTGTTCTACTTTTAATATTTCCGCTTCGCTAACTCTTTGCAAAAACAAGTTTTAATATTAACTTTATAAGACTTAACACTAAATCTTATGGCTTACTTTTGAATAAAGTTTATGTTTTGTCATCAACAAAAAGGGGGAGATTGTTAATACAAATATCGCCTAAAAACGTTATTTATATTTTACGATCTTTGCTAAGTTTTGTTAATGACAAAGTATGAACTTTAGCTAAGAGTAAATCATCACTTTAAGTGTTTAAGTCTTGTTTAACTAAGGTTCACATTTCCTTTTAAACTAAACATTGTTTTTATTTCTTAAATTAGAGCATCTACAATGCATCAAGTCTTTAAAGACTTGATGCATTTAATGCAATAAATGCATACTACAATTAATAACAAAGACTTTGAAGAATGACTTGGAGTTTACCAAGCTTTTGTAAAAAGCTTTTCAAAAAGCTTTGAATGCAATGCTAAAAACCACTCTCAAAAAGCTTTTTAGAATAGTAAAAAGCTATTGTTGGTTTTTGCATTGGAGATGCTCTTAGAAAGTGTCTTGTCATATCATATTTATTTCTTTAAATAGAATTGTCACATCACACTTATGGCAAGTTTTGTCAATATGCATTTATGTATTTGACTAACTTTGTAGTGACTTGCAAGTTTGGTGTTTGACTAGTGTAATGTGATGTGACATTGTTTGGTTGCTAGGATTTATGAGACAAGACCTTGTTTGGTTTGAAGAGTTATTGCATAAACCTACTGCAGACCCGGCGGTACCCTGGGGGTACACGGGCGGAACCCATCTGAGGGTTCCGCCTGATCCGCCAAGCATGCAGTATGGTGTGCTATAAATACCAAGCCATAACTTGATTTTTGGCTAACCCTTTAGGACTTATTCTCACATATTCTCTCAACTAACTCAGTAACCCTTGACTTGTGTGATTCTCTTATGTAGCAAGGAACTCCACAAGATCATTCAAGAAGTTGCAAGCTTCAACTCTAAAGTTGCAAGTCTTGGTAGCTTGATCATGTATAAGCTTTGGTAGTTTATACTTCATGTGTGTCATGTATGTAGAAGTTATAGAACTCGACATCTAGCTTTGTGTCGGTAAAAGTGTAAGCGACGAATGGGAGTGGTTGTACCCTTGTAAAAGAACTCGACATCTAGCTTTATGTCGGTAAAAGTAGAAGCGACGTGTAAGGTTTTCTCCGCCGGTGAAAGGAGCTTGTTGATTAGTGTTTATAACTCTCGAGTTGGAAACTCGAGGCGTGGATGTAGGGCAAGGAAAAAGAGTCCTTGTAGCCGAACCACGGTAAACTATCGTGTTGTGGTTTGATTGTTTCTTTCTCTACCTTTGCTTATTATATGTTGTTGTTTAGTTAGAATTGTTGGCCACATATAAAGCTTTTCAAAGAACCAAAACAAGTAATGTTGTTCTTACATCTTTAAACATAAGTAAAGCTTTTCAAAGAACTAAACAAGCAAAGTTAGGATCATTACAAGTAAAGCTCTTCAAAGTATGAAACAAGTTAAGTTGGAATTGTTACTCACATGTAAAGTCTATTCAAAGAATCAAACATATTAAGTTGTGCTTATATCTTTAACCAAACGTCAAGTTCTCAAAGGTTATTTAAGCTAAATAAGAATCGAAAAAGCGGTAAACTATTCAACCCCTTCTAGTTTTCCACATTCTTTATAAAGTTTTCAGGAATTATGGGTATTGAGGATTGATTATGTGAATTATCGTGATATATTGAACGTTTGATTACACTATTATTTTAGGCACTACGCGACGTCGGCACTAGAAACCCTAATAAAATGAAAACAAACAAGAAACGGTCACGTTGTATTTAATAAACGTATTTATGATCAAAATTCGTTGAAGAATGGTTTAAATCAAATGACGAAGGTTATAACCCATTTTAGTAACATTTAATATTTGATACACGCTAAAACAAGTGTTTTGGGGAATTTATGAGAATTGCAGCGATAGTCCCTATAACCAACCCCTCACCATAAATAAATTACACCTAAGGACTAGATTGCAATAACCAAACACTACACCCCCTTTATTATTCATCTTACCCTAACCCTAAACCATTTAAAACAATCTCATCATCTTCATTCCTCCCTCTCTTCTCTCTTGCTGTCGCCGGCTGCCACCACACCAAACCATCGTCACCGCTACTGCTACTACCCCACCTCCACCACCAAAATTACCAAAATCTTCTCCTCTACCCCCTACTATACTATGCACGCCCTTAAGACGACTCCACCACCAGAACACCACCGCCGCCATCATCTTAACATTTAATCTTGTAGATCTATTGAAGAAATGTGAGAAAACGCGTTTACACGCATGGTTTGACTCGGTCTCGAGTCAAACTCGTGACTAATCTTATGATTTCGGGTTCAAATGAAATGGGTTTTGGTATTTTCTTATGATTTGAACTAATAAAAATTGTTTGGTATCAATCTTATGTCGTGTTATGTGGGTCGAGTGAGTTCCAACCGTGAGCTAATGCTCACGGTGTTCCTGATGATGTTCAATCTTCTTGTTGTTTTTGACATATGGTTTTCTTGATGTCTTCTATTCTTGTTGTTGGTTAACCTTGTTTGGTTGTTATGGTTGATTGTTGGATCGAATTTGGTATAGTTTTGATGTCATTTGATTTGGATCCGTGGGTCTAGGATTAGATGTTGGAGTTGGTTTTGATTTTGAGGAAGTATAGTAGTTGAGGTGGGATATTGTTGTTGTCGTGGACTGCCATAGAACCAAGCCGAGACCACTAGGAGCTCGGCCGAGACATGTTGACATTGGTGGTGGTGTTGCTTTAATGGTTGTTGTCGTGGCTGGTTTGCTTCCAAAAAAAGGAGAGAGATGAGCCGGGACCGTTAAGGTCTAGGAAAATAGATTAGTAGTTGTCTGGCGAAGTGGAAATATTGATGGATTTGGATTGGATTAAGTGTTGTCGTGCCGTAGGATTTAGGGCCGGTAGTCAATATTGGGACGTTAATATTTACTTGGCAATCGACTAATTTTTATAACTTATGAGATTGTACAAAGTCAGGGTTACCTTGCCTTTCTATTCACGGTTGACTCCGACAATGCCATGACATGGATTTATACACATTTGGACTTTAGACAATGTTAGTTTATGACTATGTATGTATGTATGTATGTATGTATGTATGTGTGTATGTATGTCCTCGACCAAATATCTCAGCATATTCTCGATATTCTTACAGTTGTTGAACATACAAGGAATAAGTCGTCTTCCAAATAATTTATAGTATTCATTAGCCACATCATCAAGTTTTATGTGTCCACGACGAATTTTCAACAAGATTTCCAGAATATTTCTTTTCAAACCACATACATCGCCCGTTTTCACCCACGTTGAATCATAATTAATATCTTCTTCTTGATGGGGCCACCCGCATAAAAACGACCTAGCGTTGTTCAAAGTAGGTATATCTTTCCAGGTAGGTGAGGCTAGAATGACCATATACCGAAGGTTTCTTAACGCACACAGAGCTGGCGAAAGTGATGAATCGCCGGTGAATACCATGATATTACATGGCACAGGGTTCTCCCAGGCAAATTCTAGTACCTCAACCAAAAAAAAATTATCAAGACGGTCGTCTTTCTTCCCCGTTGGAGTATTTATAAAGGAAATCCCCGAATGGTACCATTAATCTCTTACATGCTAATGTATATTTCTAATATCCTCGTATGCATTGAAAGGTTTTAAAATGTCTCCTTCTGTCTTGATTAGAGGATGATTTCTAAGTTAATTTCTTATGTAGTCGCCTACCTTCTCGGGCAAGATTTCTTGAGGATAAGGACAAGTTTTCAAATCCCAAAATAAAGCAGTAACAAATCTAGTCCCCTTTTGATATGGGGATTGTATTTTCACCCCTGGTTGTTTCAAATTACTAAGAATAAGATCGAAAGAATTGTGGCTCGTAAAACCATATCCAGTAGCCAAATTATTTTAAGAACAAACAAATTCACATGAACATTGAAAAGTTTCCACTACTCTTGAAGAGACTCTATCTTCTAGAGCAACAAGCACCTTATACATCATATGACTAAGGGTGGCTAGAGCACGTGGATAGTCCATGTCCTTGGAGATAAGGAGGATGTAAGTTGGTGAAGGCTCATCAAGAGCAAATTGAAACATGTCTAGAATTATTGATTTATCGGCAGCCTCCGACATTTTAGATGAGACGTCTTTGATTTTGATTCCTGCGGCCTCGCATCCCTCGTTCTGTTTACTTGAAAACTGATCAGCATCCCCGTAACCACCGACTTAATAATTGGGTCTCCCAGATAGTTTTGTAAGGCCTGTGTGATATTAGCAGCTACCTGAAGTCCTGAACGTTAAGTAGATCACCAGGAGTGCTTGTGTTTTCTAGGTCCCAGCATACTCCAACACGAATATGTAATGAGGATTGCGAGATCTGCAAAAGTTGTGATTTGAGTTAAACCATGGTTTTAGTTGTTAGATTTCGTGAGAGTGACAAGCAAAATTTGTTGATGACTGCAAAGGATTATGATTCGGATTCGTGGTAATAGAGTTTTCCGGTGGAAATTTGTTAAAGGAGGGAAGATGGTGAAACTTGTTGAAGGAGGGAAGACGGAAGAGCAATTAGGCTCGGCCCAATGGAGACCACAAACATGACTTTACAAAATAATAGAAAAACCTTCGACGGTAAATGAATAGCCATGATTTTTATTTTTATTTTTTTGGTTGCTATATGGGTAATGTCAACAACGAAAACATTTGTGGCCATTTTTATCCCATCTGCGGATAAACGTTGCAACAAACAAGCTGGTGACAACGACGGAAAGAACGTCGCCGGAGAATGAGTGACGGCGAGCAGGTCACCGGGAAGAAGAAGGTGATGGAGTGAGAGGAAATGTTTTAAGGTTTCTTTAAATGTAAGTGAAGGTGATGGAGTGTTTGTTTACTCTACTCAGTTACTCACTTATGTCCAACAAACTTATCTATTTCTTATTAACACCGTACATGTCTTAACACTTTTTGTATAATGTGTGTTTAATAAAAGCTAATCTATTGTACTAATCCATCGTAGTAATTATTTAAAGGAATTTTGCTGTTGCTATAAATATAAGGGATTTTCTAAGTTATCACAAAAATACCCACAATTGTTGTCACAGTCTACCCTCTTTGAAAGAATTCCGTCTCGGAATTCAATTTGTATTATCCGATAATGTGTTGTATGAGAAGAGGTGTTGGTACTTGCAACATATTTGAGTTTCATGGCTTGGGTACTAATCAAATTTTATAATCAGACTCTTACTTTGTCTAAGGTTCACGACCTTTATAATGAGGGTCTTCAGTAAGACAAAATCAGTCATCAATATGAACTTCCTATAGTAGACGAATCATTTAGTCACTGTGTAGACACTAAGTAGTATAAGGGTTTGATATTCGTTTATTAGAACATTCGATTGCCTAATGTTTTTGTGAATCACTCCATTGCATTGAAGATGCATTACCCTAAGAACGACGTCCTTTATTAATCTTTTTTAACATATGATAATCGTATGTATGTATGTGTGTATGTGTGTGTGTGTCCTCTACCAGATCTCTTAACATATTCTCGATATTCTTACAACTGTTGAACTTACAAGGAATAAGTCATCTTTCAAATAATTTATTGTATTCATTAGCCACATCATCAAGTTTTATGTGACCACGACGAATTTTCAACAAGATTTACAGAATATTTCTTTTCAAACCACATACATCGCCCGTTTTCACCCACATTGAATCATCATTAATCTCTTCTTCTTGATGGGGCTACCAGAACGAAAACGACCCAGCGTTGTTCAAAGTAGGTATATCTTTCCAGGTAGGTGTGGCAAGAATGACCGTATACCCACGGTTTCTTAACGGACACAGAGCTGGAAAAAGTGATGAATCGTCGGTGAATACCATGATATTACATGGCACAGGGTTCTCCGAGGCAAATTGTAGTACCTCAACCAAAAAAATTTTATCAAGACGGTTGTCTTTCTTCCCCATTGGAGTATTTATAAAGGAAATCCCTGAATGTTACCATTCATCTCTTACATGCTGAGGTATATTTCTAATATCCTCGTATGCATTAAAAGGTTTTAAAATGTCTCATTCTGTCTTGATTAGAGGATGACTTCAGGTGAATTTCTTATGTAGTCGCCTACCTTCTCGGGCAAGATTTCTTGATGATAAGGACAAGTTTTCAAATCCTAAAATAAAGCAGTAACAAAGCTAGTCCCCTTTTGATATGGGGATTGTGTTTTCACCCTTGGTTGTTTCAAATTAATAAGAATATGATCAAAAGAATTATGGATCGTAAAACCATATCCAGTAGCCAAATTATTCTAAGAACAAACAAATTTAAAAGAAGATTGTAAAGTTTCCACTACTCCCGAAGAGACTCTATCTTTTAAAGCAACAAGCACTGTATACGTCATATGGCTGAGGTTGGCTAGAGCACATGCATAGTCCTTGTCCTTGGAGATAAGGAGGATGTAAGTTGGTGGAGACTCATCAAGAGCAAATTGAAACATGTCTAGAATTATTGATTTATCGGCAGCCTCTAACATTTTAGATGGGACGTCTTTGATTTTGATTCATGCGGCCTCGCATCCCTCGTTCTGTTTACTTGAAAACTAATCAGCATCCCCGTAACCACCGAACATAATAATTGGGTCTCCCAGATAGTTTTGCAAGGCCTGTGTGATATTACCATTCTGTGACACCCCCAAAATTTACAATGCAGCAGAATACCAATTTGGGTGTCACTTCATAGTTGATACACACAAGTTACATAAAACGACCTCAAAAGAGACGTTTAATAAAATGTCACATTCGATTTGATAAATCAGAGTACAAAGGTCCCAACAATTTATATTTAAAACTTAAGTTACAAGAGTTCAAAAATGACTCATTTGCATATTTAAAGAAAATAATTATCGAATATGAAGAAAACAAGTCCTTCAATGTTTGATATACACGCGGCTCCGATTGCTCCCAATGCTCAGCTAGCCAAATAATACCTGAGAAAATACATGCTAAAAAGTTAACATAAAGTTGAGTGAATCCATAGAGTTTAATAAGTAATAAGTTGAATACAAGCATAATTAAGATCATAATTTATATATAGCTAAAATTACATCAATATTTATTTTCAAAAATCTAAGACAAGCGTATATCTATTTAGGTTCATCTTAGAGCTTCGCGGCTATTTTCTTCACTTGCTTGTTCCTTGCTACTTCCTTTATTCACGGTGAGTTCATAGCCTCGCCTTTACTAATTTAAATGTTTTATAAACCTCGTGAGGGGGATACATGCTAGTTTTTACAAACTGAATACAAGTAGTTTTTGGTATGCTGGACCCGATTATATGATTATAGTGATTGAATGCTTCTTGCCAATTAAGTCCCCACCATGAAACCATTAATTCCGTAGGGAAACGCTATTATTATGGATATGCATATTAGGCTTGGCCGGCTTTGACTGGGTACGGTCACATAATCTTGAGAGTTTGGGGTAAACTGGCAATTTTTACCTCGAGGCACAAAATCATGGTTAAGGTTTCGGTTTCATAATTCTCAATACTATAATCTGATTACCCGACATGCATATGTTACATGTAGCTGCCTAATCGTTAAGGAGACCACAAGGAGCGCTTGTGTTTTCTAGGTCCCAGCATACTCCAACACGAATATGTATTGAGGATTGCGACATCAACAAAAGTTGTGATTTGAGGTAAACCATGGTTTTAGTTGTTGGATTTCATGAGGATTGCGACATCAGCAAAAGTTGCATGAGATTTTCTAAATTACTTACAAAAATACCTACAATTGTTGTCAAAGTCTACCCTCCTTAAAAGAATTTCGTCCCGTAATTTAGTTTGTGTTATCCGATAATATGGTGTCTGAGAAGAGGTGTTGGTACTTGCAACAAATTTGAGTTTCATGTTTTGGGTTCTAATCAAATTTTAAGATCAGATGTAGAGAACTTCAAAAATCAATATAATTAACAACGGTTAATTATATATTAATCTCTGTCATTATTTTAATCATCATTTTTACATAAAAATTTAAAATTTTTATTATTATATTAAATGGTCATGGTTACGATATCACAAAATTCACCAAATGACGAAACAAGTTCTCGACACGTTGGACTGTTCATAAATATTACATTGGACAAACCACAATAAATACCTATCTTATCCCCTCATCATTATGATGAGAAACCGACAAAATTACAAGTAGGAAAACACTAATAATTCACAAAGACTGATAGAAAACTCAAATAGCGAAAATTTTATTTGAATCCGTGGAAATTAATAAATAAACAAATAATAAGCATCAAAAGTGCTAATGTTACAATAATTACAATATAAATCATGGAATCTTCAATAGGTGGAACCGCTATGGCAACAAAGACCCCCACAAACACAGCAATAGCAAGAGCCACCACAGGATAAATCACTCTAATTATACTGAAAGATAAAAATGAACAAACCATTAAAAACAATAACGAGATAAATTCCTAAACGTAAAAACAAAACGAGTATTATTCCATATTTGTTACAGAGCACATAAAAACACAACAAGAACTTAATTTTAAAACAACCATAGCTCAAGATTATTACCCCATATCTTGTCTACGGTAATGGCTAGGACCGTAAGGGGTACGAAAAACAACAAGATCGCGACCAAGAATCCAAAGTCTTTATTTGGAACATACGCTAAGTAGATAGTGGCAAGGACGACATACACAATCGCCAACATAGTGATGAGGTGCGGCATTTTTGAGATGGGAAATGAGAGGAAAATGGTTGATAGAAGAAATGGAAATTAGAAAGAGGTATTTATAGGCTGAAATATAGCCGTTAGGGCACTATTAACGGCCGTTGGAATTCACTATTCCTGACCGTTAAAATATTGTGCACTAGCCGTTATTTTACTATTCATGACCACTATTTCCAATATTCATAGCCCTTAGATACATCAGTTACTTTGTCTTGTCTAGTATAGGTAAATCTAACTTAATCACGTTTCCTTAATTTTTGGAATAAAAATCTCTCGACAACCCTCTGTTCAAAATTCTCTACTCAAGTAATCACGATAAACTTGAATTTCAGGACGAAATTCAGAGTGACGGGTGGGTACTGTAGAGAACTGCAAAAATCCATATAATTAACAACGGTTAATTATATATTAATCTATGTCATTATTTTAATCACCATTTTTACAGAAATTTTTGAAATTTTTCTTATTATATTAAATGGTCATGATTACGATATCACAAAATTCACCAAATGACGAAACAAGTTCTCAACACGTTTAACGAAATATTAAACTTCACTACTTCTAATTATTCACTAATATATATTAAACGGGCCCTTAATATTTCTCAGCCCAATCGACTAGTACTATTTATCAGGTCCAAAACTTAAGCCCAAAACATTATATATATAGTTCCATGTATTTCGACTAAAAGCAAGCTACAAAATGCCTTTCGTTCTCTCAATTGGTAAACACGACACCTATATATTTTTGCACCACCTCGTTTCTCACCTAGCCGACTACAAGTATGTCGAATCTCATAATCATATGTCGACTTTTGCTATGTTTTTTAGAGGCAAAGTATTTGGCAAAAGTTCACCCAACTCGACATAGTAAAAAAATCCAAAATTTAACCGTTTTGACTCCGGTTTGTTTCTACGAGATCCTAATAATATTTCAAGCATGATTTCATGTTAGAAGTCGACTTACATCAGCTATGCACCAAGTTCTACACGATTTTTCAAATCGTGTATGTATGTATGTGTTAGTCGACATGTATATAAACCACAAGGACAAGTAACCTTTTTCTTAGCTCTCACACACCCTTCTATATTGATATAATAATCGAGATTCATTCCAAGATTTCCACATTCACTGACAATGTATTGTTACGAATGTTTCTTGCATTATTTGGACCATACGTGTTATAGAATTCTATTATATGTACTCTATCTTCATTCTCTTGTTTCTTTCATTCAAAACAATCATAATAAATTCCCTTACTATCCTAAAATAACCTCTGATCGACCAGAAGCAAAACTCTCGTACGAGTTGGAAGAAAACAAGTGTTATCGGGTTTAAGATATAAGTTTACTACTTGGGTTATATCGAACGTGATTATTTCTTGTGTTTTTCTCCTTCACTCACGACTCTCTACCACCCTAGAGGTGTTGTAAGTATCTTAGAACTCTCTTGATTCCATTTTATATGTTGATTCATGTCCATGCATCATACAAAGTTTATGTTCGAACGTATATAGTTTGATATATATTCATGAGTACGTATAATCATATAGTACACAAAAAGTGACAAGCCTCTATCTTGGAAGGCTTAGGAGTCACGTAGGACACATATTTCATGTTTAATTCTATGTTACATGCATCAAGCAAACTCATTTTGGAACTTAGTTAAATCGTATACCTAAAACTCAAAACACTTAGAAATAATTCTAAGTCTTAAACTTATATGAAAACGTCTCATGTAGTCTAAGAAAATCGTATATATTGAAATTTAACTTAACAAGTATACAATATTTTCACACCACTCGATAGACCACTTAGCTAACTATCATTTTCATTTAGACAACTTGTAAACATACTCACGTCTAGACCTTCAAAATCGAGCAAAGTGAATCGTTCAAACAACTCTTTTAAAACCAAACATTTTAGCGAGATGGGCTTTTGAGCCCAATAAGCAGTTTTAAGCACTTTGAAATAAGCTAACTTATCTAGATTTTTTGACATGGATTTAGAACATGAAGAATGATATTTTTGATAAGCTCAACTCGTCTCACGATGTACGGTTTTTAAAACGTTAACGGCCGTTTAATTAGCTCGTTAAAAACTCATTAAGTGAAAAATAAGCCATTTGGGCAAATAAGCAGTTGATATAAGTTTTAATAAGCTTCAATAAGCTCCAGAAAATTTCATATAATTTTTCCCTCTAAATTTCGGACGTTGGGACTAAAAATGCAAACTAGTTACACTTAGAAGGATTAAAATTGCCAACCCTTTTAAAACTTGGACTAAAGCTGTCAAAATAGAAAGTTTATGATATAAATTGATATTATTTGATATTCCAAGCTCAAGATGTAATTTTGGACAAGTAGTGGACTATAAATGCAATTTATACTTAACAAAGAACTAACGGTGTAACGCTAAACGCCTTTAGGGTAAAAAGTGTAAAAACTGAAAAAAGGACAAGGACCAACATATTATATTTGACATTATTATTTTGTTTTTCATTTTACGTCACTCCATCACGTCACATGCATATTTTATAATTCGTTTATTAGTAATTAACTTTCGTTATATTTATATAAAACATTTTAAAACGATTTAACTTAACGAATTGTTTCCTCACTTTCGAGGAAACGATATATTGGTTTCAAAGACATAAAAATAAGATAATATTAAGAATAATATTATTTATGAACTTTAGGCATTTTAAGCATATCATATTCTCACTCTGACGATCATATCGTTATTCGTTCTCATTATCATTTCCATCATTAGTATAAAGTCGAAATCTTAAGATCTTCCTTATAATTAGGTTCTGTATTGAAGACGTTTCCATAATCGTTCCCATAATCTCACCCGAATTTACTTTTCATCATTTCCAGTATCGCTCAAGGTGAGTCATAGCCCCATTTCCAATACTTGTTTTAACTATTTGGGGGAGATACATGCTTGCATATACTTTGATAATTTTATAAGTATATGAATAACTTACATGATTCAAATCAATTTCCAAATTAATATTTACCTGATATGGCTTATGACCTAAGATGTGATATATATATTTTACTGGCAAATTGCTTAACTATAATACTGAACTCAGATGATAATATTTCCAAAATGATTATTGTGGCATGATGCTTAACTATACTATAACATCCTGAATGATTCCCTTATCTTTATATGATATTTCTATGTTTCAACGGAAATACTTGCTAGGAAGAGCATAAATACTTTAGTTTCATCATTACCATGATATTGCCTAAGTTACCCTTATCGCCATAAAGTCCCTCTATCAAGAGCCATTAATCACTTTTTGTGAGCGCGAATATAGTGAACAGCTTCGAAACCTGTTGAGGCTTAACATCGTATCCCACTAAATACTTGACGGAATGCCTCTGTGGCTAGTCGTATTAGTCGTGATACACTATATTTGAGTAAAAATAGGAATTGGCAAATCACTTATTACACGAGGGCGTTATTATCATCATTGATTTGATGATCACCTCCGTTTTATGGTATTTTGTTAACGTTTTGCGTGTCATGAGGCTTGGGGCAATATCCATAAGAAAATATATGTATTCAACATATATTTAGATACAGCTGTATAGGTATTTCACCAGACTGGCATTATAGATCTCATTACATTAGTATCATGAGTTTCCACCTCATGTTAGGATTACGATCCTGTATTTGAATTTGACGGAATACATGTATGATTTATTTGTGATTATAATCAACACCACTTATTACTTGTTTTATCACTCTTAGTATTTATTACAATTATTACTTCACTCTTGAATTCATTGAAATGAAACTATTTATCAATACTTGAAATACATATCGGATAATCATTTTAACCAAGAATTTATTAAAAACTTATTGTTTAATCATACTTGAATTTATTTCAAATATTACTAAATACTCATGAATTCATTGAAATAAATGGTTTTCCATTAAACTCTATGAACTCACCAACCTTTGTGTTGACACTTTTAAGCGTGTGTATCTCAGGTAATTAACGGAGCAGGACAAGACACAGAGCGGGCATTTATTACTCTGATAAATTAAAATGGTGTAAAAATCAAATATGTTATTCTTACAAACCTTTATATCTTTTAATGAGATTTTAAATAAGATGTTTCATCTTTTATCAAAAATATTATTTGAATGACAAATAACTTTCAAAATGTTTCTTTTAAGCCGTTTCATGTGATTATGACCTCGATCCTCCCCGTAACCCCCTAATTACTTTTCCGCTTCTAAACCATAAATTAGGGGGTGTTAAAGATTGGTATCAAAGACTAAAGTTATAGAGAAGTAAATGTTTTCAAACATTAAACTATAACTACACTTTCAAAATGAATGATTTTACACCATATCATTTTATGCTCTCCATGTCAGCAGACTGCCATGCTCAATACATTACCTGTTAAGATTATTTTACATGTTTAGAAATTACTCTTACACAATTAGTATTTCATCTGTACTGTTACATCTTTAACGTAAAAATTACTCATAAAATACTATTCTCGATTACTATAGTAACATGTCTCCTGAAACTCCCGTGAATGTCGAAACTACTCTCCGTAATACTAGTACATCACCTATCAATCAAAATTTTCTAAATACTGAAGGCCCTTACGTACAAATATCACAACCCCATCTTGATATAGAACTCACTCAGAGATCATTTCCATCATCACCTATTTGTTCACCTTTACGTCAAAAAACTCAGGAGAGCTACTGAATCATATGAAGATTTGATTGATGGTCAGGCAACATTCGAAGTTGGACAAAGTTCACGCCAAGAGATGCCGTGGAAGAATGTTGAGCCAAATTCTCCGTTACCTTATACTTCAGATTCCTCAATACCAGATATTCCAAATAATTTATCCTCACCTAATTCACCCGACTACAATATTAGCACTCCTTATTCAATATGGACTCTTATTTATCAACAAGCCAGTATATTAGATGCTCACACTGAACAGCTAAAAGATTTACAACCAACGCGATTTGAATGGTACGACCGTAACCTTGACACGTTGTTCAAAAGAGCGGATGCTGAAAGACGAGCAATGTTTGAATTAGGAATAAAGATTGGTGAGATAAAGGACAAAACCAACCAGGAGCTTGGAAACTTGGACTCCAGGATCCGTTATGCAAGAAGAGAACACGGTCATACACATGGTAGAGTTGAAGATATTGAAAGAACCCTATGGATGGCCAGAGACACAGCCAGAACCCAGGGTCAACAGATTTCCGCATTAAAGACTATGTTGGCTAATCAAATGAACATGTGTCAGGAACGTTTCTCAAACATGAAAGCTACACAACTTGAACTTGAGAAATAAGTTGGATATTTACGTCAGAGGCGTAACTAATCTTAAGTTTACAAGTATCCTTGTTGTACCTACTAAACCAAATAGTTGTGGTTAGTATTTCATGTAATGTTCAATAAATCTGAAACTTTCAGAACCTGTAATCGAATCATAATGTATAATAACCTCCTTTTCTGTTATATCTCTCTGTTATGAATCAATCTTTTTTTTTCATATCAAACCTGCATGTAATGAATCCTCATACCTTCATGCAAAAATATCATCATTTGTTATTTTCTTTGATAAACAAATGACTCCACGCAGATCAATGGAGTATTAATAAAAGATCTTGTATCGTTTGTTTTGCAAAAACAATTACTCAAGTTATTAATATTATGTTAACTTCTACAATGTTATTCAAATCTAACGTAAGATTTCTTACAATTGTTAAGATTTATTAAAACATACCATAATTAACCAAAAACCAAAGAATTGTCTAAAAATAAATTTTCGAGAGGGAACTTGAAGAATGGAGAAAAGATTATTAAACTTCAGCTTTAGTAGATAAATCAGTTTGTTCCTTAGTAATCTCATATCAAGAGTTGATCATTTATCTATGATACAACCCAGGCATATCTTGAAATTAGATTACAGTAGGGATTCAATTCAGTATATCATCTATGAAATAATTAGCTTCATTATTTGAATTATTCTGACATTAGATGGATTCTAAGTTGAGTTTCATTAATGATTTCAGAAGATGGACAACATGAACAATACATATACTCCATCATCATCTAAAATTAGCATGACTCCTGAAGCCATCAAGAAATTGGTAAACAACATCGTGTCAGTAGTACTCAAAGGGACTACCATAGTTTATCCGAGAAGAGAGACGGGTATACCTGGTAAGCATAACCATGAAAGTTTCATGGAATATAGGCCAGCCCACTTTAAAACTCCAGAAAGAATGAATAACCCTACCATCACCCCTAACCAAGGGATTTGGCAAGGAGTTATATCTAATGGAAATAACCAAAAGCGAAAACTCACTAAAATAGGAACCATCAACCCCATCTACTGCAATTTCACCAATGCTCAAGACTGCTATCGTAAACATCTGGAAGATTGTATAAACTATCATCGTCAGCTGGAATACAAACAAAAAGCTAGTAGAGACTGCCTCGCCACACCTGTTACTGAAAGTGGTTATCGTGGAAGTCAACCCCTGTGTCAAAAATGCGAGATGCATCACACAGAAATCTGCATTGTTAAGTGTAGGAAGTGTCAGAAAACAGGTCACAAGGCAAATAGCTGTAAGGCTCCGGACATAAAAGGACAACCAACAACTGTAATATGCCACGGATGTGGTGTAAAAGGGCACTACAAGAGCGAATGTCCAAACTACAATATCAATTGGAAAGCCAAGACTTTTGCAAGAGAATGAAGAATCTTTAAAGACTTTGATAGTATCAAGGGAATGATAACTAGATTTAAGCAGATGAATAAATTCATGTTGTGAATAAATAAATTCTAGTTCAAAAATTTCCTAAGTTGTATCTCTTTCTTGTAGTTACGATTGATGTAACCTAAGTATAACAACTATCTTTATACCGTATCGAAAAATCTACCTTGTAATATTTCCATAATAATCATAATCTACATCAATTTCAATTTCTATTCCATTTACCAAATAACAATATACTGTTATTACCCTAGAAATTTCCGACTCATCATCATAGTATGAATAAAAATTTTCTACTTTATTTTTAAAAGAAATTACGTTATTATATTATAAAACGACCCGTTGAACACCATCTAAAACAATTTAAAGAAACATAAATACCATTGTGACTGAGTCAAGCATCACATCATTTAGTCCTCAATTTTACATAGCCTTATCAACTATGTCAAATTTAGGAAGAATCATATTATGAAGGGAACAGTCATAATTTCAGATTTTCCAAATAACAATCTTCATTCAAAAGCAAAATATAGAGATAAAATGAACTGTTCATAAATATTACATTGGACAAACCACAATAAATACTTATCTTATCCCCTCATCATTATGATGAGAAACCGACAAAAGTACAAGTAGGAAAACACAAATAATTCACAAAGAATAGCGAAAATTTTATTTGAATCAATGGAAATTAATAAATAAACAGATAATTAGCATCGAAAGTGCTAATGTTACAATAATTACAATATAAATCATGGAATCTTCAATAGGTTGATCCGCTATGGCAACAAAGACCCCCACCAACACAGCAATAGCAAGAGCCACCACAGGATGAATCACTCTAATTATATTGAAAGATAAAAATGAACAAACCATTAAAAACAATAACGAGATAAATTCCTAAACGTAAAAACAAAACGGGTATTATTTCCATATTTGTTACAGAGTACATAAAAACACAACAAGAACTTAATTTTAAAACAACCCTAGCTCAAGATTATTACCCCCATATCTTGTCTACAGTAATGGATAGGACCGTAAGAGGTACGACAAACAACAAGATCGCGACCAAGAATCCAAAGTCTTCATTTGGAACATACGCTAAGTAGATAGCGGCAAGGACGACATACACAATCGCTAATATAGTGATGAGGCGCGGCATTTTTGAGATGGGAAATGAGAGGAAAATGGTTGATAGAAGAAATGGAAATTAGAAAGAGGTATTTATAGGCTAAAATATAGCCGTTAGGGCACTATTAACGGCCGTTGGAATTCACTATTCCTGACCGTTAAAATATTGTGCACTAGCCGTTATTTTACTATTCATGACCACTATTTCCAATATTCACAGCCCTTAGATACATCAGTTACTTTGTCTTGTCTAGTATAGGTAAATCTAACTTAATCACGTTTCCTTAATTTTTGGAATAAAAATCTCTCGACAACCATCTGTTCAAAATTCTCTACTCAAGTAATCACGATAAACTTGAATATCGGGACGAAATTCAGAGTGACGGGTGGGTACTGTAGAGAACTGCAAAAATCCATATAATTAACAACGATTAATTATATATTAATCTCTGTCATTATTTTAATCACCATTTTTACAGAAAAATTTGAAATTTTTCTTATTATATTAAATGGTCATGATCACGATATCTCAAAATTCACCAAATAACGAAACAAGTTCTCAACACGTTTAACGAAATATTAAACTTCACTACTTCTAATTATTCACTAATATATATTAAACGGGCCCTTAATATTTCTCAGCCCAATCGACTAGTACTATTAATCAGGCCCAAAAACTTAAGCCCAAAACATTATATATATAGTTCCATGTATTTCGACTAAAAGCAAGCTACAAAACGCCTTTCGTTCTCTCAATTGGTAAACACGACACCTATATATTTTTGCACCACCTCGTTTCTCACCTAGCCGACTACAAGTTTGTCGAATCTCATAATCATATGTCGACTTTTGCTATGTTTTTAAGAGGCAAAGTGTTTGGCAAAAGTTCACCCAACTCGACATAGTAAAAAAATCCAAAATTTAACCGTTTTGACTCCGGTTTGTTTCTACGAGATCCTAATAATATTTCAAGCATGATTTCATGTTTGAAGTCGACTTACATCAGCTAGGCACCAAGTTCTACACGATTTTTCAAATCGTGTACGTATATATGTGTTAGTCGACACGTATATAAACCACAAGGACAAGTAACCTTTTTCTTAGCTCTCACACACCCTTCTATATTGATATAATAATCGAGATTCATTCCAAGATTTCCACATTCACTGACAATGTATAGTTACAAATGTTTCTTGCACTATTTGGACCATACGTGTTATAGAATTCTATTATATGTACTCTATCTTCATTCTCTTGTTTCTTTCATTCAAAACAATCATAATAAACTCCCTTACTATCCTAAAATAATCTCTGATCGACCAGAAGCAAAACACTCGTACGAGTTGGAAGAAAACAAGTGTTATCGGGTTTAAGATATAAGTTTACTCCTTAGGTTATATCGAACGTGAGTATTTCTTGTGTTTTTCTCCTTCACTCTCGACTCTCTACCACCCTAGAGGTGTTGTAAGTATCTTAAAACTCTCTTGATTCCATTTTATACGTTGATTCATGCCCATGCATCATACAAAGTTTATGTTCGAACGTATATAGTTTGATATATATTCATGAGTACGTATAATCATATAGTACACAAAAAGTGACAAGCCTCTATCTTGGAAGGCTTAGGAGTCACGTAGGACACATATTTCATGTTTAATTCTACGTTACATGCATCAAGCAAACTCATTTTGGAACTTAGTTAAATCGTATACCTAAAACTCAAAACACTTAGAAATAATTCTAAGTCTTAAACTTATATGAAAACGTCTCATGTAGTCTAAGAAAATCGTATATATTGAAATTTAACTTAACAAGTATACAATATTTTCACACCACTCGATAGACCACCTAGCTAACTATCATTTTCATTTAGACAACTTGTAAAAATACTCACGTCTAGACTTTCAAAATCGAGCAAAGTGAATCGTTCAAACAACTCTTTAAAATCAAACACTTTAGCGAGATGGGCTTTTGAGCCCAATAAGCAGTTTTAAGCACTTTGAAATAAGCTAGCTTATCTAGATTTTTTGTCATGAATTTAGAACATGAAAAATGATATTTTTGATAAGCTCAACTCGTCTCACGATGTACGGTTTTTAAAACATTAACAGGCCTTTAATTAGCTCGTTAAAAACCCATTAAGTGAAAAATAAGCCATTTGAGCAAATAAGCAGTTGATATAAGTTTTAATAAGCTTCAATAAGCTCTAGAAAATTTCATATAATTTTTCCCTAGAAAATTTAGACGTTGGGACTAAAAATGCAAACTAGTTACACTTAGAAGGACTAAAACTGTCAACCCTTTTAAAACTTGGACTGAAGCTGTCAAAAAAGAAAGTTTATGATAGAAATTGATATTATTTGATATTCCAAGCTCAGGGTGTAATTTTGGACAAGTAGTGGATTATAAATGCAATTTATACTTAACAACGAACTAACAGTGTAAGGCTAAACGCCGTTAGGGTAAAAAGTGTAAAAACTGGAAAAAGGACAAGGACCAACATATTATATTTGACATTCTTATTTTGTTTTCCATTTTACGTCACCCCATCACGTCACGTGCATTTTGTATAATTCGTTTATTTAATAATCAACTTTCGTTATATTTAAATAAAACATTTTAAAACGATTTAACTTAACGAATTGTTTCCTCACTTTCGAGGAAACGATATATTGGTTTCGAAGACATAAAAATAAAATAATATAAAGAATAATATTATTTCTGAACTTTAGGCATTTTAAGCATATCATTCTCACTCTAACGATCATATCCTTATTTGTTCTTATTATCATTTCCATCATTAGTATAAAGTCAAAATCTTAAGATCTTCCTTATAATCAGGTTCCGTATTGAAGACGTTTCCATAATCGTTCCCATAATCTCACCCGAATTTGCTTTTCATCATTTCCAGTATCGCTCAAGGTGAGTCATAGTGTAACACCCCAACCCGATAAGGGTCTAAGTATTACGTTATGGTGACATATCAAAGCAAACACAAGCATAAGACTTAAATAATACAAATGAATCTCAAAGGTTACAAAGGATAAATCTGAAGTATACGGTTACAAATGAAAATAACAATAAATACTATGTCTGAAAATGTAATCACTTCTAGTCATCTCTAATCCAGAATAGCTATCAAAGTGTAGTTTTCTAAGGGCTTCTATGCACTCTTCACTCATATCCCAGCTTCCCACTAAAACCTGCCGCAGGAAAAGAAATGCGGCTGAGCTTAAAAAGCCCAGTGAACAGATATAAACAAACAAAAGCTAATAACAAAAGGGAAATGAAAATGAATCCGAAATGAATCCAAGCAAACCTGTTGAGACGAATATTAAAGAATATGGAACATATGATAAAATCAACAGAACACGATCAAGGGAATACGTATGAGGAATATCAAATGAATCAAAGGGAGATGAAATGAATCATAAGTGTAAGCAAATGAACTAAGGAAAACATAAGTCAATAACAATAAAGAAGTTAGAACAACAAGGATCACATATGTAGTAGAAGTAACAGAAATGCCCAACAATCATATATCAAATTGTACATAGAGTAGCTAGCTCGATGTACCAAATGTGAAATGGAGTGTATTGCACACGCATACCCATTCACCCAATTCAAAACAAAACAAAGTACCTAGGATGCATCCATACGCCCCCTGCAGAACAAATATATATGCACAAAGCTCTAGGCTAAGTAAACATATACAATAATAAATATAGGCCTGAATAGCTAGCTTAAAGGGAATGTTGTGGACTAAAACCCACCTCCACAGATAGTGTCAATACCACTGGTGCATCAGTGGCAAGGCCATGGACTCCCCATGACTGGCTACAATTTATCAAATAATGGACAGCATATAAGGGCATAGGAATGCTATAAGAAATAGAATATAGCATACAACAAATATCAAAGTAATTCATAATAGAAATGGATCGATCAATTATGGTTCATACAAGGGATCATAGCAACGGTTCAAGTCAAAGGTCCAAATCAAATATTCATATCATGAGGTTCAAATCAAAGGTTCATAATAGCAAAAGGATTCATAGCAAAGGTTCAAAATTTAAAGTTAAATAATCAAAAGATGTTAAATTAGTCATGAAAAATCTTAGAGAATAAAACAGATTAAGGACTTTAGAAAATTATTTAAAACCTTTTTCTCGTAAAAGTATTCCTTTAAAAACACATTTCATAAAAGTCATAAAACCTTCATATAAAACTGGCATCGTATCGTAATCACATAAATCATTTTAAAAATAGTTTTTCTCAAAAGTCATCAGGTTATATTTATTTAAAAGGGTCTTCATACAAAATTATACTATCAAATGAACCAATGATATCAGGCGTATAAAGATCAGAAATCATAATAGTGGCAATGGAACGGATCATGAGTCATAAGAAACCTTACTGAAAGGTTAGAATATCTGTACCTTAGACCGCAAGTGCAAACATAACAGAAACATAAAGATCGGAATCAAACTCCTTCTTCAGCGAATCTACACGAATACATGATCGTCTTATTATTAATATCTTATTTTAAATCAGATTACTCATTTTAGTCAACTTTCTATTTTTAGTAACTTTCCATTTTTAGCAAGGTTCCCGAATTATTAATTTTCTATATTTAGTAAGTTTTTTGATCTGGTAATTTAATACTTTAAGGTCATAATTAGCAATTAATAATATTTAAGGGTTAAAATGACAATTATAATCGTTTAGAGTTAATTATGTCAATTTAGTAAAGTTTAGGGTTATAAATGTAAATTACCAAAATTAAATATTAAAATGTCAAATAAAAGTACTTTAAGATTTATACTATAGTTTATATCAAAATGATAATTTTAGGCCCCGTTATACACGATTTATTTAACGTACCCTCGACATTAACTTTAGACCGCGACGACCAAAATACTTGCATCACATTCTCAACATACATTCATATACATGCACGACTTAAATCCACCACCAACATAGGAAATCATGCAACAATTAACCATACTATTTTTACGCCTAAAACCCTTTTTACCATTCAATACTCACGCACACAAAACACATAACTCAACAACAATATTAACGAGCCCCTCCCCAGATGAAAATAATAAAAACTAAACCAACTCAATGTCTATCCTTTTCATATATTAGATAATTGCCCACATGCATGCAATCATCCATTTCATTAAGTTTGTACCAGATTCATTACAAATAACACAACATATTTCGCATGTTTCAAAACTGATATAAGTCGATGTATATGAGTTATGGATTTATGATTTCATGTTAAGTATCTTGTATTACCGATAAATGAGACGACACTCCGCATGATCGTATAATATGTTCTACGGTTTCTATGATTTCATGTGACAACCATTTCATTCGTATATCATATTAACGGAACACGGATTAGATTTACGTTTCTTATACATATTTATGTTTTAACAGGTTGATTACGAAAAACACAAGACGATCAAAGAGATACCTTGGTCGGATCTAGGAGCGAAACAAAAACTCAAGAACCAGAAAGCAAAATCATATTCGAATCAAATCCCACTACTCGCGATCACACCCAAGCTGTAACACCACAAAACCGATCACCCACCTTGCTACCACTAGTTATCACCTTCGTTCCTTATGAGTTTGAGAGAAAAATGAAGGCTGTCATTGGTATTGTTTTTAGGGTTTCTGTTGAGGGAGTATGGGATGGATAGGATGATATGGGGTGACGATCGGTTCAATGAGAGACGTGTGGGGCAATATATGACCATAGAGAATACATACACACCTTGTTTTCTTCTTCTTGTTCTACCGTATTTGAGATGTCTAATGGAGAGAATATTGTGTGTTGATGATGTGAAGAAGTCGTATAATGAGTGAGGAGAATTAGGAGGAAAATGTGTGGTATTTTTAGGGGAATATGGACTTGCCCATTTTGTGTGATCTGCTTATATCTTTAATACTTATCCATCCAATAGCATGTACATAGTCTTGAGTCTAGTGTAGGTTCAAGATAGGTAGGCGTTTTTATTATACATGTATAGCTTAGGATTTATTTTGTTTATAATGTGATGTGTTATAACTAGTTTAATTAGTTTATTAACTTAGGATACATAGTTATGAAATTCTCATTTAAATTCTTTGTATTCTTGTAAGGTTAAATGAATAGAGGGTAACCTAGGAAGTTCAAATATATAGAAAATGAGGGTTTTTTAACTCTTCCCGTCTAAAAAAAATTTCGTCCTCGAAAATTGAAGTGTAATGAAACGGAAAACACAACGGACTGTGAACAAAATGTGAATGACTTGTTTCTCATGACTCTATCTTATTGAACAAAAGCTTCGGCTTCCTTGGAAAGGACATACCATACTGAATTCAAAACAAAGAGTAATATACCAAACGTAATAGATGATAATTGTATCCCTCGAAAGAAATACATGGAATACGTAGGATTTGACGGATATATCGTCCGTGGAATTTAATTAGAAAAATTAGATGAGATCGTATCGAATCGCAGAAGATATGAGGATGATATATACGCTTAACTCTTTAAATTCTCAAATAGTCTTGTCTTCTATATAACCTTTCAAAGGTATTCTCATATACAAACAGATCTTGTTCCTCAAAATCCAAAATCTCATATCTTAACTCATAGCAGATCATAATGAAACAGACTGAACGAATGTGAAACATACATATAGCATAACATAGGTGTACTCCTTCATAATAACAGATCGAATCCATATTGACATAAACAGATTGTTTGATAACATCAAACGGCAGAAAGCTCTACAACAGAACCTAAGATTCTTATAAGAAGTACAGAGATCAACAAACGCATGACGAGTATCCAAACGTATTAAGTCGTATAACGATGAAGGCAGATTAAGCGTATTGGTAGAATGAACCCAAAGTCTCACTAATCGCTGATAATCTCAATCAGATATCAGAAATTCTAAAGCTTCTAAGGTACTCCTCGAAATATCCTATGACCACAATAAGTGCACGTTATATGATGTAAGCATTATCACGTTGGCCAGACGTCATAATACTTGCATCATATAAATATGCCCTCATGATGTTCATACTTTATCTCAAGTCGTGAACTAAACATCTTATCTTAACCACCTAAGAGTCCTTCTACCTCCTAGGGTAAGTCTGAATTAAATCATCATTCACGGAACAAAATCAGAAAAACAGGTTGCATAGATAACGTAACGGAACATAATGATTATCATCAAATGAAGCACGTCAATGAAGTGTCAGGTCTTCCACAATTTATCAAAATTCTCATGTCAAAACCATCATCTAATATACGCAGAATGAATACAGATCGTAGTTACTAACAGAAAACATAAATGATTTAAAGGATCTTATCATTAGGTAACGGAAGCTTAGTGGTAAAATAGAAATGAATATCGTCATCAATAACTTCATCCTTCAATCAACTCATCCGAACACAAATGTCTGCTTCAAAATTTGTCCATTAAATCACAGAATTTCAAATTTCTTCCAAGTCTGAGTAGTCTGTCTATGCTTGTCCATCTGATCATACGGTGAAAAGAATTTATAAACTTGAGTCTGGTCCCTCAAGCCTTCAACACCTTTTCTTGAAATTATGATGTAGTAACGTGAATCTCTGACATGATAACCATGCATCCCACCATCCGCAAACCTTTTTCTGCTATCAATTCATCTTAGTACAACTAAAATGCATAGAGAAGCAAGATTGCATGTCTTTGACATGTCTTCTAGCACACCTCCATGTTTTAAGGTAAACACCGCCATTATCGACTCCAGGTTGACTAGCTCGACTCCTCCAGTCTGGTTGTCTTGATGCTCGAACTGTAGTCTCCACGTGCTGCATGAGGTATAATCAAGTCCCTTCTCAGTTTCTCTCTTCTTACTATATGCTTCTTCCGTGGCACGCCCGTCGCGAACATCTTCTACTCAAGGTTCCTAATTCCGATAACGGTCTTCAATTTTGGTCCTTTTGTGGGAAACTCTATCTCCAGAGGATACATGATAGTGTTATCTATTATGATCTCTGAACGCCAATCAGAATTTTCTCTTCCAAGACAAAGGGTCATACTAACTTAATACAAACATGGTCTTCATGTTCCTCTTCCGTCTCTGAACACAACATAATGTCATACTATGACAATTTGTCCAAACACTAGCAAAACGTAAATTCCATTAGATGCATAAGAATAGTTGACATATTAGCCAATACAATTGGCATCATTAAGGTTCATAATGATTATAACGAGTACAAAGTAGCTTCAGAAATCATTTAGGGGAAAACATTTACAACCAATTCACATCACCTTCCTTCTTCATGAATAAAACTAAAATACTTCACGGAGGTTACTCTCGATTAGTTAACCCCCTTCTTAGAAGTTCTTGTAGTTGCTTCTTTCATCCTTCAAATATAAAATGATGCAATCAGATACGGAGTTTCAAAGGTAGAACAAATCGATCATTGATACGCGGAGATGGGTAATGATTACAGATAGTGGTACGGTTAAGTTTACGATAGTTGACACACTGTCACATACTTCTCTCTTTCTTCTTCATAAATCAACAGAAGTTTCCGAAGGAAACACTAGGGTGAATCATATTCATTAGTTTATTCAATCCTTCAACTTCTACGACGCCGTGGTTTCGTCAACTGAGATCAGTTTAATGCCAAACTTTACTTCCCAAGCTAGAGGGTATAACAAGAGGTTCATCAGAGAACATCGGAAAATTTTTGTATCACAAAATACTTCCCATGCTAGAGCTTTCCAAGGATGGATACTAATAGGTGTCATGAGAAAACTTGTAAATCAAATGAGATCGGAGTCTTGTACTTTCATAGTAGAATTAATCTCAACAGAGTAAGGTCCTTCAATCGTAGGGAGGGAATCAAATCTTCCTATATCCGTGGTTAACAATCACGGAGTTCTCAGAGGAGTATTGGCGAATCATGCAGAGTCAAATAGTATCAGATGATACATTTTATATCCAGCATAGTAATGAATTCACAGAATGTGTCAAACACATTATGGTTGAAAGACCTTCGGAATGGTTGGAAAGGTATCAAACTGTTTGCCAAGCAAAATGGAAAGTGAGGATTAGAATCAAAGTGAAACTTGAATGGTGTAAGGTATCAATGTAGTTCTCGAAGTATTCCAAACTTACATGGTTACTGAACTTAGGTTGCAAAACTTTCTAACCCCAGAATTAGAAGTTCTCATAAGGCATAACTAAAGGCAAAAGCACGAATCAGAGTGATGCAGAAGCAATGCTACTTACATAGATGTCCTAGTCTACCCATTCCTCACCAGTAATAACTGAAGTTCCTATGGGGAGATCTTAAAGCAAATTCTCAAAGGTTGTCTTATGAGCACCTATAGTGGAAACTTGAGGGTCCAAACTTTACAGATCAAGGTTTAATGTACTACAAGTCGCAACCTGGTCTCTGATACCATAATTGTAACACCCCAACCCGATAAGGGTAGAAGTATTACGTTATGGTGACATATCAAAGCAAACACAAGCATAACACTTAAATAATACAAATGAATCTCAAAGGTTACAAAGGATAAATCTGAATTATAAGGTTACAAATGAAAATAACAATAAATACTATGTCTGAAAATGTAATCACTTCTAGTCATCTCTAATCCATAATAGCTGTCAAAGTGTAGTTTTCTAAGGGCTTTTATGCACTCTTCACTCATATCCTAGCTTCCCACTAAAACCTGCCGCAGGAAAAGAAATGCGGCTGAGCTTAAAAAGCCCAGTGAACAGATATAAACAAACAAAAGCTAATAACAAAAGGGAAATGAAAATTAATCCGAAATGAATCCAAGCAAACCTGTTGAGATGAATATTAAAGAATATGGAACATATGATAAAATCAACAGAACACGATCAAGGGAATACGTATGAGGAATATCAAATGAATCAAAGGGAGATGAAATGAATCATAAGTGTAAGCAAATGAACTAAGGAAAACATAAGTCAATAACAATAAAGAAGTTAGAACAACAAGGATCACATATATAGTAGAAGTAACAGAAATGCCCAACAATCATATATCAAATTGTACATAGAGTAGCTAGCTCGATGTACCAAATGTGAAATGGAGTGTATTGCACACGCATACCCATTCACCCAATTCAAAACAAAACAAAGTACCTAGGATGCATCCATATGCCCCCTGCAGAACAAATATATATGCACAAAGCTCTAGGCTAAGTAAACATATACAATAATAAATATAGGCCTGAATAGCTAGCTTAAAGGGAATGTTGTGGACTAAAACCCACCTCCACAGATAGTGTCAATACCACTGGTGCATCAGTGGCAAGGCCATGGACTCCCCATGACTGGCTACAATTTATCAAATAATGGGCAACATATAAGGGCATAGGAATGCTATAAGAAATATGTAGGACCTTAGATATCACCACTTTATCACAAATATAGAAGATTAGAAGAAGAAAGATGGTGACTTGGTGAGAGTATATGGATCGTATATGTGTAACTAGAGAGATGGAAAAAGAGAGAATATTATTAAGAAACACACACACTTACACACACAAGCACACACCTCAAATGAGCCTTTGAGGTGTTTAAATAGTTCTTAACATGAGATGCCCTATGGGCTTTCTATGGGCTTGGACTTGGACTTGGTTACATGATTGGATAACTAGGCTTATGAAACATAGCACATAACATATTAGCTTGCTAAGTCCAAGGCCCAATGACTAAACTATTACTAATCTTAACAAACGACACAAAGTTACAATATGAGAATGACCATCTCTTCTATATAAATATTTTTAATGCTAACAATCTCCCCCTAAGGGGTGGTCATTCGAATGATGCTCCACGTGAGTGGGTCTTCCGTGTTCTTTGTCTTTAACTTTGTGTGTCGTTGTAGAATAGTCTTTAGTCTTTGTTCCTTCATGCTTTGTGATCTTTGATAACTGATTTTTCATCGTTCTTTGTTCCTTTGTGATGTGGAGTTATCTGCCTTTCGTCACTTCTGCGTCTATGGTGGTTGTTTGCCATTCCAACATGCTCATACATCTTTGGACTTTGATATTCATATGCATGTAGTTCCCTTTCTTTCACTTTGATCGTTAGTCTTTATACTTTGTAGATTCTTCTTTTTGGCGTAGAATCTTTCTTTGATCTTTGTGTTGCATAGATCTTTGAGGGAGCTTTCTTTAACTTCCAGATGTATGTATGAGCATGTGGAATCTGTCGCCATGGAGATAAAGTGTCCCTGCATATAAACAGTTAGCAATAAAACATCCGGTACTTACAGATAAGAAGTAGAGATCGTCAACAACATAGTGTGAAGACTCTTTCTAACCCTTACCAAGGCCGTTCCCATGTTAGATACTCTCGAGAGAGCTTACAAGACCTACTAAGTAGCTCAATGACTGGGTGAGTCGCTAGGGATCACTCCACGACTGTAGACCATTTGAAACCACCGCGAACACTAAGCGTAACCCATAAAGAATTACCGAAGTGACCTGCTGTCAGGGCTGTTTGATGTTGACCCTGGCAGGAGTTTCCATTCAATCATTGAGAATCACAGATGTGAATCCTCTCATAAATGTTCTGGCAGATTTCTAAGATCTGCGTAGGACTCTAAAGTTTACATCTAGCGTCCTTAATGATGAACAACCAGTGTAGAAATATCATGTGTTCCTATGAGATCTTTTGATGAATCTCGGGGCTCTAGACTCGATAAGTGCACATTTGGTTTCCTATGAGGAGATTAGGGAGAGGTCTCCTGCTTCAATATCAACCATCTCTAAGAGACAGGTCGATAGATTACACTGGTTCCCCGTGAGAATGAAACAAGCTCTTTTAAGAGAACTTGAGTGGTTAAGAAGGTATAGTGAAGTGCATCACTGGGTCCATGACGTCTTTGTCTTCAATACCGGTGTCACCTTAGTAACAACCAGTAGCATATGAGTTGAACCCGGTGTCTGCCCTAAGGTTGAACATATGGAGGGCTATTTCTTTTCACCCTTTTTCATAACTTTTTTTTTAATTCTTCAACCCCTTCTTTCTCCTTTCTCATTTTCTCCCTTTTTCAATCATACCTAAGGACTTCTAATTCTAATCTATTGGAATTGTCCTTGGGTAGATCCCTCCGGCTCTGGCGGATCATAGGACGGTTTTTCCTAACCTCAGTCACCTTATAACTCCATGACTATCCTATAATTGATCACATGTCATAAAACCTTTTTGTGAAAAATCTCTCAAAGTGTTTATGATAATAAAACACATTGTTGTTACCACTTTGAGAGTTTCGCATTTCATTTGAAGGACTCCCCCTTCACATGTGCTCATGTAATTTTTAAGAAATTTGCACATGCGGGAGAAGTTTGTACTTTTTGAATTGATCCACTTTCAGTGAACATGACCGATTCGAGACACGCTTACATCACTAGTTAGACTAGCTTGAAGTTATTACCCGTCCTGGTCAAGTCCAAAGAAAGTCTCTCGATATGGTACACTCTACTCAGACAAGTCCTATTCGAGACACGCTTACATCACTAGTTAGACTAGCTTGAAATTATTACCCGTCCAGGACAAGTCTTTTCGATTCTTGACATTTTAAGCTTCGTCAATTCATTGGTACAATCTGAGTCGAGCTCTTTATCTTGATCACATTTTAATCATGTCTTCTCCCCCTCAAAAATAGCATAATGTGATATTTTTGATATCAACTAATTAAGAAAAAGCTTTTGGAGAGAAAGACAGATTCTGCATGAATTTGGAACATTTTAGTTTTATAGACTCCCCCTTAATGATAGCGTATTTAAAATCAATTTTAAGGGTTTAGAGGGAGTTTTCTTGAGCACTAATTTTGAGAGATTTTGAGAAATCTTTTGAACAATCTTGAAAAAGTGCTCAAGAATTTTGTTTGAAAACGAGTTTATGCTTGAAATCTTTTTCGTTTATTTAGACTCGAACTTTTTGAAAAAGAGTTCGTCATTGAACGTACGAGTCCTTGATTTGAAAATTAATCAAAAGTCATCGTTTAACGTCCGGGTTTCGTACTGAAGTATACGAAAGCCACAGTGAAGAAACTTTTGAGAAACAACATGTTTTAGAAACACATTAAAAAGAACTCCCGCTCAAGCATCTGTACATGTCCGTATCATTGTTAAAAGACATTTCTAGACACGTACAGAATATTGATTTATACGAGAGACATGTCGTGAGAAGAATATTTTTGGATTTTTTTTTTTATTTTATATTGTTTTTGTATTTTTTGAAAATTTTATATTTTTGTATTTTCTTTTTGTTGGTTTTTCAAATTTTGTATTTTGTTTTTCAAAAATATTTACAGCGAAGCGGTTTTGAAATCATTTTTCAAGAAGATTCGAGAAGACGTTCTAGCTCCTCAGGAGTTAGGCTTCGCATGCCAATTCGTCGAACTAAATAGTCAAACCTTTCTTTTGGAAGGGATTTAGTAAATAGATCGGCGAGTTGATAATCAGTCTTAACGAAAAATAATTCAACAGTACCCTCTTCCACGTGTTCTTTGATGAAGTGGTAGCGGACTTTGATATGCTTCGTCTTAGAGTGATGTACGGGATTGCACGAGATGGCTATGGCACTTTTTGAATCACAATACATAGGTATTCTGTCAAAAGTAAAGCCATAATCTGTGAGCTGTGTTCGCATCCAAAGAACTTGGGCACAACACGCAGATAGAGACACATACTCGGCTTCGGCGGTTGATAGCGCAGTACAATCCTGTTTCTTTGAAGACCAGCTTACTAGCTTTTCACCCAAAAATTGTGCTCCACCTGATGTACTCTTTGCTGTAACTTGATCACCAGCATGGTCTGCATCTGAAAATGCTGTTAGATTAAACTCCGAATCCTTCGGATACCAAAGTCCCATGTTAATGGTGCTTTGTAGGTACCGAAAGATCCGTTTAACCTCTTTGAGGTGAAGTTCGGTAGGCTTTGCCTGAAACCGTGCTAACAAACATACATCAAATTGAATATCGGGGCGACTGGCAGTTAGGTACATGAGAGAACCGATCATACTCCGGTATTTCTTCGGATCAATGGGTTTCCCAAACAAATCAGCACATATTTTTGGTGAAGTGACCATTGGTGTACCAACAGAATCACAATTTTCCATTCCATGTTTTTTCAAAATCTCTATAGTATATTTAGCTTGATTAATAAAAATACCACGAGGGGATTGATGTATTTGTAAACCAAGAAAGAATTTTAGTTCCCCCATCATGGACATTTCAAATTTGCTTTTCATGAGATTTTCAAAATGTTTTGAATGGTTAGGATTGGTTGATCCAAAAATAATGTCGTCCACGTAAATTTGAACGATCAAGATGTCATCTTTGAATTTTTTGATAAACAAGGTGTCATCAACCGTTCCTTTTGTGAAATTGTTTTTGAGCAAGAAAGATGATAGTTCGTCATACCACGCTCTTGGAGCTTGTTTAAGACCATAAATTGCTTTCTTAAGCTTGTAGAAAGATGATAGTTCGTCATTCGTCGGATAGCACAAAGCGCCAAACACGTGAAGGTAAGAGATGTCAGGTTTGCGGTTGTTCACTAGCTCATATGGGGTTTTATTGAATCTCGGATGGACTAGGGATCGATTTTGAGTAAAACAAGCAGTGGCTACAGCATCAGCCCATAAGAATAGTGGTGCACTAGAAAAAATTAGCATTGTGCGAGCAGCTTCCACAAGAGTTCTATTTCTTCTTTCAACTACCCCATTCTGCTGTGGAGTTCTAACAACTGATGTTTGGTGTGTGATTCCAACATCTTCAAGGTAAGTTCTTAACTCCTGGTTTGTAAATTCTGTGCCATTGTCTGTTCTTATAATCCTTACTGGATCTTGAAGTAGAACTTGAATCCGCTTCAGAAAGGTGATGATGATGCCTGGTGCTTCGTCTTTTGATCTCAAAAACTTTACCCAGGTATATCTTGAATAATCATCAACAATAACAAGAATATACTTCTTCCCATTAATGCTTTCAACTCTCATTGGGCCACATAAGTCCATGTGCAACATATGTAACCTTGCTTCCGAACTAGGTACGGTTTTGGGTTTATATGATGCTCTTTTACTTTTTCCTTGTTCGCATGATGGACATAAGTGTTCCTTGGTGTATTTGAACTTAGGAAGTCCGGTGACGATGTTGTCTTTGGCTAACTTGTTGATTGTGTCGAAATTGAGATGGGATAAACGTCTATGCCACAGCCAGGACTTAGTTTCGGTTGCCCTTGTCATAAGACAAATTGGTGATGTAGAAGTCATTTGGTTGATGTCGATAGCATACAAGTTTGTACTACGATTACCAGTTAAGAGATCATCACCAACCAAATTTCTAATAAAAATTGTGTTTCTTCTGAAAGCCACTTCTAAATCTGCATCACAAAACTGCCCGACTGAAAACAAGTTATGTCCCAACCCTTCGACGTAGTAAACTCGAGTGATTAAAAAATTCTCAAACCGAAGATCTCCATAACCCAGAATAGCTGCTACATGATCATTTCCAAAGCGTACAGTTCCCATGAATTTCCAGACAAAATTGATCAGCAGCTTTAAATTCCCGGTCATGTGCTTGGAGCAACTCGAGTCGACGATCCAAAGACATATTTCGATAACCTACCAAGAACAGAAGAGTTTGTATTTGGAAACCGTTTTGAATTTGGTTCCATTTGGTTAGGGGTAAAATCTGAATCACATTCATAGAAGGTATCTACTTGTCCATTTTGAACAACTTTCAATTTGCCATCCTGAAGAATGAATTCTCTACCCGTAGGTTTCCACATACAAAACTTAAGGTAGTTCCTAGGCATTCGACTACTAGTGGTAGACCTAAAGCGTGCAACTAATCTTTCTATAGATCTAGATCTGGCACTAGTTCCCTTTGGAACATACTTCTGTTTAGGCGTAACATTCACATTCTTAGAAACACATTCATCATGAACATCATTAATTAAACATTTCTTGCATATTAAACAAACAGAGTCATTACATGCATTAGAACCAGTACTTTCGACATTACATTCAGATAAATCATGTTTCTTATTAAAAAGCGATAAATTCCTAGGGTGTTCTTCTACTTCTTCAACTTTATTCTTGCAACTACTCGTAGAGACAGGCGAGACTCTATTGTTCCTTGTATTGCTCCTAGGCTTTAGTCTGCTGCTCCTAGAGGTGCTTTCTAATCCTGTAAAAGGTAAGGCACACACATTAGGATTTATATTGTTGTCCTTTTTAGCATCCCTAGATTCTTTAGAATTAGCCTTTATGCACTTGTCATTTGTCTTAGATGTTGAGGCAGACGCACTAGTGGGACTAATCCTAAAAAGGCCAGGTGCTAACACTTTAGGAGTTTCGACAACCGCTTTTCCTTTATCAACAATCTTATCATTTTCACTTATCTTGGGCAAGGGTGTTGGAGTGACTGGTTTTGTCAAATCCTTTTTCTCATCGACTTTTGGAGCAAACCGTGAAATTGACATTTTAGGTTTTTGAACCGTGTTTGAAACATTTGGTTTCTCCGAAGTCAATGGTTTTGCAAACTTAGTTTCCTCACCCTTTCCTTTTTGACTTTCAAGCTGAGCCCTCAAAAGATCATTTTGCTCTTTCATGTTTTTTAAGGCACGCTCATACGACAATTTGTCATACTTGTATTCTTCCTTTTTTCGATCAAGTTTTTTAAAATATGACACATTTTCTTTTTCAAGCTTTATAAGAGCATTTTCATATTTTGAAACAATTTCGGAGGTCTCAGCTCTCAGTCTTTCATCGTCTTGAACAGAATATGTTTGTAAAATGATGGACATAATGTCAGTGGTCATAACAGCTTCGAAGAGAGAATCATTTAGGTTTTCCAAAACATTCATGTTTTCACGAGTATCATTAGCTTCGTTTACCAAGGATTTGTGGTCCGTGACAAAGTCGGCCGTTTCTTTTAAGAAAGCTTGTTCAAAATGGATTACCCTCGCACTGATGTTATTCAGTGGGATAGTAATTTCGTTTTCAAAAACTTTTTTCTGCTCAATATGAAAACTGGAATGCCAGTTGTTAATATTGATTGTAGTTTTAGAAGCAACAATATTTTGAAGTTCTTGAATTCTCTTTTTAACGTCATCCAAAATTTCTCTAGCCTCACTTGTATTAAAAGTGTTGTTAGAAGAAATTTGTTCCATTTTTGAAAGAGATTTGGAAACAATTACTTTCTTTGAAAACATTTTTGAGAATGGTCGTTTTATTGAAAACACAGATGGTTCTTTTTGTGGAACAAAAGTAATTCCCGAAAGTTTGTTCAATTTGTTGTAATCAATGGGTTTCAAATTCTTTTGTTTCATTCTATTTATGCTCTCTTCGACATGTTCTATCGTTTGCACAGAATCCCGAACGACGGGAGGATCATGTTTAGTGTAAATCATATTACCATTATACAAAACATTCTGTTCTTGCTGAGCTTTCTTGAGATTACTGGGGGTGTTGTTACCAAGAGCCACTTTATGTTTCGTATGGTAAACCGGATTAGTTTGATTTGAAATCATTTTCATTGTTTGACTTGACTGACCCGATTTAACCACTAATTCTTCTAAATGAGCAATCATGTGTTCTGACTCTACGATTTCGGCCAAAAGTTTGTCTTCTTTCTTTGCAAAGTCCTTTTTCAACTCATCCCTTTCTTTTTCAAGATTGGTATAAGCTGTTTATTGTTTAGAAAGTTGGTTTTGTAAATCAGAAATTTCCGCGTTTAAAGATTTTATTTTTTTGAAAGAATTAACATCAAGTGTATCAAACTTGAGTTGCAATTGTTTTTCCCTTGAAACGGAATTTTGATAACCAGTTTCTAATTCAGACAATCTTTTGTTATGAAATTCAAAAGCTTTCACGTTTTCTTTGTAACTCTCAAGCTCAGCGGTCAATTTAACATTCGCTGCCTTAACATCGCGATTGACCTTTTTCACATTCTCAATTTCAATACGACAATTATTCAATAATGATTCAAACAAAGCACGTGTTTCCTCATCATTCTCAGCATGCTGTGAAACGAAGCCTCCATTATGATTCACATCTGGAGTTGCTGAAGGAGTATTGCTACTACTTGGCGTGTCCAGGTATGTATCATAAGTGGGTGCTTGCTTCTCAAAATGTTGTTCCTCATGAGGAGACATATCAAATATATCATTATTGTGACATGTGTTGAAATTTGATACCTCAGATGGTGCATTGGTGTCATAAACAGGAAGTGTATCAGAATCCGTGTCATACGTAGCTTCCTGAAGATTCGCCATGAATATGTAGTTCGCATCGATATCCTCTCTATCTTCCATGTCATCCATAAGAGCCATAAAATCATTCTCCTCTGTGTTCAACTGAAACCCTGCCTCATTCTTTTGTGCCAACAGTAATGCTTTCTGCAAGTATGCTGTGTCTTTCTTGTTCGGCTTAGTAGGACAGTTCCTTGCCATATGACCTACACCTTGACAGTTGAAACACTTTACTGGATTACCCTGATTCACATTTCCCAAATTCCCAACTACTGGAGCTGCAACATTTCTATTCTGATTACCCATTGCCTGATTACCAACATTCTGACCCCTCTGATTTCCAACAAACTGACCTAACTGATTCCCTGCATATTGACCATACTGATTTCCTACATTCTGAATCCCTGTATTCAGCATATTCTGATTCCCCATGTTAATTCCAGTAGCATATCCTTGCTGATTCCTATAAACTCCAACCATTTGGCCTCCGTTGCCCATATTGAAACTCGGCTGAGCAATCTGCTTATTGCGAGTGTTCGATGAAATCCTTTGGTTGTTGTTTGTTGGTGTAGAATAGCGTCCTTGGAATGCCTTTGACAGAAAAGCAAACGCTTGGGTCAATGCTGCAGTAGCTTCATCATTTTCAGTGAATTCTGGTTCTTGGAATTGTTGGTATTGCTGTTGTGGAATAACATGTTGTTGTTGCTGTGGGTAGAACTGTTGTTGGTAGACCGGTGTTGGTTGTTGAATGTATGATGGTTGCATGTAGTTGTGAGTGGAAGATGATGATGGTTGTTGTGTGTTTACTGGTAGCGGTGTTGGTGTAGTAGCAATTAATGCGAGAGGATCATGATTCTTTGCCAATCTTTCTTTCCTTACTTCATTAGCCTCAGCTTGGTTTTGCTTCAGAAAGTCATAGAGTTGATCATAATTCACCTTATGTAAATCCTTTGTTTGATTGACAATTGTAACATAACGACCCCATTCTTCTGGAAGGTTATTGATGAATTTGATGTTTGTTGCAATTGTTCGAGGTGTCAACTTGTTTCTGATTAACTCATTCATCAAAGTGCAAAACCTTGTGTAGTAAGATTCAATCTGTTCACCTTTAGTGGATGTAAAGTTCTCCCATTCAGTAAGAAGTTTGTTCTCAACGTCTTGTTGTCCAATCTCTGTTACATGACATATCCTTCTAACACGTTCCCACATAGCATAAGCAGTTTCACAGCTGTCGACGGCAGCAAAGATCTCCCGTGGTAATCCAAGTTGGATTAAATGCATTGCCATATCATCTGCGGCGATCTGCTTCTTGTCTTCCTCTGTGTAATCTGCTTCTGTTTGTTCACGCACGAATGGTTGAGTAGGAGGTGTTGTATTTGGATTGCCTTCAATTTGAACTTGTCTTGGCTTGAATGGACCATTCTTAATGGAGTTGAGCATGAGGTTACCATCAGTCTTAGTTTTGATGTAACGAAGCATGCGGCTTGTCCATGGGAGATATCCACCTTTTTCAAGCATTGGAGGTCGGTTTTCTGCACCGGCTGCATGAATGTCTTGCTGAGTTGCCATTGATGAAGTGTAGATGGATAAAGTTGATTCTTGGATCGTTCCAACGAAATAGGAGTTGAGTTTAGAGTGTGTTGATGCAAGTTTTTATGGTGAAAATTTTGACTGAAAACCTTAAAACCTCAATAACTTCTTCTCGGAGCATTTTTAGGCCTCGAAACTTCGTCTAAATCGATAAATCCATTTAGCGTGTCGTTCTCCTCTGTCTGACGGTCGTTTTGACAGCTGATTCGTCGAAAACGGAGTTACGGTTCAAAAGTTATGGTCGTTTGAAGTTTGGTCGTCAAAAACCTCACTTTTGTCAAAATTCTCGACACTGTGCTGTGTTCTCGAAACTTTAGGATGTTTGCGAAACTTCTTGGTTTGCGAAACTTCTTGTGTTTGCGAAACTGTAGAGCATGCAGTGATCTCGAAACTTTGCTCTTTCAAAGATTGCGAAAACTTGATTGCGAAACTTGAAGTTCTCGAAACTTAGGGTTTGCGAAACTCAGTTGAGAGATTGCGAAACTCAAGTTTGCGATAAATTGTGATTTCGAAACTTAAGGTTTTTTCGAAAACACAAAGTCACCAAACCACTTTTCGAAATTATACAATTTCGAAAGTTTTCCAAAAGTCGAAGTACTTTTCTTTCTTATACAAGAGAGAAAAGACCGAGTATCCAAGTGTGAGCACGAGAGGAGTCGCGGTTTGTGATCTCGAAAGATGGTCAAAGTGGAGATTGCGAAACTCTGGCAGTCTTTGCGAAACTGAGACAGATTTTCGAGTAGTCGAAAAGCACACCCAAATAAAGTTTTCAATCCAAGATTCTTGTACTTCTAGGCTAAAAAACACCAAAACTTGAAGAAAGTTCAAAACTTGATGATTTTTATGAAACTTTTTCGAGATCTAGAAAACAGGTACAAAAACCAAATCGAGTTTTTAAGCTATAGTTTTTCAAAAAAATTGAGACTTTCTTGTTAGAGAAGGTTTAGAACACTAGTTTGTAATCAAAAAAGTGTTGAAAACCAAGAAAAACAAGAAAAGCAGGAATTTTTAAGAAAAAAAACGTGAGAAAGCTTAAAAAAACTCGATACACACAAACTCTCAACCTCCTAAATCATTGTTAGGCGATTGATACCACTTGTAGGACCTTAGATATCACCACTTTATCACAAATATAGAAGATTAGAAGAAGAAAGATGGTGACTTTGTGAGAGTATATGGATCGTATATGTGTAACTAGAGAGATGGAAAAAGAGAGAATATTATTAAGAAACACACACACTTACACACACAAGCACACACCTCAAATGAGCCTTTGAGGTGTTTAAATAGTTCTTAACATGAGATGCCCTATGGGCTTTCTATGGGCTTGGGCTTGGACTTGGTTACATGATTGGATAACTAGGCTTATGAAACATAGCACATAACATATTAGCTTGCCAAGTCCAAGGCCCAATGACTAAACTATTACTAATCTTAACAAACGACACAAAGTTACAATATGTGAATGACCATCTCTTCTATATAAATATTTTTAATGCTAACAAAATAGAATATAGCATACAACAAATATCAAAGTAATTCATAACAGAAATGGATCGATCAATTATGGATCATACAAGGGATCATAGCAACGGTTCAAGTCAAAGGTCCAAATCAAATATTCATATCATGAGGTTCAAATCAAAGGTTCATAATAGCAAAAGGGTTCATAGCAAAGGTTCAAAATTTAAAGTTAAATGATCAAAAGATGTTAAAGAAAGTCATGAGAAATCTTAGAGAATAAAACAGATTAAGGACTTTAGAAAATTATTTAAAACCTTTTTCTCGTAAAAGTATTCCTTTAAAAACACATTTCATAAAAGTCATAAAACCTTCATATAAAACTGGCATCGTATCGTAATCACATAAATCATTTCAAAAATAGTTTTTCTCAAAAGTCATCAGGTTATATTTATTTAAAAGGGTCTTCATACGAAATTATACTATCAAATGAACCAATGATATCAGGCGTATAAAGATCAGAAATCATAATAGTGGGAATAGAATGGATCATGAGTCATAAGAAACCTTACTGAAAGGTTAGAATATTTGTACCTTAGACCGCAAGTGCAAACATAACTGAAACATAAAGATCGGAATCAAATTCCTTCTTCAGCGAATCTACACGAATACATGATCGTCTTATTATTAATATCTTATTTTAAATCAGATTACTCATTTTAGTCGACTTTCTATTTTTAGTAACTTTCCATTTTTAGCAAGGTTCCCGAATTATTAATTTTCTATATTTAGTAAGTTGTTTGATCTGGTAATTTAATACTTTAAGGTCATAATTAGCAATTAATAATATTTAAGGGTTAAAATGACAATTATAATCGTTTAGAGTTAATTATGTCATGAATTCAGCTACTTCATCACCGATAGCAGTTACTTCTGCACCACCTGCTTCACCTACTTCTCAGGGACCCTCATCTTCTTTGGGGCTTCCTGGTACGTCGAGACAGCTCACACTTCATCAGGCTTTGGCTCGTGTGGCTCCACGTTTTGCCCACCGAGCTACGGCACGCATGTATGTGCACCTTTCGTCACCACCCATGCACTTTGATGCTCACGCTCTTTTGTCAGATGCACCACCCACATCATTCCATCGTCGTCCTAGATCGCCTACCCTGTCACCTCATGGTTCACCTGTTCGGAGACGGTGATTGATGGAGTACCCCTCAGATGAGGAGGAGGAGTATGAGGGTAAAGAGGAGGCTGATGACCCTCAGGAGGTTGAGCAGAGGGATGATAACCCACAGGAGGGTGAGGAGGAGGATGATCCTCAGGAGGAGGAGATGCCTGATGATGATGGTTCGCCAGCACATTCAGCTCATTCTGTAGAGCCCGATTCTCCGATACATCCGTTAGAACCGGTTTCACCTGATCACCCGTTTTTGTTTGATTCACCACCTGGTAGTCCCGTGGCGTCGGACGCGCCATCTGAGATATCTGCTGAGCCTGCAGATTTGGGTGAGACTGGTAGGATTTAGGCTCTGCTTACCACTCAGGGCGAGAGGATCTCGCAGATGGCAGATCAGATTGATAGAGTGACTGTTGAGTTTATTGGCTAGTTGAGGGTTGATTTGGTTACTGTTGAGAGGAGGACTACAGAGATTAGGAGAGGTATGATGGAGATACATGAGCAGATAGAGAGTCTGCAGAGAGGTTTCATCCTGGCTCGCGAGGCAGATCGCAAGTTGTGGCAGAGGAACACGGAGTTGGAGAAGGAGGTAGCAGACCTCAAAAGGGATAGTGATACTCACAGTGTCGAGTTGGGATCGTTATGGAGAGAGTTGGATGGTTTGAGATCGGAGCTGAGGAGTCTACGCCAACATAGTGGCTAGATGGTTGGATTATGTTATTATGTTGCTTTCTGAACCAAGGAGTGCTTAGTTAGAAAAGCTAGTTATCTTATCTTTGATGTATTTCAGTTGTATATTCGTCTTGTTTGGAACGATTAGTATCCTTTATGTCTTTGGTAGTTGGAACGATGTCTTGATCGCTATTTGTATGGATGATGGTTATTATATATGATGTTATGTGGTTTTGGATGTCATGGAAATTGCGTTCCTATGGATAAACGTTGCATGAGATTTTCTAAGTTACCACAAAAAATACCCACAATTTTTGTCACAGTCAATCCCCTTAAAAGAATTCCGTCTCGGAAGTCAGTTTGTGTTATCCGATAATATGGTGTCTGAGAAGATATGTTGCTATTTACAATAGATTTGAGTTTCACGTTTTGGATTCTAACCTTTACAATGGGGGTCTTCAGTTGGTATTTACGATCCGACTCTTACTTTGTCTAAGGTGCTCAACCTTTACAATGGGGGTCTTCAGTTGGTTATTCTATAAGACAAAAATCAGTTATCAATATGAATTCCCTATAGTAGAAGGAATCATTTAGTTGCTGGCTAGACACTGCGTAGTATAAGGGTTGGATACTTGTTTATTAGAACATTCAATGGTCTAATGCTGTTGTGTATCACTCCATTGTAGTGAAGATGTACTACCTCGAGAACGGCGTCCTTTATTAACCTTTTTTGCATATGATAATTTCCTGGATTCTTGGCAAAAAAACTCTACGAAGTTACACATGTATCTTTCCATAGCAATGTTGAACTAATGTCTATCGAATTTTATCTCATAAATACTCACAATATTATTATGGTCGCTACACAATCTTAGTTTCTTGGCTGCGTAGAAGAAATCTGACTGAGATTTCTTGGCAACAACACGTTTCACAACAGAGTCGTGTCCATCTTTTGTTCTGTAGAATAACCTTGTATATCATTTTTTAGAAATTATGTCAGGATTAAAGGATATCCAACTAGTGACATGTGGAAGTTGATCTAATTTGTACTTTTTGTAAAATAGTATGAAGGTAGTTGGGTCGGGAGCTTAATCGACTTTGATGTCATTAGGATTGAAAGTTAATTTTGCGAACCATAGTTTCTAGATTATTTCATAGCTGAATATGGTGTCGCTTTCCGTAATAGTATGGGTCCCCCTAAATTGATTCGGTTTTTATTAATCAGATGTAAATATTCTCTGGCTTCCATATTGTCAAAGTAGTTTCTATTTGCGGGGTACACGGGGCTCAATTTTTTTTTATTACTATCAGCTATAAATAAAACTCATGCTTGCATTCTTTAATTTTTTTTATTCTCCTTTATTTTTTTATTTTTTTAATGCAAGACAAGGTATACATGAATGGAAAAGAAAACAATACAGACACATAAAGCATCCCCCCGCTTGAGATCAACTATCATCTAAACCCGATCATCTTCAAATTCCCTTTATTCAAAACCCGTGACTTCCACCAGTAGAACCAAAATTAACTAACAGCGCCACGCCCGGACCATGGACCATAAAAAACTATAGGGTAGGCTAGGCGATAGGTGTAACGAAACAAATATATGTTGGGTGAATAAAATGAAAAGAATGGCTCGGACGGGTTTACTAGGGGTATCTTGCACTAATAATGAGTGCAACAAAAGGGTTTCACAAGGGGAATGACTAATTAATGTGAAAAGCCAATATACACAATACATAACATAAATGGATGGGCTATTTGGGGTTATTCCTAAAATTTGCTTTTATTCCTAGTTGCACCGATTACACCAAGTTACCTCAGTGTAATGCTCATTATAATGGTTTTAAAAAGATATACAAAGCTAAGTTATAAAGTCTACTAGAGCCACCGACACACTCATTTTAGTGGTATTTTATGTATAAGGGAAAACGGAAAGGCTTATCCTCACACAATGTAAATATAGGGTAGGTGTGCTCAGTCTAGATTAAACTAGTTAAGTAATGAAAAACATGTCAAAATTTTACAACTGAAACATTTTTCACACAAAACTATAAAAATAAAGGCAAGTAAAATCAAATGGGTGTTTATTTCTAATCTCTTTCCCCCACTTGGGTCATACTAAAGCAAATAAATGAAAAATATGAAGGGTTAGAAATGGAACGGAAAACTCTCCTGGATTTGCTCGGTATGATCATAAGTGTATGTCCTAAAACATGCTACTAGCATGTACTCCTCGAGCAACATCCAAGTCCATCATCAATTCTTCTTCAAGTACTCAACTAGTGTGGACTTGCAAGGTTTCTTGTAGTTATGCGTCACATTATGTTCCACAAACCTGTGAGCTAGCAAGAAAACTAATACCAACAAAGCATAAATCCGGAAAAGCAAAATAATAGCACGAAATGTAAAAATAAAAACAAAATAAAACCTAACTCACTTTCGTAGGAATCACGGTTGCATTTAGCATGTGCAACAAGCCTTTTAAACAACTCGGTGTCCTGAAAATGGGTTGCTACAGTAAGAAGTCACGACGTAAATGTTTTTGAAAATGGGTTGCTACAGTAAGAAGTCACGGCGTAACTTCTAAACAGAGTTACTCCGTAAGTAATGTGACCTAATAATGAGCTCGTACTGTGAATGGATTACGGCGTAACATGAAGCTATAGTTACGCCGTAATACCTTCTGGTGTTAACTCCAGAATTTTTCGACCTCTTAAGTGCCATAAGAGTTCATTCCAGCACTTCTCCTGTATTTCTTAACTGTGGAAACCTATAAAAATGATGCACAAACATACCAAGCATAAAATTCTATAAAATTAAAATAAAAACAAAAATAAAAGATAAGCATGGGGTGCCTCCCACGAATCGCTTGTTTTTGTTCGAGTCTCAAGCTTGACTCCACCCTTATTTACTACGTAAATGGGTGTTCATCCCCTCACTTGAATTCAAGTGTGGGTGATAATAGCAATAAAAACGGTGAGGGTTTGAATTCGCTACGAGATAGGAAAATGATGAATTATAGTCATACCTTAAAGGAGATGTCATTTCCCTCCTTACCATACCCATATTCGTCGATGGTTTTGATGATTGGCTCATTCCGTGTTGTTGTCTACTAACTAGCTTCAATGTCACTTTAGTTTCTGCAACGACCATGTGTATCGTTACGTCCATAGATAATAATAAAGGATCTTTAGAAAGAAATTGCTCGAGCTCCTTCACCTCCTTTGCAGGGTCACATTCGGCTTCTTCGTTAATCATGGTAATATCCAAAAGCTTATCTCCGAATTCCTTTAAAACTCATCCAAAATCGGGTTGGTAGTTGGTGCAACATCGCAAGGTATGATATGTGAGGTCAAAGGTTGCACTACCAGCTTTGGGTTAAGTTCGTCATGCACGGTAGGTGTTAGTATTCGCCCAAGCCTTTCAACATCCTTTACCGTGATATCCCAATAATCATCTAAATTCCATTCCTCACATTCCTCCTGGACTTCCTCTTTCTCCTTTGTAGTGTCGATATCGACCTTATCTATATCCTGTTCACAAACACTAGCAAAAATATTAGTAATGGGAGAAATACGAAAGTTAAGAAGGTCCTTACATTCATGGTTCACATCCCTAAATTCATCATTATCACACTCATTATGGATCTCCTCATGTTCCATTCTTTGAAGGTTTTCAGCTCTTATTATGAACAGTTCATCCAACCCTCTTGCAATCATCAAATCTCTATCTTTAGGTTGAGGATCAGGTGTGTTTCATGAATAATCACTAAAGTTGGATGTGAAACCGCGGATATGATTATTCAAACTATTCTTTTCTCGACATTGATTGGCTGTATACTATTCATATTTTTGAAGGGTTTATAGATATATAGGTTACCCAACTTTTCAACTTTATTCGCCTAAGTTACCAAACTTTTTTTGTGCATTCAGGTTAGCCAACTATACGGTTTTGACATTCAGGTTACTGAACTTGCAACCTTTATTCACCTAAGTTACCAAACTTGTAAAAACACGACATTTATGCTACTTAACTTACCCAAAAATATATGTTCAGGTTATTCGGATTACACTGAAAATATGAGGTGTATGCTACCCAAAAGTTCAGTAACCTAAGTGAACAAAAAAAAAGTTTGGTAACGTAGGTGAATAAAGTTGAAAAGTTGTGTAACATATCTATCTATAAACCCTATTCTTGAATGGTCATGTTATCAATGTCTGCTTCATCATACACTTGAGGAGATACAAAACCACCATTGGTATATGGTTGAGAAAATTAAAAGAAAGGCTTTAGAGGAGGCGATCTCGTAGTAGCTCTCCTTGATCGAATATTCCTCATGAATGTTCTATTCTTCTCGCGCTCGTACTCCAAGTATTCTTCCAATGTCATCTCATCAATATCTGGTTCAATTTCATGATTACCTGAAATGTTAAAACAAACAAAAACAGAAAAGGAAAAAAAAATTCCTAAAAAGCAAATAAAAGGAAAACTTAAATTAAAATTCTAAATAGCTCCCTGGCAACAACGCCAAAAACTTGATGCAGGTTTTACGGACCAGGTCTTAAATTTATATTATGTCTCGATTACGTAAGGTCTACCTAAATGCACTAACGGACAGTGTATCCGGTCGTGTGTAGACAAGTAATTGGTAAAACCGAGGTCGTCCCAAAAGCTAGGTGTGATGAATCCTATTTAAGTCTAATATAACGTTTAAAAATGGTTTATGAGTAGAATTGATTAAATTAACAAAATAAACATAAATGAAATAAAATTGAAAGTAAATGAAAGTTGTGAGCAATGGGGAGAAAGTGTACTAGCCTAGTTGGTCATCCTATATTGCATTGACTATGTTCCCTATAAAACTATTCTAACGCTTCAAGTGGGCTGGACATGAGTCACTAGAGTCCTTTGGTCGATTTCCCTAGCATATCTCCCAAGAATCCTGTCCGGAACCAAAGGCACGACCCTCTGTAAGTAAGCGGACGTACGGTAGACTAGTTTGAGTCATTAAGTACCACTACATGCTAGATTCATCTACGTGTGGCACGACCTCTCGGATCTTAAGCCGCACCTCTAACTTCTTAAGTTTATCCAACCCGGAAGGTGGTCCTTTGGTCGATTTGCACACAAGGAAAATGGCTAGTTCTTACTGTCAACATTCCCATTCCCTCGCAACCTAATTACACTAGGGTCCTTTGGTCGATTCTCCTAGTGTACCAAGTACAACCGGTTCTTCAAAACTACCGAAACTAAATGATCTAACGATAAACTAAGCATGCACACACTAGAAGCAATAATGAAAGTACGAAAACATAATCAACATGATATAGGAATGTTAGGATTAAGAAAAAGGTTCGGTCACCCCATTTATTTACATACTTAGCATAGCTCTTAGTTTTGTATATATTAGATTAGATATAGTCACACCGTGGAGGACGGACGGGTCTTTAACCACTGTACACCTGATCCACAGCTCGCAGGAGGGCGTATATTGTAAGTGTATATATACCCCTTCTCACACAAGGGAAGGGTTGGTTGTTTCTAATAATATACACACACCTAATAGGTGTTTCTCTCACTAGAACTTCCCACTCTCTTTACTCTTTCTCTCTCGAACTCAACAATGATGAAGATGTTCTTCCACCATACTAGACCTCCCGAAACCACATGAATCAACATAATATTTCGATCCTACAATTGGTATCACAGCCAAGCTTTTACTTTTGTTGATTTTTGTGGTTCGAGTATTATATCAAGATTTTTTGTGTTCCATTTTCTTAAGTCAAATGTTTTGGTTTTTCCTTTATCCTAGTGGTAAACAGCCATATGCATGCTTTCTGTATCCATAAATGGTCTTAATATGTGGTCAGAGTTGTGGTTAAACAACACAGTCCAAATGGTGCAAATAAAGAGAGGTCTGCACATCAGATTCTTGGTAGCGTTTAGGTGTATGATAAAACCCAGATCCGATTTTTCGGCTGCTAAGGACTGTTTTCTTTGTTTTATTGCAAAATGACAAAAAGGTCGATTGTGACTGGTTTGTTCTCTTCTGTGTCCAGAGCTTAGCTCTAAATAGCGGTTAGCTCAAAATAGCGGTTTGGTGTAGCGATTTGCTGTTTGAAGAATTTTTTATTAACAGATCTAACCGAAATGCTGCCAAAATCTCTTCAACAATAGCGATTTGTTCATAAAGTTATAAGAAGATGATGAAGAAGAAGATCAGAACACGACATAACATCCAATTACTTAACAAACAACAACTGCCAACAAAATCACTGCCTACATCTAAATCACATCGAGCCAAAAATCTCAACAACAACTTAATCAAATCCCATCTCCATTCCTTAACACAACTCGTATAAGATATGTAAAAACAATAAAATGGATCTCAGTTTGTTCACTTGTTGCTACAATCTTTAAAGATGTCATAAGTATAAACATAAACCATCATCGACCCTTTCGAAGCAAAGCTTCCTTTCAATATACTAATAATTAAAGGAAAAGACAAAAACATAACTGTCTTCACCTCCCTTTGGTTCGGTGTTAATGAAAACAAAAAAGGGAAACAACTAAATGGATCTCAGATTGGCGTTTGAAATAATTCACAACAAATTTCAAAGATTTAAAACACAATCACATCATAGATCCTTTAGAAGCTTTAACTTCTTTTTAACTGTCCGAAATAATAAAAGAAGAACAAGAACATTTTTGTTTCATACTTCTTTTGAATCGGTCAAACAAAAACAAAAGCGAAATCAGACCTACCTTAGACTTGTCCTGAAAACCGTTGAAGATTTGTTGTGTTGTTGTACGCATAAGAGTTTGAACCAGAGACCATTTAAGGTCTTGATTCTTGTTCTTCAACTGATGATAAAAGGGTTCGTCTTTAATGGGTATTTATCCAAGGATGGTGGTTGATTATGAGATTAGAAGTTGTGTTTGTGTGTGTTGACGGCGATGAATGAAAGAGCAGAGATGGGGGCGTGATAGATTAGTGAGTGAGATTAGGGTAAATGATATAACTTTTGGGTTTATTTGTTAATAAATACCTGTTTATTAGGGTAATGTATTGGATATGGATCGGGTCATCTCTTGTTGGCATGGGCTCAAATATTAAATCGGGTGTTTCTAATTTTGGTTTGTTATCCAACTTTTGGGGCTTAACGAGTGAACTGGATGATTGATAGGTTTTTGGTCGTACTAAACCAAAAGTGGATTGGGTTGAACTTAACTTATTTTTCAATGTATTTTTTTTACATTGTGTCAATTTTGATGATCATTTGGCAAATGAGTGGTATCTTGGTCATACAAATTTTTCACGTGGATACATTTTTGACAAGAATGGAAAACTCAACATACAAAACCATAGTTTTCAAACCTCAGTTCGATCCGCGGAACAGGGGGTATCTAAAGAATTAGGGCATATCACAAAATCAACCATCAAAAGGCTAGTGTTTGGGTGTTTAAATGCATAAGATGATCATGAAGTTTTTTTTTTGGTATCCCTTATTTGAGTTTGAAGTGGGTTTCACGAAGGCGCATACTTATTTTATCTTGAAGTCGGGGATGGTTGGATGCATGATTTCAATGATAACTTGCTTGGACGTATACAACTTATAATTGGGACTTGGACTATCTAGTTATACCCGATGTAAGGAGTCACATTATAGTGATCAGTGTCACTCACATATGTTGATGTGGATAGTCTCAAGAGGTGTTGTACTTATTTTGGCTCTTTGTTGACCGTATATGGTACTTAGAGATTTTCTTCTGCATCGTTCTTCAATCAACAACAGTGCAAGCTTAAGGAACAAATTTGGGGAATTCTACTTCACTTTCAAGTTGGGTATATCGGGCTTACTTCACCAAGTGGTCACAGCAATTGTCGACAGAATATGAGGTGGGTTTGTTAGCTAATGGGTTTAAGGGTTCAGATGTGATCAACAATTCTCATGGAATATTCGGCACTACAGCACGTCAAAGATACTTCACAGTCTAAGCAAAATATTTCTAGATCTTTCAATGTCATTCATGTTTGCTTAAAACAAGAACTTCTCGTGTATATGGTTGTACACGTCAATGATGCTTCCGAAAGTTCGAAACCATCATGGGGGAGAAACGTGTACTTTGATGATATAAGGTCAACCTCCAGGGGGAAGTGGTTTATTCTACTTTACTTAGTATGGTTCGTGAAGTATTCTACTTATGTGAGAAGAATTGTTGTTGATATCTTTCATGTTCCCACAAACTAACATTCACCAAAACCAGAGTTGTCATAACACATTCAATTCATTGTCTCACGGTTTCTTCTTGGTTTTGTAAAATCCCGCGAAAGAATCTATTTCTCGGTTTAAATCATAGATTTGTAAAATCCCGTGATGATGAAACTATCCTGGAGAAAGAAAAGTGCATTTCCGGATCTTAATTGACACTGGTGATACGGCATAAACTTTGAAGAAGGGATAATGTATGTACTTCATGTATTGGATGAGTTTTGACATACTTCATGTCATTTGGGTTATAACGAATTTGTACGGGGTTATGTGTTTTTATGGGGATATGTGTGTTTGACAAGATCGGGATAAAACCATTATCAAAGTTCATTCAAAACATCAAAGAGGCTAGATTTTGGCAGTTAAACCGCAAGATGTGACTACGGCGTCAATTCATTATTATTTATTTGAGGTTGAAGTGAATTTCACGGGTGCGTATACTTAGTATCTGAAGATATCGGGGTGGTTGGATGAAGATTCTTCGAGATCCTTGTTCGAGCTTTCAACAATTACAATGACGAAGACTTGGATATCTAGTTATTTTTTTGTGTTTCTTCTTCTCTATTACCACAAAATAACTATCACTTTAAGGAGTTACGTTGTAGTGCTCAGTGTCACACGAAGTTGTGGATATTCAAGAGGTGATGTACATCTTATACTTGATGGTTGGTTGGTTGAAGAGTATAGAGTACTTAGGGATTCGATGTTGCACGAACTCTCTACACCGCTCTTTGTCACACATTAGTGCAAGCTTAAGTCACAAGTTCGGGTTATTTTACTTCAGTCTCAAGTTCATCATATTGGGTTTTTCTCTATCAGTAGTCACGACAAAGAGCCAATAGAATGATAATGGGGTTGGTAACGAGTTAGCGGAGAGAAGTAGAAAAGATAGAGATGATGTTTGGACACAACAGTTCAAGACTCGTTCTTCAACATTATGGTGTCTGCAGATAACACTTCAGGCCCCATTCCTCAAAGAAAAGAAAGGTGTACGTTTCAGTGCGCTTTATCTTGGAAAGAAGAGAAATCTTCTTATTTATGACCATTCTCATCAACAAACTTCACGTTTTCCCCATGTTCGTACAAGTCATCAAGTGGATCAACGTACATTGATTTATATTTTTGTGCTTCACTTATTCTATCAAAAATCGCAACAAGCATTTGCAATTTTTGAGGGGGAGAAGGGAAAGGGTGAAGAAACTACATGTTGATGATGTTCGTAAAATGGTCATTGAGCTCTTGTACGTAGATATTTACTCCTTCTACAGATCAACATATTTCTACAAGTGGTTTAAGCATATTATAAGCTTAATTGAACTCTTCATTTGCTAAGCTACTGATGAGGAGACAAAAGAGGGACTGCTATAAGTGAGCTTTATCATCATTTTCTTCGCAGTAGTTTTTGGTGCCACACACATATTTATGCTGCATCTGATAAATTTCAACCATCACGGAATCTCAAATATGGCAAAATTGTCATTGCATGCCATTTTTTAGGGGGAGAACAAGCGTATGTCCTTTTCCTTTCGACCATGGAAAAAATGTCATTAGCATGCCACTTTTGAGGGGGAGAATAAGCGTGTGTTCTTTCTATTCTTTCGTGGGAGGATAAATGTGTATGCTGGGGTTATAAATCACGAAGGGATCGAGCTTAACTTTTCATGTTGGGGAGATTGGTCTCTTCCACTCCGAAATATTCCGTGGTTTGTTATTCTGTTCGAGTTCTATTGTCACTTCTGGGATTCGAACTTGGCGTTATCATTTAGTACTCCAGTTGATTGACTGATTCAGATAAAGAAGAAGATGGTTAATATCAAGGCCCTCAAACGTGATCATGACGTTAAAGTGTTGAATCAATAAAAGGGGATGATCAGTTTGAGGGGGAGCCGATTCTGAAACTTCACAAGTTTCGAAGAGGCTCTTTACATACGATGGCCTAATTGAGGGGGAGAGAATTCAATTAGTCATCATTCCATGACTCCTGAAATCTTCAGTTCAGGACTCATGAGGGCTTATCGACATTTTCTCATGGGCTAATATTATTATTGATAAAGGGCTTCCAGTTATAGATAAAGGGCTTCCAGTTAATGCTTCATGTACACATCATTATGATGATTCCGGTTAATCACAACCATCAGGGGAGAGGAATGTGTACACCAAGGACGCACAACAAGTTCACGTGATCGGGCTTAATCACTTATTCCGGGATTGATAACCGCAGAGATGATAAGTGGTTCAACTTGTTACTTTGGTTGTATCACTTCATGTGCACATCACAGGCTGATTAATCGCAACCATCAGGGGAGAGAGAAATGTGTACATCAGGGACGCACAACAGGTTCACATGATCGAGCTTAATCAGTTATTCCGGAGTTGATATCCGCAGAGATGATCAGTGCTTCAACCTGTTATTTTGGTGTTATCGTGTCTTCTTGTATTTGGTACATGTGGGCTGATTTGGTATATGTAATATAACTGGATTGCATGTAGTGAGATAGAGATGTTGATATCCTATTCCCCAAATGGACAACATTGAAGAAGGTCGAGTCTACAGTCTGTTCTACATTCTCTGCTACGTGTTAGAAGACTAAAGACGATATGCAACTAATTATCGAAAGACTTCTTCATATTCAAGGCATTCATCAAGAAAGGTTGTATGTTTAGGGGAGAGCACTAATTAGGGGAGAGTGTAAAGTATGTGTTAAAATCCCTAATTAGATGTGCTCACATTGCTCTTCAGCATGTTGATTCTCACAGGATATATTTGAGCTTATTGTGTTCATCTCACAAGATTTCAAGTATATGGGCGTAAGATGTGTTGCTAATTCTGAGGTATCAAAACCAGCAAGGGGGAAGGAGACATACATCGGAACGCACAACGAGTACACGTGATGAGCTTTATACTTCGTATTTATTGAAGTCATTCTGGGAAGACAAATGTCATGACCGCAGAGGAAATCAGTGTTTTAACTCGTTCTTTTGGTGTATTATTCCAACTACGTGGGGGAAGAGATGTAAGAAACAATTTCTGATGACAAAAGACGTACACAATTGATTGTGTGTGTACTTCTGGTTTCTGAGCTTCATATAATGAGACTGATTGCATCATTTCAACTACTTGGGGGGAAGTGGTCTCTGGATACTTTTTGGTACACATTACTTCAGCCTTCAGTAGGAAGAAAGTTGAGAAGAACTATTCAAGCGTGAGATGATACGTTGTTGATCTATCAAAGCTTTACAGTGAGAAGGCTCAAGTTCATATGACTATTCAGGAGCCTCGAAAGCTTTGGTGGAGAAGGTTTAAGAGATGTTGACTACTGACTTCTACAACGTGCATACCGATATCCTCTTTTTGGTATTAAGGTCAACATCTTCTTAAACTGCATAATATCCTTTGTACATATTTTAAAACCAAAAAGAAAAGAAAAAAAATATAAAACCGACAAAAACCATAAAAATTTGCAAAATATAAAAACTCAAAAAATATTCTTCTCGCGACATGTCTCTCATATAATCAATATTATGTACGTTTCTGGAAATGTCATTCAATAATGGCACGGATTCATATATATGCTTGAGCGAGAGTTTTTCTATCTTTTAAAATAATGTTTTCTAAAACATGTCGTTTCTCAAAAAATTTCTTTCAAAATGGCTTGCTATTATTTCAAATAGCAACCTGCTCTTCAAAATGGGGAAAGCATGTCGCCAAAAAGACGGCTGTTCCTCTCACTGGGTGATGTTCACCCAGGCACGGATTACTTTATATCCGTGTGTCCTTGACTTGATGTACGTTTCACTGCATCATTTCTTGTAAAAGAAGAGAATTCTTCTTTACATCACGAATACTTTTCCTTCAATGATTCTTCAGAAAAGTATTTGTTCTAAACTTGGTGGTACCATGATTTTTGAATATCAATCAAACTTGCAATTTTGTATAAACTTGCCTCTCAATCGATGTCAAATGATTAATCATTTGAAGTAAAGTGATAAATTGAAAATGGGTCATCGATTGAGGGGGAGAATGATTTCGAAAATTCTATATCATCAAAACATGATCTTTGTGCATAAAAAGCAGTGAATGTAATTGTTATGTGTGAGAACATGAATTTTTCATGAGTTTATCGTTAAACTCTAAATCATTTAAAAACTCATCATTTCTGACACATAACATGCTCCATCAAGGATTGAGGGGGAGCAAACCTATCGTCTCATAATCAGTCATTCTTAAATCTGACCACATTTTTCTCCCAAAATCTTTAAACGTATTTAAATCACTAGGGATCACAAATCTCAATTGGTTTGAAATTTTTGATCGGGGGAGAAAATGTGATTTAAATAGGAAATCTTATTAAAATGAGATGTTTTGGACTTAAATGTAAGCTCTCTCATATGTGCTAAACTCTTTTGTATATCAATGCACATATTGAGGGGGAGCAAATGGTTTGTGGTGACAAAAAGGGCTTGGCATCTCATGTGAGTGCATCTCAGGCTTAACTAATGAATTGATTAAACATATACTGTCATGAATCGAAAGGACTAGTCCTGGACGGGTAATAATTTCAAGCTGGTTAACCAGTGATGTAAGCGTGTCTCGAAGAGGACTTGTCTAAGTAGAGTGTACCGTTTCGAGAAACCTTCTATAGACTTGATCAGTCCGGGTAATAACTTCAAGCTAGTCCAACTAGTGATGTAAGCGTGTCTCGAATGCCTGCTCATGTTCACTGAAGGTGGATCAATTCAAAAGTGCAACTCTTCCCGACATGTACAACAACAACAACAACAACATACCCAATCCCGCCGGGGCGGGGTATGGGGGAGGTGGGATGTAGACAGATCCTACCCCTACCTCAGGATACACCTAAAGGTAAAGAGACTGCTTCCAGGAAGACCTCCGGCTGGTGTGTGCAAAAGAGCCCAAAAGGGACGAATATATATATATATATATATATATATATATATATATATATATATATATATAAACATACATACATATATACACATACACAGACACCTACACATACACCTACCCATACACACACACACGCGCACACACACACACACACACACACACACACACATATATATATATATATATATATATATATATATATATATATATATATATATATATATACACACACATACATACATATATATAATTACACACCTATACACACACAACACCCACACACACATACACACACACACCCACACACACACACACACAGATATATATATATATATATATATATATATATATATATATATATATATATATATATATATATATATATATATATATATATATATATATATATATATATATATATATATATATATATATATATATATATATATGTCAGAATAAAAAAAATACAAGGAAAAAGAAGCAAACAAGCAAAAACAAGAAAGCAAACAAAGCAAAAGACAGACCACACAGCCCAAAAACCACACCAAAAGAGGGACCAGAAAAGAAAGAGAAAAAAGCGAGCAAACAAGCCAACAAGCAGACATGCAAGTAACAGAAGAAGCGCTAAAAAGACACATAAAGTAAAGGCAAAGCAAACAGGGCAAGTAAAGGGTAAAGCAAGGGGCCAAAAGCCAAAAGACAAAGCAAAAACAAAACCAAAGGCAAGCAGTAGGCACAAAAAGAACCTAGCGCCTAAAGGGGGAACAAGAAAATGGACCCTAAAAACAGAAAGCAAAGGGCAAGGCAAGAAAGAGGCACCAAAAAGCCAAAAACTCCACGGCAAACCCAAGCCTAACCACACATACTAATCCTATTTCTCCACGCCTTCCTATCTAAGATCATGTCCTCGGACAAGTGAAGCTCCTCCAAGTCGAGCTTAAGTCTATCCTCCCATCTAAGTTTAGGTCTACCCCTCCTTCTCCGCCCGTCGACTATAAGCGATTCTACTCTCCTTACTGGCGCAGTTTGTGGTCTTCTCCTGACATGACCGAACCACCTCAACCTTCCTTCTCTCATCTTCGAAATAATAGATTCTACTTCTAGTACAGATCTAAACACCCCGTTCGGGATCATGTCAGACATAGTTTTACCACAGGTCCACCTCATCATTCTCAGTTCTGCTACTTCCACCCTGTTTGCTTGAGCTTTTGTGATAGGCCAGCACTCTGACCCGTACAACATAGCAGGTCTAATAGCCACCCTATAAAATTTCCCCTTTAACTTAAAGGGTACTTTCCTGTCACATAAAACTCCTGACGCCGCTCTCCATTTCGCCCAGCCTCTTCCAATACGGTGGGTTACGTCGTCGTCTATCCTCCCTGAGTTATGGATCACCGACATGTGCTAATTTATAATTAAAACATCTGAGCACATGTTAAGGGGGAGCATTTGAAAATGGTAAAACTCTCAACGTGTTAACAAAATGTGTTTCTTAATCATAAACACGTTGAGAAGAATTTTCAATGATTTGGTGTATGGCAACATAGAATAGTCATGAAGTTATAAGGTGGCTAAGGTTAGGAAAACCGTCCTATGATCCGCCAGAGTCGGAGGGATCTACCCATGGACAATACCCAATAGATAGTATTAGAAAGTCCGTAGGTATGATTATGAAAAAAGGAGAAATGTGAGAATGGAGAAAGAAGGTGTTGAAGAATTAAAAAGAAATGAAATGAGAAAGGGTGAAAAGAAATAACCCTCCAATTATTCAACCTTAGGGTAGAAACCGGGTTCAATTCATATGCTACTGGTGGTTACCAAGGTAACACCGGTATTGAAGAAAAGACGTCATGGACCCAGTGACGCACTACACTAAACCTTCTAGCCACTCAAGTTCTCTTAAAAGGACTTGTTTCATTCACACGGGGAACCGGTGTAATCTATCAACTTATCTCTTAGAGATGGTTGATATTGAAGCAGGAGACCTCTCCCTAGTCTCCGCATTGGAAAACCAAATTATGCACTTATCGAGTCTAGAGCCATGAGATGCATCAAAAGATCTCATAGGAACACTTGATTCTTCTACACTGGTTGTTCAACATTAAGAACACCACCTGTAATATTTTGAGTCCTTCGCAGATCTTAGCAATCTGCCATGAACACTTATGAGGGAATATACATATGTAATTCCCAGTGATTGAGTGGAAATCCCTGCCAGGGTCAACTTCAAACAGCCCTGAAAGCAGGTCACTTCGGTAATTCCTTGTGGATTACGCTTAGTGGTCGCGGTGGTTACCAATGGTCTATAGTCGTAGAGTGAACTCCAGTGACTCACCCAATCGTTGATTTACTTAGGTAGATCGTATAAATCCTCTCGGGGGTTGCCGATTGGGAACGGTCTTGGTAAGGGTTAGAAGGAGTCTTCACACTATGCTGTAGATGATCTCTAATTCCAAACCTGTAAGTACCGGATGATTTGTTGCTAACTGTTTGCTTGCAGGAATTTCTGACGGTTGCAGTAGATTGCTGAAAAGATGCTGATCCATCACCCCATGCTCACACTTCGACATCTTAATCAAGAAATCATGATCATTCAATGGGCTTCATCTATGCTTCCACAACTCTGATGCTAAAGATCATGATCCTGAAAAGTGTGAGCATGCCGTTACAAAGATGTCTACGTCATACGGAGACGATATTGTACAAAGATGACTTGGAGACACACATTTGGATGATAAACCCAGAGAATCGTCAAGGAACATCCAAGATATAAAACTGTAGGACCGAAAATATAAAGGATTTATGTGGTTCGGGAGGTCTAGGTTGATGATTAAAGATGAACTCCATATTTAGTTTTAGAGAGAGAAAGTAGAGAGAGGGTGAAGAAAATGGAATATATTAAGATGAATGAATGAATACACAATTTCCCACACCCCTCATGGAGAGTCATGAGGGGTATTTATAGGCTCTACACATTACAAGTTTTCCTAGTTAACATAAGTAGTCCCTATTGGCACAACTTGCTACATATCTAGTCCATTTCACGTATGTGACGTTATCTTTATAAAAGAGCGAGGCTAACAATCTCCCTCCAAGATATCATCACACGTGAATGGTTACAATGAGACCTATAAATACATAAAAATGTAAATAACAACAATAGTAAACTATGTTGACGTTGTTGAAGCGCAGAGTCTCTGTAGTCTAGATACTGAGGCAGACTTGAAGTTCTCTCTTCCGACGAACTCGGCGTATTTGATCTTTGGCACTGATGGCACAGATCTTTGTAGCTCTGAACTTCAACTGTAACGGTCTAGTTAGGTTATTACTCCCTCCTAACTAGTGAGCCTTTATTCTTTTTCCTGCTCCCTCCTGAACCGACAACTCTCTTTTCATCACGCAGCGGATAAAGTAGATTCATAAGTGTAGGCACATGGTTGTCGTTCAGGAAGCATCATGACAATATAACTCACATAACATTGCACAGAAGGTTGGTAATACGCTTCGATGTACACATCATTAGTACTTCTTCGGTTCCAGTGTAAGCACAATTCCCTCGATCAACCAACGTACTAGAGATGAAACACTACTTCTTTTGGCATGTTCTTCTCCCTCCTGATGGTTGCGATGTATCGAAATCATCATACTATTGTGTGCACATGCCAAAATTACCCGTACTTTACACTTCTGATGCAATATAGATAGACCGTGTAAGCATAATTTGTGAGTATATGTCGCATAAATACTCTCAATACATTCTCTCAAATCAACCTTTAAAGGAACCTCCTTGTAATTCACCGGCTACTAGTAATGACCACATATGGAGACTGCCCGATATGACCAGCTTGAAAAAGAAGTAATCATCACATCTTGTGACTTAATGCTTGTACGATAGATGTGACTTAATACCTATACTGAGCACTACAATGTAACTCCTTTAAGTATGAGGTTGCACGAAATATTCGCCACTTGAACAATCCACTACTTCGTGTGACACTGAGTACTACAACGTAACTCCTTAAAGTGATAGTTATACTGTGAGCACTACAACGTAACTCCTTACATCAGTAATAACTAGATTGTCAAGACTGAATTTTTTAATTTGCGCAGACAAGTTATCTTCAAAAGTCGTGCATCCAACCACCCCTAGACTTTGAGATAAATAAGTACACATGTTGAGATGCCACTTCAAAATCAAATCGATAATACCGTACAAAAACTCCGTAGTCATTTTCTTTTCAAGCCATAACAATTCTAGCCGTGAATATTGTATCCCCGTGAGATTGCAATACCAAAATACCACTCATTATCCGTTGTTAAAAATTGTATCCAAAATTTTAGAAAATTCGGAATACACATTTTTGTAACAATAATAGCATTAGCGCATCACATTGGTATACTCCAATGTTTAACTTGCTTAAGCCCACAAACAGTCCAAAGCAATATGTAATCCCAAGGTAGGCTCGGCCCATATTACATCACAACACCCCATCCAAATCCTCAACTGGTTATAATAAGTGAAACACTTATCATTTACCCTAACCCTAAACACACATCATTTTGATATCCGCCCCCATCTCCTGTTACTTCTCAACTGCAGCAACACATTTCCTCATTATCTCAATCTCATATTCCATTATTCATCAATCATATCCGAGGCATCAACACACCAAAGTAAACAACCGTACCTCTACCTGAATGTAATTTCTTGCTGATTTTGAATCAAGAACGAGGCATTGCAGCTTCAAGATCCATTTTTGGGTCTCGGGTAGGTGTTAATTATGGTTTTGTGGTCTTTGAACGAACCTAAGCAATGGTTATAACTACTTAGTTATGAATCATTTCTTATTGTTTCGGATATTAAGGAAACAAGGTTTCCAAAAGAATCAATGATGAAATTGTTTAACTAAAAAAAATCTGTAAAAGATTATAGGAAAGTTAAACAAAACTGAGATTTCTTGATTTGTCTTTCAGATTTGAGTCATGGTGATGTTTAGAGAGGGATATAGGTAGATTTGAAGATGTTGTTGAGTGTAGTTGTCGATGGGTTTGGTAGTGAGCTGTGATGTTCTCCCTGTTCTCCCTTTTCTTTTCGTTAGTATACTTGAACCCATAATATTATAACTGTGGTCATATAGAGTCTTTGGTATAAGGTTTAGTCAAGTGGTCTTCTCTTCATCATCTTCATTTCTCGAAAGATTTTAAAACCATTTCGAAAGTTTATGTCCAAAAAGTTTCTCGAAATTTTTTGTAACTTTTGTGTTTTCGAAACTTTTTACAAAAATTTCGAAACATTGTGACCTTGTAATTGCGAAACTTTGTCTTTGAAATTTATCGAGAATACTTTATCGATAATCCTCTTATATCGAGAACCTGATTTTCGAGATCCTTTGTAATTTATCGAGAACATGTTTATCGAGAAAACAGGGTAATGAGTTCTCGAAAACCTCTGTTGTTCTCGAAGACAGTACATGTCGAGAACCTCTTATACAAGAGATTCTGATTTTACTGGCGATTATTACCCAGATTCCGATGAGTTTTGACGAGTTTTCCGACCTTGTAGATAGACCAATATTCACGGTTGGTTCAAAAAGTCACAAAGACAATGAGTAGTACAAAAAAAACTGTTAACAATGGACTATTTTAGACACAAAGTAGCAGTTTTTGTAGGTCCGTGAATGAAAGCTTGAGACTTTTTGACCATAGATACATAAAAGCTTATGGAGAAACTGTTATCATAAAAGATAAGGAAAAAAAATTTCCAGATCCAAAAAAATATAAAAACAGTTTCAAGCACATAAATCGAACCACAAAAAATCAACACCGTGGCTCTGATGCCAATTGTAAGACCGAAAATATAAAGGATTTATGTGGTTCGGGAGGTCTAGGTTGATGATTAAAGATGAACTCCATATTTAGTTTTAGAGAGAGAAAGTAGAGAGAGGGTGAAGAAAATGGAATATATTAAGATGAATGAATGAATACACAATTTCCCACACCCCTCATGGAGAGTCATGAGGGGTATTTATAGGCTCTACACATTACAAGTTTGCCTAGTTAACATAAGTAGTCCCTATTGGCACAACTTGCTACATATCTAGTCCATTTCACGTATGTGACGTTATCTTTATAAAAGAGCGAGGCTAACAAAAACAAGTCATCAAAAGTCCACTGCTGGAAGCACAAAGAGTAATGACTTTGAAGAATCAACGGATACAAGCTAGAGCTAAAGATCAACTTATAGAATGCTAAGATTCAATTTATTTTTTCTGGGGTGACCTCCCTTAGGGGGAGATTGTTAGGATTAAGAAAAAGGTTTGGTCACCCCATGTATTTACATACTTAGCATAGTACTTAGTTTTGTATATATTAGATTAGATATAGTCACACCGTGGAGGACGGACGGGTCTTTACCCACTGTACACCTGATCCATAGCCCGCAGGAGGGCGTATATTGTAAGTGTATATATACCACTTCTCACACAAGGGAAGGGTTGGTTGTTTCTAATAATATACACACACCTAATAGGTGTTTCTCTCACTAGAATTTCCCACTCTCTCTACTCTTTCTCTCTCTAACTCAACAATGATGAAGATGTTCTTCCACCATACTAGACCTCCCGAAACCACATGAATCAACATAATATTTCGATCCTACAAGGAATCATAACTAGGCTAGCGCTAAAAGTGCTTAGCCAAACATACATTAAATTAAACCAATACTGGGAATTTAAACACTTGACAGTTAGTAATGCTGAAGACTGAACTAATAGTACTAACTTAGATAGTACTCCAGAAGAAAGTTTGTACTGCTGAAGACTAAAGATGGAGATTTTTACTGCTTATGATATGAAGACGTTTTTGATAAGTATAGAATAGATTGTATGTATATCTTATATAGTTAGAATTATACGAATATTCTGCATGTTTAGAATATTATACTTATCTTGTAAAGGACTCCTTGTGCTATAAAAAGAGGTCCTAGGTTAGATGTTTTGTACGTATCTTTGGTGAAAGCTTCAAGGTTGTAACCTTGTGATAAGCAAGATCACTCGTATTATTGATCAATAATATTGAAGCGTTTTGGTTAATCTTCTTGTTCACACAAACACTATTTCATACATTATTGTTCCATACATACAAAATCTTCTAGTAGTAAATTCCGCGTGCTACTAGATATTAACTCAAAGTGTCTCTAACACAAGGCGTGTGTTCAGATCCTCTCAAGTGGTATCAGAGACAGGTTCTAATACTTTGAACTAGAAGATCAAGAAATACATTCCTACTAAGAAGATGGAGATGGAGAATACTCAGTGTGCTGCTAAATTACCAATGCTCAAACAGAATGAATTTGACTTGTGGAGGCTAAGGATAGAACAATACTTCTCGGTTCAAGATTATTCTCTCTGGGAGGTCATTCAATATGGTGATTCCTTCAAGCCAGGTGTTACAAAATCTACAGTTGAAGGCAAGACAATTCAAGTTAGAAACACTGGACAAATCACTAATGATGAAAGGATTCAGAAGAGGAATGATCAAAAGGCAAGGGGTTTGCTTATGATGTGCCTTCCTAATGAACAAGTGCTGTCTTTTAACAATTATCCAGATGGAAAATCTTTATTTGAAGAAATCTGCATAAGGTTTGGTGGAAATGAAGCTACCAAAAAGACCCAAAAGACATTGCTGAAACAAAGTTTTGAAAACTTTAACACTAATAGCAATGAAACAATTGATCATATGTTCACCAGGTTGCAAAAGATTGTCATCCAACTAACTGTTTTAGGTATTGTGATAGCTCAGGAAGATCTCAACATGAAGTTTCAAATGAGTTTACCTGTAGAATTCAACACTCATGTTGTTGTCTGGATGAATAAGCCAGAAATTGACACCATGAAACTTAATGATATGTACAACAATTTCAAAATTGTTGAACAGAGCCTGAAGAAGTCTGGAACTATAAGTTATAGTTTTGGGAATATGGCACGTGTATCATCTCCCAGCATCAGCAAACCAGAGGAGGTAAATGTGGCTGAAGGTGTTAGTACTGCTAGCTTTGGTGTTTCTACTGCTAGTACAAGTGCTGCTGTCATAGGAGATTCTACATTCTATGCCTTTATGACTAGTCAATCTAGTGGGTCTCCTCTATCTTATGAAGACCTTGAACAGGTGGATGAAGATGACTTAGAAGAGATAGATATCAAGTGGCAAGTTACTCTACTGAGCATGAGGGCAAAGAAGTTTTGGCAGAAAACTGGCAAGAAGATTACAATCAACGGTAATGATACTGTTGGTTTTGATAAGTCTAAGGTAGAGTGTTTCAACTGTCACAAGCTGGGACACTTTGCTAGAGAGTGTAGAAAGCCAAGACAGCAAGATAATAGAAGCACATGGTACAGACAGGACAAGAAGAAGGAGGTAACTGCAGAAGAGCCAAAGGCTATGCTAGCTATTGATGGTGTTAGCTATGATTGGAGTTTCATGGCTGATGAGGAGGAAGCACAAACAGAGACAACAATGGTGGCAACTGAGATAGCTTTGATAGCATCTTCTGACTCTGAGTTACATTCTATAATTGATGGGTTGAAGCTGGTTAGATTCCTGAAACTGCAGGGACAATTCGTATTACCCTGCTCGGTACATTACAATCCCGCAAATAAATGAGCCATATGAATTCAATCTTGAAGCCTCTACATTAATAAGGTGTATTGAATCTTTAAGTATTATATATGACGTGTAGTTCGAATGATGACCCCTCCTTTTAAAGTACCATTCTTGTAGTCCAATGACCATAATTGAAGATTTAAATATCAATTTCAATTTTGGGGATCAAATTTGCATTTAAAAGAAAGTGAAATATATATAGATTTTTTTTTTCAATTTTTATTTATCTTGGATTTTCTTTAAAAGTAAACTAAAGTGATAGTGGGGTAAGTTAGATTTCATGTGAACTATTAAAGGGGTGTCAGGGTAAAAAGATGCATATATTCTCATGTGCAACGCATGTGTGTCTGTTTAAAAAAACCCACTTAACGGAGTTTGATACCAGGGACCAAAATTTGCAAATAGGTTTCCCACAATGATAATCTCTTCACTTTTAAACTATTTAGGACGAAACCTTCAATTTGATCAAACCTCAAGGACAATTTATACAATTTACTCTTAATAATTTTTTAGTTTAATAAACCAATAAAAAACCCTCTTTTAATAGTGTTAATACAATTAACACTCCATAGAAAGATAAACCTGTCATTACTTTCACATAGCCAAACAAGTCACCTTCCAAAACTAACAAAACTTCCACTACACGAGTCCGCCAATTGAAATTCAAACCCTAATCCAAACAACCCCCAATTTTCAAACCCCCAACTTCAAAAATCATAAACCCTAACCCCCAATATTCAAACCCCAAAACCCATCAATGGATCCCGACATATCCGGTTGGATCCTGGAATTCTTAATCCGGCAAAACACACTGGACGATGAAACACTCAACAACCTAATTCACATCCTCCCAATCCCAAACACCAACCCCAGGTTAAAAAAATCCTTAATCCTGCGTAAAATCGAGTCCGATATCAAAACCGGCACAATCGCAGACCACACAATTGATTATTTAGAATCCATCATAGAATTAGATATCACTGAAAATGTTTATAAACCCTCAGAAGCCTTAAAAGTAGCGTATTGCACTGTGGCAATGTACTGTACTGTTAAATCAATCGAAAGCGATAAAAATGAACAAAGCGTCGAAAATGAGAATTTTGTGAATGAGTTGAAGAGAGTGTGGAGTGAACGGGTGCGTGAAATGGAGGAATGTGATAATGTGAGAGATGAGATGTTGAGTTGGGTGAAGGATGTCGAGGCGAGGATAATGGAAGTTGATGATTGTGAGATTGTGTTGGCGATGTTTAAGGAATTGGATGTGGTGGAGGCTTTGAGTAGGTATGTGAATGAGGCGAGGGAAATGATGGGGCCGTCGTTTATTGAGGTGGCGTGTGAGACGGTTTTGGGTGATCGGGAGTTGAGTAAAGAGTTGGGGTTGGATGGAGGTTTGTCGGGTCCAGATGTGGATGCTGCTGATGTACATAGTGAGGGTAATGGTAAGTTAAGTGTGTTAGTATAATTATGTTTCGTTTCTGAAGTTAGATTTCCGATTACATGTTTTAGCTAAATGTTTTATTTAGTGTTATGTATTTGTTTACGAAAAGAAAAAAAAGGCGTTTGGGATTGCAAGTTTTAAAGTGATTATATACTAAGAATAAGTAGGGACCAAAGCAAATAAGCACAGGTATTAGATAAGGGGGTGTTTGAATATCTTATGTAAGTGCTTATCTACATATTGATTGTTTTAAGTTTTAACACATATTAGCAATCCCAAACACACTTAGAACTGCTTATTTGCTTATTTTAGAAGGAACAAAATCAACATACACTTAAACTTTGCAAGCTAAGCACTTTGAATAAGTGATCTAAACACATCTTAAATGTTTAGTTATGCATACTCTATTTGTTAAAGAAAATCGTGAAAAGAAATACGCGAATAGTTATTATGGACTACTAGGAGTGAGTTTATCATAAGTTGCATACATGCGAGACATTGTGTTCTAACCTAAATTTTGCGTTCCTATATCAGTAGTGCTAAGTTGGGCTTTTCTTGATAATGTATATGTGTTTTGTACGATGTTGGTTAGATATTTGTTTTGTTGTTCCGTAATGCGTTAGTATCTAGTTTACATGCCATTGTTTGAAGATATTAATGGGATTGGTGTCTATGCTTATGTAGAAGTATCGAGGGCTCGTGTGCTACCCAAAAACAAGCAAATTTCTCATATATCTCACGGAAGATTAGGCACTCATAGAGGAGCTAAGATTGTTGATCCCATGGAGACATCTCACGACCAATACGATGGCATTCCTACTCCAGAAGTGGATAGAGTTAAAGAAGCCCTTGAGAAGAGTTCTTCTGAATTACATGCGGTGGTGAAGGACCCTCTTCCGGAAGCATTACGCTACGCTGAATCTTTGAATGTCAACACTAATGGAGAAAATATGGCGCGTGATCATGATGTAGGTGGTTCAACTAGGAATAATGATGAAGTTCCTAGTTCATCGCATGATAGGAAAGGTAAAGCTTCAGAAGCTGATGGAGGCGAGGGATTACGTGGGGATCAAAATGAAAAGCGTAAGCCTAGTTTGATGGAACGGAATACTACTGCACATACTGTTGAGGTAACACCTCCTGGCTTATGGTGTAGGATAATTCTTTTTGGCAATTATATTTTTAATAGACTCATTGCTTTCAGAAATGCATCCTAGGCCAATGGATATCTAATATATAACAAAAGAACCATTCATTTGTGTGTGTGTGCGTGTGCGTGTCCATAAAAATCACTTTGTTTGAACATGTACGGTCACTACGGTGTCATGCAGAACTGGAAAAATGTATAGTCTTTGGACGAATATTATAAAAAGCTATATTTTTACTTCCATACGTGTTGAATTTATATGTTCCCCTCATCTACATCTGTTTTTTTTTTCATCCACATCCTGTTTCTGTGTTGAATCAAGATTTGTTTTTGCACCCGTAATTTTTCTAAGTTTTTTGATGGTTTTGATTCTATTTGTTTTGTTAGCTCGATCTTTTTTGGTATTCAAGACAAAGACAAGGATAATGTTGGTAATTTCACTTTATTATAAAGAGTAATAACATGTGTTTTACATAAAAAGAGCACTCTGGGTTTTTGGTCCTAACACACCATATTATCGCCGCAACCTGCAACATTTTGGGCACAAATAGTGAATCTGTTTCACCTGCAACTGAAATTAGTAGTTACATACTCGTGTTTTGGTCATTTTACAGTCCTTTATCACAATACAAACCTTTGAAAATTTGAATATTTTGTAGGGCACTTGATTTACTGATTTTTTTTAAGGGTGATTGTGTACTCATTGAGGTGTTACAAGCAGGCCTGGTTTAGTATTGGATGCTAAGATAACTGTGTTAGAAGTGTTTCTCGACATCATGATAATATGTATATCTGCCTGCTTCTGAAATTAGTTTAAGAATGTCAAAGATTTAATATTACCAAGTACCTTAGTGATATTTTTGGCTGCCGTGTATGAATACAATTATTAGGAGTTAGAGATTCGGAGGTGTGTCTGTCCAGCAACTTATCAAGGTGCTGATTTGGGTTGTTTTGTGATAATAATTACCACTTATGAACGAAAAGTGTTAGCGGGTCAACACAATGTTGCGCCCCCCTTTTCAACAGACCCGTACTATGAGATGACCCAATTTAATCTGAACCTCTTTTCGACCAATTATGAAACCTGACTGTCCTCTCTAGGTTGCCATCTCTTGAGTAGTGAGCGATCTACTTAAGTGTCAGATAACGTTATCTGTACTTTTTAAACCAGTAAGAACATTTATCTAGTCGTTTGTGACTGATACAGCCTTGCTTAGTATAGATAGGAATACCTTAGTTTAAAGCAATGTTTCTGTGTTTTTCGCTTTTAACTGTGTTTAAATGTATGCATATCAATCCATAATTAATGTTAATGTCTTTTCTCAGTGGAGTGACTCAATTGATACCTCCGATGAAGGGTCGCCGACAAGACCTCACTTGAACACCCCTAAAAAGAGAACCGTCTCACCTTTGAGCATCTACAACATTAACAAACTCGCAAAGCAGAGAAAGAAAAGGAGATGGACCGTTGTAGAGGAAGACGCTCTGCGTACTGGTGTGCACAAGTATGTGATAGACGCTAACAAATCTTTACATTATTATAACCATTTATTTATCCCAAAATATATCATTAAGTCTCCTATGTAGTGAATTTTAACCCGGAAAATTTACATGGTTTATCATATAGTGCTGATTATTGCATAAAATAGCAATGTCCATTTCATTTGTCTCGTTCTATTTCATGTACATTTGAGTCATTAAAAGATGGTTTTGTTTCCTGACTGGGTCATTTTAACATTGTTGTATAGCATACATTTTGTGTAACCCTGTTTTGAGGGTTTTTTGGCTGTAAAATGATCTAAACGAGACACTAAGCCATTTTTTAATGACTCAGCAAACAAATTACAATGACTAAAACAGGAAAGATGAAAAGTTCTGTTGGTATATTATGCTGATAACCCATCTTTAGATTATTTTATGGAAGGATAAATGTAATATTCACATTAGCTTTGTGCTCTCTTTTCAAGATTCGGTAAAGGAAATTGGAAGCTGATCTTAAGTATGTATCGTGACATCTTTGAAGATAGAACCGAGGTAACACACCTTTATATTTGTTGAGATATTCCATAGCAATGTATATTTGTGTTGACATCAAGTTGGCAAATTTATTATTTACAGGTCGATCTAAAGGACAAGTGGAGAAATCTAACACGATGACCATGGTGTTACACTATATGTAGTCTTGTAGATTAACAGGATTTTCTTTGAAAAACAAAGGAAGTTAAATGAAATGACAATTTGTTAATATTGCGGTGTTGATTGAATTTAAGTTCGTTGTCGCAACAGTTTTCAATAGTGTTTTCAGATACCATATGTATTTAAAGTTTAAACAGTGTAGAATTTGTGTAAATATAATTTTAGTGTAAATATAATTGACTTAAATTTATGTGTGTATGTGTGTGTTTGTTTCTTCAGTCTGTTGATTCTTGACCTAGGAAATGCTAACCTATCTATTAGGCAGATACTGGCGCTTGTATTCGACCCAAACTTGACTTTGAGGTTGCGAGGTTTGTAAAAACAATATATATCAGGGTTCAGGTTTGTGACTTCTTGACCCCAAAATGTTAGGCCGAGGCTTGGCTTGTATAGGATAGTGTTTGAGCTTGTTGACTTTGCTCATTTGAGCTTGACGTATTGATTCAGGAGTTGGTACACGTCAAGGTTCACGTCCTTAATGCAGCAGTTTAACATGTGGTCATCATACAACTATAAAATCAGCTTATTTTTATGTTAGGATGCTGTTATTCACAGGGAAAATTGTCAGTTGCAGATAATTGTTGGCTTCTCTTTAAAGACTACTCGTAAGTTTTTTATTTTATTTTATTTATTTATTTATTTTTCATGATTCTCGCCATCTAGCAAGCCTCTCTCTTTAGAGAGAGCATCCAATTTGTCAAATTGCTACAAATTTTGATCATCATATTTACCCAAACTCTTTAGAGAGTATTTTTCTTAAAATTTAAAGGACAAATATAATGCCAGTTAAGAAATTATAGATTTGGATTGATAAGATTCTCTTAAATGTTCGACTAGTACATGAAATAATGTTGGGCCATAGTGTCTGAAAATATCAACAGAAGGCTCTTGGAAAGTAGGTTGTGCCGATAACGACCCATCAACTTCATTCAACCATCGAAACCCCACACTCTTATCACAAATCATGTCGATAGATCACTTCAGTAGTAAATAAGCATTGTATCAAAACCCGAATGATATCATATATGAAAGCAAGGTATTGTGATTAATCACTTTACCTGTTGGTTTGTTTGGTTAAAAAAATGCTAAAATCTATAGTTATAGAAGTTTGTTAAAAAGCTTGTCATCTTTTGACATTTGTTTTAGTGACAATTTGTTACACAACTAAACCATATATATGTCTCTAACGAGACTTGAACCTACAACCTCTTGCTTGACAGGCAACTCACATGTTGCTAGACTGAAAGCTTTGGTTTATCTTGGATGACGTTGAAAGGTGATAATCATCAATAAACAATATAGATATGCAGTGTTTGCCCATATAACTGGGTAATTCAGAAAGCACTTTAATTCTAACATACAAGATCTAGAGCAGAAAACACAGATTATTAGTTTTTTTTTTTTTTTTTTTTTTTTTTTTCCTCTCGCGCATTAGAAGAGACCAAAATTTGTTACAGTGTGTCAACCAAAACTGAGCAAGGTGGGGGAACCTACTGTCCTACACAACGGGTTGGTAATACAGTTTGTGTTTGTTAGTCCTGCGAATGGAAACAAAATAATAATTCTAAAACCAAAATTTAATACTTACCGTGCAATAAAAAATTAAAAAGTAAAAACTTTAGCCTACACCAAAACTTTAAAACTCATTCCCAAGCCAAAATGAACAAAGTTGCAACCAAATACGTAGTAATAACTTTACTAGTACCAAAGCAATAGTTTGGAAGTAAAACAAGATTCATGTTTACCCGGTGAATGTTGTCAAAAATGGACTAACTTTTGTTACAAACTGAATAGAAGGTGGAATCATGAAAGAGGTGAAAAGTGGACAAATAAAATGGTTGTATTTGTGTGTCAAAGGTTCACTTGGGTGTCTTTGTCTCATTCACTACCCTATCACAAGGGGTATAGTGACACATGGTGGAGCCATAGATGATGACCCAACTCTTAGGGTGCGTTTGGTATCCTCGTAGGGGTGTTCATGGGTTGGGTAATAAACCGAACAAACCGAAAACCAAACCGAACCGAACCGAAAAAAAACCGAACCGAACATATAACCAAACCGAACTTGTTAAAACCGAACCGAACTGAATTAAAAATTCGGTTTTCGGTTTGGATATGAGTTTGGCTATCTGAACCGAAAATCGAATTTATATATATATATATATATATATATATATATATATATATATATATATATATATATATATATATATATATATATATATATATAGGGGAGCTTTATTTTCAGAACCCTGTTAAGTGCGGGAACTGCGAGAACTCCAATTTTGCATTAGAAAACATGCATGTTCACATAAAACATGTATGTTTTCTTATATACACCTTAATACACATGCTTGCGTATTAGGGTGTATGTAAGAAAACATACATGTTTTATATGAACATGCATGTTTTCTAATGCATAATTGGAGTTCTCGCAGTTCCCGCACTTAATAGAGTTCTAAAAATAAAATCATTTTGCATTGATTTGTTGCACTTAACAGGTTTTTATATGAATATGTATGTTATGCATGTATGTGTATTAAAGTGTATGTAAGAAAACATACATGTTTTATATGAACATGCATGTTTTCTAATGCAAAATTAGAGTTCTCGCAGTTCCCGCACTTAACAGGGTTCTGAAAATAAAGATACACTATATATATATATATATATATATATATATATATTTTTTTTTTATATATAAAAAATATCCATTAAAATTTTATACTAATATAAAAAACATTTTTTTATGCTTGAAATATATTTTTTTTCCAAAAATATATATAATTAAATTAAAAAAATATATAAATAGTGTAATTCAAGTATAAATTTTGGTTTTCGGTTTTGACCCATAACCGAACCGAACTTCGGTTCGGTTCTCGGTTCGGTTCGGTTATAGATATTTTCGGTTCGGTTCGGTTTTCGGTTATGACCCAAAATTTTTTTTAACCGAACAACCCGAACCGAATAAACCGATTTACCGAGAACCGAACCGATGAACACCCCTACTCATATGGGAATGAGACTATGACTATGAAAGTGATTAAATGTATTTGTTTATGATGAGGGACCCACAACTATGGTAATGAATGATAGATATAATCCATATTCCATATACATTGGGGTGTGTTTGGTATCCCACTATGGGAATGAGGCTATGACTATGAAAGTTATTGAAGGTGTTTGTTTAAGATGATGGGGCCCACCACTATGGTAATGAATGACAAATATAATCTATACTCCATATACATCAAGAGACATAGGTATGGATCTTTCATAGGTGAGGGACCCACCACTATTATTAAACTCATACCCATTGTCATTCATGCGAACATACCAAACGCACCCCAAGTGACCTAAGTATGAATCTTTTATAGGTGAGGACCCACCACTACTATCAAACTCATACCTATTGTCATTCATGGCAACATACTAAACATAATATTTTTAGGTTCTTAAATGAGTTTTTTGTTAGATATGTCAAAGTCATTAAGGCACAAAGTTTTTAAAGATTATGAATTAGAAATATCTATGGGTCTAAAAAATATCTATGGGTCTAAACAGGTTGTATTAAAGAAAAATTGTTCAGGCTATAGAAAGTTAAGTTTATGTCGTTATTCTGCATTGAAAAGCATTATCTAAACTAAAAGTAGTACACAAATATGTATATAATTTTGTGCATAACTATTAACTTCACATTAAAAAACCTTTATAACCTAGGTTAGACGTACAGGGGCGGTGCTGAGAACGTCAAAAAATTTTTTGGCCTGGCACGAAAAAAAAAAAAAAAAGCTCTTATATTATTATATCCATAGACCATAATCAAATTACATATAATGAGTATAAAAAAAATTTAGTGCCCCTTAGTGGGTTGGGCCCGGCTCGGTTGCTGATGGTGCGCCGACCCAAAACCGCCCATGTAGACGTAGTAGTGCATCTCCTCACCTTACGTGAAATGAGCTAGATGGCTCAAAGACCACACGTTAAGCGGTGAAGGATGATAAGGGGGGAGGGGAAGACCACGCGTAAAGGTGGTGTAAAGGTGGTATAGAGGGTGTAGTCGGTGTTAATGACCATCGGTTGATGATGTGGTGTGTGTGCTTTTAGAGAGATAGAGTTAAATGATGAAAGATGAGCGATTGTTACGGGAGTAAAGGCGATAAAAAATGAAAAAGGAGAAAATGACATGTCAAATGAATGCATAGAGGTCCCATTGTTTTATGTTGTTAACTTGCTGCATCATCGTCCATGGAATTGGTGATCTAAATTAAAGTATAGAAAAACAAGTTGCTAATCCCAAAAGAACAAAAAAACAAACTAAATTATCTAACAGAAAATAACATGTGTTTGAAAATTAAAATATCTTGCGACACCTTAGATATTATTGTACCATGTGCATACCTTAGGCTATACCAATTGATAAGATACACGTCCAACATATATAATCTCAAATGCAAAAACTGTTTCATTCTATTAGTACCCAAGCAATCTCAAATCCTTTCTCCTCATCATTTTCTCTACAATAGCTATGCAAAATTGGAGGGTGTCTATGGATACCAAATTCTATAACCACCTTTATGGTCCCATTATTCTTCATTTTACTTGATCCGTACTCATCAAAACCCCTAGGTTCCTTGCTTTGACAATCATATATTCTTGTTACAAACCCTTTCCAACACTTTTTTTGCCCCATAAACCTCAAAAAAAACATCCTAACTAGTCACAAATGGTTCCAACCTTGGCGTATCGTAGGTTACAACAAACCGACATCACGGTTCCACCTGTACCCTCCAACGGAAGCTCAACAGATGTTGGCTATCCAGCTAATGATGACAACTTTGACAATAACATGATGATCATACTAGCTGTTTTGTTATGTGCATTGATATGTGCACTTGGGCTTAACTCGATTGTGAGATGCTTTTTTCGGTGTGGAAGGACGTTTCTTTTTGAGATTTCTAGTGAACCTGTAGCTGTAATGTCCTCAACAGACCGAAAAAAAGGTAAGTTGAGTGACATTCCAGTCGTGGTTTATCCGTTGGAAATGAAAGTTCCTGCGACCGAGTGTCCAATTTGCCTTGGAGACTTTATTGAAGGTGAAAAGATGAGAATTTTGCCTAAGTGTAAACATTTGTTTCATGTTAAATGTATAGATAAGTGGTTATTGTCACATTCATCATGTCCAATATGTAGGCAGCAATTATTTGAGCTAGATGAGGTTTAATCGCAAACATAAATTAAGTTTATTTTGTGGTTTTCTCAAGATTTGATGAAATTTATAGCTTGTATGGTACATGCTTTGTTTTTGAGGGGTTATAAACTATCCCAAAGAGTCTTTATGAACATAATGTTGCATAATGCACTTGAACAACAAAACATGAACCACAGTACTGTTATTGTTTGTTTGTCTATTATTTGAAACCCAACAAACTATCTCATAATATGTATACACCGGTCTATCTCACATGTTTACCGTTTAGTCGGGCAGCATTCTCACATGGCATTGACTACCGCTGAGCTGCAAGCCTTTTGGTGTTATTGTTTGTGTTTGCATACCATCTATCCTCCTAATATACTAGGTTCACACAAAATGCCTCGACCACTTGTGCTAGACAAATTTCCTTTTCAAATGGCATGAACCATTCATAGGATTTTTTTTTTTTTTTTTTTTTTTTTTTTTTTTTTTTTGAATTAGAATTTGTGTCTTCTAGTACTCAAGCGTTAGCGATTTGCACCAAGAAAGAAGGCCAGTTGAGTTTTAAGTCTTTGGTTTGGTTCTAGAGTGTCAGCATCATGACAATTGATGCTAAAAAAATATCTAGATATTGTAACTGATATATGAATGCATTATTGATTTATTTGCCCATCATATATCATGCACAATGTCACTACTATAGTTTAGTTTAAGAAAAATACTAGATCCACTCAATCTTTACAAAATTTCTCCCACACGCTGATGTGGCAGAGAGATGATTTGTTGGTTTTCTGTGGGCCACAGAAAACCAACCAATCATCTCTCTGCCACATCAGCGTGTGGGAGAAATTTTGTAAATATTGAGTGGGTGTAGCACACCTCTTAGTTTAAACTATGAGATAGATCTAAAGGTCCATGATTGGTCCTAAACGGTCAACTAAGTTTACCAGGTGATGGTCAACCAAGTCAAACGTCTAAAACCAACTAACCAAGGAGTACAGTGTATTCCTGGGTTGTTATGTCCCAGCGAGGTAAGCAATTGTATTTAAAAACGTTTTAAGTGATCGGGTGATTTAACAGGAGGATCATGAATTTGATTTGAATGATTATACTACGAGATTATGATTGAGTATAATTTAGAAACACTATTCTAACAATTACTGATGATCAGATAACCTAGAAACGTAAGTAAACCTAAAAACGCGCGTTTGAATTTAAAATAAACGTGAACGCGCGAAATAAAAAGTGAAATGTGAGCAAATAAAACCCTACGAATGTAAAAATTATATTTTTACAATCCTAATGTTATAAGAAAATTTTTGGAAAATTAAAATTATTTTTACAACTATTTAATTAATTACTATTAATTAATTACTTTTTAATTAACTAAATTATACTAATTATTAATTAATTATGAAAATTAACTAGAAAAATAAAAATTAAATTTAGAAAAATCTAAAATATTATAAAACTAATTTTAAAACAGAAAACCTATTTTTTCTACTTTTTAATTATTAATTATTAATTAAAACTAATTATTTAATTGATTTAAACTAAATTAAATTATAAAAAAATACTAAATGACCAAGGAAAAATCTGAAAAAATTCCTAAAATTATTTTAGCCTACAAGGAACCTGAGAAAAATTTAAAAATGAGAAATGCTTATCAATAAGCAGAAAAATAAGCCAAAGGGCTTAAATAGAAGCTATCACTTTACTTATTTTTGGTTTTTTCTTGATTTTCTTTTACACAACTATTTATCTACTGAAATTGACAAACTTTAATGAAGGCACTTTGTTGGAATCACAAGAATAAGCTGTTTGGGAGCTAAATTGCTTAACAGGTTAAGCAAATAAGCTCAAATGACTAGTTGAAACTCAAATAAGCTAAACAGGGACCCACATAGTGAAAATAAGCTTAGAACAACTTAAAAGGACTAAGATGAACTGAAAACTACAAACAATGTACACTTAATAAGCCAGATAAGTCAGATAAGCAAATCCCACAACCCACTGTGAACAACTCAGGCCTGCAAGCAACTTCCAGGGCCAAATAAGCTTATGAAATAAGCTTATAAGCATAGGGTAGGGACTGAGGTAGCAAGTAGGGCTGGTAGGCTACAAATTAAGCCAGTAAGCTAGGCTTATGGGTTAATTTTGAGCTCTGTGTGAGCTTGGGAAAATGGGGTCAAAAGCTGAAGGGTCAGTTTGGGACCTGATAGCAGGCCACACGAATAGGTCCAATAAGCTATACCCCAATAAGCTGAGGTTCAAAATATCCCTAGGTCTTAGAAGCTAGTCTAATAAGCTAAACAATAAGCCAAGAGGCAGGTTATGGGTCCCACAGGTTAGGTCACAAAGGGGCCAAGAAAAATGGTTACAAGGACTGGTGCAGGGGAGGTTGCACCCCCTGCAGCCTCAAATAAGCTAATGCACACCCCACAAGAAAAATCACAAAATTAAAATAAGCATGAATCCAAGTAGTTTAGCTGGAAGACTTTAAGCATAAAAAATTTCAAATCCTGATTCCACCCACAAAAATCTAGAAAAATCTCCCAAAAAGTGGGATTTCTGCCCCAATGAACAATTTTGACTTTTTGTAATGAACTCCAAAGTTGACTTATTTGAGATTTAAAACTTCCTAGATGATTAACTAAGTTATACTAGGCTAAATTGAAACTAGTTTAAGCTATATAAACAACTAATGCAACTGTTAATGTGAATATGCTACCAATGAGCTAAACAGTGAACAACTAATGAAAATTTAAGAGATAAATAGGCTAATATACTCTAATATGACATGTCTCATGCAATATCATCAACAATAACTCATACAAACTCAGTGTACCCTATAAATCCAAACACCCCTTTACTAGTAACCTGAAATGATTTTTCACAGAGAGTCATGGATTTTTGAGGTTTAAATGAGCAATTGAAGTTGAGATAAGTTTAGAAACACACCAAGAGTACTAATCAAGCAACAGTAAGGATTTAACAATCATAAAACATGAAATAGCACAAATTGCTAGTTTAGACAGTGAAATAGCAAAACCCAAGCAAATGCTTATTAAACTGTGAGATAAGCTTACATAATAACTATGAACTCAAATTATCATGAAATAACAACAAGCAAACACCAATAGTTACACTACAACACTGCCACAGTAAAATCACAATATTAAAAATAACTAAAAATGAAAAATTAAGCTCACAAGGCACCCTTAGCAAGAACAAAGGGTTTTCCAAAGTAGTCTATCTTTAGATAGGCTGAGCATCTCCCAGTCTTGCCCTGCATTGTCTCTGAATACCAGGAACCAATCCAAACATGCCACAGTTGACTTTTATTGACTATCTTTATATTTTTGATTTTTATTGCTAATTCTGAATTTTAAGGTTTCTACAAGCTTCAATAAGCTTCTGAGAACTTATGTGATCCTAAAGAAGTCCAGAGAAACACTACAAATAATAATAGAACTTTTTGATAGATTTGAAATAAAAGAGAACTTGATGAACTGAGAATCGACAGAACCTTGAATGTTATTGATTTAAAACTTCAAACTTACAACATTACAACTAATATTACAACTTACCCAACTAATTTGGATTGAAAAATAATTGAACATAAATTCGACATAATTAAAATTAAGCTAAAAATTACACATTCCTCCACAGCTACAATACCCTTTTTATACTTGAACTTAGGGTTTCTTGGACCTTAGTGAGCATATCCCAGCATTAATCTTGACCATAGGATCTCTTAAATCCATCTTAGCCGTTTAAAACTTTTTGCCGCCAAAATGCTCTTTGGCTTTTTCTTTGATACTTGATGCCAGAGGTGCATCTTTGGACTGGGGTGCTTGTTTGGTTATGCAGGGGAGGGTTGGAGTGTTGCAGAGGTTGAAGAGCTAGGGGTGATGATGGTGGTGTTTGGAGGGTAGCAGGGTAGTGGGAGGTGAGGTGGAAGGGGTGGTCAAAGGGTCAGGGTTGACCGGGGGGGGGGGGGGGGTAATATTAAAAGGTGGGGTGGGGTGGTATAAGTTGGGCCAGGTTATTGAGTGGGCTTGGGGTGGTTTTTGGATTTAGGGAGTGTATTTTGGAGTAGTAATAAAGAAGGGTCCGTTTGGTTTTGTAGTGGATTAAGCCCAAGGACCAATTTTGCATGTTTTGGTATTTGAGGGGCCTGAAATGGCAATTCTCCAAACTTTATTCAAGGGATCACACCTGTCATAAATTAATAGTACAAGGACCAATTTTTGATAATTTTTACATTTCAAAACTCCAGGGACCATTTTTGTACTTTTCCAAACTGCAGGGACTAAAGGTGTAATTTTCTCAAACTTTTCACCCAAGGACTAAATTTGAAATTTTTTGACTTTTAAAAACCTTGGGTTGGCTTTTTATTTTTTTATTTTAAACCTTCAGGGACTAGTTTTGACAATTTATGAAACTTGAGGGACTGAAACTGCCAATTATGCAAACTTTGTTCGTTTTTTCATTTGTTTTTAAACATTTTGCATTTAAAACATATAAAACACAGTTTTGGGATAATTTCTGTATTTTGATGCATTTCTGAGTGTTTTTGGATGTTTTGGCAGTTCAGATACGATAAAAATGATGAGTATTTACACACTCATCAGTCCACTTGTTAATGTATTCCATGTCTATCTTGGATTTGAACCTAACTTCTCGACAGGCTTGGCAGAGTTCACGACACTTGCCACTATGACTCCAAAAAGGCTTACGAGGTAATTGAGCTTTCTTTTACCTCCTTTGCCAGTTAGAAAAAGTAAATGATTGGAAGTTAAAAACCAGGGACCCGGACCCATGAAAGCCGGATGTGGCATGGGCCACATCCGATTTTAGATCAATTGTATTTTTTTTTATATTTTTTTAAATAAAATATGTGTTTTGTGGGTACGTGCAACCTCCAATATTACCTAATATATTCTTTATAGGGCAACTTTAGTACTCATAATCATAACAAAAATTGTGCAACACCATCTAAAAAATCTTTGGTCCGTCTCTATTATCAACAACATCGATTCACCAAAAAATTATTCATAAATCATATACTGAATTCATTGAAGTAAAACAAGATAAGTTAAATGCATTGAACATTATATTCTTCAAGTAAAATCTCCACAGATACTTCTTGAAACAAAATTTAAACGAACAAATAAAAAAAATTAATCAACAAATAAAACCTACAACCTTAAGAACACTATATAGAAAAACTATCCTAGGCAATTTCATACTTAAACAAAGAAACATAGGATAATTCTTCATGGACATATAAAATCACAAAATATTCCCAAATATATTAGAGGGCTAGGTATGGTAACGCCGAAGCCGGCTAGATGGATTAGATAATTCTTTATGGCGGCACTTTTTAGGTGTTATGGTGTTACGATACCTAGCCCTCTTAGTTATCTCTATATTTTGTTTAGAAAGGCATATGATGGCGTGTAGGGGTTGCATAAGGTGAATACTCAGGAGTAGTGACATAAGATGGTGGGCCGCTAGCAACAATATGGGCCGAATTTGGTGTTCTTGGGCTTTTCAGTGGGCTTCTTACATTGGACATCATTACACTTCGGTTGTACTTGTTATCACCAGATCTTCTGGGCCCTCTTTCAGCCCATTTAAGTTCTTGGATCTTCACACTATTTGGATACCCATTGAAACAGCTTGAAAAGCAACCTACATCTCCTGCCCTATGTATGTACCTACAGTAACAAATACATACATGTAGTTAAGTGCATGCAAACTAGTATAGTGTTACGTATGAGGCACATCAAATTGATGCATACACCACGAATAGTATAACACCATTAGACACGTGTTGTGGTGTATTATGTATCATGTATGCATCATATTATGTGGTGTGTAAATCATTTCTCATATTATGCACCGGATAACAGTCCATGTGTAATGGTCCACCGGGTAACAGTCATAATACTAAGCTAAAATAGTAAAAATGTGATACGAACGGTTAGGACTAGGAGTATTTAAAAGCATCTTTACCACCACTTTTTAAGAAGTTTTCCATAATTCATCTTTGTAATCATATTTAACATGTTATTAATCATACATATCTATGTCCAACCCTTTGAGTCTATCAAGTTTTCTTACCTTTGGCTGAACTTTCTTCCGAGACAATCAATACACTTTCTTCCTTCGGTCATTTCTCCCATGCCGATGTTCAAACATTGTCTACAATATGCTCTTCCACAGACCTACAAGAGAAAGGTTTATTAGAATCTGGTGATGAAAGAAGCAGGCTAGATGGATTAGATAACATAAAACTCAAATGAAATTTTAAGATATTTACAGCTAGTTTGATCTAGTAACATAGTTTATGATGACTAATGAGTTAAAACATATTAACAATCTAGCGTGACTTTAATCTGATTGAGTTATCTAATTTGTTTCTATTTTAGCTAAACTCTGAGCTAGTTTAATTTCTCATAAACTTTGTGTAGGAATTTAACTTGCTCCTCAAAGATTTATAATTAGAAACTATTCACAGAAAACAAAAACAGTTGGTAAAGATAAAGAATAAACTTACAAGGCAACGGTTACGGAACATGTAGATATACACACTGCATACACTGCAAATATTTGAGTGAGGGATCCCAGGACGTCGTCGTCCTGCCTTCTCTTGGTACATGGATGTCATGCTCATGCCACTCATCATACTCATGTCATCATAAGCTACACTATTCTCATTCACATGACCATGACTCTTCATGGCATGATGACCATGGGCATGACCATGACTAGCATGTGATCCATGACCATAATTATAAGCATGATGACCATTATGGCTATATCCATGTTGTGCTACCTCTTCCACTTGGTGGTGGTGCCTGTATAGATTAGATAGTGATTTATGATTAGCATAGAATTAAGAAGACAACCAATATAAGTTTTTATACCTTAATTAGTTCACTTTCAAAATCTGCATATATTTATAAATTTCAAATGGATTTCATCTAATTAGTATATCCATTAGTTAGCCATTGTATAGACGAGCCTATGGCTTCGACGTTTATTGGGACATGTTATGGACTTAATACCGTATCTACCTAATGAGCAAGTAAATACGTCATTTAGACACAGTTTAACAAAAGTATTAATCATTTTAACAAAATTTCCTTCTAATTAATAATGACATTTGAGTTTTATGATACTGGATTTAATTATCACCTGTAACCACGCCCTGGTGGCAAAGCAACTACGGGTGAACCAGTCACAACATGGTGGTTTTGGTGGTGATGATACGGAGAAGCGGCTGAGGATACTTCTTCTAAGCCTCTACTAAAATCAAGACTAGGAATTTTGGTCAAATGTGATGGCTGAAAGTGGTCATGTTTAGGAGTGGATTCTGATATCGAATCCATTTTCTTTAAGTGCCCCTTTGGTGCTGTGGACGGTTTCTTTTTTCCACCAGTCGGGGCTACACTTTGTGACACTTCTGCAAAGTCTTGAAATGTTAAGTTTACAGAATCGTCAGGAACCCCTAGATACAGTTCTTCTAGTTCTCTTCTAGCCTTAGCTAACGTTTCTCGATCACTCATAGTTGCAAATTAGTTATTTGATCTTGGGAAATCAAAGAGGGAAATGAGAGAGATTAATTAGTAACATATGTGGAGATGAAGCATTCATATATAATTTCATATATGTAATGAAGATACAATCATACAATGAGTCAAAAGAGCCAAAGTTTTTGGCCGGTCGTATAACACATGTACATTAAGTTGGCACACAAATGGAGTGTGTTTGTTTGTGTCCAAAATGTTGCTAAGAATAAGTCATACGGCAGTCTTGCAACTTGCAAGTAACATCAAAGGTTAGGTCATGAAAAATGTATTTGATTAATACAATAAAATATATCTGATTTTTGTGGACTTTTTTTTCATCCTCGTACTTTACGAAGCTTATGTAAATGGTCATGTTCGAGTAAATGCATAAACGGATAAGGTTTCTTTGTTCAGTTTATTCAAGGAGGACGAGCCTTTAACTCAGATATACGCAGATTAACTAGAGGTGTCTCTATAATCATTTCTACCATATTCACTTGTCGCTCCAAAATGTGTACCAACTAAAGTTAAATTTGACTGGCCGTGCTCGTATAACGAAATAAAATTTACATCTTACAACAAGATAAACATGATCTCTACTTCATTCGTATAACAGACATTGCATCTATTGTGATACTACATGTTTTTGTCCAAGATGATAAAAATTCGAAAAAGACACCTTTAAACAATTATGGCCGGACGAATTGAAAAGTAAGTATTTGACAACTGGTTTTGTCTGAATTTGGATAGAAAGAATCGAAGAAATTTATACTAATAGTCTTTTTAGTATAATTTAATTTCAACGATGAACACAACCAAAAAGTGTGTATGTATAATAACTTATTAGCCACCCACCCGTGCAGTCTTGGTAATTGTTTATTTTTCGTAATTTGTTGTCTTTTCCTTTTGTTAATTACGCGTGGGTTTATAAGACTCAAATCGTAGATATATGTTTAGATAATTAAAGGTTGTCGAATTCTGTAAAGGGTTTATGTATTGGTTTCCGTTTATACAAATAACATTTGTCAAACAAGTGTTTTTTAATGCTTTGTGAGGAAAAGTACCGCTCATCTACGGTATATTTTCAAAAATAGCAAAAATAGTTATTCCGGGTAACTTGCGTTTCTGAGACAGTTCATAAAAAATTTCAAAATTCATCAATGTCGTTAAATGCAATTGCAGCAATAGTCCTATCCGGTTAACTTGCGTCTCAGAGATAATCTTTTTAATAAATTTTGAAATTCATCCCTTCTGTCAAATGCGAAATATGTGACTATTTGTGTAATGAAAATTTACACAAATAGTCCCTTAAGTCACCTACTCATTTCATTAACGGTCTCAAATTAAATTTAGGGATTGTTTATGTTACAAAATGTTATATTTCATGTTAGTTACCTCACTATTTGTGTACTGAATACTTATTGTTGGTTATTGTTTTTTCCCGTCGCAACGAGCGGGCAACTCCCACTCATTAGATACATTTTGAACTAGTTGTTCCTAACCTCTTGATCAATTTTTTAAATCCAAATACTACTTGATCCACTCATAATAAATATCTACTTATATAATGCACAAAGTTTTAAGAAATTTTAATAAGTACACTTTTCACTAATCAAATATTATATCTACTCATTAAATTTTATTTTCGTTGGTTGAAATTTTAAGTGGGTACTTATTACGAGATATCCCAAACTCGTATTGTTGACATTTAATATAAGACGGAGACAAGGTATTATAAAAAAGCTTTATTTGTGAGTTAAGAGTTGTGATTTGTTCTCCTAAACCTGTGGCCAATAAATAGGCCCAAAATTGGAATGCAGCTTTCATTACACTCGTAAAACACACGAACAAATAATAAAATTTCGAGTAATTTTTAAATATATAATCTTGATGAAGTTTTAGTATGATTTAACGTTCATTTTACCCAGCCATACATATCCCAACTTATAGAACATAAAAACAAAGGTTTTTTTTTTTTTTTTTTTTTTTTTTTTTTTTTTTTTTTAATGACGTGGCAAAAATATGACATGACATTGATTAATACATTGCATCATAACATAACTTAAAAAACAATTTTAATTACCTTTCTAAAATGGAGTACACATTTTTTTATTTTTTATTTCACACTATTTAACTATTAAAATTTGAATGATATTTATATTTCTAATAACAATCGACATAAATATGTACAAAACACATATTAATTCGTATTATGTAAAATTATATTTATTATGTTCGTATTTTTGTCACCATTAATATAAATAAAAATTTATAATCTTTTACATGCATAAAACATTCATTATTTAGGTAAAACAAAGTAGATGTGTAATAGCTTTTAAAGATTTCAACTTTTAATTTGCACCATTACTTAATATGAATATTCATAATTTAATTAATTATATAATTTATGAGTTTATCTATATGACAATCATACATTTAAGGCTCGTTTGATATGCGGGTGTCGTGTAGAATCAAAGATTGTTTGAATCCTTTGTTTGGTACATTTAATTCCCTCCTACACACGTTTCGGATTCAAAATATTCATACCACCTTAAGTGGGTTGGTTTTGATGAAATCCATCAATCAAAAACTTTCTTTTATTTAATGAATTTTTGTCAACCACACATCTTCATTCATTTTTTTTAAACAAATACATAAAACCTATTATACATATATATATTAATTAATTTTCTCTCTCATTTTCTTTCAAACTTTTTTCAAATCCGAATTCAATTCTAATCTCACTTACAAACCAAACGCACCCTTAGTCTTTTGATAATTAAATCAACATTATGATCATATTTAAATATTATATAATGTTTTTAATAAATACAATCAAATATTATTTTTATATCACTTTGTATTTAAATTATCCATGAATCAATGATGTCACATTTAAAAGACCTTCTTTTTATAGGTAGGGGTGAGCATGGTCCAAAAACCGGACCGGACCGAAGACCGAGAACCGGAAAAACCATAGACCGAGACCGGACCAAATGTGGTCGGTCCGGTCTCGGTCCGGTCTTCGGTCGGTCCGGTCCAATTAGGCGTATTTTGGCACGTTTTTTCGGTTTTTTTGGTCGGTCCGGACCGGACCGACCGGATCGAGGACCGAATTAGCCAAAAAGACTAGACTGAGGACCGGACCGAATGTGGTCGGTCCGGTCCGTCCGGTCCGTTTGCTCACCCTTAGGTTGGGATGTAAGTATACAAGTATTGTACCAAATTCTTTGATATGATATTTTATTTTACTGAAAATTTATTTTGGCGTGAAATTTTATCTTTGTATACTTTAATATGTTATTATGATAATATCTGTTACATATTATTAACTTTAGACAAAAATACACTGTTGGTCCTTGAACTTTTCACAAAGTATCGTCATGCACCTTAACTTTCTAAAAACGTCGCCATGCGTCCAAAACTTGGGAATTCTAGGCCGAATGCATCCATTGACCAGTTTTGTTTCGATCAACGATCAATTTTTGGTATATTCTCAAGGGTATAATATCTAAAACACATTTATCACCACACTATGGTTAAATCAACATTGATATAGGAGAGTCGGAGAGATGCTAGTTGGACCTGCAAATGTGTTCTTTATGGACGAAATATCAACCGGACTAGATAGCTCCACTACCTATCATATCATAAAATTCTTGAGGCAAATGGTTCATGTAATGGATTTAACAATGGTCATCTCCCTTTTGCAACCTGACCTGAGACATACAAACTTTTTGATAATGTCGTATTAATGTCCGAAGGTCAGATTGTATATCAAGGTCCTTGTGAAAACGTTCTAGAATTTTTTGAGTTGATGGGATTTAAGTACCCAGAAAGGAAGGGTGTAGCTGACTTCCTTCAAGAGGTAACCTCAAGAAAAGACCAAGGACAATACTGGTTCAAAGAAGATCAACCTTACTCATACATTACGATCCCTGAATTTCAAGGGCATTTAAGTCATTTCACATCGGAGTAAAACTTGAAAATGGTATCAATATTCCTTATGATAAATCCAAGATACATCCAGATACATTAATGAAACAAAAGTATGGAATATCTAGTCTACAACTGCTGAAAGCATGCTTCGAAAGGGAATGGTTGTTATCAAAGCGTAACTCTTTGCTTTATATATTCAAGACATTTTTATTTCATTGGTAGCCATGGCTATGTTTTTCAGAACTGAAATGCATATGGGAACATTGAAAGATGGAGGAAAGTTTTTTGGTGCACTTTTTTTTGGTCTCCTTATTGTCATGTTCAATGGGATGGCCGAGATTGCACTCACAGTTATAAGGCTTTCGGTTTTTTATAAACAAAGAGATTCATTGTTGTATCCTGCGTGGGCTTTTGCTCTTACCATTTGGGTACTTAGAATCCCATTATCAATTATGGAATCAGGAATTTGGGTACTTCTTACATATTACACTATTGGGTTTGCTCCAGATGCCACTAGGTAATATAACAAGAAATTATGCTAATTTATTTTCTCATCATCTAACTTCAGGAGCTTTTAAGTTGTTCAATATCCAAATTATAATAGTTTTAATTTGGTTAAATAGGCAAAACACAAGTTCTGTCACTCTTGATTGATTTAACCATAGTGTGGTGTTAAATGTGTTTTGCCTATTATACCATTGGGAATATACCAAAAATTGAGCGTTGACTGAGACAAAACTGGTTAAGGGACGCATTCGGCCTAAAATTCCCAAGTTTTGGACGCATTGCGACGTTTTTAGAAAGTTAGGGTGCATGGCGATACTTTGTGGAAAGTTCAAGGACCAACGGTGTATTTTTGTCTTAACTTTATATTTGTATGAAAATAGTTTATGATCCCATTCCGACCTCGATATGTGGAGCCGTCTTGCGCCATGTACTGAGATTACTTGGGAGACATGGTCCAAGCCCAGTGTGAGGATGACTTGTGCCTAGCGGTGCAATGATTTTTTTTTTTTTTTTTTTTTTTTTTTTTTTTTTTTTTTTTTTTTTTTTTTCCCGCTACAGGAGCTAGGATCAAATTATTAGATGTCCCGTTCATTTAAACTTGATTTTGTATAATTTATTTTACTAATTCATGCTCTTATATCTTTAAAACAAGTGATTAAAACTTTTTCAATTAGTGTGTAATGTTGCATGTATCAAAATTGTCTAAGTTAATGTTAGTATAATTTAATTTTTAGTATATCAACTTCATTCTTTAATTACTAGTTTTAGTTTCGAACCCAGTTTACAAAATTTGAGCTCAAAATGATTCCTAGTGAACCCTCCTAAATCCTAATCATAAATATCATGTTTTAGCAACACACGAAAACAACTTATTTTAAAGCTTCAAACTATAATAAGATTCATTTTCTGACTTCTCAAAATCACAACACGCTACCATAAAATAAGATGCATACCTGCATACCTGCATACCCTACCTTATGACCGCGCAAGTTCTGTGTGCATACCACATCAATAACCCGGACTCTTGTCGACCTTGCAACCCACTGCACTATATATAATCTTCCGTTCTCAGGTACAATAGTAAACACAAAATTCATAAACAAAAAGAAACTATATGCAACATCATATAATGTAACTCATTCTCTCTTGGATTTCACTCCATTTTTTTCCAAATACATGCATCACGAAAAACTGTTTTTTTTTAACGTGCGAAAAATTGTTGAGAAAACATAATTTATAACTCAAAACTATTACAACATAAAGTCAAAACTACAAACTTAACTATACCCAAAACCCAAAGGTTGGGTATGTAAAGGGGCTGGCACCGGGGGTATGAGAAGAACACACAACAGAGACGGTTACAAGGAATTATAAGGATTATTGGCCATCTTCGACAACCTTCTTGTCCTTCTGCTCTACAGTTTCATCAACGGGGCCCGGGGTTTCCTCTATAGGGGGTTGGGTGGGGGGTCCTTCGGTCTCAGTTGTAGCTTTGGATTGCGAACAAGGTACAAATACTTCAAGCACGTTCTGCCACTCTAATGGAATACCCGAAGCATTAGCAGCGGCAGCAGCATCGACCATGAGCATTTCTTCTTCCTTATCAGGATCACAGTTTAAATCCAATTGTCCTCCTTTGCCACTGCTCTCACCTAGCTCAACTTCAATTTCGTTTCCATCACTAATCACGATCCCGTTAGCCAGTGATTTCTGGGCCGCTTCATCCGACAACCGCTTCTTTTTGCGGAGCATCATTGTTTTGAAACGACGTTTGACTGTCAGACAAACGTTGCAGAAGCAATTGGGTTTGTGTTTCCCTTTACCACTTGGGGGTTGAATACAAACGATGCAAGTGCATCCAGGCCGGTGACGGGGGTGTTTCGTGGTGGGGCCTGATGAAGATTCACCCAATTCACCTAAAGTTTCTCCTAGTACTGCAGCACTAGCTAACGCATCCAGTCCACATGGTGCTTGTTGTTCTTGAACAACCTTTGCTTCTGTAAGTTTCCGCTTCTTAAAATCTGGAAATTATCATAAAGTAACAAAAGTATCAGGCAATGTATGTTCGAAATAGGATACACAACCAAGTTCTATTTATCAATGGTCGAATTGGGAGATTTTAATATACAATGATTACAATAACTGATTAAGTTAAAAAAGGAAACGGGTCGAACGGATCCGAAACAGTCAAAAGTTTTTCCTCATTGCATACAACCTACTATATTATTTTATTTAAAATATAAGACTAGTATTTATGACGTATTTTTGTAATTATATTTAGCACATATTTTCCTCGAAATTTATAAAACAAAGTATTGCGGGTCAACCCGACCAGAACTGACCCGTAACCCAACTCACCCATTAAGCCAACTCTCCATTAAATTAAAAAATATATTTTTTTTAATTATATACAGCACATCTTTTTCATGAAAATTTAGAGAATATAGTATTTTGGGTCAACCAAACCAGAACTAACCCATACACCAGCTCGCCCATTTTGCCACCTCCAAATGATTAATAGGTAGTTCACAACAGGATCATACGTAAACCACTCAGGGGTGGCCTAGTGGCAAAAAGGCTTGTGACTATCACACTAAAATGTGTGAGGCCTCAAGTTCAATTCCTGCTAGGTGCAAAGTGCAAACAACCTCCTGAAAAGGGAGGGCTTTACCTGGTTTGAGTCTATGTGGCGGTGGGTTCAAATCCCATGGATTAGTCGGCCAAAAGGTCGGAAGCCTCAAACAATGGTTAAAAAAAAAAAAAAAAAAAAAAAAAAAAAAAAAAAAAAAAAAAAGAAGAAGGAAAGAACTAGATATATGGGATTCATACCCTTGCCAGATTTGAAAATTCGTTCCAAATCCTTGGTGCTTATCTCATCCGGAGCAGAACATGAACACCTATTGCATATCAAACACAAAAACAATATTACAATTTATTAACTAGTTTTACTTTGAAGCAAATGTCGCTTTATGTATTATAGCTGTTGTTTGTTATAAGGCAATACCTTTCTGGATCCCAAACGTTGTCAGTGCATGTCCATTTTGGTGGAAGAAGAACATCAGCAGGTAATCTACGCCATCTGGAGCAATTATCACACTGACCCCATTGTTCTTGTGACCTAGACAAAGATTAGAAATACATAAGAAATTAGATGAAATTGATATTTTTATACAGAATGCACAAACTAGAGGAGCATTAGGATAAGTTTTCACTGTATGTGTAACAAGCCATTTTGAAAGTCAACATAATTAATGAGCACACTATGCAAAATATGCATGTGTGAGATCAGCAGAGGATGCTAACCTCCCAAAATGAGTTTAGGAAGTAACTTTATAAAAATCCATTTCGCCAAAAGACAGAAAAAGTAACTTTATAAAAATTCGTTCGGATTTCAAAACCCCGACTCATTACTTTCAACCCAATTAGGAACAGTGAAAGAGGTGGCAGATTTTATGAATTATCTCAGACAGGTCAAAACTAAATGGTGTGATTTTAAGGTAACCAACCTCGTCAATCCACCTTAATCAGAAATTAAATTAAATTATGCAAGTGTGAGACCGACAAAAAGTTGTTTCTGCGTCAACCCAGCACATTTCGAACCATTTTGACATACTAACAAAATAACCTGTCTTCACTCATTATCCAACAAGCCCCTTTTGCTAACGTTAATCGATACTTGCAGAGTCCTGCAGAACTAAAACCAATCATACAAGAGGAATAATAAACTTACCCAGATGCATCCACAGTGAATATGGTCTTCTTGCCAAAAACTGGTGGTTCCTGGATAAAAATAATGATTGAACTCAGAGTGCAATAAGAAATGAAAACCATAATTGAAAAAACAACTTCGCCATTTAAAAGGATGATTCCAAATTATGTGTGGAGAGTATCTTGTGCTCACATCATATTCTTCAAATTCACAATCTTCAATCATGGAAATAGTTGGCTTAGAAGTAGGCGATGGGCGGAGCAACTCATGTGCTTCTTCCCATGTCACCTTTAGCTCCATGGCATCTTCATTATGGATGAGTAACCTTTTGTTTTTTGGTCCTATATTACGAGTCTTTTTCTTTTCTTGTACCACTGGTTTCTGTGGTGTAACCCCGTTAGCCGTGCCTTCATGCTCCACTTTTTTCTGCCAATCAAGCGTAACTTGCTTAGCAAAAGTGAGATTAAATGGTAAAGAAATAAATGCAGACATCTTAAAAATCGTCATAAAAATAAGTAAGAATAGACTAGAAGCACATACTGTTGTCAGGTTTCCATTCCCACCAGAAGTTCCACCAGCAACGCCATTAGCAGCAGGCGTTTTGCCGTCCTGCTAGTTTTTGTATAAATTATAGCCATTAACATAATATATACAGAACTTATATGCATGTGTACATGAACACATATATACCCCCACCACCAACTGTATGTGTTCCGTGTTCGGTCTCTTATTGCATGTAGTTCAAAAAAATGGCTACCGTCAACTGTTCGAACAGTGACCAGCTTTACCCTTGACCCCGCTATTCATATTGACTATTATATGCAACAGAAATTTGGGGCAATGAAAGGAAACAAAAAGTCTTTTTAGTGTATTTTCTAGAAAGCTATGCTGCAAAAGGATCACCTGCGCATCAGCAGCAACCGCTGCCTTTCGACAACCTACGACAAGCTTTTCTCCTGGATTCAGTCGACTAAATATAACTGCAGACATTTACAATAAGTTAAAAAGAAGCAAAACATTCTAGTATAAAATAACTATACAGCCACAACTTAAACGATAAGTAAGAAGCCATACACCTTTAGATAACCATTTAGCATTTACATTAATATTACACTAAAACCCTCCAGATTCATCCGTTTTGAACCCATTTCCAAATAAGTTCACATTAAAAAAATAAAGTATTAAACATGTTCTAAAAAGGGATACCTGTATCCCCAGCTTGCAGGTCCAAATTCTGTATACAAGGGGTTACACCCTCTAAAACATACATACGACTATTATTATTCGGCCAAAATCGGAACTGAAATGTCCACTCTTTCCCCTTTACATCCTGGATTCTTATTGGTAAGCCCTCTGATGAATTAATAGTAGGAAAATATGCCTGCACAAACATTTGGTTAATATAAAGTTGCAGCAGCACAAGATAAAGGAAGGGAAAGATAACAAAACACCTACTTCGGCACATGCTTTTGGCAGGACCAACCGACCAATTCGGCCAGCATCGCTTGCACTCAGAACCTTCTCAAATAATGGAGTAATAGTGCAGTCAGATTTCAAGCTAGAATATACAGTTAAGAAAAACCTTGCTTTTTCACAAATGTAATATAAATTGTTCAGACTTGAATAAATATTTAACATTTTTTTAATACAAACATAACGTTAACGAGACATAAAGCCATCTTTTAATTACTGAGATGTACCAAAAAGAAGTAGTACTGATTAGTAAAATGAGACAAGTAAAAAACCCAATAGCAACAATATAAGAACGTATAATGGAAGATGAGACATAAATAACCAAGGATACTCCCCAGATATTTGCAACAGTTCTTGATCAGTCATCTTCGGCCAATACCTCGGAAGTAATTGACTACGGCCTTTACCTTCAGCAGGTGGTCTAGCAACTCTATTATCTGAACCCGTCCCTTTATTTGCAGGAGACCGTATACTAACCCCAGATTTAGATGGTTTTGTAAATGTAAGGCGTGACCTTTGCCCTTGCTTAAAAGACGGAACTTTTTCAGATTCTCTTCCATCCACGGCCCCATTAGGGTTCGGGAGTACAGGAGACTTTGTGGTGGCTAAAGCATTGCCAAGAGAATAATTTATAGAAGGTTGAGGTATTGTCTCATACAGTGCTTTTAAACCATTATCTGGTGTGGCAAATAAAGATGATGTACTTGAAAATATTTTTCCGGAATCTTTACTAGAAGAAAAGCGGTTCTCATCTTGTTTTATTTGGAGACCGATGGATGGAGTCAACGGAGAGGATTGATGTTTCTCTATAGCTTCATTTAACTGTGTAAGATTTCCCTTATCAACACTAGCACCACCATTGACTCGATTGCTAATGGACGAAGGATGCCAAGGGCCCGAAAACGGAAGGAAGCCATTAGGACTGTCACTGTGGTAGTTCTGCATAAACAATTAATTCAAAAAATTTAGACATAAATTGTAGGATGCAAAAACGACCCATTTACTTATAAATTGGTCGAGTTATGTTTTATTTCTAACAGATCAAATGATACAAGAGTTGACTAGAATGTATTTTTAACGCATACAACCTAAGTTTATTCAGAAAAATAGATTTTTTTTATAGGCGAATATTCACTTATTATAACACCTAATACCTCACATATGTCTCAACAAAGACTTGAACCCACAACTTTGGTTGATAGGCCACTCACATACCGCTAGACCAAAGGTCCTTTAGAGAGTAGAGCATATATCATACAGTTGAATAGCATTTAATTCACAAAATCAATTATGCTGAATCCTTAAATTTCGCTAACCACCCAAAATCGCCAGAATTATCACAAAATTTCCACGTACTTTCACAAATATCAACAAAATACGCACAAAACGCATAAAAGATCTGCAAAAACATGTTTTAAGAGACTTTTTGTTGTTATATTGTATAATTTCCTAAAACCTAGAACATTTTGTTATATGGCACACTATTAGTAATTCTCCCGATGATATAACTTTTGCAATCATATTTTCAGAAAAGTAGGACACAAAAGCGTTTTAAGCCAACCAAATCCACCCGACCCCCACCACTGGCAGGAAGCAACAAGTTCATCGAATCATCAGGATTTTCACTAGCCATCAGGAACTACATCAGTTTTACAAATAGTGACTTGGTGAGCAGCACTAGTAAAAATGATTTCCAATATTACACCATAATTCAAAGTACGGTGACATAATAGATTTATAGCAGTTGAGTTACTATTCTCATACGTATAACCATAACACTGCATCATCTCCAACATTGCTAACCTGCATTGGTTTTAGGGCTTGTGTTCCCCTGGCTCTTATGCACTTTAGACATGATATTCCTCCCAAATCAAGGCATTCGTGAAGATACTTCGAAACAACACAGCCACAGTGAATAGGCTGCAATACAGAACATAATGAGACACGGAGAGTACAACAAATGTTGAGTTCTTAAAAATATCAAGAATATGAGAAAAAATAACCTTTTCACAGAATTTGCATTCCCTCCAACCAGGTTCGTTGAGATGGAATCTTTCACAGTACTTTACATGATCATAGGCATTTCTGTAGTCCACACAGAGTATTAAGCAGATAATGAGTTACAACAAACTTCATAACTTTGGCACATTGCGCAAAGAAACTAGAAAAACAATGATGCATGCTTAAAAACATTATGAGTTACAAATCCACTTACATCATATTAATGCTTAACACGCAAACAACAGGGAGGTAATTTAAATCCAAATGTAACAATAATAGTTAGGTGGACGGTGGTTCTGTGACTGTCTAGTCAGTTAAGTTCATGTTGTTTCCCTATCAAATAATGTGCTTCCACGATAGATGTTTACTTAGGTATGTACTATCCTTTCCTGCTTTTCAAACTCCTTCAGCAAGTTAAATACATACCAACGAAAAAAATGGACAACGTAAAAAATGCGATAAAATAAATATCTCCCTACAAAATAAACACTTAACACCCATGATGTTGTTGTATTTGAACACTTAAAAGTTAACCTCAATAACACAACTCGGTAAATCTGATGTGCTAATGCACATGACATAATATCACTATCACACAATGCTACACGTGACCCTGATATGCTATGTCATTAGTCATTGTCACGATTGATATTATCTAAGACCTATGACTAAAAATATATTCATCGATCATGTACTACTTTACTGAGTTCTAAATTGTATTACTGCATAGTGACATAATATTCACTCAAACCTGCAACACATGGCATAATATCACTATCACACAATGCTACACGTGACCCTGATATGCTATGTCATTAGTCATTGTCACGATTGATATTATCTAAGACCTATGACTAAAAATATATTCATCGATCATATATTACTTTACTAAGTTCTAAATTGTATTACTGCATAGTGACATAATATTCACTCAAACCTGCAAATTAGGGGAAATAATACAAGACATAAAAATCCTCCTAAATTCTAGCAAATATTTACATATATCATACAAAAAGAAAACAAATTTTATAACTTTAGATTTCATTACATAGACAGCAACACATTACTGCATAGCGACATAATAATATGATCATACCCAGTGTTGTGATTTACAAACACCTACATTTAGAAATAAAAAATTACTAAAATTTCTCACAGATATTACATTGCTTCATGCAAAAGGATATTAAGATTCAAACTTAAGACATTAGTAACACATACATTACCTAAAGCCTAAACCAAAAAACTATATTCATCAGTCACATACTTCTTTGCATGGTTGTAAATTGCATTACTACGCAGTGACATGATAATCACAGAAACCTGCATTTTAGGGGAACTGACATAAAAACAAACAATTCCTGTAACTTCCAACAGATAACATGCAAATGGATAATAAAGATTCAAGCTTTAGACATTATCACACCCCTTGTCATAACACAAGCCTACATTTTAGGGGAAATAATACAAGACACAAATCCCCCTAATTTCTAGCAGATATGACACAATTCATGCAAAAAGATACTCATACTTGATAAAGATTCAAACTTTGGATACTATTACTACATACTGATAAGATAACATGATTCTTTCCATTCTCATAATTTAAACAACCTACATTTAGTAACCAAAAAAAAAACAAAAAAAAAAAAAAAAAATCACTTCCTAAAATTTCTCACAAAAATTTCAAATCCATGCAAAAAGATTACAACATATTTATTACACAAAATCTGTGATCTGATAAGCTATAAATTAGGGATCTTTACCATAATCCCAAAATACCCTTTACACTAAACATCAATCTACACATTAATTTCCCAAAATAGAAAGCATAAATTTTATATAAAAAAAACACACACACACACAGAAATCACATACCCGCATGAATAGCAAAGAGTAGCAAATCCACCGGATTTCATAGGCCAACCTCTCTTCCATTGAGGACTTGACTGGGCCCCACACAATCCATTCATACATATCTTTGACATTATTATTAATTCTAATTCACCCCCAATTCTTTTCCTAGATCTTTATCATACATAAATCCCTCAAATTGACCTCAAAACCCTAAAATTAAACCTTAAAAAACAATCAATTTCTACTAATTAGACAAAACCCATATCGAATATGTTGTCAATTTTGCAAATTTATCAAATCTTGATTTTTCTTGAAACAGATCGACATGCACCAAAAACACACACTAAAAACACACAGTAGTGAAATTAAAGGTGATTTAACTAGTGGGTTTTGTGGGATTTGTGGGATTGAACGATGGAATGGAGTTTAATTGGTTGGGATTGATTAGTGACGGTGGACGGTGGTTGGTGAGTTAATTAGCGACGGTTTGGTTTGGTTTGATGATTGAAGGAGGAGGAATAAAAATAGGTTGAGAAATAAATAAGAAAATGGATTGAAAGGGTGTGTGGGTTGTGTGCATGAGATGTGAAATGCATGCACGATAATATTAAGGTCAAGATGTGTTGGAACTTAGAAGTGAGTTCTTTAACTTTCTATCAATGGAAGAAACCAAACCAAACCCCTTTTGTTTCTTGTTTCTTTCTCTACAATATACCCATCTACTATTCTTTATTATTATTATAGAAGAATATTTATTTATTTTTATTCATGATTTAATATCTTCTAGGTGGTGTTGTTAGATGCATGTACTGGGACATGTTATTGATGGGTTCTTATATTTTAGGTTTGTTAAATAACCAAAATACTTCGCATGTATGAATGATTTAGTTATTCTTATAATTAAATTCTTCAAAACTTAAAAAAAATCAAATAAATTTTCTGATAGCGTATCAATATTAGTAGTTCAAACCCACTAATAACACGCTCGAATCAAGCCCATATATTCATGGTTTGTGAGTCAGCCATAATGGATCACGTAAACCCAAGTCGAGCTAGACCTGGTAACATCTCTCAGGCCGCATAATATATGTGCGTGAGACAACTGTCTCCGATTGTAACTAACGGTTAAGATGTACGAGTCTGACATAGCACAGTGGAAGACACACGACCAACATTATAGGAAGCAGAACACTCTCTTGTATAAGCCAAGGAGGAAAGGCCACTTGTCCTCCTTGTCTGCTTTCTAAATGATCAATACCTTGCTCTCTCGCAGTCGTTGATCATCCCTCAAGGGTTTATCTATAAACCCTATTCGCCTATCTATAAATAGAAGGCATCACACACAACTTATAAAGTTCACACACTTAGGAAAATATTGCTTCACAACAGTCTCGTGTGGTATTTGTTTAAGTGTTACCCGAGCTTCTTGATCTTCATCATTCTTATCGGGTCCTTACCGTTCTAAACGAGAAACCAAAAAACAAAATCATTCTCATTCCACACCTAAACTGATTTACATACTATACGTAAACATTTACTTTGAAGATACATAATACTTATTTTATGTAAATAGTTAATTCTAATCTATCTACAAATATTTTTCACTTTCACTTGCTCCATAAATAACTATGCACAAACAAATTAACGTTCCCCTGTTGTCTCCGACATGGACCCCGTGAAATTGAATTCTCTGAGAAGATGTGGAATCATGCCTCTCCCACTTGTTTCTTGTATACTCCAAAGAGGAGATTAAAGGCATTCGTTAGCGTACGAAGGCCAACCGAGCGATGCTCGATCGTATGTTAGTTAGAGAGGTTGGCGAACTACTACGATCTATGAATTCCCCATCAAAATCCAATCCAACGAGAAAATAAGCGAGTAGATTCCAGCTTGGCTTGTAGTCATATAGTATTTTAGCTTACATAGTCGTCGACCTTCCTAAACACACGCTCCCGCTAGAATGCCTCACTTGTTCAGTATGAAGCCAATCCGATACATACAATAGTCGAAGGAAATACACCAATTTAATAACGCCTAGAGAACACAAGTTTGATCAAGGATTGTAGAGGAGATGTGTAACACCCCCAAAATTTGATACAGCGGAAGACTCAACAAGCTTTCGGGGTGCTACGGGGATTGGTATCCATTCAAAGTCATGAAAGAACGAGATAAAGTAAACATAAGAAAAACACAACCAAAACGGGTTTTTAAAGTTTACATTTATCCCAAGAATTATCCAAAGTAAGGCCCAAAAGAAATAAACATAGGTCCACAATAGTTTATCAGAGTTTTAGAAAATAGATCCATAACCGGGTGCCATTGCCAAGCCTCCAATCCAAGCATCCAAAGGGCATCACTTAATTACCTGAGAAAACGTGCTAAAAGTCAGCTTTCGCTGGTGAGATCATAGGTTTAAATTCATAATCAATATAGTGGACATATACGCAAAACGCTTGCTAGCTAGACTAAGGATTCACTAAAAACCTGCGGATACCCTCCGCTCCAACATAGATATTCGGGTAACCCCCGCAATATCATAAATACTCGGATAACCTCCGAAGTATTAATAACCTATAGGTGCACACTATAGTATTTAAATAAGCCAACCTTGAATAGTACACACGAAACTATGTGACTAAAGTTGACAATTCACCAATATCCAAATAAGCCAACCTTGAATAGTACACACGAAACTATGTGACTAAAGTTGACAATCCACCAATAACCAAATAAGCCAACCTTGAATAGTACACACAAAAACTATGTGACTAAAGTTGACAATACATCCTAGTCCATACGCATAGCAAGTTTTAGAAAGAATATAAAAGCGAGAATAGTCCACATAAAATAATTTGCACGTTTCTCACCCCAAGTATTGAAAACATAGTTCAAGATTAAGACGTGGGGCTATGACTCACCTCAAGTCCAAAAATCAGCAATAAGAAATCGGTAGAAGTAAGACGTATAGTAACTCGAAAGACGACAACTACGAACTCGGCACGACCTAACAATATCAACTCGCTCAGAAATCATTTCCTCAAAATCAAATATTCCCAAACCCGAACGTATTCCATTTTACTTCCGAAAATCCATTTCTCGTATAAATCTCGTATTAGTTTGGAGTTTGGCGTTTGGTATCCATACGGGTGGTGGGTCGACACAACTCAAACCAATAAGCCACAACAAAAAGAATAATAAAACAATCTATAGGTCTAATATTAGCCCAATATATTAATTAAATAACGATCGAAGTTTATCAAATCCGTCGATTTGGTAATCCTCCATATTTATTTACTTAATATACCATTCTAAGATTATACCCGAATCCTAGGTCACACATTGCACATAAAGTACTATATGATATATATCAAAGTTTAATAAATTCTCTAATTATGCCGTTAAGCTACCAAATTCGTCAATTTGGCATCTTCACGAGATATTTAGTAATTTATTACTCTCGTACACATACCACAACCTATGGGCGTCGTAGGATACGATGCCCATTAATATACTCAATTTAAACAACTAAATAGCTCTTATTTAACCCGTCGATTAAATAAGTTACGTAGTTATCGAAAGTGAGTGTATTAATTGTCATATATCCGTGACAACACGAACGTCACAAATAATAATCCACTTGGACTCAAGTGACCACGACCCCGTATAACTCGATAGTTTCCTTTATTTATTTAAAAGAAATTATTTTATTTAATATTTATTTAACGTCAAGATTTCATCGTTATTTATAGTCGTTTAATTATAATAACGCTCCCGACATTTATTACACCACTTTCATAGTATAATATTTATCGTTACGTTATTGTTATAATATTACTCGTGATCGTTTTATTATTAATATACGCATTTATATATTTATATATACGTTATTCACGTCTATATATTTATATAAACGTTTATATTACCAATAATATTATTACGAGTTTTATTATTTGCGTTTAATTATAAATATTCATCGAGTCATACGAAATGGTCACATGTCCGAGTCATCACTCTCGGCTCATTTTCCAAGATAAAAATATAACCAAGTCAAAATCAAGTAATCAATCTCCATCCAACAGTTCCCAAAACACGTGCTACAACAATAGGGTCCGACTACGGCACCCGACTAACCTATCTCCGTCATTCTAGTTGACCGTCTCACAATCGGTCCCCATTTCATACTCATATCCCCGTCAACACTTCACAATAACCAACCATCATACCATTAATTCTCGGCTCCCAAGTACACGTCAATAACACCAACGATGCCCAAAGTAAAATACCTCAACAACAAAACAATAATAACAACTAGAAAAATATAACAAGGAGCCATATAAGATCACCACATATATCATGTCATCCGGGTCGACTTACCAAGTCAAAACCCGTGTCGAGAGACCCATTTGGGTCTTGACTACACCATGAGTCAAGGTGACTCAAACCCAAGACCACTTCGGCCTTGGCTTAGGCTCGTACGAGCACACAAAAAAAAACAGCCCATACGGACCCTTTGGGTCGCGACGACACAAGAGTAACAACAAGCATCCATAGTAATCAAAAATCAAGCCAAATCCAACTCCATATAATCAACATCTCTAGCTACTAGGACCACGAGCATCAAAACCACAAAAGAGCCATATGAGCTCGAAATTAAAACCAAGCCATGAGCCATAGCTCACGGCTTCCACTCGACCTCCACAAGGGACACCAAACCCGGATACCAAACAATATTAAATCTCATTTTTACATCAAAGCCCACTTGATTTTCATGTTTCAAATCGAACTAATTCCAGAAAACCCAAAACCCATTAAACTTTACACCGTATCACACGGGTTTAATCACACCAAGACAAGTTTATACTTGTTTCGGCGTTTGCTCACCTTCTTGAACCTCAAGACTCACGGATCTAAAAAAATAGCAAGGAATGGTGGTGGTTCAAGGCTCGATCTTCATGTGTTCGTGGTGATGGAGTGTGTTTTGAGGCGCGTGCTATATGTAGAAATGAAGAGAATGAAATGAGGGTTAAGATGGTGGTGGTGGTGTAAGCGTGGGAGTGGCGGTGATGTAGCAGCAGGGGTGGCGGCTGTGGATGCTAGGGTTTGGAGATGAAGATGAAGTGATATTAAGAGAGAGAGAGATGAGGGTGTGGGTATGTTTGTGTGTGAACCAGGAAAAGGCACAAGGACGATTTTTGTAGCTTAATCTTTTTATTTCTTTCTTTTGTGACAATAATAATAAGAATAATAATGGTGTTAGTATATTTAGGGTGAGGTGGCTAGGTGTAAATTACACGGACCAAAACCCGTAACTTTTCAAAATATCTCGACATACCTAAACCGAGCTCGTTCCAAATTAATAAAAATCTCACGATACGTTCAATAAATAAATATATATATAGTCGAATCCGTAAACTCAAGACATAAAATTTTAGTTAGGTTATCCTAGTGCCGGAGTCATCGTAGTGCCAATAGAATTTCGAAATAAATACTCATCACGTCGATAATCCAAATTGATTCCATAAAATTTTAAATATAATCAACCATAATATTGGTTTTACAAGTTCGTTACGAATAAAACTTCAAACATAAATTTATAAATGAACTTTTACGTAATGCGGGTTTTCAAAATGGCTCCCTAATTTACCAGTTGATGAGGCGAAAAATGATCCGTTTTTAGGGGGTCATTTAAGCCCGAATCCGACTTTATTTGATCAAATATTGCCCTAAATCGTTCCTTTTGTGATTTTAGGTGTTTGGAGAGTGAATTCTGGAAAAGAAGCTATTTTGGACGTTTTTGGAGCATAAAAGTGAAGAAAACGGCTAAGTACCAAATTTCCATGCTGAAAATACAAGGTGACGGCGTCAAGACCAACATCTTGACGGCGTCAGACATGAAGAATTAAACTCCGAAGGTGGTGACGGCGTCAGAAGGACTCGTGACGGCGTCAAAGTGGCAAAATTAATATACCGTGGGTGGTGACGGCGTCACATAGGCCATCATAAGTGGATCAAGGCCGTCCGAGGAAGTATATGGCGGCGAGGTGACGGCGTCAGAAGGACTCGTGACGGCGTCAAAGTGGCAAAATTAATATACCGTGGGTGGTGACGGCGTCACATAGGCCATCATAAGTGGATCAAGGCCGTCCGAGGAAGTATATGGCGGCGAGGTGACGGCGTCAGAAGTTACTCTTGACGCCGTCAGACTGTTTTTCCTATATATAGTTTTCTAGTTTTTCCATTAAAAAAGGAGAAGTTTTGGTGAAACCCTAAAGACGATTTTGGTGCCTCTTTTACAGGTTTTTCAAGGGTTCCAAACCCTTGAGACCTTGCATTGTAATTGAGATAAGTGTACTTTTAATTCAATCAATATGTCTATGTGTTGGTTGTTTATCTCTTGTTCTTGTCTCAATTCTACTATGCTAGGCTAGATCTCTCTTGTGTTTGCTTAGATCTAATGAAACCTAGATGTTGATTATGTGTTGATTACTTGTCTATTCTTGTTTTGAATGAATGATTTATATGTTAGGCTTAAGAAAACTGGCAGATCTCCAAATGGTAACATGCTTGAACGTCTTAAGAAACATGAACCGAGGCGTACTAGGTCTTTATTGGTTGTATTTAATGCATGAGCCACTGTTTACAATCCCTATAGTTGTGCTGGGTCATGGTGTAGGAGGAGATAAGAGCTCATAGAGTTGGGGAGTTATGTATGCCACCCCACAAATGGTATTAAGGAATACAATCCGCCATTCATACAAGTGTAACAAGTAATTAACATGTAAAAGATATCTAGGGAGTAGTGAAGTCTAAGTAAACACAATTTCTCCAATTACTGCTCACAACTTTAGTTTAATTAGTTTAATTTCATTTTTATTATTTTATTTTAATTATATAATAGCTTTGGGTTAGTTGAATAGCAACTAATTCCGCCCACTCTTCCAAAACCCGAGATTTTACTTGCTTTCATAAAAATATAAAAATACAAAAATAATCATCTTTCACCTCTAGAACTATTAATTAGGTTTTCTAATCCTAGCGACACTATTCCTAAGCTGAACGATCAATCCCCCGGTACTTGTCACTATACTATACTACAACGATCAGGTACACTGCCTGGTGGGGGTTGTAAGCTTCTCGAGATCCCTCGAGAGGTAAAGCAAGGTGCGATTCCCACGCATCAAGTTTTTGGCGCCGCAGCCTGGGGAATAGTTATTGTCTAGGTTAGGATTTCTTTTTATTAGGTCTACTTGCTAGATTCCATTCTAGTAAGATTTTATTTTTATTTTTAGGATTTCTTTAGTCTATCTTTTTCTTTGTGTGTTTGTTCGTAATTTCCATTGACTCTTCCGTTCACCATTATGGAGTACGCGAATCCACCATACCACCAACCACAAAGACCATTCTACCCTATTGACATCTCGAATTTCAAACAATATCGAGATGAACCTATATATGATGCATGGACTCGTTTTAAAATTTTACTTCGAAAATTCCCTCATCATAGTTTCTCTTTAGCATCCCTAACCGAAACCTTTTACTATCGTGTCAACCGATGTGACCAAATGCGCATCGATGATTTTGCCAATGGGGGCCCTAGGGAATTAAATGATGAAGAAGCGTGGGATACCATAGAAAACTGTGCCCAATATTATTATAGAGTAGACAACCCAACAAACAACATCACAAATCAATCAAAAACAAGTTTGATGGAGCAAACAGGAAGTTTATCTGGGGATGATTACTTAGGGATACCTGTGTGGATGTCACCTAAAGCCATAGTACAAAGCAAACACATAGGTAATCTAGATAAAATGGAGGATGAGGTAAGTAACGTAAGCCCACCAAGTACCCCACAAATCCTACCATCATTTGAGACACATACACCGCCCGTGGCTTACTCGGAAGAAGTAGAAGAGACTATAGGAACCCCAATAGAGGTAGAACCCTTGGACCAAACACAACTAGAGGATATAGGTTTGAATGCTTATAATGATAACCTTACTCCTAGTTCTAGGGAAGTTTCTAGTTTTGATGAACCGGAGCCTCAACCAAAACCATTACCTAATCTTCCATCCTTGGATGAAGATTTAGGAATTGAAATAGGTCCCGATCCACCCATCAAACCATGTAGTCCGGGTAGTTTTACGTTGAAGGTAGTAGACCCCAAGCCTTGTAGAGAAGAAGCCAACATAGGAGTGAACCATGACCTTACATACTTACATCACCCATTCATGATTGATCGTAAGAAACATTATGGGTTTAAACCGGGTTTATTAGGTCAAGATGGATCCCCAACTAGTAGTCTCTTGAAGATGATAGAAAATGATCCCTTTCTAGGAGAAAATCTTAATCCACCCATTAACCCGATTGAATTTGTGAAGGTTATGATGATAGGAGCACACCCGTTTGAGCATATAATTCATCCACCACTCTTCCCTCACGTGCCATATTTCCACCCTAAGGGTGTGTATCGCTACTTCCACCCGCACTTAATCCTAAGTGTAGGAAAAACCTCCCCCATTTCCGTTAAATAAGGGTAGAGTCAGGCTCGTGACTCGAACAAAAACAAGCGCTTCTTGGGAGGCAACCCATGTTTTGTGTGACTTTATTTGTTTGATTGTTATTTGCTTCCGTATGCATGTTTTATTTTTATTGTTGGTTGATCATGTTTCTCTACTAAAAAGTGGAAATACTTTATTATGTTGTTTAGCCTAGTCTTAACTTCAACCTAAAGGTATTTTTGCAAAAAATAAGTGTAAGGGGAAACCCCAAATATGTTTTTAAGAAACAAACCGATCATGATTCTCCACACTATTTAATGAACATGTATATTCGTATTTGTTAGAGTCAAATGCTTGTATTGAGTCATAATGAAGTTTTGCAGGATTTTCCAGGAAGTAGGACAAAGTTTTTCCAGAAATTTTCCGGAAACTTAACATAAGAATTTCTGCATGTCCATTCTGACGGCGTCAGGGTATTGCTCTTGACGGCGTCAGGAGTTAAAATCTGGAAATTTTACCGGTTTTGTTTTTCTAACGGAGTCTTATGGTTTTTGTGAATTATTAAGTTTTATAATCTCCAGGAAATCTGCAAACTTCATTCCACAAGCATTATATCTTACTTTGTTTTCTAGGATTTAGTAACTTATATAGGATGCCGCCGATTTTACGCGAGGTTGCCTTGTCTACTTTTGTCAGGATTTACAGGTTATTTATGACAAGAAGATGATTTATATTCTGGAAGGGAAGCTTTGATTGTTCGTTTTCTTGGAAGAAGATTTAACCTGGCCAACTAAAATCCATACCGAGCGAATCAGGGGAGTATTTGATTTCATTCTCTTTACTTTTTAACTTTTACATTCTTTACTTGAATATTGGGGACAATGTTCATCTTAAGTGTAAGGGGAGGGTAAAAAGATGATACCTTACATATGCACTTTCGCTTGAGTTTGTTTTGTTTGATAGTAGATGAGTAATAAAACTATGAGAAATACTTGTTAGTGTAATTTTAGCGCCAAATTTAAAATTTTTTACAACATTTAGGAGTGAAACTTTAGCCATAGCAAGCGTCTCATGGATAGGAGGTTGTATGACTAGCACATAACCGTATATTCAGAAAAAATTTTCACCCAAAAATGTGAGGTTCGCCTTTAGATTTGATAGGAAAAGCATTAATTATTGGTGCTTATGAGTGTACCGGTAGCATTTAGATTCTAGAACTTGCGTTAGTGATGCATCCCGAGACCGCGAGTGAGACTACATTCGTGTGGTAGGATTTACTACATGATAAGAGGCATTAGGATTACCCTTGTGTTAAACCCGTATCATAATTACTTGACCATTTAAGTCATATTACTTGGCTAGTTAAGTCAACTAATTTTTCCCACACCCTTAGCGTTGTACTCATTTTTAGTACACGAAACCCCTAGTACACCCCTCCGAGCCTATCTTTTCGTTTCTAACTTTAAGCATTTTACTTAAAGGAAGAATTTGTTACACCCCACTTAAATGTACACCCAAATCGCCTTAGCCTTCCGTGTATGCGCTCATTTTTAGTGCATTATTGTTATTTGTTAAACCCTAAGTTAACTTTCTAATTGATTACATGGTTGCTAAGTCGAGTCATATCCTTGTACATATTGTTTTGGGACGATTGGGACTCATGGGTAAGTACTTATTTTATGGAGTAATGGGGAAGAACATCACTTATTACCCCCATATGTACGTTAATCTTAAAAGTGCTCCAAGTGTTTTGATTTTCTTAATTCGAGTCATTAGAATAGTTTATTGTAAAGTATGTAAAGATTCAAGTGTAAGGGGAATGCTCAAACCCCTATGATGTATTATTTTGGATGGTAGGGTAAGAGTGTATGCAAAAAAAAAAAAAAAAAAAAAAAAAAAAAAAAAAAAAAAAAAAATCGAAAAAAAAATCAAAAGAAAAAATATAAAAAAAAAAAGGAAAAAGAAAGAAAAAACATACGGACTACCATCCCGTTTTTATTCTATGTTTATTTTATGTTTTTGTTATTTTTCATTTATTAGCTTAAGTCGAGTCTAGTCTTGGCTTAGCAACGCCATCTTGTACATGTAATTAACTAAGATTGTTAACTCGCCACCAGTAAAACTTCCTTTATCCAACAAAACCGTGTAATTCATATCCCTACACCTAACGTTATAACCCTTTAAAAGACCTCTTTGATAGTTTATCCTAGGTGCTTACGCCATGTGGTGGAGGTTTGATCCTTTCCCAAGCCTATGGTAATCTATTTTGCTATGACAGGTAGTGAGAGATATCTTCCATTTCCATAATGTTATATTACTTTATTACACCCGAGAGATGTGAGTATCTAAACACTATTTGTGAGGTGCTTGTGTATGACCTTCGTGCTTGTCTATTGGTCTTTAGTGGAACGATTATTTGTTGTAATTACTTTTATATTAGTGTTAAATGACCCCCAACTTGTTTTTTGAGTAGAATAAAAGCTCATTTGCTTGAGGACAAGCAAATCTCAAGTGTAAGGGTATATGATGAGGCGAAAAATGATCCGTTTTTAGGGGGTCATTTAAGCCCGAATCCGACTTTATTTGATCAAATATTGCCCTAAATCGTTCCTTTTGTGATTTTAGGTGTTTGGAGAGTGAATTCTGGAAAAGAAGCTATTTTGGACGTTTTTGGAGCATAAAAGTGAAGAAAACGGCTAAGTACCAAATTTCCATGCTGAAAATACAAGGTGACGGCGTCAAGACCAACATCTTGACGGCGTCAGACATGAAGAATTAAACTCCGAAGGTGGTGACGGCGTCAGAAGGACTCGTGACGGCGTCAAAGTGGCAAAATTAATATACCGTGGGTGGTGACGGCGTCACATAGGCCGTCATAAGTGGATCAAGGCCGTCCGAGGAAGTATATGGCGGCGAGGTGACGGCGTCAGAAGTTACTCTTGACGCCGTCAGACTATTTTTCCTATATATAGTTTTCTAGTTTTTCCATTAAAAAAGGAGAAGTTTTGGTGAAACCCTAAAGACGATTTTGGTGCCTCTTTTACAGGTTTTTCAAGGGTTCCAAACCCTTGAGACCTTGCATTGTAATTGAGATAAGTGTACTTTTAATTCAATCAATATGTCTATGTGTTGGTTGTTTATCTCTTGTTCTTGTCTCAATTCTACTATGCTAGGCTAGATCTCTCTTGTGTTTGCTTAGATCTAATGAAACCTAGATGTTGATTATGTGTTGATTACTTGTCTATTCTTGTTTTGAATGAATGATTTATATGTTAGGCTTAAGAAAACTGGCAGATCTCCAAATGGTAACATGCTTGAACGTCTTAAGAAACATGAACCGAGGCGTACTAGGTCTTTATTGGTTGTATTTAATGCATGAGCCACTGTTTACAATCCCTATAGTTGTGCTGGGTCATGGTGTAGGAGGAGATAAGAGCTCATAGAGTTGGGGAGTTATGTATGCCACCCCACAAATGGTATTAAGGAATACAATCCGTCATTCATACAAGTGTAACAAGTAATTAACATGTAAAAGATATCTAGGGAGTAGTGAAGTCTAAGTAAACACAATTTCTCCAATTACTGCTCACAACTTTAGTTTAATTAGTTTAATTTCATTTTTATTATTTTATTTTAATTATATAATAGCTTTGGGTTAGTTGAATAGCAACTAATTCCGCCCACTCTTCCAAAACCCGAGATTTTACTTGCTTTCATAAAAATATAAAAATACAAAAATAATCATCTTTCACCTCTAGAACTATTAATTAGGTTTTCTAATCCTAGCGACACTATTCCTAAGCTGAACGATCAATCCCCCGGTACTTGTCACTATACTATACTACAACGATCAGGTACACTGCCTGGTGGGGGTTGTAAGCTTCTCGAGATCCCTCGAGAGGTAAAGCAAGGTGCGATTCCCACGCATCACCAGTTGTCACAAGATGTGAAATAAAAGGCTCAAGATGAATTTAGGAGTCTTTGTGTGAGCCGTATGCATTGGGAGTCGCACTACGGTAACGAGGGGGTTTGCGTCTATACGTGCAGTTATTGAAACCATTTTGTGGGAAAAAGACATAAGATTTGTTCGCTAGAGCTCATCAATCGTGGCTTAACTTATTTTAAATTAGAGAATGACTTCTTCATGTGAGTGGCGTACATATAAGGCTATTTGGACTCCCCCTACTTGTGTCAAGTACGTTGTCACCATCTCTTTCCCCTTTGCCAGGTTACGCGACATGAATTAACCGATTGAGGAATCAGATCTTGACTTGATCTCCCACCGACGAACCAGTCTAGAAGTCTGTTAATACAAATGATGTCTAAAAACGTTATTTATATTTTTTGGTTTCTCTACGTTTTGATAATAACAAAATGTAAAAACATTCTACGTCAAAGTGTTCGTAAACAAGTTATTAGTCGTAAATTTCTATTTCGACGTAAAACCACTAATGGTTGGAACAGTAAACACTAAACTTGATTGATGATCAAATAAACATTTTTTTTCATACAATTTATATTATTACAAATTACATTTTGAAAAATGTGACAAAACATTTTTTAAAATGTGACAAAACATTTTAAAAAATGTGACAAAACATTTTCACAAAAATAATTAGACAAATTATTTTTGATTATTTGAAAATATCTTATTAGGAATAAATGACACATGAGACGGTTCCCTTAAATAGGAGACGGTTCCCTAATATATCAGGGAATCGTGGAACCGTCCAGTGCAACGGTCAGATTCCTTTTGCCTTTAAATAGTGGCTCATTTTACACATTATTCCTCACCTTTTGCACACAGTTTCTCTCCTTTCACATAAATCCTCATTTCTTTGATCATTAAGCTTGTTTAAGTTTCTTTAAAGTGACACAAACATCCATCTATCCAAGTGCACGAGAAGAACACTAGTTATAGTTAAGATACGAAGTGTTGTAGTGTAGTTGTTGCATTCGTAACATTTGTTACATCTTTGTTTTAGATTGAATTCATAACTATAGGTGATGTTGAACATATAAACATAAAAGAAACATATAAACGCAGCGGAAAAATCACCAACAAGGATCCATATAGCCATATGATCAATCAATAATAAATAGCAACAAGGTTATACCTTTGTAGCGTGATCAGTAGAAATCAATAGAGACCTTCTTCACATGAACCTACCCTTGAAACCAAATGACCAAAATAGATCATCTCTATGATAGAAACACACTATACGTCATGGATCACCACCTGATGCTAGTCTTGACCCCGTAACACGCGATCTAGCCTTGAACTACACTAGAATAAGGTTAGATGAGATAATATAACACCAAACCCTAATATAGGTGTAAAACCCAAATTTTCTGAACACGCAAAATACCCAAAATACTGTTCAATTTAAAACTTTGAAACACGAATGATAATTATACCCTAATTATTAAATACTTGAACTTTCGCGACATGTCAAACCCATAATACTTATGATATATTAAAACTATATGTTATGTATATATAAAAATTATGTCTAAACATAAATAATATGGGCCAAAAATTCATAATGACCTAAACCAAGAATGAAGCTTGATACAAGATTTTCTTATTTTGGTATGACTCAATCAAGATCCCATAAATTACGTAACCTTCCTTTGACTCTCTCACACTACACAATTTATTATTAAACCGGATCTCACAAATCCTTTTAACACACACAATATACTTTTGAGAAAAACCCTAAAACTCTAAACCTAAACACTACATTCGGCGGCTACACTTTGTTTTGTTACTATTCCATTCAAAATCAAGTGCAAGAAGGTGGTGTTGATCTTGGTCTTTCTGGTTCGAGGAAGTGGAGTTGGTCGTGGTATATTGGTTCGAGTAGGGTTTGGTTATGTTGATTCGACAAGGATCGGTTTCCTTGTATTCGACTTGGGTTCTGATCTCAGGCTCTTGCTCTATTCCTATTCGATCGCCAAAGAGTATCATCCTTGCTCTTTCTCTCTTCATTTGATCTTGATATTTATGGATACAACATGTCATAAACCATATGAATTGATTAAGAGCTGCATACATGTTATACTAAGAATATATATCACATGATATAACAAAACTTGTCACATAAAATCTTTGATAAACAATACTAACATGTCGATATGTCTCATAAAATAACGAAACCGTTTAACTTGTGTCGATCTCCGTTATTTTTTTTTATTTTTATTTTTTTTTTTTTGCTTTTCGACTACGGTTGATAGCGTTTTGTTGTGGTCATTAGACGTAAATGGTGACAAGATAACAACCTATAATCTGATTATAAAGTGTTAACGTGGGCTGGTGTGCATGTACATGTGAAGCTATAAATATGTTTTATACTTGTTATTGACCCACGTAATAGACGGCACCAATCTGTCTTGAACTAATACTTTCAAACTTAAAAGAGAGTAAAACATGCATGCATACTTAGGATAGTCTCATATGAAATCACAAAGAAACTTTTTATTGGTTAGTCTATTATCTGTTAGGTGGGATCTATTTTAACTCATATATATACAACATGAAACATATTTTGAAATAAACCATTTTTGAGCTAAAATGGGGTGTCTCATGGGTACTTGCTTCGGTTTATTTTTCCTTCAAAAAAGGATGTGTGTTCGGTAAATTTAATAACAAAAATAGGAGTTGGTTTGGCTTATTTTTCATTCAAAAAGGTATATGTTTGTTTTCGGCTTTTAATTCAACAAGAGGAGTGTTTATCTCGGCATATTTTAACAAGTGGGTGTCATGAACTTGTTTGTTTTCGGAATAATAAAATATTGGGTCGACATAAATATTAATATCGTGGGTATGTTACTAAATTATATAAAATTATGATGACGGGTCCAAAATTATTATCTTAATATTAATTTATTAAAATAATTTTATTTGACTTTTAAATATGTAATTTTGATAATTTACATTTTAGACCCTAAACCTATAATATTGACGTTTTAAAACCTAAAATATTATATTGGTAATTTTAACCTTAAATATTATTAATTGTCAATTATAACCTTTAAGTATTTAATTACAATTGCGGGAACTTAATAAATAAGTAAAAATTTACTAAATCGGGTAAGTTACCATTTTTGGAAAGTTACTAAAAATGGAAAGCCGACTAAAACGAGTAATCTGATTTAGAACAAGCATTTGAATAATAAACCGAGCATTAATTCGTGTAGATTCGCTGAAGAATGATGTGACTTCCTATTCGTGTGTTATGGTTTCGTTGACAGTTTAAGGTACATATATTCTTTCTCTATTTAGTAGAGATTCCCTTCAATCTATGTTACTATGATCCTTTGCCATTGCTATGTTCCCTTTTGTATGATCCTTTGATATGAGCTTTTGGTTAATCCTTTTATATGATTCAATTGCTATCCATTTTGTTTGATTACCTGATTACTATCTCATGGTTGAGATTTTGTTTGATTATGATATGATTCGTTTGATATGGATATGGTTTGTTGATATAATTCTGTTCTTTTGCCCGAGCTTGCGAACTATCCATGGAGGTACCATGGGCGTGTCAGTGATGGCACCACTGGCATGTCACTTTCTAGGGAGGTGTGATTGATTTCTGGCATTCCCTTTTGTTTGATATATATATATATATATATATATATATATATATATATATATATATATATATATATATAATATATATATATATATATATATATATATATATATTAGCTTTCAAAGCCCGTCCGATGGACGGGCATGACTTATAATTGTCGTTTTTTTTGAAAATAAGTTAATGAAAAATAAGATATAAACGTACAAAATTTTAATTGAATGCATAAAAATGAAAAGAAATAAATGTTTAACGAATATAAGAGAAAAAAGTTTCAAAATGGTACGCATAAACAAAGTATCAAAGCATAGCCCGTTATAAGCATGACTTATAAATATCGTTGGGATATTTTTCTAACCAACTTTCGACAATGTTTGGCATTGACTTTTATTAATAGTCATTGGTTAACACATCGCAACAGGGAATTGCCTGCGGTTAAGTGTAAACGACATCTTATCATCACAACTAATGTGAGCTCACAATTCAACTTTTTTTTCATACACAACTAAGGTCATTATAGCAACAAAAACGGGCACTTGTATGGATATGCACATGTGGTATGACAAAAACAATTAGAAATTTATTGATAAAGTTATACGGAGTAAAATAGACAAAAATTCTTAATGTTATATAAACATGTACTAAATTACTAATGTCACAGAGCAATTAAAAAGGAAGAGTCACTTGAGTACTGTGGGATGTAAAGAACAACACCAAACTAATATGCTCTATGGAAATGGCAAATGAGAGGGTCAAGCATGTTGATGACATGTAAAAAATAGTAAATAATTATTGAAGATTGTGTTAACACTAAACACTTTCTTTTCACTTTTTTTAAAAAATCTGTGTAACTAATTATTGTGTTATATATGAATAAACAGCTATATAACATATTTTATTTCTTAATGAAATGATTCGGTTGAAATTGGGTCATAACTATATATTTATGTCCATGGTAGGACATGAAAAAATGATCAGGTAGTTTAAGTTAACCTTTAGTTCGATCAATGGTCATACCCAAACTATCGCAATTTTCTGAGGATGACATGAAGCCGGTATGTTCTTCCTTCCAACACCTTTTCTTACTCAGAAAATTTCTTATACATGCTCTATTCACTATATGACATGTCCCTGATTTTGTGTTATTAATACACAACACATTTCACCCTTAGACGAACTATGTTATTCAGTAAATATGCATCAGATTTTGCACCTTTAACCTACTTATTTGTATAAATCCTATTAAAATAAATACCATGAGAGTACTAAAAGTCTAAAACAATTGGGTTTGACTGTTTAGATCAAACTAACAAAAATTCAATACGGAGTTTTAGATTTCACATAACTACATTCTGAAGGTTACAATTAAATATCACGTGTTCAGAAGAAACAATATTGAATAAAAGCAACAAAAAATTGCAATATTGTTGTAGTGTAAACAAAAAAGCACAAAGAGTTATCCGGTGTTAATAAATAATAAACACAAAATGAATATCAAACAATCTTACAGATTAAGCAACCCGTTCCCATTTTCGATATGCTGCGTTTAGTTGAAGTCTTTGACCAAAGACCTGGGTATCTTGCACATCTTTATTGGCTTGTAAGCACCACCCCTGACATCCAAAAAGAAGCAGCGTTATTTATGAGGTAATAAACCTTTTTTTTTTCTTCCAAAGATAAAATTTGTTTCGATAATGATTATCATTTGAATGTATTACTTTACAAATAGTAAGATATATATGTATATGAAGGTATTAGTTATTGGTATAAATTCAATTAGTTAAAAGGAAGTGTAAGACTTGGATATGAAAGTTTCAAGTCCAATTTATCTTTCGATTCAAGTTAGAGATTTTTAATTCGATGTGAAACGCGGTCATTCCATAACTCGTAATATACATAAAGTGTGTGAAAATTGTTTAAATTTTCATACTAATATATTGATAACTAAAATTAAAAGAGGAGGTGGACTTTGGTACAATGGAAAAGTCGTTGTTTGCATCTTAATAATGTATTTTCAAGGTTAAATATCTGAAAACTCTTGTTCCATCAATTGATACTTGCCTACACTTCATTGCCGGTATTAGCGGCATGATGATACATTTCAAGAATACCTTTTTAACAAAAGTCAAGATTTTAAATCACAAATGTTTCACGTAATTTACCTCTATTTGTCTTAAGGTGTCAAGCAAAATCGAACGCTTGTGGCAAAGAGTTTTAACTTGGCCTTGAATTTCGTAAAACTCTGAAACATAATCTGCTCACAATCCTTAGCCAAAGTCTCAGTTGTGCCTTCTTCAATTAGCAGTTGCTTTAACTTTTAAGTTGACAATGATAAGTCAGTTGGGACAACGGATAACTTATCATTCAATCTACTTAAAGAAAGAATAATAATCATGAATCTACAACAAAAGGTAACGAATTCATTACCCGAATGTACCACCATGTTGCTTAGTAGATACTTTCAAGAAATAGGAAGCAACAAGACATATATGGAGCTGTTTCTTATGATCCCAACATGAAGAAATCTTGTGTCCCATTCGTTCGACATTGAATATGAAGCAATGTTTTAGAAAACGATTATCTGTGTTATAAGTGGCACTTTTGTCCCATTTACTAATGAAATCAGTCCATATAGGTTATGTTTTACCTCAATTGGGTCAAGTAAGACTTATAGTTATAAGGGAAACTGATAAAATGCGTTGAAAGAAACCAAAGTTTATATTGAACTCATAAAACCTTATAAATAGTGCAACATAATATCCTCGTGGACTCTATGCATACTCATTAGGTAATTCCCTAACAATTGATATAACGTCCTTGAAATCGTCAATCTCCTTCCACGTGGTTTGAATACCATATGTATCCCCTTCGTCAGTTCAACCTCGCGGTTTGAATACCATATGTATCCCCTTCCTCAGTTCAACCTCTGAGTACAACCACTTTTATCTCTCAATAATACATGAAATAAATCATCACCATGTGTAAAATTATCATCCTCTAGTAAAGCATGTTAAAAGACCAACAACCTTGTTCGTTGGTGATACTTTAAGGTGGCACAATCTAAAAGTTACATCAGTAAAGAAGGTACATCAGTAAAGAGGACGTTAAAATAACAAAATAATATCAGCAAACTCACCTAAATAGTGAAAGGATATGATCTATTTCGGGAGCTGTCGAATGATTGATTTTTCACATTTTAACCATCCACAATTGCAATAATTATTATAAACATTGTCAATAACATGTAATAAGCCATAAGTATCACTAATTTCTAAATAACATAAGGTTAAGTTCTTGGTCCCCAACTATTTGTAGCAACTGAATTTCATTAATATAGATCCTTTTCTTATGAATCATTTTTATTAAGACAACCATCCAATGAGAAAATGGTATCACCTTTGGATAACAGGTGGCAATTCTCTTGAATCAAATGGATAACAAAAGAAAATGTTATATTAGAATGGTATGAACTGAGCTTTAAGCAAAATAGAGTAGTTGGTATTAAAACTTACCAAACCAATTACACAACTGCAATGATTAATGAGCACTCCGTGATTCCATTCTTTAACTTGGTTATATCTCTTTTCGTTAGGAGGCCAAGTCCGAACAACCCCTCATGATCCTCAAAGAGAAAATTAAATAGTAGATTATAATGGATATATGTTCTTTGGGTAATAAAGAAAATGACACAATAATTTATTTAGGCAAGATAGGAAGGAAGATTTATTTTGCTTTGAATAAACTTAAAAGCTTAATTTACAATTAAAAAAAAAAAAAAAAAAAAAAAAAAAAAAAAAAAAACCTTTAGCAAATACTCTTGTTTTCTGCTTTCATTGATACATGATTTCCTTGTGATTAGAAAATCGTTTCCCGTCTTCATCCATGAAGGTGCTGTTAAATATGTGTCATCTCGTTTGGTGCTATCGATAATCGCCTTGGCACATGTTTTAGCTAATATCTTTGGTACCCACTCAGCACGTAACTGGCGAGATACATATTGAAAACTCAAATGTAAATCAAATAAATGACCCATAACAAATAATTGGATATAAAAAAGAAGAAGATATGAGGTGATGTTTGGAGCTACCATTTCGAGTAATTTTATACAGCCTGTGTTTACCAATGTGGTTTTGCTGTCTGTTTCTTCGTTAAGAAAGCGATAAATCTCAAAGCCAAGAACGAAGAGCTTTTCTTGGTTTACAGGAGTTATACAGCCTGTGTTTACCTTGTCTGTTTCTTCGTTCCTCTGAACGGTCATCAGCTGCTGGCGAGACACACGGATCAGGTGTACCTGAGAGACAAATAACATATGAACAATACTATTACCACAATGTTTGATTCGTACATGAAATGAGATTTGTCACAGCGAACGGGAATCGTAGATAGTGACCTGATCAAACATTATTATTCACTGGTCTTGTTGTTCTTCTGCACAAATACTGCAATTCTTATGTATGGAGTAAAAAAATGCATAGATATCGTTTTTCTTGGTAGTGAAAAAGAAAGCGATAAACCTCAAAGCCATTAAGCAAAATTTTGCAATGTACATGCTGTATAGCCTTTTTATTAAGCATACAACAAACAATTTGAACTTAAAAAATTATAAATTAAACGGTCGAGACAATAGTTCACTTGGACTACTACAAGTTAACAGATAAGAATACCAATATTGAGGACAAACCAAATCTAAGAAATTAAATTCGCAGGAAGCTTGTTGAGAAAGATACATAGCACTGAAAAGCACTTGCAACTTGTCTGGTCTTTACTTCTAATAAGCTAAGAAAAAGTACCTTAATATCAAGATGAACATTCACCATAATTCATATATTGGAATCTCTTCAACAATTTCCTCTTATGTTTCTCAATTTCAGCATCCTGCGTGTATTCTGGAGTAGCCATGATGGTTGACACCACTCCAGTACTATGCAGTGCCCCTAGAGCTTCATCTATCATATATGAAAACAACTAACACATAAATTATCAATTAAGCGACAATTTTATTGGTTACGAATCTAATCAATCTCTTAGATTAACTTGTTTTGGTCAATAAATATTTAATCTAATAGAGAATAAATAATGATATATGAGATTATAGTGAATAACAACAACCTACGGCTATGCATACAAACAACCAGTTGACATTTCCTTATGTACAGCAAGCTAATACTTTAATCACACTGGTTAATCATGGAAAAGTGAAGGACTGATAAAAGATACTAACCTACTTGAGCCAAGACAATAATAGCGTTCAAAGCTTCTTTACGCGGGGCATCATCTTTTGCATCGCTCAACATATCAACAATTTTTTGCGCACCACCCATCTCAACAATTTTCATTCTTTGTTCATCTAAATAAAAAAATGTTTGGATGAATACTCATAACATTGCAAAAGTGCTCATCAAATAATTCCAAAATTAAACTTTACCATCTGTTGCAAAACGAACTAATCTCGATGCTCCCATCCTTTTAAATAGCGGGTCCTTGACATTTAAAAGTGACATGGATTGCTGTATCATATTATCACCTAAAAATATACATTCACTAAATCTTGTCACAAAAAGATCGACAATTGAGGCCACTTCTAAATATGTTTTCTCCACTGAGACAGATTCGATTGGCAACGTAATTGATGAGGGATTCAAGAAACAAAGTGTATACTAAGTATGGAAAAATATGGTATCCAATAAGAGTTGCAGTCCCAGCAAAGATAGTAAAGGTGTGTAATCAAAACATGAAAGATTATTAATTAGGCTTTTTACAAAAGTTTTATTTTACAACTACTGATCAATGGCAACAAAAAACAAAGCCCTTAATTTATAGTACGTATACACATATACCTGGTCCTGGTCGTTCCAATATAGTCACATCGTTCTCAACATGCTTTGCTTCTGTATATTTATCACAAATTCTATGGTTTGAATTAACAACAAAATTTATACAACACTGAATAATTGATTCTTAATGAACAACATACCTCGTAAATTCATTCGAGCACCTTTCTTCAGTGGTTGTTTGGCTCCTAACAAATCATCAAGACATACACAACACTAATATATGAGATTTAAAGATCAAACAAACAAATCAAGACATACACAACACTAATATAGCATATTTAAAAATAGAACAAACAAATTAATAACCTGAATTCATTCTAGCTTCCTTCTTTTCCTCCTGTTGCTTTTCGGAAGTATTTGTTTTTTTGGCTTTAGAAAGCCTCTGAACATCTTTGCGGCTGCATGTTGCTGTTAAAATTTAATCGACTAACTAATTATGATGTAGGTCAATAAATAACGTTATACATATAGTGTAAGATTATGTAAAACTTTAAGATAACAATAAATATCTACCAAACTTATCTTATCTTTTTTTTAGGAAATAAAATCACACGTTTTGTAGTTTTCTATTATACACGTTTTATATATGATAATTGTCATTAAAATTAATTAGGTATTCTTTATCAATTTTAACTTACAAAAGAAATAACAAAAGTTGTATTGCTCCATTGGTAGAGATGGTTGATTATGTTTGCTTATTAATTGAAGCGAGACCCATGTTCGAACCTTATGAACTACACTTTTTAATAACTAATTTCAATACTTTTAATATTAATAACTAATTTTAATACTTTTAATATTTCAATAGCTAAATTATTTTTGAAAATAAATAACAAAATGCAAAAAAAAAAAAAAAAAAAAATGCTTACATGGCAACTATGTGATGACATGGCAGATCATGAATTACTGGGCAATGAGGTGGCGTTTACGTGGCATTGTCTACGTGTAACGCCTCCTGTTATATATATATATATATATATATATATATATATATATATATATATATATATATATATATATATATATATATATATATATATATATATATATATATATATATATGTGTGTGTGTGTGTGTGTGTGTGTGTGTGTATGTGTGTGTGGTGTGTTATATATATATATATATATATATATATATGTGTGTGTGTGTGTGTGTGTGTGTGTGTGTGTGTGTGTGTGTGTGTGTGTGTGTATGTGTGTGGTGTGTGTGTACACTGGCCAATTAGTTATATATGTGTCCAGTCATGAGCTGGCATATGTATTTTGTTTGATTCAGGGAGTGTATGGATGCATCCTAGGCTTTGTTTGTTATGATTAGGTAGTGACTGGTTGTACGTGCCTTGTACCCCTTTCACTTTTGGTACATTGGAGCTAGCTACTCTTTGTACAATTTATGATTTGACGGAAATGTGATTATGTGATTTGAGATCTATCGAGTACCTTGGTAGGTCAGCTTGTGGCTTTCCTATGATTCGTTTGTCCATTCAAGTACCTTGTTTGGACGCTTCTTTGTTGATACGTGCTCATTACCTTTCCCTTATGATTATGCTTATGGGATATATCTTGATACTTCGTTTCCCTTTGACTTATGATATTCGTTAAGTGTATGTTGATCTCTTATGCATTTGACGGATGACATTCCTTTCAGCAGGAGTTTATGTTTCCTTTTTCCTATGCTTATTTATGTTTCGATTATCCATTTGTTTTGCTATATATCTGTTCACTGGCTTTTTCCTTTCCCTTATGATTATGCTTATGGGATATATCTTGATACTTCGTTTCCCTTTGACTTATGATATTCGTTAAGTGTATGTTGATCTCTTATGCATTTGACGGATGACATTCCTTTCAGCAGGAGTTTATGTTTCCTTTTTCCTATGCTTATTTATGTTTCGATTATCCATTTGTTTTGCTATATATCTGTTCACTGGCTTTTTAAGCTCAGCCGCATTTCCTTTTCCTGCGGCAGGTTTTTAGGCTGGAAGCTGGGTTTGGGTGGAGAGAGAGCATATGAGCTTTAGTGGACTACCCCATGGACTAGAAGCCCATTACTTCTGGACTAGTTTTGGACTTGGATTAGATTAGACTTTGTTTAGTTTGTATTTTCCTTTCATTTATAGTTTTAGTATTCCTTTGGTACTTTTAGATTTTTCCATTGTAACCTTTTGTTTTAAGTCTTCCGCTTGCGTTGTATGCTTTGATATGTCGCCATACTGTAGTGCTCCGGACCCTTGTCAGGTTGGGGGTGTTACAATGGGTGTGTGTTATTTCGTGGCTCCAGGGTAAAGGGAGAAGGAGAGAAAGTTGCTAAGTTGTTAAATGTAATTAATCATAAGATATGACCAAATCAATTAGCACTTATCATCACAAAAGTTACACTTAGCAACCTTGAACTTCTCCCTTGTTCATTTCTCACCTAGGCTTGCCATGGGGACCCTAAATGGGCTTGCCCATTTGTTGGTCCAATCCAATAAACTAAGTACTAGCTTAGTTATTAGTAGCCCGTTATTGATCCCGAGTTACGTAGTCGTATATATAGTGTAAATACGATAAATACAATGTATATAATGGTGTCTCTGTGTATAAGTGTGTGACCACATAGGCTCACATATGTCTAGCCATATAATTGTTTATTATGACACGAGCATACTCCAACAGCTCCCACTTGCGATGTCATAATAATCAAGTAATTATACTAGCAAAGGTTAGCGTCTAGCAACACGCCAATGCCCCTAGAAATATGTGAGGGTAGTTTCTTAAACGTCTCATTTAAATGGTTTATATATCTTCCATCCTTTTGTTACAGATACTATGTTGAACACTAGACATGGATCGTAGTCATTTTATTTGTTCAACTATTATGTTTCTCGATCTAGATATTGAACAAGATTACCAAGTGAATTAAAATTCATCTTAATCTCATTTGGGTACGGCCATACAAACATCTGTTTAATTCATCGAGGGGCCCAATAGTATCTAACTCTATGACATGTGGAGGAACAAATCCTATTTTGACTGCACGTGTCATTCATGTGTTTCAAATCACTCCTAAAAATGGTTTTTATAATTACCTTATTCAGGACAGCGTTTAACCATATCAAAGAATGAAATTCCACACATGCAAGACCTACTTGCATCTCAAGTCCTTTTGTATGTGTGCATTCAAGTACAATACGAGTATTGCAACAATACATTCTATAGTGTGTTTGAAGCTAGCAAAACACCTACTTTAGACAGTCATAATAACAATTTCCCAAATTGTAAAGTATTCTTATTCTTTTAATGTATAATGCATTAATGCTCTCAATCGAGCACATCTAGTTAGAGGTGTCATCATTCATGATGTCATCCTACTACGACTAGGGTTGAGTATCATCTCAGTTATATAAGCATCAATGAATGAAAACATAACAGAGCTCCTCAAATATCGGTAAACATTTGAACAAATCTTTGGTCCTTTGCAGGTCCATTAGGTTGTTCGTTTAATAATTATCTAATGACTTTCACTTAGATATTTGTTGTTATCAACTCATCTTGCATTCATGCAAATGATATAAATAATCCAATACATAATACGACTTACATAACGAATCCTTTAGTTAAACTTAAGGTTTCCATTCATGCATTTAATCTCATCATGTAAGATTGATCATTGAGACTCCCCTCAATGACATGTCATATTGTGTTTAGATTGTTAACCGCTTATGTTTATTCTAATAAACACATGCAACGAGGCTGTATGTTTTATTTCCTAAATTCCTTAAGTGAAACTTCATTCCGAGCTAAAGATTAAAGTCTAGCTTAGATGGAATATTGTTTCTTATATGTTTGCTCCTACTTGCTCTCAGAATATTCAGGTGTAATCTTATTTAATCGAAATCAAATTAATGATTTCAGAATTAACTTAAGATCTCTGCTCCTAGATGCATGATTTAATCCACACTTGGATTCTTATATCTTGTATACATTAATATAGATTATATGCATTCATAAAACCTTTTGATTACTCATCGTCCTCGCAAGGTAATCAACAAGAAAAGTGTTTTGAGATCCTATTGTCAAATTTCATTTACATGAAAACAGGTATGACAATTAATCATCTTTATACATTTAATGTTTGTAGGTAGGAAGATTTAATCATAGTCAATTACTTGAGTACGAGTAAACTCCTTATACTATGCGTGCATTAAATGTGCGTACAAGTTTTTTCTTCTGAGTATTCTCATCAAGAAACTCATTTTAAACCTCACAATCTAACCGATTGGTAAGAGATCAATCAAGCTCAATGAGTGATAGTCTTCAAAGGGCTGCACTTAACATTCATAGTTTTGAGCTATTCATCAGATTCAAGATCTGATAATGCATCTCTTTAGTTAGCAGGTTCACTATGATCCTCCAACATATGTCCCTTAACATTGATACAAAAACTATATCATTCAGGTGTTAGGGGTATACTTGCTAATTTATGAATGAGAGATATCAATCTATGGTTTAACATATGCATGTTCAACTTTAGTATGACATTAGCAAGTGTACTCAGAAGGTTGTGTATTTAGCTCTTGTATGACTTCAAGATCTAAAGGTGCTCCCACTTGCTTTTGTAAGTGGAGACTAATCTCCAAGTACTCAGTATCTTGATTAACAATAAATTGTTTTCAAGTGGGACATCCAAAATACATTGTTAGTTCTTGACTCTAGTTTGTTAATTACTTACTCTTGGGTATTTAACAAATTCAGAACTTCAATCAAGACATAATGGGATTCATCCCATGCCATAATTCAATGGAGTCTTAAATTCCTTCTGGGTTGGAACCATATTGAGTGTACGCAAGGCACATTCAATTTTCTAACCTTGATAGCTTTGGAGGTAAAACAGTTAAAGTCATCAAATATCAAACAATATCTATAGAGTTTGATTTTTCATGATGGACATACCATAAATTAGTGGTTTTCCACGTGGATAGATGTTGTGGGACTACCCTACAACTCATTAGATGAACTTATACTCTTTGTCATACGTATCTGCCAACCAAGTCATACCAGATAGCATCAATAGTATTTTTAGCCTACTGCATACTTTATATTATAAGTCTTTGACCAAGTCAATGACTTCATACGTATGTTTTGACTAGAAAACATAAACAGTAAATATTTTATTATACGTCGTAAGTGTACATGTCTTTAACAAGAAGACATAACAAGTTAACATCTTTACTTTACGTTATAAGTCTTTCAACAATTAACCGAATTGATGTTTGTGTCTTTACAAGAGAACTAAACATATTCAACTAAAGTAATTATGAGTGCCGACAATTGGCCTTAATAGTCATTATAAGTTAATTTCATACTTCATGATTACGAATTACAAGAAGACATAATCATATTTACTAAACAATTAAGTGAATATGTTGAAGTAGCTTTTCATGTTATCTTTGACATTTGTTCTAATTAGGGCAACATACATTTTATGTGTATAAGTCCTAGTAGAACCTTAATTTTCTTACCTTGCAGTCAAGAAAAACCATTAGTCATATTGTTATATGTTGTACCTTGCACACAATTAAGATTTCTCACACTTGTGCATGGCACAACATCATGCAAGTAAATATGACAGTGTCACAGATAACATATGATTTTAGTCAAAATTAAAATATAGATGTGTAGAACTTTTATCGCTTTTATAATGAACATGCATAACAATTTTATTGATAACATTTCAGGAAGCAACATCAGGAACAAGACAAGTTATCTTATAAAATTTTATGCAATGGTTCTCATAAAAACTATGATGCTACACATGTAGAAAGTAATGTATTATTTCAAGACAATCTAGAAATAAGATGGGTAACTTGTAAGTTAATAGAGCTTACAGATCCCACTGGATTAGAGAACATTACATGTGTTTCATCACCAGTAATACAATCACGTAGCTCCCACTGGATTAGACAACATTATAAGTGTTACATCACTAGTGGAGAGTGAGTGACGATTGGATACTTTCCTGTTTTCTTTGAATATCTACACATTATTGCTAATGTGAGTCACTTTGACTAGTGAACATGTACTTAGGTATTCAAGGAAGTGCATTAAGCTCTAACATATAGATGATGGGCTAGCCATCATTTTAAACTTGAAAATAGGCATGCAGTTCCTCCATGTTTATTGGGTTAAGACACATTGCTAGGTAATCATGCTAGTAATTGCCTTTACCACTTTGCGGTTTATTGATATTTCCATTTTCTAATTATTTAAACTCATTTTAGTTTGGTAGCTATAGAAAACGTGTTCTCTAGTTATCCAAATATCTTATATTTCTTCAAGGTTTCAAAACCGGAACTAGGGTTATAAAACGAACTTGATGGAATAAGTTGTGCAACCATACTTAACCGTTTTGACTTTTACAAGACATCACGATTTCTAGAGTAAGTGTGCTTTGAGTTTGATTAAAATTAGGACAATTCAAATATTCCTATTATGGCTTTTCCTCATAAAGAAAAAGGACAGGAATAAGTCTCTTTCTTACAAGGAAAGGAAGACTTAGTTTGATCCTTTTAACAAGAAAAGGACAAACTTTTGTTTACGTTTTGTGTTGCATTAATTCATTAATTGAATTCACAAAGTTTATATTTTGTATTTTCGAAAATTATCCTTTTATAAATTAACTACCCCATGATTACAATTTAAAATAATTAATTTACGAAAAAGGCTAAGATCCACATTGTGCTTCTACTATTACATCAGTTGATCTGCTAGCAATAGTAGATTCAATTGGTAGGCGATGATCACCAATTGCATTACAAGTGCAACTCTTAGATCCTTATGGGACTCATGGCATCTAGTGTCAAACGACTAGTGTCATGTAGGCATGTTTAGTTCCATCTTTGCCTCGGGTCAAGGTCTCACCGCTTAATTCGATTAAGTCATCCAATTTGAGGACGTGCGAGAATATATCTAGGTCTCACGCATAGAGAATAGTCACCTTGGGTTACAATTCAATCTAGGTCCCACGCATAAGCAAAAGGTAATTGCAAGTGTTCTCAACATTGGACGGCATGACTTAAATTTTGACGGGTAAAAGTTTTGATGTGGATCAAAAGGTGTACGAAAGGAGCATGCATTCATCCTTCGTAGCACAAGTTAAAAACATCTCTTAACTTAAGTCTAATCATTGTTTTAATTTATGTGTGTCAAATTGTCCATTTTCATGACTTATATTCATCCTACGTGGATAATAAGTTTGGACAATACATAAATGGAATAACATTCATAACAAGTTTGAGTGTTATTTATAAAGAATGATTTAAAGTTTCAAAAACTTTCTAAAACTAAATCAAAAGACTTAGTTTTGAAAATGGTTTGTGTTTCGTTTTAAGTTTATAGAAAACTATTTGCAATTTACATATGATCACAAGATATATAAAAAGCAAATTCACAAACACACAACCACAATATGCAAAGCCTCAACCGATGAAAGCCCATTATGCACTTGAAAAGTAATTGTTGTCCTTCCAAAATTTCTGTGTTCGGAGGCCCAAATGACTTGGAAGGAGCTTCCCCGGGCTTAGCTCAAAACTAGAAAGTTGTAGGCCCATGTCTTGTGTACCTACAAAAAAAGGTTTAGCCAATATCTCTTTACCAAGCATCGTAAAACTCCGTTTTACCAACTGGTGTTCCAGCAGTCATTTTTCGGAAAAAATGTCTTTAACTCTTTCGCCTTTCACCACCAAGCCACGATTATATGATATTGAAAGTAAAATACAACTAATCTACTTTCTACCTACTATAAAAGTACCCAAACAATGGCTACAACCAAAAAGAATATCATTACATAAATGCCGTAACAATGGCAAAAACCCCAAAACACGAAATTAAACAACATTCACAACAATTCAATGCACAAGCGGTCTAGGTTTTCATCAGTTTTGAAAACAAACATAATAATACCATAATATTATGATGAAAACAAGGTGTTGGCTAACTCCATGGACAAACATGCATGTATTTGCCATGGAAACAAAATAAATGACAAGAAATAAATTGTTAGCCAACGAAATCGAAGAAATAATTAACAAGAATTAAAACCCCAATTGGTACGCGTGTCAAATTGCCTTAGGTTCAAAACCCACTGCTATTAGGACCTTCTTAACATCATTTTACCACAGAGAATTAAGCCATAGAGGCTGATTTGAAATCGTTTCATAAATCGATCAATTTAATGCGTTTTAGGTCATTTTTCATGTACCCGACAAGTATTTCAATTAATATATGCATAACAAATGGCCATGGGATCAAAAAGTCCAGATCTTAATACCATATATTGGTCAAATTATTTTCCAAAAATTAGCCCTTGGGGCTGATTTGTAAAAATCATTTTGAATGCATTAAAAACACACGTTTTTAGCTATTTTTACGCATAATAGATGATCATATGATGGCTCTGATACCACTATAGGTGATGTTGAACATATAAAAATAAAAGAAACATATAAAATTTTGGATCGATATACTCTGACCAAACTACTTTGTAGCTTGTAAGGTTTTAACAATCTTGAATAACTCAAAACAGTTAATATTGAAACACTGATATTACTTTGTAAAGTATGCGGAATCTACTAACACAAAGCTAAGAAGAACTTTGTTAATATTAAAACAACTCTTTGAACCTGCTTCTCTAAATACAGATTCACTAAGAATCCCTAACTTCACTAAAATCGTTTTGTGAAAACTCTAAGACTCTTAGAAAAACTTCGTACGACTAATACCATCATAAGGCTCCTTTCATAGATAACCTTAAGTCGGTTTACAATATCTACTTGAACGACAAGTAATTATCCCTAACTAATTCTAGAATATTCATATAATATTACATAGTAATCCTTTAAACATTATTACACATAAGTCCTTGTTCTTCAAAGTACTTTAAATAATCTTCAATAACTAGCAGTACTTTGACCTTGATCAGCACGTTGACTATTGAGCAGTACTTCGATCTGTCCAGCATTACTTAGATCTTCCATCTCAAGTGAATGAACTCCTGATCACTCAAAGAATCTCCATCTTGTTATCTCCCAGTTTTCTTGATCATTCCACAGAGTATCATTACTTGTTTCTTCTGTTTCCTAGATGGTTATCAAATCTCCAAGTAAGAATAATCCCACTCCTGTTGCTTCAATATTCTCATAGTATGTCTGCACTTGTAAATATAAGTTGTATAGATCTTCTTTGTCAATTTTGTGCAGAACATCCCATAGCATATTAAACACAGTGAAGCTTTCATCTTCTCTGTTGAACATGAGATAGTTTCCTTTAGTTGATTCAACCACAGAGAATGAGATAATCTTTGACTTCTTTCCAGAGTCTTCTGTTTTCTTGTTCTCAAAATCAACTACTCTGAAATAATTCTTCAGTTCATCAATTGTATCTGAATGTATCATTTTAAGCTTCTTTGACAATTGATCATCCTGGATAGCTTTCTTCTTTTTTAACTTTCTTTTCTCACCTTGTTCCTTCATTATATCTTCTAATTTCTTTTCTTTATCAGCATCCATAGGTATAAAACTTTCCAGCTCTCTATTAATAGACTCTTGTACACTATCCCATAGTGCTTTTACATCTGGATATCTTAGTCTTTGTAGATTCTTGTATCCTCTTCTTTTCAAGAAACTAATCATCCAATTTCTCTCTTGAGCAATAGTCATAGGCTTTCTTGTTACAACAACTGGCTTCCTTATCTCTTCCAAGTACTTTGCATCATACACAGCTTGTTGATGTCTAGCAATTTCTTCATTCTTTGCTATCTCTATTTCCCTCAGCTGTGCAAGAGTAAACTTCTTCTTTTTCTTCTTAGTCATCTTCACGATCCCTTTTCCTTTGTCTTTAGGATCTAAAGCTTCAGGTTCAGAAGAAGACTCAGAGACTTGTTGTGCAGGCTCAGAAATATGTATACCTGATGCTCTATCCAAATTGAGCATTATCTGAGCTATTGTCTCATCATCACTTGCTGTATGCTCTTTGACTTCTTCTTGCTGAATAGGATTAGAAGGACCAGCTTCATCTTCAAAAGTCTTTGTAGAAGGTCCAGCTGTAGAAGTTCCAATTCCATCAATATCCATTGCAGCAGTACCTTGCACATCAGTACCTTGCATACCAGTACTTTCATCAACAGTACTTTAAACATCAGTACCTTGAATGTGAGTACTTTGAATATTTTCAACTTGTTCTCCAGCTTCTTGCTTATCAACTTCTTCTTGAATAATATTCTCATCCTCATCAACCTTTTTCTCTGGCACAAAGTTCAAAGGTTCTTCTGGATAATGCCAAAGATGAGCATCTTCTGAATATTGAACTCCAGCATCATCTTCATTCAAATTATCATCTTGATTCCTCCCCAATTTGAAAGATGATGACTTCTTGTGACTCCTCTTAGACTTAGAAGCTTTCTTGGCTGATTTAGAATTCTTTTCTTGGGATTGTTTCTTTTCTTTCACATAAAGTCTAAAGTTCTTCACAAGTGGCCACACAAACCTCTTCAACCTTCTGAACTTATTTCTCAATCTTTTAATCTCTGCAGCCTGATTATCCACTACTTTCTTCATCCTCCAGAACTCCCTATTCAAAGCATAGTTATCCAAAGGACCCTGAACTCCCTCATCTCCTTCAGGTGTTTGAAACCCACCTGTGGAAGTTTAATCATTGGGAGAAGGTACTGGAGTATGCTCTGAAGCAGTACCTTGTAGAGAAGTACTTTGTGGAAAAGTACCTTCAGCAGAAATAGGTTTTTCCCTAGAAACAGATACTGAGGCAGTTCTTTCACTTAAATCATCAGGATGTGGTGAAGCAATAGGTGGTGTAGGAGTATGTACTGATGCAGAATGCTCAGAATGATCAGATTGTTCAACATGTTTAGAATTAGTAGAACCACTAGCTTCAACAACATCATCCCTAACAGCCTATGCTACTTCCAACATATAAGCATTCAAAGGTGTATTGTTACCCGAAAATTAATTCCCTTGTGAGACATAAAGGTAAACACCTTAGGTTGAAGCCTAGCAGTAGGTATATAATCCTGAGGTTTTGGTATCCCATCAAGTGGATTCTCTAAGAAAAGCTGAACAAATCTAGGGTACATCAAGAAAGGTGATCCAGCCTTAATGTGTGCAATCATACCATCAAGAATCATGTAGGAAAAATTGAATGGCTGATTGGTAACTAGGCCAACTAAGGCAGAAGCTATGGCATGTCCAAATTGATCCCAAGCAGTACTTTTGGGACTTAAGCAATGAAGCAAAACATGAATAAGATATTTCCAATGAGGACTTACCAATGCTTTCTGAAAAGTAATCTTGTTCAAAGGACCTTCATACCCAATATCTCTCAGTGCATCCCAAACCTCTTGTTTAGCAAACAAAATAGAGCCTCCCTCATCATCAAACAACAAATTCTCCCTTATAGTTGCTTTAGTAATACGTATGGCTCTTCCAACAACTGTATCATGAATAACATCCTCTCCATCTTCTAACTCAGCCCTAGCCGTGGTCCAAAACTCTTGTATCCAAGGACCAATAATCTCTGGGTTTACTAAAAGTGAGTAATTGATAGTAGATCCGGTGAGAAAATCAATTATGCCATGAAATTCAATGTTCTTTTGTGTTTTCTCGAGGTTTGCAATCATATTATGTTTGGTGATGGTTGGTCGGTTTGCCATTGCGAGTATGATTTGAGAAAAGAAGGATAATTGTGGATGAACTTGGTGGAATTGATGAATGAATACGGGTATATAAATATGAAAAAGATATGTGTATAGAGGGATAATATACAAAGAATCACGGTGAATTAATTATTTTACCGTTATTTTTGGAAGTTATCTTCCCCATATCTTTCGAAAGTTTGTTACCCGGATTTTTGACCGTTGGAGCAGTATCCTGACACGTCAGCGTATCCTTCAGAGCACCAAGCAGTACTTTCATTAGTAAAACAAAGCAATATGTTGGCAAAGTACTTTTCCCATCAAAATATCTATAGCGTTGACTGTTTGACCAAAATATCTGTTGAAAGTCAACCCGAGATAATTAATACCTTTCCAAATTAATTCCCCAAAGCTACCAAGGCAAGTAGAATTAAATGAGCATCATTAATATCCCTTATAACTTTCTTGCCTATAAAAGAAACTTTTCACCAACACATCTCTTCGTCAACACTTGTAATACTCTCACAAAAACCCTAATCAACATCATGAGCCACTTCCCTTTGGTGTACATCTCATCTGATTTTGATGGCACACTGATTCAGAGATCATATATTACTCTGATTCTGATTTTGATGATGATTCAGGATGGAGTGGCTATTTTCCTCCTAGTGTAGCAAACTCTACCATCACTGATGCAGCAAGCTCTACCAACCCAAAACCTAAGAAAAAGGTGTCTGTCCCTGCTCCAGCTTCTTCTTTAGCAAATGAACTCCCATAGGCCTTGACACAGGCTCTTGAATCAGCCATAAAGAACATGAAGTGGCCTGCTCCAAGACCAGAGAGACCTCCCAAGCAGATACTTGGCCTGGCTTGCCCAAGGAAGCAAGCTTCTTTTGATGACAAAAGAAAGACTGCTCAGAAGGGAAAGCAAAGCTATCAGGGAAAAGGAAAAAGGCCAATGGAGTAGGGTGTGTTGGGTAGGTTTGGTAGGTTTGGTGTAGGATGTTTGGAGTAGTTCTCTGTGTGTCTTGGTTGTGTCTTTGTCGTGGTTGTCTGTATCACTTGGACTGATGAATGTAACCCCTTTGGAAATAATGAATAAAAATCTTTTCTTTTGAATGATACATGTAGCCTCCCCTCAAATAATGACTAACTATTAATGCCTCCCCTCAAATATATCTTAATTATTAATCATACCAATACTCACAACTAAAAAGGTAAATCTTGAAACATCAAAGCCCTTTGTGAGTAAATTTGCTACATTATCATTTGTATGGACTTTAACCACATTGATAAGCCTATGCTCATAGCAATCTCTGATAAAATGATGTCTAATTTGAATGTGCTTTGTTTTGGAGTGATAAACTGGATTCTTCACAATACAAATTGTACTTTCATTATCAATGTTGATGGGAGTGTTCTTGAAGTTGAATCCATAATCCAAAAGCTGATTTTGCAACCAAAGTACTTGTGCACAACAACTTGCAGCAGCTACATATTCTGCTTATGTGGAAGATGTTGCTGCAATTGTTTGCTTTTTGCATTGCCATGAGACTAATCTACTTCCAAGATACTGAGACCCTCCAGTTGTTGATCATCTGTCATATTTATCACCAGCATAATCACTATCTGAAAAAGCTTTTAGATGAAAAGGGGACTCCCTAGAATACCACAATCCTAGCTTAGGTTGTTGCCTAAGGTACCTAAAGATTCTCTTGACAGCATTCAAATCATAAGTAATGCCTAAGGTACCTTGGGTTGAACTTGATGTCTTGCACATAAACAAACAGCAAAAGTAATGTTAGGCCTAGATGCAGTAAGTACATTAGATATCCAATCATAGACAGGTATAATTTGACATCAACATCTTCTCCATCTTCATCTTTTCCCAAAGGCTTGTTAACATCAACAGGTGTGGAAGATAGCTTGACAGTTGTGAAGTTGAATCTCTTATGAATGTTTGCAACATACTTATCTTGACTTATAAAAATTCCACTGCTTGATTGTTGCACTTGAAGTCCCAAGAAGAATGTTAATTCTCCCATTAAACTCATCTGAAATTCTTTTTGCATAAGATCTTCAAATTCCTTCACCATAGATTGCTTAGTAGCACCAAAAATAATATAATCTACATAAACTTGGACAAGCATGATATCCTTTTTATCTCTTTTGATAAACAAAGTCTTGTCAATAGCACCTCTCCTATAACCATGTTGCAATAGAAAAGTAGAGAGTCTTTCATACCATGGTCTAGGGGCTTGATGAAGGCCATACAGAGCCTTGATAACCTTGTAGACTTTGTTTGGATGTGCAGGATCTTCAAAACCAGGAGGTTGTTTAACATAAACTTCCTCTGTGATAGTTCCATATAGAAAAGCACTTTCAACATCCATCTGATATACAGGAAATCCCATATAAGATGCAAAAGCCAAAAATAGCCTTATGGCTTCAACCCTTGCCACAGGAGCAAATACTTCATCATAGTCTACTCCTTCTTCTTGTCTATATCCTTGAGTTACTAACCTTGCTTTATTCTTGATTACATTCCCTCTTTCATCTCTTTTAACTCTGAAGACCCATTTTGTTCCAATCAGTCTCTTACCATCAGGTAAATCACATAATACCCATACTTCTTGAAGTTTAAACTGTAAGAGTTTTTCTTGCATAGCTTCAACCCAACTCTCCTTGGCTAATGCTTGTTTTATTGTCTTAGGTTCATCTTGAGACAAAAAGCAAGCAAATAAACACAATTTCTGTTTCTTGTGATTCACCCTGTTTTGCTTGTAAATAAAGCTAAGTAAAGAAGTATGTTGTTGAGACATATTCTTAGCTTTAGTTCTTGTGAGCATTCCTGAATCAGAAGGTCCAATTATTTTACTGACAGGATGATCTTTGTGAATTCTTAGAGTAGGGGTTGGTGATACTTCAAGATTATCTTCCAAATTTGTGAGGTCAGGGTCTTCATTAGAATCTGAGAAAATGCCTTCTTGTTCCAATTCATCATCATTATCTTCTAAGGCAGACATGGTTAGATCAGTTAAATCATCAGCATTCTTCCAATTTGAAGTATCTAAGACTTGAGAAGTACTTTCAAATGGATCAGCAGTACTTTAGGGCAAAGTACTGTCAGTGCCTTTAGCCTTCTTATTTTCTGCTTCATAAGCTCTCCTTTGATCATCTTCATAGGACTTAGCAATTGTTTCTTGAATAAGCATCCTATTAAGTTTATCTTGGATAGCTTGGTCTTCATCAGATACTGTGGTCTTTGGAGGAATAGTACATTGTGGATCAACAGTACCTTGAGGTGCAACAGTACTTTTCTTTTCATCATTGGGTGCTTCATCAGAATTATCTTCAGATCTTATGTTAACTCCATGAACAATATATTGTGTTTCCTCTTCATTGTAAACAACTTGATTTTCTTCACTTACAGGTACATAGTTCATGGATAAGGCCATTAAACCAAGATCAAACATCCAATCAGGACCTTTACCTTTTTTATTTTCTTGTTCTTCTAGAAATTCAACATGAAGACATTCTTGAACCTTCTTGGTAGCCCTGTTGTACACTCTGAATCCTTTGCTACTGGTACAATAACCCAATAAGTATCCTTCATCTGATTTACCATCAAATTTTCCCAAATTATCAGCAATATTCAAGATTGTCAGGGGACATCCAAAAGGTTTCATAAACTTAATGTTTGGCTTTTTTCCCATGAGTAATTCATAAGGTGTCTTCATTTGAGGTTTTGTCACTAATACTCTATTCAGCACATAACAAGCAGCACTTACAGCTTCAGCCCAAAATGGAACAGGTAATTGGGAGTCTGCAAGCATTGTCCTTGCTGCTTCTATCAAAGTTCTGTTCTTCCTTTCTGCAACTCCATTCTGCTAAGGAGTTCTAGCAATACTGAATTCTCTTTTAATCCCTTTCTTAGCACAAAATTCATCCGTAAGCTGATTCTTGAATTTAGTCCCATTATCACATCTAATGCCTCTAACCTTGAGTCTTAACTAATTTTCAAGTGCTATTATAAGATCATGAATAGCATCAAAAGTTTCATCTTTGAATCCCAAGAAAAAGACCCAGCTAAATCTGCTACAATCATCTGTTATAACCAAACAGTACTTCTTCTTGTTTAAACTAACAACTGAAATAGGTCCAAATAGATCCATATGCAGCAACTCCAAAGGCTCCCTAATAGTTCTTTCTTCAACCTTTTTACATGAAGCCTTGTGTTGTTTACCCTTCTTGCAAGCCAGACATGAATGATCAAGTTTGAATGTTTTAGAAGGTAAACCTCTAACTAAATTTCCTTTGACCAGCTTGCTGATGTTTTTGAAATTCACATGCCCTAGTCTTCTGTGCCATTGATGTGCTTCCTCCATTGTTGCCCTTGCAATCAAGCATGTTGCTCTTTCAGCAGAATTATTGTTCTTCAAGTCTATGCTATACACATCATTGGTTCTTGGTGCTCTCAGCATCACCAAGTTTTCATCTTCTAATATAAACTCAGGGGAGAGAATAAGACATTCTGTGTCAAGAAACAACACAGGGTACTTTTTGTCACAGATCTGAGAGACTGACAAAAGGTTGAATTTAAGCTCATTCACATATCTAACATTCTCAAAATCAATAGATCCTGCCTTAATGGTTCCTTTTCTAGTGATTCTCCCTCCATCAGGATCATTCCCAAATGCAACTCTTCCTCCAAAATAAGCCTTAAAATCTGACAAGAGCTCCTTTTCTCCTATCATACTTTCAGGGCAACCACTATCCACAATAAGATGATCTTTAAGCTCCTCTGCTGGGTTGCCCTGCATAAAAATGAAAAGGGTTAGTTTCTTTTAAGAACCCAAGCCATTACTGACTTGTGTTCCCCTTGTGGAGTAACATACTTAAATTCTTTGAGTATGTAATCACCACTGTTTTTGAAAGCACTATCAAGAATTACAGTTTTTGATTCCAAAACCTGTGTTGAATTGTTATCAACACTCCCTTTTCACCCTTATTTTCTGAAAGTACTTTGTTATTCTCAGCAGTACTTTTTTTCTTAACCCACTTAGTTGTAACTTTTGGTGTTGGGTTCTGTGTTCTACCAGCTTTTCTTGGGTTGTAAGGCCTTCTAGGTTTGTAAGAATTGAATCTACTAGGTCTTACAATTGAGTCTTTACTAGCAGTACCTTGATTGGGAAACTTCCTAACAGTACTTTGAGGAAGTACTGCTTGACCAGTGCTTTGAGAAGGTACTGTGGGTTTGGAGAATGGTCTTTTCTGATGAGGGTACCTATAGTCTTTTGAGAAATTACTATGGTTAACCCTATTTGTGTAATTCCAAACTGGTTTATTCTCCATTGGTTTATTCTCTTTGTGCTTATGGTTTGCAGATGTGGTCTTTAGATATTTGCTCAAGTATTCTGAATGATAATCACAGTCCTTGATCAAATGATGAGGACTATAACATACAAAGCATAACTTTGGACCCATCATCCCAAATCCATTCCCAAAAGGTTTTCTATGATAAGCAGTATTTTGAAAAGAGTTTCTTGTAGGTACTGCTGAATGATCAGCGGTACTTTGAGAAGTTTTTGGAAGTACTGCTTGTTTTGAAAAATCTTTTTCACTTCCAGAACCCTTATTATCATCCCTAGATGTTTCAACAGATTCTCCTAAAGACTCAGGATTAGATTGACCTTTAAGCTTTTTCCTAAACTCTAGGTTGTCTATACCATAACAAGAAACATATGTCCTAGGTAGTTGAAAACTACCTGGGGGTGGAGGAACTTCATTATAACTTTTTTTTCTTAAACTCAGGGGGTGTTGAACAAGGTAATTCCTCATCACTAGATGTGTTTCCTTCTAAACTTATGAATTCTTCATCACTAGTTGAGGTCTCCTGAGAAAGACTTAATTCTTGGTTCCTAGATGAGAGTACTTCTGAATTATTATCATAACCTAGGCAAGTTTTAATGTTTGCTGTTCTCTGTTTTTCAACAAAACTAACATGTGACAGACCTGATTCTTTCCAAACAACAAGTTTTTCTAGCAACTTATCTCTTTCTTTGGTGACCTTTTCTAATTCAGAAACTTTACATCCTAACTTCCACTCACTTAACTTTAATTGATAATCTTGTTGCTCATATTTTTCAGCCCAAGCTACTTCATTATTCTCATGAGTGATTATCTTAGCTTCCATGGATTCTAAAGTCAATTGGTAACCAACTATCTCAGACCTAGCCCTTCTATAGTTATCTCTTTCTGTTTCATATTCTTTAAGCATCTTTTGATAAGAGTTACTACATTTGGAACATACCTCAGAGATAGTGGATGAAATTGGTGAAGTAACCATCATAGCAAGCTGAACAGGTTCTTCTTCACTTTCCATGCTCCAATCAAAGCTTCCTAGACCATCTCTTGACTCCAAAGCTTCATATCCTGGTTCCTCATCAAAAGTTGTGCTCCAATCAACCTCTTCCAATGCAACCATAGAATAGGTTACTGGTTCATCATCAAATTCTTTACTCCAATCAACTTCTGACAAGTTTTCTTGAGTAACCAAAGCTTGTGACTTTGGCTCAGAAATAGGAACTTCTTTTCTTTCAACTTTGGGTTTAGGTTGTTCAGTCATCCTGTTTGCTTGATACTTTGCAAACTTGCATTCCCTTGCAAAGTGACTAGTTCTTTGACAATTAAAGCATTCAATATTGGACTTGTCAAATGCTATACCCTGCTTAGCCTTGAAATCAATACCTCTCCCTATCTTGTTCATAAACTTCTTGATCCTTGCAGCAATCATGGCAACCTGCCATCTTATATCAATTTCTTCCATAGCATCATCATCAATTTGCAAGAGATCTTCTTGATAAGTAACAGGTAGAGTAGCTTGTTGGGCAAAGAATGAACATAGAACTTCATCTGAGTTGGGGGTATGTGATGGTGATGAAGTGGTAGTGATCAAAGTTGTACATGGATTCTGTGTTTCTGCAACAGTACTTTGGACAGGATAAGTAGTACTTTTAGTGGAAGTACTACTTCTGTTTTCAGAAGAGACAAAAGCAATGTTGTGAGAACTTGAACCTTTATTACCCTTCATCTCATGCTCATACACCTTTAGATTATTGTAAAGATCATCAAAGTCCATAGTGTCCAAACCAGGTTGTCCTCTAATCATGGTAGCAACCACATGCCATACAGAAGGCAAACTCCTCAAGAACTTCAAATTAGCATCTTCAACTTTTGCCTCAGCTCCATATAACTCTAGCATGCTGAGTAGATTTTGATATCTACCATAAGTAGAGTCAAGACTTTCTCTTTCTCCAACAGTGAAGGTTTCAAACTGCTGCTTCAACATGTTCCTGTGCATCTTCTTGGAAGCATCATTACCTCCAAATCTTGTTTTAATAGCAGCCCATAGTTGCTTTGCATCCTTTGCATCATGAAACTTCAATAAGTGACCATCAGGAATGGCAGAGAGCAGTATGTTGAGAGCCTTGTCTTGATTTCTTTTGGTAGCAGCTGGCAAGGTTGGCTTAGGTGGTGTTGGTTGTCCTGGGATCTCTAATGGTTCTTCAATTATCATATTGCCATTTACAATCACATCCCATAGTGCATGGTCTGTGATGGCAATGTACTGCCTCATCTTCATGGCCCATAAATCATATTCTCCCTTCTTGACAATAGGAATTCTGACAGCAGTGATGGATGGAGCAGGTGCAACATCTGTCGACATCTCTAAGGGTTTGTAGTGAAATCGGTTTTAAAGGTTTTCTTCTTAATCAAAGTTTCCAACACAAGCTCTGATACCACTTGTTGGATCGATATACTCTGACCAAACTACTTTGTAGCTTGTAAGGTTTTAACAATCTTGAATAACTCAAAACAATTAAAATTGAAACACTGATATTACTTTGTAAAGTATGCGGAATCTACTAACACAAAGCTAAGAAGAACTTTGTTAATATTAAAACAACTCTTTGAACCTGCTTCTCTAAATACAGATTCACTAACAATCCCTAACTTCATTAAAATCGTTTTGTGAAAACTCTAAGACTCTTAGAAAAACTTCGTACGACTAATACGATCATAAGGCTCCTTTTATAGATAACCTTAAGACGGTTTACAATATCTACTTAAACGACAAGTAATTATCCCTAACTAATTCTAGAATATTCATATAATATTACATAGTAATCCTTTAAACAATATTACACATAAGTCCTTGTTCTTCAAAGTACTTTGAATAATCTTCAATAACTAGCAGTACTTTGACCTTGATCAGCACGTTGACTATTGAGCAGTACTTTGACATAGCAATACTTTGATCTTTCCAGCAGTACTTAGATCTTCATATCCCAACATAAACATAGCGGAAAACATCACCAACAAGGATCCATATAGCCATATGATCAATCAATAATAAATAGCAACAAGGTTATTGATTCACCTCAAACGGTCAGATAATTATTGATCAGCCACTTGTGAATGGCCAACTGTAATAGTCAAACAGCTGAGGCAAATGCTTCCGTGAAATACAGTGTTTTCCCGGGTCGTAATGTCCCAACGAGGTGTGCGATGTTTTATTATAAACGAATCTGTGATCGAGTGAATGTGAACGGGAAAGGTATAAAGTGTGTGTGTGTGTGTGATTAAGCTAAGGTTTTATAACTTAAAATAACTTAGGAAAACTAAATTAACGATTACGTGAAACCTAGATATCTAAAACGTTAAAACGTACACCAATTTAAAAATCAGACGCGATTGCGTACTGAGAAAAAGGTGAGTTTTAAGGAAAAATAAACTACAAGGGTTAAAAATGAAAATTCTATAAACTTAAACTTAAAATAAAATTAAATTAAAAAGAAAACTATTTTTTAGATTATTTTATTATTTATTATTAATTATTTAATTAAAAACTTATTTAACTATTTACTTAAAACTAAAAATAATAAACACTACAAATTAAACTAAAAACTTATAAAAATATTTTCTAAACCTAAAATAAGAACTTGAAGAAAGTATAAAAAATGAAAATAAATATTTTTGTCTTTTTATAAGTATTTTATTAATTAATAACTATTTAATTTAATTAATCTAATTAAACTATTTTAAATTACTATTAATACTAAATTACCTTAGAAAATTATGATAAAATTTATAAAACTATTTAAACACTACAGGAATACTACAAAATTATAAAAAGTTGCTAAAAATTATATTTAGGCTAATTGACTAATTAATTACTTATTAATTAATTTAAATCTAATTTAATTAATTTAAATAAGAAAATTAGAAAATGGACAGTGGAAATTATGAAACTATTTTTTAAAAATCTTAACTACTTTATAAAACTTAGGAAAAATATAAAATTCTACTTTAGTTAATTAAAATTAAAGAAATCTATTTAATTACTAATATTACCTATTTAATTATTTAAACTAGTTTTAAATCTAAAAAATAGTAAACTGCTTAGGAAAATTCTAAGAAAATTATGTTAACTACTTTAAGGTACTAAGTAATTTATAAAATTATAAAATTGGACAAGTGCTTATTAATAAGCTAAGATGAAAATTAATTATATAATTTCTATTAAATAGAAGCTATCACTATTTTTATGTTTGCTTTTTCTGGTTTTTCTTTTATAAAACTACTTAAATACTTAAATAATGAAATTTTAATAAAGACAACTACTTTGGAAATCAAGAATAAGCACTGTAAGTGCTTATTAGCTTATACAGTTGACTATAGTTGACCAAATTAAGAAATAAGCTAAGTTGAGGTTATGTGGGATCCACTATGGTGAAATCTGGTTTACCTAAGTTACTTGAACTATTTTAAACTAAACTTGGTGAGATAAGCTCCTAGAATAAGCTGAGAAGCTCAAATAAGCACTTGCTTATTTGAGTTCTGACTCAGAAATGGGACAGAGTTTGGGGACAAGTTTAGGTGGGGTCCACTGATCTATAGGTCAAACTAAGGGTCAAGTTTTGAACCTGGGTAGGAGGGGGGTTGTAAGAAACTAAGTTGGAGGTGTGGGACCTACTGGTGTGGGCTGCAGCCACCACTAAAGTTGGTGGTGTAGTGGTGGTAAGCTGGTGCAAAGGGTATTGGTTTACCCTGCAGTCTACTTCCAATGAGTGTGGGGTCCACAAGAGTGAAAGGGGGTTCAAACTAAATCTAGGGGTTCAAAACTAAGGTGATAAGCTACAAATTGAGCCAATAAGCTACCCTTATGGTTCACTAATAAGCTCTGTGTGAGCCTTTGAATTGGTGATCATATACTGAGTACTCAGTATAGCCTTTTGAAACAGGTTACAAACTAGGGTTCTAAAAGCTATGCTACAATAAGCTAAACCTCAAACTAATCCTAAATATGAAAAGGTGAAGTATTAATCTATAATTAAGCTGAATCCTAGGATGTGGGGTCTACTGAGTTGATCAGAAATCACCACCAAAGTGGTGGTGATGGACTGGGTCTGAATGAGCAGGGCACACCTTTGCCCTGCAAGTGAGTTTGAGGGTCTGTGGGGCTCAGTACAAAATTCTTAAAAATCAAGGGAAGTAAGGATCTCAAAGATGAGCTGGTAGGTAACAAATAGGAATAGGTTTCAACTTCTTAAAGCAATTATAAAAATCAAAACAATTCCCTGAGTTTTTGTAAAAATCTGAGATGAGCACTTTGACTATTTTGCTTAAAACTAAAACTTTGACTTTAACCAACTTTGATCCTAATTTAACTACTGAGAATGGTTTAATATGATAAAATAGAACTAGATTAAGCTATATTAGTAACTTATGAATAGGTATGAATGGTTTTGAGTTCAAAGATCACCACAGTTTAACTGTGGTGATGAGTTTTTTGTAATTTTGACTTTTAGGCCTAAACTTCCAAAGTTAAAGTTGAATTAAACTTATTTGAACACAAGCATGATACTGAGACAGAAATAGTGCAGATACAACAACAATTAAACACCTACTCAGCTTGAACCAAACACCCCTATACTAGAATGATTTGAGATTAAAATAGCTAATGGCTATAAGAACTTATTCTACTGATCCATACTAACTTATTATAATATATTAGATCTAATTAAACACTTAGAAACAGAAAATAGCCACAGATACACAAGAACACAAGATATGCAATGTTGACTGTTTAATTTTTATTTTTTTTAGTAACTATTAATTTCAACAAACAAAGTACTAATCTGAGGTTATATTATCAATATATAAGACTGAATAAACATTAAACAACTAAGAAAAACAAGCAATGAACTAAGATACAATACAAAGATAGTTATGAGATTTTTAGAACTTACAAACTTGCTTTCCTGCTCAAACCATGAACCAAGAACAACCTATTTCCTCCCCTGAGGATCTAAACCAATACTCCAAGCTGCTTCCTTTCCAAATTAACTCTGAAACCCAGAAATCAAGAACAAATGCCACAGTTGACTTTCTTTGACCAATTTGTAATTTGTGAGATTTTTTATATTAAACTGATTAGTAGGTTACTAAAAGCTTTATTGAGCTTATGGGAGCTTATATGAGCTTATTCAATCCATGAAACCATACATTAACAACAACACAGCTTATTGAGATTTTGATATAAAATTGAAATTGGCATTCACTAAGATAATAATACAAACTTGATTTTCATTAACTTAAAAGATCACTAGTACACTGAGAATACTTGAACTGAAACTTGAAAGCTTTAAATTACACTTAAACTTTTAAAACAACTAATACGACATACACTTTTTTAAAAATAAAACTAGGTAGATACTCCTCTGCTTCTCTTCATCTTTATAGGCTTTAATTAGGTTTAGGAACATCTTCTGAGCTTTTCCCACTTCATCTGAGCCATCCATTTCTCAGAATTGATCAAGACCGTTTAAAATGAAAAATGGCGCCAAAGTCCTTCACGTTAACTTGGGGCCAAAGGTCTTCAATTAAGAATCATTGGAGTGTTGTGGAGGTGTCAGGAGGCAAAGGGGAGTGTTTTAAGGACAAGTTGGTTTATTATGATGAAAACAGAGGTTTAGGAGTAGTTTGGAGTGAAAAATTGTGGAGAAAGCATTAAATGCCTATGTGGTTTGGTCTGTGAGGTGGAGGTATGAGGTGAGGGGGTAGGTGGTGAGGTGGAAAGGTGAGGAGGTGGTGGAAAACCACCATGGTTTCAGGTAATCAGGGGTGAGGGTGGAAGGTGAACAGTGGTGGTGGTTTTGCCGGTATTTGGATGGTCAAACGGGGTTTGACCCGTTTTAAATAACAAAGGGGGTGTTGGACTGGGCTTAGGAATGGGCTAGGGGTGTGTGTGGGTTGGGTAATTTAGTTGGGTTGGGTTTGTGGATTTTGTTAACTAAATAAAAGGGTTCGGTTTGGTTGTGGTGTACACAAGGACCAATTATGTAATTTGGGTAAAATAGAGGGACTGAATTTATGATTTTCCCAAAGTATTTTCAAGTGCTATTTTTGCCAAATATGATAAACCAAGGACCAATTTATTTATTTTTCCATTTAAAAATATCCAGGGACCTTTTCTGCAATTTTTCAAACTCCAGGGACCATTATTGTAAATTTGGATTTTTAAGGGACTGTGATTGTAATTTCTCAAAATGTTATCAAAATTGTTTCATTTTGTCATTCATGCATAGTACAAGGGTATTATTTGTAAATTTCCAAGTTTTGAATACCCAGGGACCATTTTTGCCAATTTTGTAACTTGAGGGGTAAAAGTTGCCAGTTTGTGTAAACTTTTCATCCAGGGATTATTTGTGAATATTTTTGGTTTCCCAAGGACTTAAGTTGACTTTTCATTCATTTTAAACCTTCAGGGACTAGTTTTGTCAATATTTGAAACTTGAGGAACTGAAACTGCCAATTATGCAAACTTTGTACGTTTTTCGTTTGTTTTTGCATATTTTGTATTTGAAACATATAAAACACACTTCTAAGATATTTTAAGTATTATGATGCATTTTTGAGTGTTTTTGTATGTTTTGGCAGTTCAGATTGGTACAAAATGATGAGTATTTAGACACTCATCAGTTATACCTTTGTAGCGTGATCGGTAGAAATCAATGGAGACCTTCTTCACATGAACCTACCCTTGAAACCAAATGACCAAGATAGATCATCTCTATGATAGAAACACACTACACGTCATGGATCACCACCCGATGCTAGTCTTGACCCCGTAACACGTGATCTAGCCTTAAACTACACTAGAATAAGGTTAGATGAGATAAAAAAACATCAAACCCTAATATGGGTGTGTGTTATTTAGTGGCTCTAGGGTAGAGGGAGAGGGAGAGAAAATTGGTAAGTTGTTAATGTAATTAATCATAAGATATGACCAAATCAATTAGCACTTATCATCACAAAAGTTACACTTAGCAACCTTGAACTTCTCCCTTGTTCCTTTCTCACCTAGGCTTGCCATGGGGGCCCTAAATGGGCTTGCCCATTTGTTGGTCCAATCCAATAAATTAAGTACTAGCTTAGTTATTAGTAGCCCGTTATTGATCCCGAGTTACGTAGTCGTATATATAATGTAAATACGATAAGTACAATATATATAATGGTGTCTCTGTGTATAAGTGTGTGATCCCATAGGCTCACATATGTCTAGCCATATAATTATTTATTATGACACGAGCATACTCCAACAATAACCTCTAAACTCATTTAGTTGTTAGATCAGGTTAGTATTTTGGTCCTGAAAATACGTGAGTGATCGGGTTAGTACTTTAGTCCTAAAAATACGCTTATGTGAAAGATTGGTTCTAGCTTGATTAGAACTAGACATTTAACTTAGTGTAAGAAATTGTTGTAAGCGACGTTGTATGATTTTCTCCGCTTGAAGGGATCTTGTTGACATAGTGATGTGAATTCTCGAGTTGGGTACTTGGGGAGTGGAGTAGGGCGAAGAAGAGCTTTATTATCGAACCACTATAATTCTTTGTATTGTGGTTTAATCTTTCAAACTCTCTATCATTGTCTTACGCTTTATCTTTCACTGTTATTATTGTTTATTTACTTGTGTGTATTCATTTATTGTTTATAACTTTATATATTTTGATTGGTTGATCTCATATAAACTCGAACCTAAAGTTTTGAAAGTATAATTTTAAACGCCAAAAATTGTAAAATTATTCAACCCCCTCTCCTCTAATTTTCCACAATTGGTATCAGATCTACGTTGACAAAGATTTTTTAAATAAACTGTATTTTAAGACTTAAGTCGATTTATGGATTTCGAATATACCTAGAAGGGCAGTATATGCAAAGACCACCACTTTTAGAAAGTGACGGTTTTATTTACTGAAAAAAATAGATTCGAGACACATGTGAAATCAAAAGATCTAGATCTTTGGCATGTTATTAATGAGGGTGATTTTGAACCTATTCAAAAGAATCCGGGAACTAAAAGTGATGAAGTCGTTCCTTATGAAATACAAAATGATGAACTTACAAGGAAACTTGCTAAAAATGATGAGGCTAAAATGGTAATTCATAATGCTTTGCCAAAAAAGGAACACGAACAAATTTTATTTTCAACACGACAAAAGAAACTTTGAAGACTTTACTAATAACTCGTCAAGGTAATATTCAAATCAAAGATAACAAGATCGATTTTTCTTGTTCAACAATATTAACAATATTCTATTCTCAAAGATGAGTCTATAGATAATGCCCTTGCTAGATTTAACACTATTATTACTAGTCTAAAAGCTCTTGATAAAGGTTACTCTAGTAAGAATTATGTTAGAACGTTTCTAAGTGATCTTCACCTGAAATGGAGAGCAAAGGTCACTTCCATTGAAGAGTCGAAAAACTTGACATCGCTATCACTTGACGAATTTATCAGTAACTTGAAAGTTCATGAAGTGATAATGAAGAAATACTTAAAAATAGTTAGAGGAAAAGGAGAAAAGATGAGATCTCTTGCCTTAAAAGCTAAGAAGGAGTCTAGTGATGACGAAGATTCAACATCCGGCAGTGAAGACGAAGAATATGTTATGGCGGTAAAGGACTTTAAAAAGTTATTTAAAAGAAGAGGTAGATACGTGAGACAAGCATGAGATGAAAAGAAGTCATTCCAAAAGAATCGAGATGACAAGAAAAGGAAAGATGAAAGGAAGTTCTTTAGATGCGGATATCCAAATCATCTTATGGGAGAATGTCCGAAACCACCGAGAAACAAGAACCAAAGGGCTTTCATTGGAGGTTAGCAATTCTGATTTTTTGTGAATTATTTGATCTGTTAACTTTATGGAAAACTTATTATGAATCTCTGCAACACGGCATATTCCCAAAAAACATAAATGCTTTCGCATTAGAAGGTTATGTTCTGTATGAGCTGGAAGCGATTCTAAATCAATGTTCAAAATCAGTTAAAATTTTGGTCTGCCGTAACATCTGCTTGAAATATTGAAGAAGAGACTGCTAATGGAAGACACAACTATAACCGTAACATGTTGATGAACGAAAAAGACATCTCACTCTCAATGCTTCCATAAATAATTGACAAGAATTGGTATTTTTATATGCCCACAACGACACGAAAAAGACTTTTCTTTGGAAAACCATTATCACTACGTATTGGTCCGTAGGCAAGATTGTCCTTGCAGTTGCTTCTTCGGGTATTGATTTGTTGCTCATCCCATCAGGTTAAATGTAGGACTGGCGCCAACAATTCTCATGGAAGAAAGGACTCACTAAGCCGGGATCACTAACTAAGACTAATCTAATATGAATTAATATAAATTAATACTAATATAATAGAAAAGAACTGTCTTTTCTCTATTCTTTCCCCGACTCCGTTGCTACGCGGGCTTTACGCATTCGATCGGATTATATAGATATCCCTTCAATACAACATAGGTCATCGAAAGGATCTCGAAGACCCACCAAAGCACGAAAGCCGTGATCTTTCAAAAAATGGATTCCTATTCGAATAGTGCATAATTGCATGGATAAGCTCACACTAACCCTAGGATGCAATTCGATATTTTCCTTGAGAGGCATCGAGAAGGAATTGGAATGGAATAATATCGATTTAGACAGAAGAAAAGGATCTCGACTGATTCAAACACTGTACCTACTGGATAGAGGAAGAAGAAAAAACCGAATATTTCACATAGTGCTTTTAATCATCTGATTTATTTCGTACCGTTCGCTCAATGAGAAAATGAGTCCATTTTAAAAGGATCAACCCTATGGGACTTCAGGAATAATATAAACCAGATTCAAGCTTCCACTCCAGTTGACTGATGAATCAATGTGCAGAAATAATAAGATAATAATAATAAAATACACACATGGCAGATTTATTGCGTCAGACGGATCTTATAATATGAGATGAGGTGCCAATGAATGATCGACGTTGCTTCGAAACATTGGATAGAACCCTTAGAGATATTCTGGATGCTCCATATATTTTGTTTGGAAGGAAAACAATTATGTTACGCGGCGACTTTTGGCGAGCTCTTCCAGTAAAAAAAAGGTCAAAGGCATAGATAATAACCGCTTCAATAGCTTTTTTTGAAAATTGACTTTCATTGGGGAAATCCAAGTCCAATTTGAAACCCGATGGGGGGAAAACCTTCAACTTAAGCCGCCCGAAGGCACGACACTTAAATTGAAGTAACCGCTTCAATAGCTAGATCAGAGCACTGAACACATTTTAAAATCTACCACTTGAAACTGAATATGGACATCCTACAGAAAGACCTTAACAAAAATGAAAAGAATGAAATCCAAACATTTTCTTCTTGGCTACTTGACATTGGAGATGGAAAAATTGGTCTGCCAGACGAATTATACACAGACAATTCTTTATGGGTCAAGATACCAGATAGATATAGTCTATAAAGACTTCTTGACAAATATTAAATAAATAAAAAAAGTTCATCTCACAAATATTTATGCGTAATTGGTATCATTAATATTTCTACTCCTACGAAGTTACAAACATTCATTATAGGAGGCACTTACGTGCTAATTGCTTTATTAACAAGTTATAGTTTCTAAATGACTATATGTTTTGCAACAGGATGGCATTAGTTACCAGCGCGAAACAATAGGCAGCAACAAAACAACAGAAGCCAAGGTGTGCTGCAACAAGACATGCAACAAAGTGTTTTAGTAGATTTTTAAGTTTTTTTGGTGCTGCTAATTTTCCTTCATATCCAGAGTTTAGCAGCAATTATAAGATTGTAAATTTGACACTAAAAATATGTATCAGACGAAATTATCAAATAACATTTTGTAATTTAGTTGCAAACCATTTGCAAATGAACTGACCTATATAAACCCTTAAAAATTGAATTCCTATTTTTTTCCATCTTTTTCGCTTCGCAAAGTTCTTTAACAACCCTAAATTCACATCTCATTATAATGTCTGTAAATGAAGAAAATAAAGTAACTATTTCAAGTTATTACATTTCAGTTTTGATTAATTCGTTCAAAAGAGGTTAGGGTGCGTTTAGTTAAAAGAAAACACTCTTGTTTTACACAAAATGTTTTGTAAAAAAATAAATAATAATAAAAAATAGAGAATATGTTCAAATTAAATGTTTCCTATCAAGTTATCTACAAAACAAGAAATTTGCATTTCCTACTATAACAAGATAAACTACAAAGCATATTTTTTGTTTTTCTTATTTCCTTTCTAAACCCCATTTTTTTCTTGAAAATAGAAAATAATATCATATGAATGTTTTTTTTTTAACAAATCTGAAAATAGAAAATTAATAATTTTTTTCTCTAACTAAATGTACCCTAAACTTTTCCAATTTTTTTAAAAAATGTGAACCTTAGATCTATGGTTGTTTATTGTTTTGTGTGAATTTGATGTTTTATTTATATCATATGATGTTCCAATTGACAAATTAGGTTTAATACAAAATCTTCATAAATTGCAAATGGGATTCATGGTTGCAAACCAAATTCAAAAATTGTGAACCTCCTAATTTACATGTTTTGTAAATATCAGTAATCTGGTACGCAAACACATTTGCGAAGTCCGTGGCTATTTCTCAAAATTCAATTTTTTGAGGGTTAATTGCTCAATTTGGTTAAATAATTATTTTGGCATGTTATTTGGGCTTTGGTTGTGACAAAACGGATGCAAATGACTACATTTTTTTCTGATGCCCAGATACTTGGCCCATTCACTCCCCATATGACTAAACTCGCCAAACTTTGCTAGATTTTATGTGCTCACTAGACGTTAGCCTTAGGAATTATTATAATTTTTTTAACGGCAAGTTAGTAGTTAGTGATTTGAGCCCACAGTGACATCTAATTAGGCAGTATGCAAGCATCAAACTTTTCTCCTTAGGGAATAAACCCCACTCATGCTTCTATTTTTTCAGGCCCCTGAAAGTCCATAATGAGACTCGAACCTCAGACCTCACCAAACCTGTCACAAAATCAAAATATAAATACGAATTCTTTGCTTAAAACTTTAAACTATCACAAAATCAATTATTTGGGAATTGGTAAAAAAGCAAATCAATTTTAGTGTTTGTGTTTATTTACTTTTTTGTGTACATGTGAGTGTGATTTATACCTATCAGTCGTGTGTGGTGGTGAGGAGGGGGATCTTTTAAATTATTATGATGACAGTGAAGGAAATTATCGGTGGTTATCATTTGGTTTGTGGTTGGTTCAACGATAATTTATTTGTGACTAGCAGGGTACCAGCGCGTTGCAGCAGCGGGTATCCTGTAATTAAATTTTTCGGTGAATCATGTATTTTAGAATATTATGTTCTTTTTGACAATAAATTTACGGATATCAAAAATTTTGTTTATCCAGTGCCCGTTCGGGCTTAAGCCCGTTTGGCCCGCACACGTTCGGGCTCAAGGCCATTTGGCCCGTTGCCCGTTCGAGCTTGAATATTTGTATAATGTGATTTTTTTTATTTGTATTAGTGATATTTAATGTAAGAATTGTGTGTAATTTGGTTGTACAATATGCTTGATAATTTGTAGTTCTTATGTAAGGGGTGTTTTAATAACTATATTAATTGTATTTATTGACCAGTTAACTAATTGACCACATTAAATAACATTAATGTGAATTTTTTTTTAATTTGTGCATTAAAGTGGTGTACACTATGCTTCTTGTATTGTAAGTCTGAAAAATATTTGCATTAAAGTGGTGTACACTATGCTTTTTTCCTTGTAAGTGTTAAAAGATTACAAGCATTGAAAGCTATACTTGTAACAACAGAAACTTTTTAAAGACACTTAAATTTATATGCTTTTAATTACTAGCAGGGTACCCGCGCGTTGCGGCGGCGGGTACCCTGTGAATAAAAGTTTTGACTGACAATATTTTGCTATCATATGTTTATTGTGCCAATAATTTTATAGAAAAAGAGATTTCTTTGTTGTAATAACTTTAAGCAATAGCATACTATTTCATATAAAAATATTAGATCATCAACTTGATGTTGCAACAATATGCATGCAGGCGTCGATAAAATATGGAGATAAGAGGTCAAAGTAATCGTGTAGTCGCAATTAACTAAAATAACGATGTAATAAACTTAATTACATTTTGGATGGTATAAAAATCTACACATAATTATCACTGAATAAAATATTTTATTTTAGTAATATTTGCCCAATATCAAATTTTACAAAGTACTTTTTATTATGTTAAGAAATTAATTTAAAAATACACAACTTCTAGGAACAATAAGGCCGGCATTTTTTTTCCAACTTTTTTTAACAAAACAATTAAATTGCATTAATAAGAAAAAAAAGTAAAAAACATTACATAATAATATAAATACATTTAAAAATATTACAAATAAAACTTCAAATAAAATGACTAAACCAGTGTTAGTTTTCACAATGTCAAATATGTTCCACTATATAACCATTAACCAAAGATTATTCCAAAAATCAGCCTCAACTTTAATATTAACCAAAAATTTGACCAATAGAAAATTTGAAAATTTTGGCAACCGAATAAGCAGCCAAAATTTTATCCCACTAATCAAAATTTATATTCAGCCCAAGTTATTCGGTGGCCTAAGTCACCAACCCATTAAATAATTATAACTATAAATATTAGAGACTAATGTAAGAAAAGATCCCCAATATTTTCTTCATTTGTTAACCTAAAATCACGCCTACCACATCACAAAGTTTTCACATATCAGCCACCAAAATACAATCTATCTCAAACCCATTGTCCTTGTTTAATTCATCTCTTACACAAAACTAAACCATGCCACAAAACGTATAACAAATCACTATGATACTTGTTCCTCCAAATCACAACCGAATCACCACTACCAAGTCTTATCTATTTCCTTATATGTTAATCCAAATAGCAAACAAAAAACCTTTAATTCGTTTTATCTTCACAAGATAAAACCGTAAACAATCCAAACCCCTTGTTTCTTCTTTATGAGCCAAACACGAAACTGATATATTTGGTTCTTTGTTTTCGAGTCATGATAAATAAACTGAGATCTATTTGTATCTCCTTAGCCACGAGTTGTCTCGTTATTATTTTATTTTATTTTATATATTTTTTTTCACTTGTTTGATGTTGGCTGAGATGATGAATCCGAGGTTGTAGTTGGTTTCATATCAAAAATTTGTACATTGTGGTTAGGTAATTGTATATATCAGTGGTGAAATGTTTTAAATTATGTATTAATAAGAAATAGTGTTTTTTTTTAGTTTGAATTGTGCTTTACATACTTGTTCTTTGTGTTTTATGACTTGTATTAATTGGTGATGGTGTGTATTAATTGTATGTATGTAAGAATATGTTGACCTTAAAATTATTGTGCTTTACATACTTGTGCTTTGTGTTTATTACATTGTAATATTGGGTGTAGGGGTGTTTTTAATGCTATTTAATGTATAATTTATAGGATTTTGGTCTGAATTTCGTTTTGTGCTATTTTTTGTTGTACAACATGCTTTGGTTGTTGTAATTTTGAAAATTGCTTGCTTTAAAGTGTTGTAAATCATGCATCATTTTTTGTACACCTGAATTTTTTGGAGAGAGAGTCATTCCTTTATTATAAGTAGTATAGATATAGATATGTGTATGCATCTTTCCTATTAAAGAAATGTTTTTGGTCTTAAACATTTTAAGACTTCTAACTATAGATGTCCTAAATACATTATATGGTAACATAGATAACTCATCTACAGGTTACAACTTTACTGATTTAAGTGTGTTTGTTATGTGTATGTAATTCATTTCTGTCTCGCGTTACTTGATTAATTAAATGATATATCTTTTTACTGAGAAAATTTATAAACTTTTGCTTAGCAAAAGTAGTGGTTACAAATTACAAGTTACAATTGTAAGCAGTGTAGCTTGAGATATCTTTTACTCGAAAAGATATCAACAATCATTTTGTGGATCATATACCGAAATGGGTAAATTGCAAAAATGGTCTTTCACGTTTCACGAAATTGCAAAAATGAGACCGGGACAAAAAGTAGCGCAAAAAAGACACCAACGTTCCACATTTTCGCAAAATCGCCACCGAGAGGCCTTTTCCGTTAGTTTTCCCGTTAAGTGCCATGTCCATGAGGGTAGTATCGTCATTTCACGGTTCCTCGGGTACTAAGCTAGTGACACTGTAGCTTGAGGGACTAAATTTGCAAGCGATTGTTTGCCTTTTTTACAAACGGTACACTATCCAGTTCCAGTTAAATATGAACGTTGCAGTACATTAAAGTTTCACACTTTCCGAAATCCGGCAAAAAATATGATCTTGATTTGTGACTGTGGGAAACAAGCAACAATCAAAACAAGCTGGACAAACAGGAACCTAGGACGACAATTCTACTGTTGTCCTTCATGTGGGTTTATTGGACGGACGGATCCTCCAATGTGTTGCCAGGCAGTTGTTGTGATTCCTGGCCTGTTGAGGGCGAGGAATGAGCTTGAAGAAGAGTTGGAGGAGCAGTTGAGGTTGATGAGGGAGACGGATCAGCGGATTAAGAAGCTCAACAAGTTTCTTACTTTTAGTTGGCTCTTTTTTTTCATTGCCATTAAGTTGCTTTAGGTTGTTCGTTGGTATGTAGGTGTGTTGACATCTTTTTGGGTTGTATCATCACAAGGTTTAAGGTCATCCCTGGTTTGTATTGACCTTCATGTTAATAAAAAGTGTTTGATTTTAGCACTATAGTGGGATCATCGTTGTTTTGGTTGTCCTTGTTATTATAAGAAGACCAATGTAGTCAATAAGGTTCATTTTACTTGCAGAATCAATATGAAGTAAACTTGGTTTCTGGTTCCTTATCAACTTTGACTTACAAAAGTCAAAACAAGTTTGGGCCATTCGGTATACTTAAATAGTAGGCATGTTGAGTCATTCAATATACGTTAGAATATGATGATGGCAAACCACACATTGTGCAGAGCATTATGCAGCAAAATAAATAAAACAAAATGAAAACAAATACCATTCCTAATTAATCAAGTCTAAAAAACAAATCACGTACAAGTTATTGTCTAGAAGACAGAAACTCAGTTAGACAATCCATACACTCATTGTGTTAAAACACAGAAACAAATAACCAACCCGAGTTTATTGCACCACCACAATTGTGTTGACTCACTTGGCGACGTTGGCTTTTCTCTTGATCCTCTTCTTCTTTTGACCGCCACCATTCCCTGTAGATTGTGAGACTTGACTTGCTTGTGTTCCAACTTGATGACTTGGCCCTGCTCCCACCTCTGTTGCAGAAGATCCCACTGGCTGAGTTGATCTTTCTAGTACCTCATCTGGTACTCCTTCCCTTCTTCTTGTCCCTTGGTTGCCTCTTCGTCCCGTACAAGCTCTCTTATTATGACCCTGCCCACCACATGCACCACATTTGACAGTCTTGCCCCTTTTTGACAGCTTCCCATTCTTCACCATTGATTTTTTCATAACCTGTTCAGCAATCTCATCCCTTGACACTCTTCTCTTCTTCCGTGGTCTCCCAATTGGAACATGGTAGTGAGGTGGCTTTAATTCACTAGGGATAGGGCATTTGGGCCAAAAGTGTCGACCAGTAATTCCTTCAATCTTGTGTTGATACATCGCCCTCCATGTGGTTAACCAATAACATTGGTGCACATAATCCTCTGGGATCACAACCATGTTGTCAGTTGATTCCTTGCTATGTTTAGCCATGTCGTTGATAGCCGCAACAACATGCTTACATGGAATACCAGTGAGTTCCCATCTTCTACATGTGCATTCCATTTTCGGCATATTCACAACACATTGGTCACCCCAACCTCCCTGATGCGTGAGAATTGCACCAGGCTTTACCTCTCGAGGGATCTCGAGAAGCTTACAATCCCCACCAGGCAGTGTACCTGATTGTTGTAGTATAGTATAGTGACAAGTATCGGGGGATTGATCGTTCAACTCAGGAATAGTGTCGCTAGGATTAGAAAACCTAAAAACTAGGTCTAGAGGTGAGGGATGATTCTTTTTGTATTTTTTTTATATTTTATAAAAGCAAATAAAAATCTCGGTTTTTGGAAGAGTGGGCGGAATTAGTTGCTAGTCAACTAACCCAATAACTAAGATGCAATCAAAATAAAATAACAAAAATGAAAATAAACTAATTACTAATGTGGTGTGAACAATATATGGGAGAATTGTGTTTACTTAGATTTCACTGCTCCCTAGATATCTTTTACAGGTTAATTACTTGTTACAGTTGCGTGGATGACGGGTTGTATTCCTTACTACCATTCATGGGGTGGCGTACTTACTTCCCGAATCCTATAAGCTCCTACTTCACTCCTACATCGAGCCGGCTAAGAAGCTCCTAACATGGGATCACTAGAATTCGCTCATGCATTAAATACAACCATAAAAACCTAGTACACATCGGTTCATGTTTCTTAAGACGTTCAAGCAAGTTACACAATGGAGATCTGCCAGTTTTCTTAAGCCTAACATTGAAATCATTCATCCATTACAACTATAAACAAGCAATCAACCTATAATCAACATATAGGTTTCATTACATCTAAGCAAACACACAATAGATCTAGCCTAGCATGTTATAATTAAGACAAGTGTAAGATATATTCAAAAAACACATAGACATATTGAATGAATTGAAGGAAAACTTATCTCAATTGAACATGAAGGGTTTCAAGGGGTGAAAACCCTCCCCTTACACTTAAGAGGAACATTGTCCCCAATATTCAGGTAAAGAATGTAAAAGTGAAATAAGTAAAACAAATGAAATCAAATATTCCCCTGATTCGCTCGGTATGGATAATAAGGTGGCCAGGTTAGATCTTCCTCCAAGAAAATGAACAATCAAAGCTTCCCTTGTAGAATATAAATCATCTTCTTGTCAAACATAACCTATTAAACCTGAGAAAACAAACAAGGCAACCTCGCGTAAAATCGGCGGCAATCTATATATGCTAACAAATCCTAGAAAGCAAAGTAAGATATAATGCTTGTGGAATGATGTTTGCAGATTTCTTGGAGATTATAAAACTAAAGATTCAATAAAAACCTTAAGACTCCGTTAGAAAAACAAAACTGGTAAAATTTCCAGATTTTTACACGTGACGCCGTTAGGAATTTCTTCCTGACGCCGTCAGAAGTGACCTGCAGAAATTCTTATGTTAAGTTTCCGGAAAATTTCTGGAAAAACCTTGTCCTACTTCCTGGAAAATCCTGCAAAACATCATTATGACTCGATATAAGCATTTGACTCAAACAATTACTAATATACATGTTTATTTAATATTGTGGAGAATCATGATCAAGCTTGTTTCTTAAAAACATATTTGGGGTTTCCCCTTACACTTATCTTTTGCTAAATACCTTTGGATGAAGTTAAGACTAAGCCAAACAACAAAATAAAGTATTTCCACCATTTTAGTTTGAAACATGATCTACCAACAATAAAAATAAAGCATACATACGGAAGCAAATAACAATCAAACAAAATAAAAATCACACAAATCATGGGTTGCCTCCCAAGAAGCGCTTTTCTTTATTTACGAGTCTTGTAGCTAGACTCAAGGTCATGGGCTACCGTGTGTCGCTTATGCTCACATAACCAAGGGTGAGCCATCTAATAGTCGCCTCATCTTTCTTATAATCATCACTTAACTCTAAACATCCACGATAATACCTCCTATTCTTTTCATGAGTATATTTAAGCCCTTTCTTTTATCATTCTCACTTAGCATTTCTAGGGGCGGATACCTACTACACTTCTCCATGGAAAAATCCTTTAACCTAGGGTATGCACGGGGCATTTGGTAGACAAAATCTTCATCCCCATCCGAGAATGTAATTAACCCTTCCACAAGTTTTTCATCAAGGTTGGTCAACCTTTTGAAAGGTTTCCCAAACACAACTTGGGTTAACTTACTATTTATAAATTCTCCTAGATTCTCCATAACCATGAACTCAACAGGATAAACAAAGCTTCCTACAAACACGTGCAATGACATTGCCCTAGCAATAATATTATCTCCTTTGTATTCTAACTCCTCTACCATGATTTTATTTTATTCACTACGCGAGATTATGTTCATTGGGAGAGATGAGTTAAGGTAGGCATCAAAGCTCCTAAATCCAATCTTACAAGGAAATTGCATATTGAATGAGCTATCACTCTCAATCCTTGTCCTAGGGTCGACATACCTAAGAGGGTTCACTTCCTCTTCCATCCTATCCTCATTAATCACATCACCATCACCTAGATCCTCATCGGAGTCTGAATAGTAAAAAGGACTAGCCCTATGGTCATCATCATGGTCAGACTCCTCTATTTCAGAATTATTGTCAAAGTGGTGGTTAGGCGAAAGATTAGGTGGGTTTTCATTTTCCACTAAAGGGATTGGGGCGGGCATTTGGAAAATCCTACGACGAAAAACATGAATAACAGGAATCAAACGATCAATGTTATTGTTATCCATCGAGATAGTTTACGAACAAAGGCACGAAGAAATAGGATAGACTAAAGAAAACCTAAAAATAAAAATAAAATCTTACTAGAAAGGAATCTAGCAAGTAGACCTAATAAAAAGAAATTCTAACCTAGACAATAACTATTCCCCGGCAGCGGCGCCAAAAACTTGATGCGTGGGAATTGCACCAGGCTTTACTTCTCGAGGGATCTCGAGAAGCTTACAACCCCCACCAGGTAGTGTACCTGATCGTTGTAGTATAGTATAGTGACAAGTATCGGGGGATTGATCGTTCAACTCAGGAATAGTGTCGCTAGGATTAGAAAACCTAAAAACTAGGTCTAGAGGTGAGGGATGATTCTTTTTGTATTTTTTTATATTTTATAAAAGCAAATAAAAATCTCAGTTTTTGGAAGAGCGGGCGGAATTAGTTGCTAGTCAACTAACCCAATAACTAAGATGCAATCAAAATAAAATAATAAAAATGAAAATAAACTAATTACTAATGTGGTGTGAACAATATATGGTAGAATTGTGTTTACTTAGATTTCACTACTCCCTAGATATCTTTTATAGGTTAATTACTTGTTACAGTTGCGTGGATGATGGGTTGTATTCCTTAATACCATTCATGGGGTGGCGTACTTACTTACCCAATCCTATAAGCTCCTACTTCACTCCTATGTCGAGCCGGCTAAGAAGCTCCTAACATGGGATCACTAGAATTCGCTCATGCATTAAATACAACCATAAAAACCTAGTACACATCGGTTCGTGTTTCTTAAGATGTTCAAGCAAGTTACACAATGGAGATCTGCCAGTTTTCTTAAGCCTAACATTGAAATCATTCATCCATTACAACTATAAACAAGCAATTAACGTATAATCAACATCTATGTTTCATTACATCTAAGCAAACACACAATAGATCTAGCCTAGCATGTTATAATTAAGACAAGTGTAAGATATATTCAAACAACACATAGACATATTGAATGAATTGAAGGAAAACTTATCTCTATTAAACATGAAGGGTTTTAAGGGCTGAAAACCCTTGAAAATACTGTTACAAACGAGCTAGGGTTTATAAAGTTCGACCCTAATATTCTCCACACAAGTTCCTCTTTTTATGAATGAAAAATAGAAAATTATATATAGATTTTATGAGGTGACGGCGTCAAGAGGAAAAATCTGACGCCGTCATCTCGCCGCCAATAAAGTTCTCGGACTGCCTAGATCCATAGCTGACGCCGTCATGTGTAACTCTGCTCTGGGTCGTCACCAAAATTACTCTTGACGCCCTTGTTCTGACGCCGTCACGTTTTCTCTGGGTCGTCATCCATTTTGCTCTTGACGCCGTCAAAAAATCCTTCTTGACGCCGTCAGGTACTGTTCTCAGCAAGAAAAATTAATACTTTGCCGTTTTCTTTACTTTATGCTCCAAAAAGGTCCAAAATGCTTCCTTTTCCAGAATTCACTCCCAAAGTACCTAAAATCACAAAAGGAACGATTTAGGGCAATATTTGATCAAATAAATTCCAATTCCGGCTTAAATGACCCCCTAAAAACGGTTCATTTTTCGCCTCATCACTCCCGCACACTGGTATCTTTCCCCCCCCCCCCCCCCAAACTCTATAAAACCTTATACTCATTTGCTTCCTCCTTGATGGTTTCTAAAATTTTAGTTTCTGTTGGGGTTAAGAGACCTTCACATTTGTCTATTACATGCTGCACGCTAACACTTCTCTTCACAAGATACTGGCTGATGTACTCCAAACAACCAATGATTGGTTGATCTCTGCCGCCCACCAACTTGCTATTGAACGATTCACATAAGTTGTTAAGAAGGATGTCACATTTAGCTCTCCCTGTAACCAATATATCAATATCAACATCACTTTTAATCTTATTAATATTACAGATGACAGTCATAATATCAACATCATTTTCAACCTTATTAATATTACAGATGACAGTCATAATATCAAAATCATTTTCAATATTATTAATAGTACAGATGAAAGTCATAATATGTGTATAGTGTACCTGAAAAATGTGACCTTGACCATGATGATGCTGGTATCTTCCTTAACCAGTCATAAGCTTTAGAGTCAATTGATTTTAGCTCTTCCATTCCTCTATTAAACTCAGGGATTGTTGATGCTCTAGCACATCTCCAAACAAGCTCCTTTATACTCTCTCCCTTAAATAACTGCTTCATGTTGTCATATATGTGTCGCACACAGAAGCGGTGTTCAGCAGCAGGAAACAGTTCTGCAATGGCTGATAATATTCCCTGTAGATTGGTACAAAACATAATATGTGAATGAGGATTGAATTGGGTTGGAAATCAACTAATTGAATTTACACAATGTTTATACATTTTGTCTGTCGGATATAAAGGTGAAGTTTGAATTTGGTTGCAAATCAAGGTCATCTCCAAGATTGCTAAGGAACCATAACCATGAACTCTTGGACTCAGCTTCAACCACTGCGTAAGCAACTGGATAGAGGCCATTATTGCTATCGACACCAACAGCAGTTAAGACTTGAGCAGTGTGATGTCCTTTGATAAACGCCCCATCCAGCCCTAGTATGTCCCTTCTGCCTGCTTTGTAACCTTTTTTCAATGCACCAATACAAACATATATCCGTCTGAAAACCCTTGAAGAAACACTTGAATCAGGGTTTGCTTCAACTTGAATCTTCACAGTTGTATCAGGGTTTCTATTCTTCAATTCCAAAGCGTAATCCCTAAGATTGGCATATTGTTCTTCATGGTAGCCATCAATTTGTTTCTGAGCAAATTCCCTTGCTCTTGATACCTTTGTGGTAGGCACATCAAGCTGCAATTTTTCATTTATTTCCATTGCTATTGCAGCTGTTGGGGCTGTGCGGTCCCTAACAAGAATTTTAGCAACCTCGGATGAAAGGAATCGTGCAGTCAACAATTCAATTTTTCTTGTTTGTAGGCATTTATGTTCATCGTTTAATGTTTTCACACTCCAACTCCTTTCATCACCCACTTTTGACACATGTTGGGACCATTCGCACATGGCCATGTTATTTTCTTTTGTAGGTTTTGGAACTTGCAATTTGCCCTTTGACTGCGAAGAAGAAGCTGATGGTTGACTACTTCATGTATCCTTTCTGCCATAACCCACAACAGTCCCTCTACACATCGCTCGAATCCTTTCTTGGTCACACTTTTCAATCCTAATATCTCTTCGGGACTCCAACGCATAGATTCTGAGCTTATCTTTGATATCTTTGGGTTGTTTAAATGTTTCTGTTACAAAAAACTCTCCCTTCCTGACATTCGACCTACCCTCATACTCCTTCCTTATTTCTTTTAACCTTATCTTGCGTAGGTTGACAAATTTGTTATTATTGGCTTCTTCATCACTATGAAATTCATCATCAAAGTTATAGCCACTATCATGATCCGTATAATCTGCCATACACTCTTCAACTAACTTTGATACATTCTCAAAGTGGGGATCAAAATCAAACTTAAAGTCCGTCATTTCCACTTGTGGCTCAATAAGGGCTCTCATATCATCCTCTTCATCTTCAAAATCAGACACATGTACAACATGTTCTTCCTCATTTACCTGCTGTGTTGAGGTGCCCACATCATCCCTTTCAACATCCTCGCTTTCAACATCATCCCTTTCCACATCATCCCTTTCCACTACTTCTTCTAAATCAACATAGTTTTTGTTGAGCTCTAAAACCACATCCTCACTCTAGTCAAGTTCTGCAACCATGTCTGTAATCAAGTCGTCTCCCACACCAACATTATCTCCAGGACTAGAAAACTGGTACAAGTCGTCATCTGTAAGTTGAGATTGTTGCTCAACTTGTTCTGGGCCATCAACGCCACTTACAGGTGGTTGCACAGCATGAGTGTCTGTGTCACCAACAACTCGGCTTACATGTGGTTGCGCAGAAGGAGTGTCTGTGTCATCCAACACTTCATTAATTATTTGGGTTTCATCTTCAGCTTGTTGTTCTCGACCAGCAATCATAGGCACAGGTGCTTGACTATTGGTACCATCAATTGAAGTCTCAGCTTGTTCTGGATCAATGGTAGGATCATTTGAAGGCTCCACCCGTACTTCATCCATTATTTTACATTTTCAGCCTCTTTTGGGTCTTCTGCGTTTCAACGCAACATACACCTCGATCTCTCTATGCGTTGGAATCAAATCCAACATTTTCATCACATCCTCATCAGACTTCAACGGGTAACCTTTGACACCTATGTCATCTACCAACTCTTCAAAGGCGTAAAAGCTAAACAAGTCACAATCCACATAATCATACCACGCAATAACTGGATCAACATACATCCTTCCTGGTGGTGGCGTAAATTTTCCACCGTGGGTTACTTTCAGAGTGAAGTAGGTCGACTTTGATTCTGTATGCAAACAATAAACATCAACACACATACACTAACAACATGAAAAATCAACTTAATGTATAATCCACATCCTATTCGTACTGTTCATTACAATCACATATCACTGTAGATAAAAAAAATCGATACAATTAACAATGCCCAAAACATACCGTAAAGTTGATGAAGATTAGGGATCGGGGAAGATCGTTCGCGGTTTTTCCCAAATAAATTAGCCATCTTCTTCACTTTTTTTCCGGTTCGGAAATCGTAATTGGAAACTTTAGGGCAAAAAATGCGATTGACTTTGGGCAAGGGAGTGTTTGGATCAGGGGATTAATGTGCTTGTTCGGTAGGTCTAATATTGGTTTAGGCGGGAACCATGAAATGATGATATTACCCTCATGGACGTGGCACTTAACGGGAAAACTAACGGAAAAGGCATCTCGGTGGAGATTTTGCGAAAATATGAAAAGTTGGTGTCTTTTTTGCGCTACGTTTTATCTCGGTCTCATTTTTGCAATTTCGTAAAACGTGAAAGACCATTTTTGCAATTTACCCTTCCGAAATATTGTATTCCTTTAATTTGTACATGTCACATCTATCGTAATTAAATTTAAAACAGTTTGTTACAGATGTAGTTTAAGTTACTACGATGTGATTCATTTTTCAAAAACACTTGTTCGTCTTTTTCAAATAGACTAGACGAGTACCCGTGCATAGCAACGTGATTTTTTAGTGACAGATAGTTTATTGATTAAAAAAAAAATTATAGGTTATAAATGAAAAATAATAAAAGTTTGAAGATTTGGGAATTAAACATAATATTTTGAAACCTGGTTCAACCCGGGTGGTTCAACCGGTTGAACCGTTCCGGTTGAAAAATTGGTCGATTTAAACCGGGTCAACTTGCTAGGTTGGGTCGAAAGCGGGTCAAATTAAACCGGTTCAACCCGTCAGTTTGAAGCGTACCGGGTCAACGCGGTTTGTGATTTGTATTAATTGTTTTAATTGGTTGTATTTAATTTGTTAGATATGTTTTTAATTGGTTGTACAATGTGAATAAATCATTGTACTTTTAAGTAAAATAGTATTTTAATAAGAGTATTAACTACATTTCATAATTTCCTTTAATAAGATTATGTGTAGTTAATAATTCAAGATTTCACTTTCAATAATGTTTACCAAAGTTTCAAGAGTTCATTTTCAAAGTTGATCATTTTTATATTATATATAGTTAAGAAGATGTTTTTATTAATCGTAAAATATTGTCCGTGTAAACACAAAACAAATCCACTGCTTGCGAGTCCTCATGGCTCATGATGCTAACTGCACTTTAAATCTAATGCATAACATCTTTTAGGATTTAAATTTTCACCAACCTATGCACTAATTAGGCTGCATGCAGTAAGGCATGCCGATCGACTTGGGTGATCGATTCCCAGTCGATCCCTTTGCTGTGGAGACTCGGTCGAGCAACAACAAAAACACCAAACGGTCGTGCATGCGATCGACTGTCTTTTTTTTTTTTTTTTTTTTTTTTTTTTTTTTTTTTTTTTACTTTTTGGTCCAAGTTTACACAAAGTCAAGTTTAGGAGGTGATAAAATCCAAAAATACTACCGTTGGCCTTGTGAACGTTTGGGTGAAAAAAAAAATTATTGTATATATCATTATAAACACCCAACACTTCCATAACTCCAATTCACACAACATAAACACAATCTCACTTCAAAATGTCTAATAAGAAAACACAACAAGCAAAAGGCCGAAAATCCCGATTACAACAAAACATCCCGGAAGTATCACCGGATTCGACTTTCCAGTTAACCGGTATCTCACCAAACGTCAATTTCCGACCCCGTTCTCTTGATTATGATTCTCAACAACCTCAACAACAACAAACATTCAATCCATTTGCTATGCATCCTAATATTAATCGTCCATTTGTTCCCCCGTATCAAAACAACCAACAACAACCACAACAAACCCACTCCCGTCGATGGCATTGGGTAAGAAGCAGGAACTTACAGACGGCTACTACGAGTTGAAGAGAAAAGAGTTGGAGCAAAGGGATAAGGAATTGGAGATGCAGCAAAAGAAAGCGGAACAAGAAGACAGAAGATTGGCAATGGAAGAAGAAAAACTTGCACTTGATCGAGAAAGAAAAAATCAAAAAGACCTCATCTTCTATCTCACACCAATCGACCCAGCTTTACCCGCATTACAACAGCAAAAAATGCAAGAAATCAAAGACTCGATCAAGGAACGACTTAATCTAGATTATTAGTTTTTAATAAGAGTTGTAATGTTTTAATAAGTGTTGTAATGTATTTTATTTTATTTGAATTATTATGTAACTTTTTAATTATTAATGAAATTTTAGTTTGTAATAAAAATGATATAAAAAAAAAAAAAAAAAAAAAAAAAAAAAAAAAAGAAAACAACTAGATCGCCCTTACTGGGGCACTGAATCGCCTGCAGGTCGCTGGAGAGAGAAAGCTGATGTGGCAGGGAAAAGTAAGAGGATTGAATCCCCTTACTGTGGGTAGCCTTAGTTTGGTTTTCCGACCACTTAATACTTTTGTAACAATATGTTTTCTAAAGGAAAAAGAAAATAAATTAAGATTTAGGTTCTGTTTGACAAGTGCTTATAAGGGCTTAGACTTTTAAAATAAGGCTCGTTTGTCATGAGGCATATGAAAAGGCTTAAAAAATAAGTCGGATAAAAACTTTAGCCTCATAAAATGGGCTAAAAACTTTAGCCCTGGGCTTTTGAAGAATAGATTACGTATTTACCCACAAAAATATCTAATATATTCAAAAACCATTTAATTATGTCAGTTTTAATATTTTTTGCAATAATAAGCTCCAGCCTATTTACCAAACAAGTTTATAAAAATACAAGTTTTAATTTCAGCTTATAATATAAGTCCCAGCCCCAACCTATTTCGCCAAACATACCCTTAGACCGTTTTTGAAAAAGCCCGCATATACACACTGCCACTTTATGATACAATTTGTTTTCTCTGGTTAACCATAGTTTTCAACTTTTTGCCGATTAACACGTGGATTGAACCCACCGTCAACATACTCAAGCCGGATAAAACTCCTCGCTTTCAAAAGTTGACGTGTTCGATTCATAATTATACAAACTGCAATGTATTAAAACAAAGAGGCTTGATCGGTTCATTACTGATTCTTTGCGCATATAATTATGTCATGCTATGTGTATTGAGTCTTTTCAAAGTATTATATGATAAAATTTTTGCTTAACCTAACCATGAATTAACGGACGAAAACATATAAAAACGGATAAAAATGTACTTTATTTTAAAAAATGACTAATGGTGCAAATTCCATTAACCCAGGGGACTAACGGCGAAAACATTTTCTACTTCGTTAGGAGATAACAAAGAAATTATTTGCACCGTTTGTCCTTATTTTAACCGATAGATGTATATATGTTAACTTTTACTAACGGATGGATGTATCTGTTGAAACTTTTGTAAGAATGATGTATAGTGTTAAACGGGGTAAAACATGAAATGTATTTTTAGAGTTTACTCTTTAGTTAATTACTACTATCTTTTTTTTTTTTTTTTTTTTTTTTTTTTTTTACAAAGTGTTGGGTGGCAATTATTGTTTTTTTTTTTTTTTTTGAACATTCAATTATTGTTAGTATATGAACTACGCAGCGAACCGATGCCAATCAACATTCGTCTTTTAACCAAAGAATGCAAATTTGAATATCAGTGATAAAAACAATTTTATTTGTAAATGGAAATACGTTTTATATAGAACGTGTATAAATGACAGATGTAATAATTTGTGGTTTGCAAGGTAGGGGCCTGAATAATAATAAGGTCGATGCTAAAATCATAACTCCCTTTACAGAAATAAACGAACCAATTTATTTGTTGTTACATAAGTTTGTTTTGACACGCAGTTAATTTGTCATTACATGAGTTTGTACTGACGTGATAAATATCACTGTTAAGGCTAAAAGCACTAGATATTGGGTGCGTACGGACTGACAAGATAAATACATTGGTCGAAAATTGAAAAACCGATAACCTAGTGTTGTTGAACAACCAAATTTTATTGGTAATAAAAATTCCAATCCGTCCAAAATGGACTAGATCAACTTATTTGTATTTAGAGCTATGTTACATCTACAAAATTTATAAAGAAACATCCACAAAAATGAGGAGTCAAAACTTTTAGTCGGATTAATCCGAGAAAACCGAATACTAAATAGGGTCTGGTATTGGATTAAAAGTAGCTAGGTTCGGGTCAACCCAATTGATCCGAATAATGATTTTTTTATTTTTATTTTTATTTTTATTTTTTGATATTTATTATAGATTATCTATGTTAACATATTCAACTAGGCTATTTTTTTAATCATATTCGGGTTAACTCGAACCCAAATAAACCCCAACCCGACTAACTCGAGTTTTAAATAACGTCGGGTTCGAATATGTTTTTCTTGGCTTCAACCCGAATTGACCCGAACCAAAATGAACTGAACCCGACCAAACTGTCCTGAAATAATACCCCTACTTGTATTAGCTATCCAAGTTTTTTTTTTATAAAACTATCATATCATTGCTCAATGTAGCTTTTCTCTAGAAACCGGAACCACATACTATTTTTATACCCATAAGGCCATAACCGAGAGTATTGGGTTTTACTCCAAGGGTTGTAGATCTTTTAGAAAGCGGAAGAAAAATTAAATACTCTAGATGACACGTGTCTTTTTTTTACTTTTGGTAGCTCCTTTTTTGTTATTTCTATTTTAGCTAACGGGGTTATTCCATATATACCCAACTTGAAATTATAATTCTAATATTTCCTCAATATATGCTTTAAAAGCATTGTACTTATACACTAAAAACTTGTATTTTTGGTAAATATGAAATTATCCTTAACTAATAAACATTGTATTTTTTTAGAAAACTAATGAAAAACATGATTAAAAAAATAATAATAATAAAATAAATAAATAAATAAATAACTAATGAACATTGTGATAACAAAAAAGATAATTAAAAAAAAAAATGTTGAAGAACATTATCTAACTGATGAATATTATGATATCGTTCTTAAAAAAACTTATGAATATTATGATTAAAAAAAACTGGTAAACAATGTGATAACAAAAAAAAAAAAAGAAAAAATCTTCAACAAGAAAACAGATGAACAACGTGATATAACTGATGAACATTGTGATGTTGATGAGATGATGAACACGTATTGCAGATTCGAAGTTTTATTCTTCACAATTTTTATTTTTTCAAGAAACATTAAACCTTTTATGAATTACTAAAACATTTTTATTACAATTAAAACCTTCAAACTTTAAAATCATAAAGTTTATTTATTGAGATATTTCATCGAACATCTTACGAGTGTTTTCATGAAAAAAAAAAAAAAAAAAAAAAAAAAAAAAAAAAAAAAAAAAAAAAAAACTGGTAAACAATGTGATAGCAAAAAAAAAAATGAAAAAATCTTCAACAAGAAAACAGATGAACAACGTGATATAACTGATGAACATTGTGATGTTGTTCATAAAAATTGATGAACTGATGAGATGATGAACACGTATTGCAGATTCGAAGTTTTATTCTTCACAATTTTTATTTTTTCAAGAAACACTGAAGCTTTTATGAAATACTAAAACATTTTTATTACAATAAACAACTTCAAACTTTAAACTCATAAAGTTTATTCATTGAGATATTTCATCGAACATCTTACGAGTGTTTTCATGAACATATAAGTTCTTACTAATGTTCGTTAACTCACTTCGTTAGTAAATTACATGTTTGGTCCTTGAGTTTGTATAATCGTTTCATGCATCATCCACCACCACCTACTGCCACCACGGCACCACCTGCCACCTCTACCACCATCCACCACCACCATCACCGTCAGACACCACCACCACCTACCTGGCTACCTCATCACCAACACTAACCGCTGCCACCACTACTTCATAACAGTCATCATCTAGTACTTCACCTCACACTCTCTCTATAAAAACACTCAAAAACAAAATGCTACACTATTCCATTACCAAATTTTAATACAAATTTAGACACCCTTTTGGATCTTTTACAAAACCGATCAATGAATTCCTGAAAAAACACCTAAACACACACTAAAAACATATACACACAATGCCAAAATCACCAAACTCATCAAAATTCAAACAATGCCAAGATCTTCATTTACAATATTTTTATACTTTAACAAATCCTTTTGTGTTTAAAAAGTTTTTTGATTGCGTTTATTCGATGATGAGGCGAAAAGTGTACCGCTTTTAAGGGGTCATTTAAGCCCGAATTCGAGATTATTTGATTAATTATTGCCCTAAATCGTTCCTTTTGTCATTTTAGGTACTTTTGAGGAAGAATCTGAAAAAGAAAGCATTTTGGACGTTTTTGGAGCATAAAAGTGAAGAAAACGGCAAAGTTTCAAATTTTCTTGCTGGGAACAGTACCTGACGGCGTCAAGCCTTTGTACATGACGGCGTCAAGAGTTACAAAAGAGGTGGAAGTGAAAAATACACGTGATGATCCAGAGAGTTTTTAAGCTTAGAGCCTGACGGCGTCACCAAGGCCGTCAGGGTCCAAACATTAGTGACGACCCAGAGTATTTCTACACATGACGGCGTCACCAATACGATTTTATGAAGGCAGCGATTTGACGGCGTCACGATCTAACACATGACGCCGTCGCGATGTAATATCTATATATAGTTTTCCAAATTTCATTCATTAGTGTGCAACTTTGAGGGAATAAACCCTAGTCCGAATTTTATTAGTTTTTCAAGTGTTCCAACCCTTTGATTCTTCCATGTTCAATTAAAGATAAGTATTCATTCAAATCATTCAATATTTCTATGTGTTGTGTGATTATATCTTACGCTTGTCTTCTATTTAACATGTTAGGCTAGATCTTTATTGTGTTTGCTTAGATGTAGTGAAACCTAGATGTTAATTATGGGTTGATTGTTTGTTTATAATTGTTACGGATGATTGTATTCGATGTTAGACTTAAGAAAACTGGCAGACTTCCATTGGTAACTTGCTTGAACGTCTTAAGAAACATGATCGGAGGTGTACTACGATTTGGTTGTATTTAATGCGTAGGAGAATTCTAATGATCCCATGTTAGAAGCTTCTAACGGCTCGACATAGGAGTGAAGTAGGATCCTACAGAGTTAGGGAATATTGTACATGGCCCTACGACTAGTATTAAGGAATATGACACGTCATCCATGCAATTGTAACAAGCTAATCAACCTGTAAAATATATCTAGGGAGTAATGAAGTTGTTGATATAAATAAATGACTAAAAACGTTATTCATATCTTTCGATATCTTTATGTTTTGATAATCACAAAACGAAAACTCATCAAACCAAAGATTATGACATAAACAAGTATTTAGTAGTAAATACTCATCTTTACCATCTTATCACTTAAGGTATGAATAAACAAAGTGTCTAATATATTATAAGATCAAAGGAACACTTTTGTGAATCACTAGATATTTATAAAACACAAAATATTTTATATCTTTTATAAAATATTTTTGGCATTAAAAGAATATGTTTAATTCATTACAAATTTATGAATTCAAAATTTCAACCAAAAATGGCAAATCTAACCCAGAAAAATTTCTCTCACAAAAGGACAAGAAAATCCAACGTTCAGGAGGGCGGCCCCCTTAATTATACTAGGCGGCCCCCTTAATCATTAAGGGGACCGCCCCATAATTAAGGGGACCGGCACGCTCCAGAATAGTATTTTCTGACCTTTTAAATACTGGATCATTCCACATATTTTTCTCACCTTTTTGCACTAAAAACTTTCTGATCTAAACATCCATCTCCATCCTCTAAAAATCCTTTGATCATATATACATTAATCTTTGTTTCAAAGTGATTCAAGCCTCAACACTCAAAGTGCAAAGAGAAGAATACTTCTATTAGAAGTATTACAACTTAGTATCATCTTGCTATCTAAGTTGCTTGTTTATTTCTTCTTGTAAATCCTTCATATTTTGGTGAATAACGTGTATGTATTAATTAGCTAGATTTAGTTATAAAATCTAGAATTGTTGTAAGTGTGAAGTGGAACTTGAAGTGAAGAAGTAGTGTTGGATAGTAGTGGTGATAGGAGATAGTAGCAATAGTGACTAGTAGTGAAGAAATTGAAGCTTCCAAGTGGAGAAGACTAGAAGACATTAGTGGGTTGAAGTTGTGAAGACATTAGTGGTTTGAAGTTGTGAAGACTTTAGTGGCTTGAAGTTGTGAAGACGTTAGTGCCTTGAAGTTGTGAAGTTGCAAGACATTGAAGTTGTGAAGTATTTGTGAAGGCGTGAAGATATTTGTGGTGTGAAGAAGTATAGAAGAAGTGAAAAGGTGTGAAGAAGGTGTGGTGTGATATTTGTTGTGAGATTAGTTCTAGCTACGATTAGAACTCGACATTTTGCTTTGTGTCGTAAATAGGTGTAAGCTTTTGGTGTGTACGGTTTTTCTCCGTCATAAGGGATGTTATTGGTTTAGTGAAGAAAACTCTCGAGTTCGGTGCTCGGGGAGTGGAGTAGGGCAAGGAAGGTGTCCTTGTAGCCGAACCACTATAAATCCTTTGTCTCTCGGTTTGATCTTTCCATCTCTCACTCTTTGCTTGCTTACTTATTAGCTTTTCGTACATTGTTATAATTGTGTGTTGTGCATATATTGATTTCACATAAAGATCAAACTAGGTTCCATGTACAACATTAATTGTACATTAGTAAAATATAAATATATACAATTATTAAAACACATACACATATATAAATACAAACTTATATTTAACTGAGATATATGAAGTTATAATTTCTATTCAACACTTTAAATAAATAGTGTCTATGTGATGTATGTGAATTAATTTGTATCTATACTTTAGATTCAAAGGTGTTTACAATTCGCATCAATTCTTTAAAAGCAATCTTTTATTAAACGAAAAAGACGCAAAACTATTCAACCCCCCCCCCCCTTCTAGTTTTCCACAGAAGTCTAAGTAAACACAACTTTCCTCATTATTGTTTCCACCACATTAGTTTAATAGTTTCATTTTCATTTTTGTTATTTTATTTTGATTGCATTTGTAGTTAATTGGGTTAGTTGGCTAACAACTAATTCCGCCCACTCTTTCAAAACCCGAGATTTTACTTGCTTTCATAAAAATATAAAAATACAAAAAGAATCATCCCTCAGCTCTAGACCTATTTTAGTAGGCTTTTTAATCCTAGCGACATTATTCCTGAGTTGAACGATCAATCCCCCGGTACTTGTCACTATACTATACTACAATGATCAGGTACACTGCCTGGTGGTTCTCAAGATCCCTTGAGAGGTAAAACCTGTTGTGAGGGCGCAATTCCCACATACATCATTCGAGATGGGCCTTGATTCGGGTCGAATATCTTGCACCGCCTTTGCAAGTGTTGGCAAATGCTTGTATCCATCTGTTTTTGATACAAATTTTGGATAGGTTAGTGTTGTATTTGGGTTGTTTTTGGATATTTGTGATTGAGCTAGTTAGTGCTGTGTTTGGGTTGTTTTTGGATAAAAGCAAAATTTATAAACTAGTAGTACTAACTTATCATAAGCAGTACTAAATTTTACCTTGGCAGTAATAACTTGGCCACCCATCTGAGGTAGAAAGGAGAGACATCAGTAGCATAAGAAAACCATCAAACCTGTGATCCAGCTTTGCAAATATTCTTATCCCAAACACTCCATAACTAAGTTAGCAGAATTTGACATCCCAACTTATTGGAGCTGCTTGTGCTCCTGTTGTTTTCTTAGTCTTTAAAGTCATCAATTAGTGATCCATATAGGTTTATCAGGTGTGTCAACAAGGTTTGTAGTAGAAAATGTTTGAAGAAAATTGTGTTTGTAACCCATTCTTGTGGCCATTTCCATCTTCTATCCTCAATCAAGTCACTAAGAGTATGTTGCAGACAAAGATGAGTTCATTGTCCTGGTACCATGAAGAAGTGTAGGAAGTCTTACTGATATCAAGAATTCACTTGAGAACGCGAACGAGAAACTGAAGATATGCGTGAAGAATCAAGAATTCTTGAATTGGGAATTGCAACAAGTTAGTGGAAAAAACAAAGGAAAGAATATATGGTAGAATTAGTAATGGTGAAAGTGATGTGTGTAATGTGTTTGATGGAATGTCAATGAACAAGATTCTTAGAAATGAGGGTAGAATTAGTAATGGTGGCGGCAGTGGTGGTAGCTTCTGGTGGACGGTGGTGGTAGAGGTGGCAGGTAGTTTTGGCGGGTGGTGGTGGATGGTGCATGAAATGATTATACAAACTCAAGGACCAAACATGCAATTTACAAACGTTAGTAAAAAAATCAAATCCACCAAAAAAAATTTGTTTGGTACCTTTTTATGCAAGAAAAAAAGAATAGTATCTTGATTGGAAATGGACTCTAAGTTTGATATATTTTTGTATCATTTGCCCAAACAAAAAAGAAGAAGAATTGAAGATATTGGACTCCAAATAGAACGAATCAGATCTTGAATTGATTTAGTTAAATCACGAATTGAAATAATTTAAATGTTGAATCGAAGTATTTGATCAAGATTGAAGAAATTAGAAATCAAAAAAATGGACCGTAAGAGAGCAAAGAGCGAAAGAAGTTGGAGGAAAAAGTGAATTGAAGATCGGATTAAATAAACAGTGAAAATTATATTTTAGACTTTTTATTATTTGATCTCCCGCTTTACTCCAATCTGTATCCCTGTCAATGTCATTTTTATATTCGCATAAATACAAGCATCTAAGTATAGTAGATTTATCTCATTCTCGTTCCATTGAGATATATTGTCTATACATATGTTAACAAAGCTCGTGCTCATTAACACTTTATAGTTTATACTTTTAGAGTTTTAGGTATCCCAAACTAGTTATCTCGTTTTCTTATCTTGCATACTATTTGAAATGCGTGCGAAGCTAGATGCATTATTCTCTCAAACTTTAGTGTTTCATCTATCACCTTGAATTTTCACTCATTTGGCCGTCAAAGGGGGCTCTCTAGGCTACAACGTTAGCAACACTACTTTATTGTTCTACAAATTCAATCCCAAAATCCCTATCAAAGTGTCAAGTCTAACACTACTTTATTGTTCTACCAATTCAATCCCAAAATCCCCATCAAAGTGACAAGTCTAACACTATTATTGAAAACTCGAAGACAATTCATATCGACTCCTTTTTGTACGTAGCAACCGGGTGTTCACACTGCTTCCGTAATTATTAGTAACCAGGAGTTCAAACTTCACACTCCACACTCTATGTGCAGGTAATCTACCTTCCTTGCATACTCTTTCTAATTTTGTTTTGTTAACATACTACGCTTTTGTAGAGTATATTCTCCCATTAGAAGACAATAAAAAACATTGCGAGTGTGATATATTATTTATTGCTTGCTGAAAGATAAAGAAACACGCAACGAGTTCATTAATCATGGCTTATTCATCAAAAGGTGAAATGAATGGAGTTAAAGAAGATGAAAGGCCTCATGTTTTGGTTGTCGATGATAATGTGGTTGATCGTAGAATCGCGCAAAGGCTTTTCTCCAGCTCTGCATGGAAAGGTATTGTTTCACAATTTACTTTCTCTCATTTTGTACAGATTTTATAATATTGAATTATGACTCAATTACTTGTGCAATATTAGTACATAACATGATATGATCGATTAGAGGAAGTTTTTGAGATACTTTACTAAAACTGCTTATTCTTTAGGTAACACGCCTGGTAAATCTTATTATTTATGAATACTGGTATCATCCAAAATTTATAATTAAGCAGATTAGCTGTTTGTATAAAATTGGTACAGAGATCTGGAAAAAGGGGTACGACGGATAAACAGGAATGAATGAGGGACCACAAAAGTTCATTGAACATGATGTTTTTAGTCACACAAGATGACACAATCTTTCCCAAAGAAGCAAATTGTGTACTTATAAATCATATTTAATACACGTAAAATTGTATAAATTGCACTTTGACAGTTACATATAGTAAATATAATGTGTACCACCAAAACTACTCAACCAGCCGACACTTATACTTTTATTATCTAAAACTTAAACAAGAATAGTCCTCAAACGAGTGCTATTCAACATACAATAGAAACTGGTTGTCCCCAACACGGATGCAACTGCAAAAATACGATACTCACATTATAAGACTTTCGTAACCGAACGATTAACAAGAAAACTGAAAAGATCATCAAGATTGTGTCTGTATGTAAAATCAGAGAGAGACAAAAGAGAGGCTGAGAGAAGTTATGAAACCCTAGATCAGATTATGAGGTTATATAGCCCAACGTTTGTCTTTAGCCCATGTACAAAGAAACTATTACAAAACTGAAATAAAGTTTATAAGCTTGATAAACTCAATTTTTTTTAACAGATATTAATTCATGTGGTCATATTTTGTTTATGGCAGTGACTACTGCCGATAGCGGGAAGAAGGCATTAGAGCTTCTAAGTCAAGGAGAAGGTGCACTCGCCAATATCAACTACCAAGTAAGTTTTTGTATGAAATTTGCGACCTTGTCTTAAATTGAAACTAGAAGTACTTAATGGACATAATGTTACAAATTACAATAGTTACATGTCTTGCAACTTCTTCAAACATGCATTTCTGGTAAGTATGACACCTATATTCAGTCATTTAAACTTTAAATGATAGATTATTAACAAAAGTTCCGTATTTTGATTATAAATGTATAATGGGCAGGGACTGAAGATAGATCTAATTGTGACGGATTACCGTATGCCAGGAATGACTGGATACGGGCTCCTTAAAAGGGTTAAGGTAATCTAAACTCTCTGAATCCTTAAAAAGATGGAACTAATTAACATTCAACCACATTATATACATTCCTTTTGTTTTGTATAGGAATCACCGGACACAAAAGCGATCCCAGTAATCGTGGTCTCATCAGATAATATCCCAACTCTTATTGAGAAGTAATCACCATCTAGCTTAATTTGCTATTACATGCAAATCTCATGTTAAAACTAAGTAATCTGAATTATGTTGTTGTATAGGTGTTTGAAAAGAGGAGCTCAAGACTTCATCCTAAAGCCTCTTAAACAGTCTGATGTTAACAATATCAAATGTCGCGATTAGTGGTGGCCATTTTTTCTGCTTTATAAATTATTGCCTAATTATGATGCAAGTGTGTATATATGGACACTTATCTAGATTAGTTCATTAGGATTTAATTTCCAACTACTTAATTAATCCAAATTATATCGGTAACAATGTTAGCAAACGTATTTGCTTTTATCAGGTAAAAGGTTGGTTACACTATTATTGTATAGTCTTATGCATGTGATATGATTCCAACTTTTCTCGTAGTTTTCATGTCAAAATCAAAATCCTTCTTTGGTGTCGAATGTAATATGATGCCATCGCCTATCATAGCATTAATCATGTGGGTTTTGTATACGTTTTGGGCAATTTCTTGTCCTAGAGTAATAGTAGTACTTTGTAAATGAAGATAATTTATTTGAAATTTGCGTGGAGACATTATTATGATTTAATGCAATTTTTTTTTATCGGTCGTAATATTTAGTTTAGGAAAATATGAAATATCTCCAACAACATAGCATTAATTAATCGACTCGTATGCATCACCACACGATACATATTTCCAATTGGTGTAATAATGTATTACTTGGTAACGAAAATAATGTTCATCACTACTCAACCATAAAAGAAGTTGCCATCACTGACTTAAAATCCCGCAAGACTAAAAACTACAAGAATAAAGTAGACCATGCAACAAATATATGAATCTAGATCTAAAAATATAGAACCTGAAAGTTATTTATAACACACAGATGACTTATGGGTAAAAGTGTAAAACTATTAAAATTAGGGTTTAAGGGCTCCAAATTTTTAAAGGAGTAAATTACACCGTTCGTCCCTATGGTTTGCCCAAAATAACACTGCAAGTCTCTTGGTTTTCATTTTTGCGTCACGAGTCGTTATAATGAAGTTTATTAACACCATTAGTAATTTTTTAACTATTTAAACTATTTATGCAAAGATTAAATAAATACTTTGATGGTTTCCCATGATTGTGTCTATATCAGTCCATAAAGTGCAGCTCCATGACGTATATATTTAAAATGTGGCGAAACAGGTTGAGCTTAAATAAGGTTTCCCATGATTGGTGTTTCCAGTGGATGTATTTATAAGGTTGTCAATCACCACATTCAATCGAACATGGATTGTTCAACTTTTTTAGCTTATGGACTTCAATAAGCTATAGTAAGCTCATAAGCAGGGACGGATGTAGATATGGGCAAACATGGATTGTTTTGATGAAATACCACTTTTTTTTTTCTTTTTTTTTATTTATTTTATTGAACTTGTGTGTTTTCATTTATTTAGCGTTGAGTTACATTTACAGTCTAGTAAATCACTTTAGTCCTAGTAGCTATATTGTTAGTGACCATATTTGTAGCTCGTTTAACTGTTTATATATAAGCTTGAATAAGACCCATTGGCCTGCTAGTTGCCCTGCTCCATCAGTTAGCGTAGTTTGGCTTAGAAGCTTGTTTAGTTTAATTTGGCTCTCAATAAGCCACATTAGTACAGTCGAGACAAAGCCGTTTAACTGTTTACTATTAAGTTTGCTAGTTTTCTAATATTTGTTAATTTTTTTTGGTACAGTCGACACAAAGCCGAAGACCGAGCCGAGACAAAGCCGAAGACCAAGCCGAGACCACAGCCGAGTCCAACTGTGAACCACAGCTGCGACCACAGCCGATTCCATCCGGGACCACAGTATGTTTTTACAGTTTGCTAGGATTAGAGTTAGTGAATTGGGTGGGGGGGACTGATTTAGTCAGAACTGATTTATTTTGGTGCGGGTTGAGACGGGTCAAATCAGGCTGAACTAATGTGGGTAATATTTTGGGCTTCATGGTATTGGGATGCAAATAGTTGGATGGGGGGGGGGGGGGAGGGGAGGGGGTTTAGCTTCATGGTATTGGGCTACGAGTGGAGTAGCTTCATGGTATTGGGCTGCAAACAGTTGGATGGGGGGGGGGGGGGGGGGGGGAGGGGAGGGGGTTTTAGCTTCATGGTATTGGGCTACAAGTGGAGTACCTTCATGGTATTGGGCTGCAAGTCCATTTTATTTACTAAACCATTGTCAACAAGCATACATTTGTTGATTTTTATTAATAATTTTGATTTTTTTTCATGTCTAGATCAGCCGAGAGCCGAGTGCCGAGACCACCTAGCCAACTGCCAAGACCATAAAAGGTACGTTTGGTTTATGTTGTATCAGCAGGGGTGTTTGGTTTATGTTGCTAGGGTGTTTAGTGTCGGCTTATATCAGCAGGGGTGTTTGTTTAGGCTTATATCAGCAGGGGTGTTTGGTTTATGCTGCTAGGGTGTTTGGTTTATGTTGTATCAGCAGGGGTGTTTGTTTAGGCTTATATCAGCAGGGGTGTTTGGTTAGGCTTATATCAACAGGGGTGTTTGGTTTATGCTGCTAGGGGTGTTTGGTTTATGTTGCTAGGGTGTTTGGTTTATATCAGCAGGGGTGTTAGGTTTATTCTTTAAATTTGTTAATTTTTTGTTAACTTTTGCAATGTGTTTTATGATTGTTATTTTGTTTTACAATTTGATAATTATGAGCTTATAAAAGCTTATACGTGGGCTTATGAGCTTATTTGATTTCGGCTTATATTTCATAAGCTTAAATTTTCCAACTTATTTGGATATTTGTGGGCTTATATAAGTATATTATGATATAATAAACTTATATAAGCCGGAAAATTAAGTCTTGTGATATATAAACCGAAAATCAAATAAGCTCATAAGCTACAAATAAGATTAAACAAATAAGCTCATATTATTGTATGGTATTTGATTGTGTTAGACTATTGTAAATGATTTTAGGGTTTAGGACTTTAGTGATTAATTTTGGAAAGTCCCCGTCCAAAGTTAATCATCCCATAGAAAACCCGTCCGAAATTAATTTCGGAAAGTCCCCTGTTTGGGACTGCTTTTTGAATGTTTTGTCTCATTTAGGATATGAATGTGTATAATTGATTTACTATTTGTGAAAATTTCGACAGTGTTTCCCTTTTACTCCTACGAATATGTCTTTAATGCACATATTTGGGGAGTTGAGGGGAAATGCTGCCGAAATTTTCTCAAATAGTAAATTCAGTTATACGCATTCATATATGAGACAAAACATTCAAAGAGTGGGTTAGGATTGCCTTCCATAGTTGGATTAGGTGAACAAAACGCACAACTCGTAATTGCATCATTAAAACGCACAACTTGTGAACATGTTTAATTCTATATAATTATTTGTTGCATCATTAAAACGCAGTTATGCCAATTGATAAGAGTTGGGTCTCATTACCTCGTACTAGCCTCGATTTTTTAAAAGGTCTTAAAGCTTTTTACGCGTATGCCAAGGACTTTGTGAATATTGATGGGAATGTACGTTGTCCATGTGCTCGTTGTTATAACAATGGTTGGATAAAGTATGAAGACTTGTTTGATCACATACACTCAAATGGTTGGGACCAAAGTTATACGAAATGGTATAATCATGGTGAACCAGATACCCGAACATTGGTACCCAACACGAATCATCCCGAGACGAGTGACATGGCTGATTTCCTTCATGATATGTATCTGAATGAGCCAACTCAAGAAAATATTGGCGAGACAAGTAACGAGCCAACTCAAGCAACATCACTTCCTCAATGTAACGAGTTTGAAGCGTTACTTGCCACTGCTAACGACCCACTATACCTGGGATGTACATGGATGTCTTCATTGGACTTTATAGCAAAGTTTACGAACATTAAGGTTAAAGGTAAAATGAGTGACACCACGTTTAACGAAACACTAAAATTTCTACGTGAATGCTTCTCGCCCGTTCTAGGATACAAAATCCCACTGTCATACTATGAAATAAAGAAAACATATAAAATGATCGGGTTAGGATACGAATCCATACATGCTTGTGTAAATGCTTGTTTTTTTATATCGGGGGGTGGGTAACGAAGATTTGCAGAATTGTCCCATCTGCGATGCTAGTAGATGGAAAGACAAGAACACACTGGGGAAGAAAGTTCCTAACAAGGTGTTGCGTTAGTTTCCTATCATTCCTAGACTACAACGTTTGTACAAGTCTAAACACACTGCAAAACATATAACTTGGCTTGCTTCTGGGCAGTCTACGGAGAACGGTAAGATGCAACACCCGGTTGATGGTGAAGCATGGAAGAAATTTGATATCGAGTATTAGAAAGAATTTGCTTATGAAAAAAGAAACGTCCGATTAGGGTTGGCTGCTGATGGTTTCAATCCGTATGACAACCTTAGTCAGTCTTACAGTATGTGGCCGGTAATATTAACAACATACAATATGCCTCCTTGGATATGTATGAGAGAGACTTCTCTTATGTTGACGTTGTTAATTTCGGGCCCTAAATCACCCGGGAAGGACATAGATATTTACTTGAGGCCTTTGATTGAAGACCTTAAGACTTTATGGAAAGATGGGGTTATGACTACGGACGATGTTACAGGCGAAGAATTCTGTATGAAAGCAGCGCTTTTATGGACTATCAATGACTTTCCCGCTCGAAGTAGTTTGTCTGGGTGGAGTGGGCAAGGTTACAAGGCATGTCCGACCTGTAATATAGAGACTTCATCTATGCGCGTGTTAAGCAAAACCGCTTATGTTGGTCACAGAAGATTCTTAAAAGCCAACAACAGATGGCGGAAGAACAGAAAGGCATTCTATACTCAGCTCGATGATAGACCACCTCCTAAAAAATATACTAGTCATGACATCTTGGCTCAACTTGGGAGATTGCCTATACGTATCCCGGGAAAACATCCAAGTTTTGGGGGTGCGAAGAAAAAACGTGATCCTGACCACGAATTGAATTGGACCAAAGTATCTATTTCCTACGAGCTAAAGTATTGGTCTTTTCTTACACTAAAACACAATTTAGATGTCATGCATATCGAAAAAAATGTGTGTGAAAGTGTGTTGGGTACTTTGTTAATGAATGACAAATCAAAAGACACCAACAAGGCAAGACAAGACTTACAAAATTTGAATATTCGTAATGCTTTGTGGCTCGTCAACAAAGGCGGTGGGAAGTGCTCTAAGCCTCATCCCACGTACTCTTTCACAACTGAAAAGGAAAACTTTTTTGTCAATTCATCAAATGTACGCGTTTTATTTCAGAATTTATTTGTTCCAATTCAATTCGCGTATTCATTTCGACAACTTATTCTAATATCATGATTTTTTTCCCAATTTATCAAAGGTATTAAACTACCCGATGGGTTCGGATCTAACTTCAAGCATAAAGTGACAGACAGTGATAACAACATAACAGGCTTGAAGGCTCATGATTGCCATATAATGATGCAGCGGTTACTTCCTGCTGGACTTCAAAATTACTTGAAGGACCAAACCACCGCAACACCAATAATCGAGCTTTGTTCATTCTTCAAACAAATATGCGCTCGAACTTTGATGGTGGATGACATCTTGAAAGCTAAAGAACAGCTTATCAATATTTTGTGCAGTTTCGAGCAAATCTATCCTCCAGCTTTTTTTGACATTATGATTCACTTGGCTATTCATCTACCCGAAGAGGCTATTCAAGGCGGGCCTGTTTACATGAGGTGGATGTATCCATTTGAAAGGTACATGAAAAAGCTCAAAAATTATGTCAGAAATAAAGCTAAGCCTGAAGGATCAAAAGCGGAGGGTTATATTGCTGATGAAGCATTAACTTTCTGTTCGCATTATTTTCGGGGTGTTGAGACGAGATTTAATCGTCCTGACCGGAATGAGGACGGTCCAAGCCCAACAAGTCGATTTCAAGTGTTTCGATCAGCCTGTAAACTGAATGGTAAACAATCAGTAATTCGGCTTGAACTGGACGCAATGCAGAAAGTAGTATGGTATGTACTACACAACAGTCATGAAATCGACCCGTACATGAACGAGTACAAGAGGTACACGTTTTATTTCAAAATTTTGTTTTACGTAAGTTATTATTCGACGACTAATTCTAATATCATGAACATTTACAGGGAATTTCCTGGCAATGTGTTGGTCCCTTTTACTTGGTTAACTAGAACTAAAAAGCTAAAGTAACCAAGTTCTATGACATTTAACAAAGATGTGTAAAATGATTAACAATAAAGTAACGTAAATATAAGAGACAATATTTTCCAACGTTTAATTCTTTATTAGAAGTTAATCAAAAAAAATCGTACCCAAGTGTTTGCGGAATAACACTTGGGATTGAAAACGACAAGTATTGTATGGACTCCTCACTAAACTCAATCTATGTTGAGTGATAACTTTCAGGACCCACTGAGCTATCTCAGGGGTTGTGTTGTTCTTTGGAGGAGTAAAAGTGGTTTGTGAATGCTTTGCATTAATTGCACAAACTTGTCAACTTTTACTCCTCTCTTATGCTACCTATTTAAACACAAATGTGAACAACTCTATTATACAATGGACATAAAGCTTCCTTAACAATATCTTGAAAGATATTATTCTTCTGGCAAGGAACCTTCATTGAGTTAAGTCCAAAAGGCACTTTCTGATGACAGCCTGGTTTTAGCCATTTGAGGAAAGTTTGACCTTAAAGTGATAAAGCACTTTAGTGAAACAGATCAAACTTTCCCGCCCAGTCCCGCCAAAACTTCAGTCTTCTAGTCATCAGTCTTCAGTACCACGAAGTTGTTGAGGAGTCATGGGGTTCAGTGAGTTATTGTCATCCTCACTGAACCCATCACCTTCTTCTTGGCTTAGATCACACTTCACTGAGTTACGCCTCACTGAATGGAGAACCTTTCTTCTTAGGCTCGGTCTAAGCATCCTGAAGATGACTCACTGAGTTACTGTTCACTCAGTGACTTGTTTATACTTAGGTTAATTTACGTTCAAATCCTTGTTAGAAGAAGATTGGGGAATTCAGTGACCCAACACAATGACATACAAGAAGGATTTCCTCGCTGGTTTGGGAACAAGGTAGACTTGTTGTATGTAAAACTCTGTAAAAATAACGACTAGAGGTGGTAGCAATACTTTTGCCTCTGTCCTGTCCGAGAGAAGAGGAGACTGGTTCCTCTTGTGGTGGAACTTCAGTAATTGGTGTTGCGTCAGTGACATGCTCCCCCTCAGTGTGAGAGGGCTGCCCAGCTTCATGTTCAACAGTATTAGGGGCTTCAGTATCATTCTCCCCCTCAACATTTGCCTGAGTGTCAGTGATGGCAAGTGTTGGCTGTACTGAAGAAGTAGATGCACCCTTGAATGCTTGAAAAATTTCAGTCATCAAGGACTTGATCTCCTGAGTATCCTGTTGAATGATAGACACCCTGGAGTCAAGTGCAGCCTGTGCATTTTCAAGAGTTGTCATCCTGGATCCCAAGGTCCATGCCAGAGAAGTAGACCTTTGAGACTGAGCTGTCACTGATTCCTCCATTTTGATGAAGGAAGATTTGAGAGACTCCACAGCTGTGGTGAGACCCTGAAGATTAGAACCCTTCAGCAAGTCAAGTAATTCAGTGAGAGCCACCGAGTTTACTTGATACATCTCGGATGCCTGAAGTAGCTTCCTAGTGAGTTCAAGATCATCCTTGACTGATTCTTGAACCGACTGAACCCCTACATTCAGCTGGTTGAGGGTTATTAAAAACTGATTCAGGCGAGTGATCATTTGTGTCAGGGAATGGTTGACTGAGGAATTTTGTTCCCTGACATCTTCATCGAAGTCTTCGACAACATCTTTGAGATTGTGAAAGTGAACCACCTGTTCAGTGTGCATGTCAAAGACCTCATCAGTGATCCCCCTGTACAAAATGTTAGTAATCTTTTTGATGAATTTGGTGAAGGTCTTCACAGTGAGAGGAGCCTGATCGTCTCCTGAGGATTCTGGCTCGGACTGAGTGTCATCATCGTCATGGTTTGAAGATTGAGGAGACTGAGGAATTGGTTCAGGAATTGTCTCTTCAAGCTCCATTTCATCTCCGGCCTTGAAGACTTCCTCATCACTGTTAAATTCATCATCAGAGTACAAAACCGCCTGAGCTTCAGCTAGGGACTGAATCTGCAAAAAAAGGTTAGCCGGCTCCTCTTCATAAGAAGACTCGCCTTTGTTTTGACCAGGTCCTGACCCCTCAAATCCGGTAGGTTGGGTTTTACCTACCTGGTCTTCAGGGTCAGTTCCCGAGTTATGCGTACCTTCGGGGTGGGGTGTGAGTTCCATATCAGCGGGTGGTATGTTTCCCTCTGAATCTTTGTCCCTCGTGACCCCTTCAGGCACTAATGGGTGTTTCTCAGTACCATCCCTAGGTGCCGTGATTGTTGTGTCCCTATCAGTGGATTGTATGTTTCCCTCTGAGTCTTTGGGATGAGCTGTTGTGCCCTCAGACAAAAGCTTTGATTGGCGAATGTCCACATCAGGCACCTGAGTGGTTATGCCCCCCTTTCCAACAGGCTTGTACTGGCCTGTCGAAGATTTAGGGGCGAGAACTCCATGTTGCTTGGGTTGTGATTTACCCGAGCCTTTGGCAGGATGTGATTGTTTGTGGGCCCCCTTCTCAGTGGAGTAGTGCTGCCCCACCGAGGGTATAGGACCCCTTACTCCCTGATACTCTGGTTGTGATTTTCCAGAGTCTTTAGCAGGATGTGAAGGTTTAGTTGGTTACGACCCCACTGACTTGTATATGCCAGCAGGGCCTTTGGGAATGGGTCCGCCCGAGGACACTGAGTGTGATGTCTCAGTGCCCTCCGTTGGCCGTTGTTTTGGGGCCAAAGATTGGCTTATGATCCTGAGGGTGTCAGCAGTCAGGGTCTGTTGTTGTTGCCCCCTTTTGTCAGGCTTAGGGGCAGAGGTCTCAGTGGCGAGTGGCTTGGGTTGAGCCACCTTCCTGGACCCCTGTCCCTTCTTCCTCTTCACCTTTTTGGTGGGAGACGGAATTGGTGAAACAATGTTGTCACCCTGGATAGCAGTTAGCATATATGTGGTCTGGGCGACAGGTGTTACCTCATTAGGGTCACGAGAGTAATTTGCCTTATGTAAGACATCAGGTTCAAAGCTGACACTGTCAGGCTTGATATACTCAGAACCTAGTAGGTCATTCAGGGCACAGGAAATGAATCTAGGGTAAGACATGTGTTTTTGCCTAGACTTCCCACCCAATTTGCTTATGAGGTCCCTGAAGATAATTTCTCCAAGGTCAATCTTTTTACCCTCAATGAGACAGTACACTATCATTGATTGAGTAGTGTTTAGTTGCTCAGTTGAGGACTTGTTCCCCCCAAGGAACTGAATGACAAATGTCATCAGGATCCTCCAAGGTGCAGGGAACCATGTTTTGATGATGGGGGCTTTGTTCAGTAGGGCCCCTGGAGCAATATCAGGATGATTTTTATCATAGGGCCCTAGTTCAAGGAGGAGTTGTTTAACCTCCTCTTCAGTGGGTGGGGCAACAAAGGTCTCAGTGTAGTCAAGGCCAGTGGCTTTGACAAAGGTTTTGTAGTCAAGAACAAGGGACTTTGTCCCATTCTTCACTGAGAACTTGATTTTGGCCTCTTTTGGTGCGTCAGGGTTTTCAACCACCGCTGAGCACCAAAATTCCCTCAAGTAGTCATGATAGATGACTGAGGGGGTCTTTGTGAATGTGGTGGTGAGAAAACAGTTTTGTAGAAACTTCACCACATCCCTGTAAGCAGGGAACCCTTCAGGGTAGGCAAAGTTTCCCACCACATTGTTTTTGGTAAAGTCTACGCTTTCCATTTGGAATTCCACATTGGGTGCGTATTTTATGACCTTAGAAGATGCCATTTTAGTTTAAAAAGGTCTGGATTTGATTAAAGAAGAAGCACACAGATTTTGAAAGCAAAAGTTCTTGAAATATTTTTGCAAGAGTTTTGTTAAAAAAAATTTAAAGCGTGTGTGTGTTCTTCTTTGTAGGGGTATTTATAGGGTGGGAATTAGGGTGGTGATGTTGCGGATACCAAAGGTTTAATTTATTTAACCGAAACGGCATAATAATGTTGGTTTGATATCCGCATTAAATATCACGATTCCCATTACCCTATTTTCTCTCACATCGTGGGTGAACAGTTGTGTGGCTCTGCAAATAATGCACTTTTGCAGAGTAAAAATCATCACAACTTTTGTGTGTGAGGGAGCATTTAATGCTCAGTGGTGTTTGGTGAGAGAGATGTGGGGGCCCAAGGAGTGGATGCAAGTTGTGTAAGTGACATATATTCCTATATTTAATAGGATTCAGTTACCTACCTAGGACATTAACTAACTAAGTACTTAGAGCATTTAGTTAGGGTATTCAATGCCATTTTTCATCCTGAGCCCCCTAAATGAATTATTCATTAAAAAAAAATGAGTTTTCAGGAAGGGTGTGATCAGGGACCAGAGAATTTACATCAGGTTGGAACACTTTTGATCAGTTACCTGATTCTATGTCCAACATGCCTAGTTCAGCTTTCAATCTTGTGAAAGTGGGTTCATCCAAAGGTTTAGTGAAGATATCAGCTAGCTGATACTCAGTGGGGATGAAATGTAGTTCAATTTCTCCATTAGAGATATGGTCCCTGATGAAGTGGTATCTGATGTCAATGTGTTTGGTTCTTTGATGAAGTACTGGATTGTTTGAGATGGCTATGGCACTTGTATTATCACAAAAGATAGGTACCATTTTATACTGAATGCCATAGTCACTCAGTTGGCTCTTCCATTTGCACAACATCCTGCAGCAGCCATATATTCAGCTTCAGCTGAGGACATGGCCACTGACTATTGTTTCTTTGTACTCCAACACACAAGTTTACCACCAAGAAATTGGCAGGAGCCCGAAGTACTTTTCCTATCCATGTTACATCCTGCATAGTCAGAGTCAGTGTACCATTTGAGATCAAATCCTGAACATTTTGGGTAATACAAACCAAGGTTTGGAGTACCCTTCAGGTACCTGATGATTCTCTTGACAGCAGTGAGATGTGATTCTTTAGGGACAGCCTGGTATCTGGCACACAGGCAGACGGAGAATTGGATATCAGGCCTTGAGGCAAGTAAGTACATCAGGGAGCCAATCATTCCTCTGTATTGGGTTTGATTCACTGATTTTCCAGTGAGATCAGGGCCAAGGTTGTTTGGAGGAACCATAGGAGTTTTTACTGAAGAGCAGTCAGTGAGCTCATACTTCTTCAGTAGGTTCCTGAGGTATTTTTCTTGGCAAATGGATATTCCTTTATCAGTTTGTTTAATTTGGAGTCCAAGAAAGTATGTGAGTTCACCCATCATGCTCATTTCAAACTTTGTGGTCATCAGTTTCTCAAACTGTTTGCAAAGTTTGTAACTTGTTGAGCCAAAGATGATGTCATCAACATATACTTGGACAAGAATGACATCATCCTTTGTTCTGTAGATGAACAGTGTGTTGTCAATTCTTCCTCTGACAAACTTGTTTTGGATCAGGAAGGCTGAAAGAGTTTCATACTATGCCCTGGGTGCCTGTTTCAGTCCATAAAGAGCTTTGTTAAGCTTGTAGACATGGTTGGGGTATTCACTACTTTCGAAACCAGGAGGCTGTTGCACATAAACATCTTCTTTGATGTTACCATTCAGGAATGCACTTTTAACATCCATTTAGTAAACTTTAAAGTTCATGTAAGTTGCATAGGTAAGGAAGATCCTGATGGCTTCCATTCTTGCAACAGGTGCAAAGGTTTCCTCATAGTCTATACCTTCTTGTTGATTATATCCTTTGGCAACCAGTCTTGCTTTGTTTTTGATGACTGTGTCATTCTCATCGGTCTTGTTCTTAAAGACCCATTTCATACCAATGATTAAAACACCCTGGGGGCATTCAACAAGGGTCATGACATCATTTCTGTCAAATTGTTCCAATTCATCTCTCATGGCCTGAACCCAACTTTCATAAGTCAGGGCTTCTTTGACATTTTTAGGCTCAATCTCTGAGAGATAGTCAGCATAAAGACATATATTTGCAGTGGCAGCCTTGAGTTTAGCAGCCTTGCTTCTTGTGAGCATGCCTTCAGTGGGTTCACCAATGATGTTCAAAAGCTCAATGATTTTGGATCTAGTCCAGCTATCCTGGGGTTTGGGATAGGAATTTGAGCTTGTAGGAGCCTGATTAGGTTCAGACTCAGGAACATGAGGTAACTCATCAATATGTGCTTCACTAACTACTATAGGAACAATTTGTTCTGAGGGTTCCTGAACAATTTGTTCAGTGGTGTCAGTCTCATTTGAGACAGGCTGAGTTTCAATGAACTCACTAATAGGTGGTTGGGGTAGGTTGTGAAGGATGATGTAATAGGAGACATCAACATCAGCTTGGTATTGGGTTGAGGGATTGTTCTCAGGATGATACTCATCAGGAGGATATCTTGATGAGTCATCAATACCAATTTATTCTACTGAGGAATTTGAGAACCTGATTGATTCAGTGCTCTCATCAACAGTAATGTGATAAGTTTCCTCAGTTTGCTGTCTCTTTGTGTTGAACACCCTGAAGGCTTTAGAAACCAGGGAATATCCCAGGAAGTATCCATCATCAGCTTTGGCATCAAATTTACCCAAGTGATCCTTGTGATTATGTATAAACACAGGACACCCAAATACATGAAAATAGCTGATGTCAGGAATCCTTCCTTTGAATATCTCATAAGGAGTCTTATTATGCCTTTTCACAATGATTGACCTGTTTTGAGTGTAGCAGGCTGTTTTAACTGCCTCAGTCCAAAAATGTTTTGAGAGGACTGAGCCATTTAACATTGTTCTTGCTGCCTCAATGAGTGTTCTATTTCTCATTTCAGCTACTCCATTTTGTGCAGGAGTATATGGAGAAGTGAAATTTTGAGAAATTCCTTTCTCATCACAAAAACACTCAAGGTCATGGTTTTTGAATTCAGTGCCATTGTCAGTCCTGATCTATTTAACTTTGACATCATTTTGATTTTCAATGTTCCTGACAAATGACATGATGGTTTCAGCTGCCTGACTCTTCTTGGTCAGGAAGTAAACCCAAGTATATCTTGAGTATTCATCCACAATGACCAGCGTATACTTCTCATGGTGAATGGACATTGGACTGATAGGTCCAAAAAGGTCCATATGAAGAAGATGTAGGCAGCTTTTGATGGAAAAGGTTTGTTTGGTCTTGAATGATGCCCTGTGGTGTTTTCCTTTTTCACAAGCAGAACAAGGCTTGTCTTTGGTATACACCAGGGATGGAAGGCCCAGAACTTTGTTCTGTTTGGCCAGGTTGTTGATGCTCTTGAAGTTGAGATGATAGAGTCTCCTATGCCATAGCCAGTTGATTGTCTCACTTGCCTTTGAGAATAGGCAAGTCCCATTCTGAGTCAGGGATGACATGTCAAGGACATATACATCATCCCTTCTGGGGGCAATCAACACAACTTCCTTATTGGCATTAAAGATGGTCCCTCTCTTGTCATCAAACTGAACTATGTATTTGGCATCACATAGTTGGGAAACACTTATCAGGTTGTACTTGAGACCATTAACATAAGCTATTCTTGTAAAAACTGTACCATTGCAGTTTACTGAACCATAACCTTCAGTGGGAGCTGATGAGTTATCACCAAATACTACTTTGGGTCCTGGTTCTTCCACATATTTGTGCAGAAAACTTTTCACACCAGTCATACTTCTGGAGCACCCACTGTCTAGATGCCAAGTAGGATCCTTGATGTGTTTCTGCACAAACAGTAAACTGGGTTAGTTTTTCTTGTTGACCCACTTTCTAGTGGGCTTAGTCCTCATGGACTTTTTGAACTCAGTTAGTGAATCATGGTCTGAAGTAGTGTGACCTGAGCTTCCACATGTTTTACATTTTGTGGAAGTTGATGCCTCAGGTGACTGAGAAGTGTTGGTTTGGTTTTTCCTTCTGGACTGAATCACTTTGTCATGTCCCCTGGTTTCATGGGAGGGATCTCCACAGATGTCACAGCAATCTTTCATCATACAATCATCAGGAAGATGATCATTGAAACCACAGTGAGGACATGGTGAGAAAGGCTTAGCCTTCAGTCTTTGTTTGGAAGGTGTGGCATACTGATAGCCTTGGTTTTTGTATAGACCCCTTGCTTTTAAAGAAGCAGTGTGGGAGATGTGATCACAAGTTCTGTGGTCCTCTTGTTTGCATATCATACAAAACAGGACTCTGTAGCATTTATCAGTGCTGTGATTTGGATAATTGCACAGCTCACATCTCCCTGAGGGTCTGGGTGTGGTTTTTGGTTTGGAAGAACCTGAGGATACTGAGGGCTTTGTTGATTTTGAGTCAGAGTTTTTCTCAATAGACTCAATTTTCTCACTCAGCATCCTGACAAGTTCAGCAAGCTGATCAACCTTTGAATCAGTGCTTTCAGGCTTCACTTCAGTTTTTACTGAAGGTTTTTGGTGTTCAGTGGGTGCAGGAGTAGGCCTTTTCAGAATAGTCATTCCTAACCCTGATTTCTCTTTAGGAGAATGTGGTTGAAAGACTAATGGTGCAAGGTCAGAATTGGGTTCTGCTCCCTGAAGTTGTTTCAGTGGAGGGAGTGGTGAATCAGGCTTAGACTCAGTGATGGACTTAGTGGGACTAAGTTCATCAGTGACTCCTAGCAGCTCCTTGATAGCCTGACTTTCAGGCTCCAAGATTCTTCCAGTATTAAAATTTGGCAATTTACTATCAGGATTGTTTCTTTCAATCCAATCACTGGGTTTGGGAGCTAGTTCTTTGCTAGAGAGTATGTTGGTTAATAGAAAAGTTGTAGAATGGCTACTCTCCCCAGAAACTTCAGTGAGTTGATCATCACCCAGACCTGCCTTTTTGGGGCTGGGTGTGAGACTCAGTGTTTCATAAAGTTTGGGGTTTTTCTGAGTCAATTTCCAAATAATTTCCTTTTCTTTCTTAAGTTCTTCCTGAAGAGCTTGATTTTGTTTTACAAGTTCAGAGTTTTGAATTTGAAGTGTAACACTTTCAAGCTTGGCTTGTTTTAAAGCAAGTAATTCATCTCTACAATGATTTAATTCAAAACTCAGTTTGTTAAATTTTGAAAACAAATTAAGTCTTTGCTCTTCAACATACTTAAGATCAACATTAATATAATCTAAGTAAGATTTCCAATCATCATTGTCATCCATAGAAAGTAAAAGATTTACATTCCTCATAGTGATGTTGACCCATTCACCATTTCTTGCATGACTCTTCCCCACAGCAAGTTTGTTGTCATCTGACAGAGCCATCAGGGCACTGATGTGAACTTCATCATCATCAGAGGACACTTCAACCTCATCCCAGTCATATGTTTCAGCAACAAGCCCTTTGTTCTTGGCTTGAGTAGGCTTTGGAGCCTGAGGAGGCTAAGAGACTGTTGAGGATGATTCAAGAAGGGTAAGTTTAGCTTTTTCCTTTCTGTACTTGGCTTCAAAGTCAATTTGAGGGACTTTTTCAAATCTTTGACTAGACTGAAGCATTTTTTGTTGAAATTTGCTGGGGCCTGAAAAAGAGTTATTTCCTGAAAATTTGAAAGATGGTTCTGAGGTTGTTTTTGAAAAACAATCTTTAGCAAAATGCCCCATTTTGCCACATTTAAAGCATTCAGTGTTGTCATTTGCTTTAGAAGGAAATTTGTTTTTCTTAAAAAACCTTTTTGAATTAGCAAGGAGTGCTCTTTGATGAAATTCAAATTGAAGATCATTAAGATACTCCTCGCTGGTTCTTTGGTCAACCTCATCATCAGATCCATCCTGAAAATCCTGCACAACACCTTTTGAATAGAAAGCAGTTGATATGGGTGAAATTGTCAAGGCCTTTTTGGTCTCCTGAGCTTTACCAGGGTATCTCCTGGTGATAAGATTGTCTTCATAGACAAACTTCCCATAGATGGCAGGGAGCTCAAGGTTCTGAATGTGGTTTGCATTTCTCAATCCCTGTGAGATGTTTAACCACTTCTCAGGGAGACTGTTGACAAAACCAACATTGATCTCATGTTTTGACAGTATAACACCATCATTGGTTAACTCATTCAGGAGGGTCTTATACCTAGTATAAGTCTCTGAGAGACTTTCAGAATCCTTGGCCCTGAAGGTATTGAATTCAAGCTTCAGGTCCATGATTCTATTCTCTTTGGTATCAGAAGGCCCTTCATAGCTATGAACCAGGTCAGTCCATGTCTGCTGGGCAGTGGGACAGTTGATCACTGATTCCATTATATCATCAGGAAGGCATGATATAATGATGCTTTTCAGGCGCTGGTCTTGATTGACCACCCTCCTTTCATCCGGGGTCCACTGAGCTTCAGGTTTAATTAAACCTTGGGCAGTTGTTGGGACATATGGACCATCATTAATCAACTTAATGTAATATGGTTCCATCCCAGTTAAGTAGCAAAGCATTCGCTTTTTCCACTTATTAAATTTGCCAACTTCTAGTCGAGGGGCAGTTGCTGAATAACTTCCACCCTTTTTGTCGACAAGTTGGGGAACATCCATGTCAGTCATAGGTGGATCTTGATTTTAAAAACTTGAGCACTCCTAAGTTTTGAAAACAGGTTTAAGTTTTACAAATCAGAGGCTCTGATACCACTTGTTGGTCCCTTTTACTTGGTTAACTAGAACTAAAAAGCTAAACTAACCAAGTTCTATGACATTTAACAAAGATGTGTAAAATGATTAACAATAAAGTAACGTAAATATAAGAGACAATATTTTCCAACGTTTAATTCTTTATTAGAAGTTAATCAAAAAGAATCGTACCCAAGTGTTTGCGGAATAACACTTGGGATTGAAAACGACAAGTATTGTATGGACTCCTCACTAAACTCAATCTATGTTGAGTGACAACTTTCAGGACCCACTAAGCTATCTCAGGGGTTGTGTTGTTCTTTGGAGGAGTAAAAGTGGTTTGTGAATGCTTTGCATTAATTGCACAAACTTGTCAACTTTTACTCCTCTCTTATGCTACCTATTTATACACAAATGTGAACAACTCTATTATACAATGGACATAAAGCTTCCTTAACAATATCTTGAAAGATATTATTCTTCTGGCAAGGAACCTTCATTGAGTTAAGTCCAAAAGGCATTTTCTGATGACAGCCTGGTTTTAGCCATTTGAGGAAAGTTTGACCTTAAAGTGATAAAGTACTTTAGTGAAACAGATCAAACTTTCCCGCCCAGTCCCGCCAAAACTTCAGTCTTCTAGTCATCAGTCTTCAGTACCACGAAGTTGTTGAGGAGTCATGGGGTTCAGTGAGCTATTGTCATCCTCACTGAACCCATCACCTTCTTCTTGGCTTAGATCACACTTCACTGAGTTCCGCCTCACTGAATGGAGAACCTTTCTTCTTAGGCTCGGTCTAAGCATCCTGAAGATGACTCACTGAGTTACTGTTCACTCAGTGACTTGTTTATACTTAGGTTAATTTACGTTCAAATCCTTGTTAGAAGAAGATTGGGGAATTCAGTGACCCAACACAATGACATACAAGAAGGATTTCCTCGCTGGTTTGGGAACAAGGTAGACTTGTTGTATGTAAAACTCTGTAAAAATAACGACTATTACTCATCTATATCTATTCTTAACTTTTTTTTTCTTAGATTCGTGAATTGAAAGTAAAGGACGACCCAAGTTGTACTTCCGAGTTGTTCGCTTTGGCTTGTGGACCATCATGTGCTGCATTCTCAGCCGACTCTTGCACAGTGAACGGTGTGAAGTTTATCGTACACGACCGTGATTTACGTCGTTCAACCCAAAACAGCGGAATTTCAACTCCTAATCCTAGCGGAGGAATGTATTATGGCCAGCTTGAAGAAATTATCGAGCTTGAATATATTCCGTTCAAGGTTGTGTTGTTCAAAGTTAAATGGTTCGACACTAATTACAATGGTCGCATAAAACATTGTACCTATAGAAACAACATTACATAAATTATGACAGATCGTGTATCGTTTGAAAGTGAACCATACATTCTTGCAACACAAGCAACACAAGTCTTTTACCTTGATTTCCCGGGTAAACGTGGTAATGTCAAGGCCGTCCAAGATTCTTATCATCGAAAGATTTGGAACCCGGATATCATCGTGGTAGAAGACAATCAGGATGTTGTACATGACAACACATCATCACATGTCACACTCTCTGCTGAGTTGGATACGTTGAATTATGACACCATAAATAGAGATGTTGAGCCAGCGGAAGTTGAGGCACCACCACAACCAATTATCACTTATGTCGACGACGACGAAGATAATATTGATTATGATGACCACGTTTCTCATGATTTAGCATCTGATGGTGAAGATTACGTCGATCGTGAAGATGAAGCTGACACTAATAATGAGGGTTTTTATCTTAGTGATGAGGGAGATTGCTCTCAAATTGTAATTTGTTAAATGACACTTATTTGAATGAAATTGTTATTGAGTGGTTAAATGTGTTTATTTATTTATTTAATTATTTATTATTATTATTATTATTATTTTATTTTTTTGTATAAATTGTTATTTATTTTAATGTGTGTGTATATGCGTATATATGTATATGTGTTTCTTCACTAATTATATTTTCTTGTACTAGTACGTTTACAGATGACAGATGTTGTTGCTAGGAGCCACGGTGGCGATGGAGGCAATGAGCCACCCCGTGGTCCGACGAGGATAGGCAGTGATTGTCAGAGTAAGAATTTCTAGATTATTTTAATTAAACTTGATTATTATTTGAAATTGATAACTTGTTATTTTATATCATCATCACTTGAATTTGGTTACTTGTAGGATCTAAATCCAGACCTCCCAAGCCCAATGCCAAAATTGGGAAAGGCGGAAAGTCGGTGTGTGGTCCCACAAAGAACACGCGGCTCCGCAATGAGAGGAAAGAGACTGGTCGTCCGGTATCGATCAGATTCCGGAAGAACGACAAAGGGATATGGGAGCATGTGGGCGACCACGCGAAGTGGTTCTCCAACTTGGTCGGGGAATTGTTACGGCAATCAATTCTTATGCATTACAAATCCTGGTCGGCTGTTCCTGCTACCGCGAAGGCCCACATCGACGACCAGCTACACGTAAGGTTTTTTTTTTTTTTTTTTTTTTTTTTTTTTAATTATTGTGTTTGTTTATTTTAACTTTGCTATTTATTTAAATTTGATTGTTTATTTAAATTTGAATATTTATTTTAATTAAATTTTATTGCAGCATTATTTTGATCTCGGCGAGCACCTTGCCAGTGCTGATGGAGAGGATATTGTCAAGAGTATCGAATATTATCTCCAAAAGCGAACGACGACAACAAGTGGCGGCACAAAAAGATAAATTTTACTGAGCAAGGTGGGATGGAGAAGCTGGAGGAGATCAAGGCAAAACGCCCGGAGAACATGTCGGAGTCGGATTGGGAACAATATGTAAATTTCTGGATCCACACTTTATTATTATTATTATTATTATTATTATTATTATTATTATTATTATTATTATTATTATTATTATTATTATTATTATTATTTCTATTATTATTATTAATAAGAATTATAATAATAGAAATAATAATAATAATAATAATAATAATAATAATAATAATAATAATAATAATAATAATAATAATAATAATAATAATAATAATAATAATAATAATAATAATTCCTTTATATAACATTTTTTATTATTTATAATACTCAGGTTAAGCACTGGTCGAACCCGGATAATTTGAAGAGAGGGGAGACCAACAGGCAGAACCGGCTCGCCAATCCGACTGCCAGCCTTCATGGGTCGCATTCGTTAGCTGTTAATAATAATAATTCGTAAGACGCTTTTTAATCATTTCATTTATATATGTAGTGTTTGGTGAGTCGTTATTGAGTTTATTTATAAACAGCTGAGAGAACCCACCGACGCTGTGGATGGTAGAGACTTGATCGCGATGTACAGACACAACCATACGAGAGACGGCGTTTGGGAGTCTGCATTGTCCGAGACTAGATATGTAAGTATAATTTATTTCCATAAAACTCACCCACATTAATGCAAATATAATAAATCACGACTTATATATTACTTTGCTTATTTTTTTGTAAAACAGAACCAGATGATACAGATGCGGACGGAGAGCACCTCCGGGGGGACGACCATGTCTGACCTCGATATTATGCGCCACGTGATCGGTGGCAAGCAGCGAGGTCATATTCCTGGCATAGGTCCAGTCTTACCCGGCGGTGGTCGTCAGACGACCCTCAGCGCCGCACGAGCTCGTGATCAAGCCTCTGCGTCCTCCCTGCACGAAATAGTCCAGAAGCAAACCCAGGAGATGTCCCAGCAAAGGACACTGATTGATATGTTGGTGGGGTGGGCTAAGACACAGCCGGGTTTCCCCGCTGAGCTAGCGACTCAGGCGACGACATCGGGATCCCAGGAGGCTTCACCATCACCAGGTGAGTCTACAGGTACCCCGGAGGAGGGGAGTGGGGCTAGTGGGGGGACTCAGGAGTAGCTTATGTAGTGATCATGTGATAACGGTTTTTGAACCGTATTTTGCGAATTTGGATACAAACACATGATTATGTTAATTTTTAAGAAATTTGGATATGTATCATATTATGTTTGGCGAATTTGTGATTTGAGTGTCTTGTGGTGTTGTAATTAGGTTATATACAGGTTCTGGATTTGTAGTGATAATGTAGATTTTTTCCGGAAAAAATCTGGAAATTACCCATTTTACAGCAATTTGCTGCAAAATAGGTCAGGCACTTTTCGCTGGGATATGTCCCCGCCAAAAGGTTGCTACATTATTAGTGAGCACAACTTTCAGCGGGGACGTGTCCCCGCAAAAAATAAACACCATTTACTTGTAAAATATTTTCAGCGGGGAAGAGTCCCCGCCAAAATATTGCACCATTTACTTGTAAAAATACTTTCAGCGGGGAAGAGTCCCCGCCAAAAGGTTGTACCATTTACTTGTAAAATACTTTCAGCGGGGAAGTGTCCCCGCCAAAAATATGCACCATTTACTTTATAAAATACTTTCAGCGGGGACATGTCCCCGCCAAAAGTGTTGTCACGCTGGCAAGCTTGACCTGACCAAAATTGTCCACGCTGGCAGCGTGGGTCCCACGTGTCACCGCCAAAAGAGAGGTACGTCGCCGCCGAAAGTTTACGGCGAAGGGCTTTAGCCGAGGCACTTTCGGCGGGGACATGTCCTCGCCGAAAGTGTTGGGCGGGGAGATGTCCCCGCTGAAAGCCAGGAAATTTCTTGTCCTAGAGTAATAGTAGTACTTTGTAAATGAAGATAATTTATTTGAAATTTGCGTGGAGACATTATTATGATTTAATGCAACTTTTTTTTATCGGTCGTAATATTTAGTTTAGGAAAATATGAAATATCTCCAACAACATAGCATTAATTAATCGACTCGTATGCATCACCACACGATTAGGGATGGCAACGGGTCAGGTTCGGGGCAGGTTTTAGTGTACCCGTACTCATACCCGTTTATAATATCAATACCCGTATCCGCCCCATTAACCGCCGGATACCCAATTAATATAATCCATCGGTTTTTCGGGTTTTTTCGCGGGTTTCGGTTATCCCCAATTGAATAATATATGGACAAAATGACGGTATTAAGATTAAGTCACACACTAAAATTCACCGAAAAAACAAAGGAAAACACCGTAATATATTATTTATTGTTAAAGTTAAAGAAAATGAATATCGCATCAAATGATTTAATGCTTTTTAATAATTAATGTACAAAATAAAATATATTATGTAATAGAGATACGTATATAAAAAAATATAATTGAAGAAATTATATATAATGTATATATATTCTAGTTAAATATAATATCAATTAAGCGGATGTAGATACGGGTAAACGGATACGGGTACGGGTAATCGGGCGGGTATTACCAGAACCCGTACCCGGCTAAAAAGTTATATCAATATCCAAACCCGCATGCAAACCCACCAACCCGCCCCGAACCCGACCCAACCGGTTCGGGTTTCGGTTTTCCCCGTAGGTTTCGGGTACTTTTGCCATCACTACACACGATACATATTTCCAATTGGTGTAATAATGTATTACTTGGTAACGAAAATAATGTTCATCACTACTCAACCATAAAAGAAGTTGCCATCACTGACTTAAAATCCCGCAAGACTAAAAACTACAAGAATAAAGTAGACCATGCAACAAATATATGAATCTAGATCTAAAAATGTAGAACCTGAAAGTTATTTATGACACACAGATGACTTATGGGTAAAAGTGTAAAACTATTAAAATTAGGGTTTAAGGGCTCCAAATTTTTAAAGCTTCAAATTTCCTAAAGCCCCGCATATATGGATATATAGCTAGCCGGTCACACGTCTTCTTTGACGCTAGCTATATTAATTTTAAGGCCCTAGATTTACTATATCATATCTGCTAAAACAATTTGAGGTTTTGAGCCTAATCAACTCTGTAGTCGAGTTTTTCTAAAGTAGAATCAAGTCCATAAACATAAATGCAATGCAAATTATGTGTATTGCGTAATTTTTATTTATCATTGTTTACATATTTGTTCGTTTAAAATCTTCACAAACGAATATAAGCAACCACCAACATGGTTATATCTTAAACAACGAACACAGGCACAAATGTCTATTCGTTTATGTGTTTGTATTTGGTAGTTTGTTTGGATAATCACAAACGATACAAGCTCATTCATGTTCGTTTGTTCTTTGCACCGACACTCTTAGATTATCGGAATGACAAAGTCCCTTTTCTCTTTTTACTCATCTTTACTTTATATCACAATTTTTATTAACTCCAAATTCTTCATTTTTTTTATGTTTGTTTCATACTGACTTAACGAGATGCTCCAGTAATTATTTGAAAGACGTATGGAAAAGTAAATGAATTTTAGAATAGCCTTTTTTTTTTTTTTTTTTTTATCAGAAGAATAGCCTCATTTGAAAACATCGCTTTTGGCCTCAAAAGAATTGAGCAGCCTATGTTATAGCATCGGATAAAGACTTATAGTTTCACTGAAATCTTTGCTTTAAAAAATTTTCACTGATAAATCTATTATGACTATTCATGTAAATAAAAAAATAAAAAAAAAGAGGGTGGTACTTTGGGCTTTAACTGAGCCGTGCTAACAAACGGGCCAAACTAGGCTTTATTAAGGCTGAGGAGTGGACCGGGCCCAATCTAAGTTATCAGGTACAGGTAATGCAAAACTTGCAATAAAAGAATTCTATCAAAGAAGGAATAGCGCTTTTAGTGTATATAAAAGGAAAACAGTTTTTTATCAACTGGCCAGTCACTAAATTTTGTCATCTTAAACTAAAGTATTTTGATTGACTAACAAGATTTATAATCGAACCGAAATTTGGTTAACATTAAAGAACAAACGTTTCTAAGGAAGACGCCAGAATACGCAAGTACTTAGGAGCTTTTTTCAATTTTAAACTTAATTGTAAAATAGCGTTATACTCATATAGTCATACTAACAGGGTACTCGCGCGTTGCAGCGGCGGGTACCCTGAAATAAATTTTTCGGTGAATCATGTATTTTAGTTTTTATGTTATTTTTGACAACAAATTTACGGATATCAAGAATTTCGATTAACCCGTGCCCATTCGGGCTCGAGCCTGTTGACTCGTGCCCGTTTGGCCCGCACCCATTTGGGCTCAAGCCCATTTGGCCCGTTGCCCGTTCGGGCTTGAATATTTGTATAATGTGTTTTATTATTTGTATTAGTTACATTTAATGCAGGAATTATGTTTAATTTGGTTGTACAATATGCTTGATAATTTGTATTTATTATGTAATGGGTGTTTTCTGTATTTATTGACCAGTTAATTAATTTACATTAAATAGCATTAATGTGGTGTTTTGTTTTGTTTTTTTTAATATGTGCATAAAAGTGGTGTACACTATATTTTCTTGTCTTGTAAGTCTAAAAATTATGTGCATTAAAGTGGTGTACACTACACTTCTTTTCTTGTAAGTCTTAAAAAATTACAAGCATTCAAGGCTATACTTGTAACAACCAAGTCTTTTTAAAGATAATTAAATTTCTAGGCTTTTAATTATATGTGTATGCATATTTTCTATTAAAGCAATATTTTTGGTCTTAAACATTTTAAGACTTCTAAATATAGATGTCCTAAATACATTATAAGGTAGTATAGTTATCTAATTTCCAAGCACAAACACTCATGTGAAGGAGGAAAATAGACGCTGGTTTTGGGTTCGGGAACTTCCTTTCAGCTCACTAGAAACAACTTAATATTGTTCAAAGTATGTTATTTGAAAGAAAAAAATGTAAATCTTTCTGTCTCAAAATAAATGTTCACTTTAAAAATTAAGTAAGGCCGTCTAATGGATTTCGGAGACCCAGTGCGATACTGATAAGTAGGCCCCATGTTTGACGAACATAAGTTTTATCGATCTGCATAAATGTAGCACCCCCAACTCAAAATACGGTAGCTGACATGCTGTGGGCACTACGCGAATCGAAACCAGACATCTTTATAGCAAACGACCACAACACGGGACGTTTAAAAGTGCCTCAAAACACATCATTCGTTTTACAACAAACAGGAGGACGGGCGACGAGGTTTTCGGCGGCGACGCCCTTGTCCCCGCCGAAAGTCACTAAACAACAAAAAATGTGCTGAGCTGGCACAAATTCTCGCTGACCGCCCATTGCATTTTCAACGCAAACTTTCAGCGGGGACATGTCCTCGCCGAAAGTATTTTTGCAGATCAAAACTTTGACCAAAATAGTCACAATTTCAAACCCACCTTTTAGCGGGGACTGTCCCCGCCGAAAGTATTCCATAGTCTTTGACCAAAATAGTTGCGCTTTTTATTGTCCCGGGTATTATTCCCGCCATTACTTTTGGCGGGCAAATGCATAACTTTTGGCGGGACATGTCCCCGCTAAAAGTTTAGGCGCCAAATTTCCCTCCAAGCTGCAACTTTTTCCCAAAAACTTTTTAATATATATTATAACATACACCTAATACATATTAAATCATAAATTCGGCAAAAAAATACAAAACACACATAACAATGGATGGTTTAACACCGGAACAGGAGTGGGCAAAGGCTTTATCACACGAGCTCTTGTATAATGAAATTATAAATCATTGGGGCGTTGAAATTTTTGATGAATTTGGTTCGTACGCGAACTGTGCACCGTGGCAGAGAGACCGGATTCTGGTTCTGGTTGAGGAAAAAGTCATACTATAGAGAGTATTTGGAAGAGGTAGATACTGCTGAAGCTCAACGTACTGCTGAAGCTCAAGCTGCTGCTGTTGGAGGTGAGGATGAAGCTGAAAGCACGTTTGATGAAGCTGCAACTGTTGATAATCTGGAAAATAGAATTACAAGTCTTGAAGATACGTTTGCATATCTCAAGGAAATGAGAGCAAGGAAAGGAAGAGGTGGTGCGAGTTCAAGCAAAAAAAAGTAAACGGGTTGTTTCATTTGGTTGTCGTGTTGTTTAGTTTGAGTTGTTTTGTTTGGTTGTCGAGTTGTTTAGTTTGAGTTGTTTCGTTTGATCTGGTTTGTTTGCTTGTCGAGTTGTTTAGTTTGGGTCTGTATGAAAATGTATCTGGTTTACAACTCTTGTGTGGTTTGAATAAAATGTTTGCCTTCGTGTTTGAAGCTAAGCGTGTGGTGTTTCGGATTCCTTTATAAACTGCTTAGGTTCTTACTGTGGACGTTTTTTTAGATTAATAATTACAATCTTGAGTGTTTGGATAGAAGTTTACGATTTCTAGTGGTAAAGCAACAACAACAACAACAATAACACAACACAACAAACAACATTTTATTAAACAACAACAACAATAACACAACAAACAACAACAATAACACAAGAAACAACAAACAACAAGAATAACACAAGAAACAACAAACAACAACAACAACAGCAACATCAACAACAACAACAACATTACATACGAAGATTTTCCATGTCACCTAACAGGTCACGTAGTATTGCATCCGATTGACATGCGTGGTCATTGTTGTCGGGATTCGTTGCCATTGCAAGTCTTGCCTCGAGCAACCTGACTTTTGTCTCTAACACCTATTTTTGTGCCTCCAGCATATTTATCCTAAGATCTTTTTAATGGCAGTTTGTGCACCCAGAACCGTGAGATGTTGAAGCAGAATATATTACTTGTAATTGTTCATCAAATTCAGTCTTCCACATAAAATATCCACATCCATGACCTTTCTCTCTTGGCTTCGAAAGAGGACATGCATAATACTCCAATCCAAATGTATCTTTTTGATGTGACGTTCTTTTTTTTATATTTCCTACTCCACAAGTACACATAAAAGGATTATATCGCTGCATTCTGGTTGACAGTGTGTGTTTGTAGTTGTGTGTGGTAGAATCATGATCGGGGTGGCCCGATCTACAAGTTGAGTTGATAAAAGGTGGTGGCCAGAAAAAGATTCCGGCGGCCGGAAACTGTTGGTGTCGCCAGAAAATGGAAACTGCTAGAGAGAGAGATATATAGTGAGATGAGTGTGTGTGTGAGATGTTATGGGTTAGATGAGTGTGTGTGAGTTTATATTGTGAGTTGATAAAAGTTGTTAGGTGGGAAAATATCTCGTGTATAACCCTATCATCTCGACTCATTCGTTTAACATCTCGTGCATAACCGTATCATCTTGAATCATTCGTTTAACATCTCGTGCATAACCGTATCATCTTGACTCATTCGTTTAACATCTCGTGTATATATAACCATATCATCTCGACTCATTCGTTTAACATCTCGTGTATAACCATATCATCTCGACTCATTCATTTAACATCTCGTGTATAACCCTATCATCTCGACTCATTCGTTTAACATCTCGTGTATAACCCTATCATCTCGACTCATTCGTTTAACATCTCGTGCATAACCGTATCATCTTGACTCATTCGTTTAACATCTTGTGTATAACCATATCATCTCGACTCATTCGTTTAACATCTCGTGTATAACCTTATCATCTCGACTCATTCGTTTAACATCTCGTGCATAACCGTATCATCTCGAATCAGTCGTTTAACATCTCGTGCATAACCGTATCATCTCGACTCATTCGTTTAACATCTCGTGGATAACCATATCATCTCGACTCATTCGTTTAACATCTCGTGCATAACCATATCATCTCGACTCATTCGTTTAACATCTCGTGTATAACCCTATCATCTCGACTCATTCGTTTAACATCTCGTGCATAACCATATCATCTCGACTCATTCGTTTAACATCTCGTGTATAACCATATCATCTCGACTCATTTGTTTAACATCTCGTATATAACCATATCATCTCGACCCATTCGTTTAACATCTCGTGCATAACCGTATCATCTCGACTCATTCGTTTAACATCTCGTTTATAACCCTATCATCTCGAATCATTCGGTTAACATCTCGTGTATAACCCTATTATCTCGACTCATTCGTTTAAATTAATTATAAATGATTTAAGTTAATTAAAATTATTTAAAAATAATTTTAAATGATTTAAATTAATTATAAATTATTTTACTTAATTAAAATGACTTAAAGATAATTTTAAATGTTTTGGTGCTCACTTTTAGCGGGCACATGTTCCCGCTGAAAATATGATTTGTCATTTAGAAAACTTTTGGCGGGGACTTGTCCCCACTAAAAGATTTCACCAATAATTTTGTTTTTCCCTCTATGCATTTACTTTACCCCGCCAAAACTTTTGTCGAATAATGAAAACTTTTAGCGGGGACAGGTCCCCGCCAAAAGATTTGCTAAAAGACAAAAGCACACTTTCAGCGGGGACATGTCTCCGCTAAAAGTAAACGCAATAACACACTCAATTATTAGCAGAATTGGATCTAACAGTACACTTAGAAAGAAAAAAAAAACCACTTCATCGTTGAGACCACAGACGACCACAACACCACCATCTACACTACCACCACAGCACCACCATCTCCACCACCACCACAGCACCACCATCTCCCCCACAGCACCAACACTCGCACCACTATGCACGATGCATCTCCTAAACCCCTCTCCTTGTTTGATTCTCTCTATTCTCATCTCCTTTCTTACTCTCCTTGTTTAATACCAAGACCCAGGTTAATTTTTTTTTTCAATTTTTGTTAATTTTGTTAATTGTTGTTAATTTGTGTGAATTTTTGTTAATTGTGTTAATTTGTGTTAAATGTATTATGTTTTTGAATTTTATTAATTTTTTTTTATTTTTTTCCTTTGGAGACCACATCAGCCAAGACCACAGTTGAGTCAAGACTAAGCCGGGACCTGTCGAGACCACAGACGAGAGCCCACCAAAAGGTATACATTTTTTTTTTTTCTTTTTTTTTTTTTTTTTTTTTTTTTTTTTGTGTGTTTATGTTTCTACCGGGAACATGTCGCCGCCAAAAGTTTATACTCAGTAATTTATGTTTATGTATTTTTTTTAGCCCCTTGAATTGATGTTTTGGAACACGACACACCATGGGATGTGCTCGTGATGTGTACCACGACACAAGTAGTGTCGTGGGGACTTGGTATTAGGTTAACGACAACGCCAACGGGCTGTTTTGGCAGTGGCGGATGGCTTATTTGGCTTATGGCTTATGGCTTATGGCTTATGTTTCATAAGATCACTAATTTGCAGCCCCATTATATAAGCCAAAAAAGTTTTAAAATAAGCACAAAATGTGAGCTTATGAAACATAAGTCAAAAACCATAAGCCATAAGCCAAATAAGCCATCCGCCACTGCTAAAACAGCCCCGACTTATGGCTTATACGGTTTTCGGCTTATGTTTCATAAGCTCACAGTTTGTGGCTTATTTTGTAACTTTTTCTGCTTATATAAGCTTATAAGCCACAAAAAAGTGAGCTACAAAAAAGTGAGCTAATGAAACATAAGCCGAAAACCATATAAGCCATAAGTCGGGGCTGTTTCGGTTTATATAGCGGGGCTTATGGCTTATGGCTTATATGGTTTTCGGCTTATGTTTCATTAGCTCACTTTTTTGTGGCTTATTTTGTAACTTTTTGACTTATGAAACATAAGCCACAAACTGTGAGCTTATGAAACATAAGCCGAAAACCATATAAGCCATAAGCCGGGGCTGTTTCGGCTTATATAGCGGGGCTTATGGCGAAACAGGTTGAGGTCTCAGGTTCGACCCCTGCCTCTCCCTTTTTTGCAAAGCAATTTTTTTTTTCAATTTTTTTTTACAACTTGATACAACATATGAAAATAAGCAAATTATTAAACTACAACTCTTTATGATACTTAACCAATAAGCAGATAATAAGATGAAGTAATAAGCAGTTTACCTATAAGCTTGAAAATGAGATTTTTGTAAACTAAAAAGCTATCTAAATGATCCACTAAGCTAAAATGGAGTGAGATAAAGCTAAAACTAACTGAGATTAACACAAATAAGCTAAATCAAACAACAAAACAAACTGAAATAAGCTAATGATCATAAATAAGCAAATCCAAGTACCACAGACCAAGGCAGGCCACACAGGCCAAAAGGAAGTAACTTGCAGCCCTTTGTGGGGCCCACAAGTGTGATCAGGGGTCTAAGGTGAGGGTAGAATCAATAAGTTGACCTGAAGGGCTTATGAATAAGCCAAGATTCAGTGCTTATGGCTCACTAATGAGCTTATGGCAAGCTTATGAAGTTGGGTAACTTGTACTGAGTAATCAGTATGCTGAGGGTGATGGGGGTAACTTGGTGGGTTGATTAAGCTAGGGCAAGGGTTCACAGATTCAAAATAAGCATTGGTTTGTTGAGTTCTATTTATAAGCTACCTAAAAAACCAATTTTGAGGTCTGGGTCCCACTAAATAAGCCAGAATGAGCTTATGAAACTTGGTTTAAAACCTTGGTGCAGGGGAGGTTAGTCACCCTGCAGCCTCAATTAAGCACATCAATAAGCCATACAAAAAATCCTAAAAATAAGCAAATGGTAGATTTCAAAAGTCAAGCTGGAGAATTTCACTCTCCAAAAATTCCAAAGGCTAAAGATAAAGGATTAAATCATGAAAAATCTTACAACTTTTGGATTTCTGCCACACCTATGAATTTTGACTTTTAGAAAGTTTAAGCTATGATGACTTATTTGAGATTCTAATGATCACTACTTAACTTAAATGTTGTACTAAGCTATTGTGCAACTGTTTTTAACTATCTAAACTATTTATGCAAAGATTAAATAAATACTTTGATGGTTTCCCATGATTGTGTCTATATCAGTCCATAAAGTGCAGCTCCATGACGTATATATTTAAAATGTGGCGAAACAAGTTGAGCTTAAATAAGGTTTCCCATGATTGGTGTTTCCAGTGGATGTATTTATAAGGTTGTCAATGACCACATTCAATCGAACATGGATTGTTCAACTTTTTTAGCTTATGGACTTCAATAAGCTATAGTAAGCTCATAAGCAGGGACGGATGTAGATATGGGCAAACATGGATTGTTTTGATGAAATACCACTTTTTTTTTCTTTCTTTCCTTTTTTATTTATTTATTTATTTATTTATTTATTGAACTTGTGTGTTTTCATTTATTTAGCATTGTGTTACATTTACAGTCTAGTAAATCACTTTAGTCCTAGTAGCTATATTGTTAGTGACCATATTTGTAGCTCGTTTAACTGTTTATATATAAGCTTGAATAAGACCCATTGGCCTGCTAGTTGCCCTGCTCCATCAGTTAGCGTAGTTTGGCTTAGAAGCTTGTTTAGTTTAATTTGGCTCTCAATAAGCCACATTAGTACAGTCGAGACAAAGCCGTTTAACTGTTTACTATTAAGTTTGCTAGTTTTCTAATATTTGTTAATTTTTTTTGGTACAGTCGACACAAAGCCGAAGACCGAGCCGAGACAAAGCTGAAGACCAAGCCGAGACCACAGCCGAGTCCAACTGTGAACCACAGCTACGACCACAGCCGATTCCATCCGGGACCACAGTATGTTTTTACAGTTTGCTAGGATTAGAGTTAGTGAATTGGGTGGGGGGGACTGATTTAGGCTGAACTGATTTATTTTGGTGCGGGTTGAGACGGGTCAAATCAGGTTGAACTAATGTGGGTAATATTTTGGGCTTAATGGTATTGGGCTGCAAACAGTTGGATGGGGGGGAGGAGAGGGGGGTTTAGCTTCATGGTATTGGGCTACGAGTGGAGTAGCTTCATGGTATTGGGCTGCAAACAGTTGGATGGGGGGGGGGGGGGGAGGGGAGGGGGTTTTAGCTTCATGGTATTGGGCTACAAGTGGAGTAGCTTCATGGTATTGGGCTGCAAGTCCATTTTATTTACTAAACCATTGTCAACAAGCATACATTTGTTAATTTTTATTAATAATTTTGATTTTTTTTTTCATGTCTTGATCAGCCGAGAGCCAAGACTAGCCGAGATCCGAGTGCCGAGACCACCTAGCCAACTGCCAAGACGATAAAAGGTACGTTTGGTTTATGCTGTATCAGCAGGGGTGTTTGGTTTATGCTGCTAGGGTGTTTAGTGTCGGCTTATATCAGCAGGGGTGTTTGTTTAGGCTTATATCAGCAGGGGTGTTTGGTTTAGTCTGCTAGGGTGTTTGGTTTATGCTGTATCAGCAGGGGTGTTTGTTTAGGCTTATATCAGCAGGGGTGTTTGGTTAGGCTTATATCAGCAGGGGTGTTTGGTTTATGCTGCTAGGGTGTTTGGTTTATATCAGCAGGGGTGTTAGGTTTATTCTTTAAATTTGTTAATTTTTTGTTAACTTTTGCAATGTGTTTTATGATTGTTATTTTGTTTTACAATTTGATAATTATGAGCTTATAAAAGCTTATACGTGGGCTTATCTATTTGATTTCGGCTTATATTTCATAAGCTTAAATTTTCCAACTTATTTGGAGATTTGTGGGCTTATATTAGTATATTATGATATAATAAACTTATATAAGCCGGAAAATTAAGTCTTGTGATATATAAACCGAAAATCAAATAAGCTCATAAGCTACAAATAAGATTAAATAAATAAGCTCATATTATTGTATGGTATTTGATTGTGTTAGACTATTGTAAATGATTTTAGGGTTTAGGACTTTAGTGATTAATTTTGGAAAGTCCCTGTCCAAAGTTAATCATCCCATAGAAAACCCGTCCGAAATTAATTTCGAAAAGTCCCCTGTTTGGAACTGCTTTTTGAATGTTTTGTCTCATTTAGGATATGAATGTGTATAATTGATTTACTATTTGTGAAAATTTCAACAGTGTTTCCCCTTTACTCCTACGAATATGTCTTTAATGCACATATTTAGGGAGTTGAGGGGAAATGCTGCCGAAATTTTCTCAAATAGTAAATTCAGTTATACGCATTCATATATGAGACGAAACATTCAAAGAGTGGGTTAGGATTGCCTTCCATAGTTGGATTAGGTGAACAAAACGCACAACTCGTAATTCCATCATTAAAACGCACAACTTGTGAACATGTTTAATTCTATATAATTATTTGTTGCATCATTAAAACGCAGTTATGCCAATTGATAAGAGTTGGGTCTCATTACCTCGTACTAGCCTCGATTTTTTAAAAGGTCTTAAAGCTTTTTGCGCGTATGCGAAGGACTTTGTGAATATTGATGGGAATGTACGTTGTCCATGTGCTCGTTGTTATAACAATGGTTGGATAAAGTACGAAGACTTGTTTGATCACATACACTCAAATGGTTGGGACCAAAGTTATACGAAATGGTATAATCATGGTGAACCGGATACCCGAACATTGGTACCCAACACGAATCATCCCGGGACGAGTGACATGGCTGATTTCCTTCATGATATGTATCCGAATGAGCCAACTCAAGAAAATATTGGTGAGACAAGTAACGAGCCAACTCAAGCAACAACACTTCCTCAATGTAACGAGTTTGAAGCGTTACTTGCCACTGCTAACGACCCACTATACCCGGGCTGTACATGGATGTCTTCATTGGACTTTATGGCAAAGTTTACGAACATTAAGGTCAAAGGTAAAATGAGTGACACCACGTTTAATGAAACACTAAAATTTCTACGTGACTGCTTCCCGCCCGTTCTAGGATACAAAATCCCACCGTCATACTATGAAATAAAGAAAACATATAAAATGACCGGGTTAGGATACGAATCCATACATGCTTGTGTAAATGCTTGTTTTTTTTATATCGGGGGTGGGTAACGAAGATTTGCAGAATTGTCCCATCTGCGATGCTAGTAGATGGAAAGACAAGAACACACTGGGGAAGAAAGTTCCTAACAAGGTGTTGCGTTACTTTACTATCATTCCTAGACTACAACGTTTGTACAAGTCTAAACACACTGCAAAACATATGACTTGGCATGCTTCTGGGCAGTCTACGGAGAATGGTAAGATGCAACACCCGGTTGATGGTGAAGCATGGAAGAAATTTGATATCGAGTATAAGAAAGAATTTGCTTATGAAAAAAGAAACGTCCGATTAGGGTTGGCTGCTGATGGTTTCAATCCGTACGGCAACCTTAGTCAGTCTTACAGTATGTGGCCGGTAATATTAACAACATACAATATGCCTCCTTGGATATGTATGAGAGAGACTTCTCTTATGTTGACGTTGTTAATTCCGGGCCCTAAATCACCCGGGAAGGACATAGATATTTACTTGAGGCCTTTGATTGAAGACCTTAAGACTTTATGGAAAGATGGGGTTATGACTACGGACGCTGTTACAGGCGAAGAATTCTGTATGAAAGCAGCACTTTTATGGGCTATCAATGACTTTCCCGCTCGAAGTAGTTTGTCTGGGTGGAGTGGGCAAGGTTACAAGGCATGTCCGACCTGTAATATAGAGACTTCATCTATGCGCGTGTTAAGCAAAACCGCTTATGTTGGTCACAGAAGATTCTTAAAATCCAACAACAGATGGCGGAAGAACAGAAAGGCATTCTATACTCAGCTCAATGATAGACCACCTCCTAAAAAATATACCAGTCATGACATCTTGACTCAACTTGGGAGATTGCCTATACGTATCCCGGGAAAACATCCAAGTTTTGGGGGTGCGAAGAAAAAACGTGATCCTGACCGCATTTTGAATTGGACCAAAGTATCTATTTTCTACGAGCTAAAGTATTGGTCTTTTCTTACACTAAAACACAATTTAGATGTCATGCATATCGAAAGAAATGTGTGTGAAAGTGTGTTGGGTACTTTGTTAATGAATGACAAATCAAAAGACACCAACAAGGCAAGACAAGACTTACAAAATTTGAATATTCGTAATGCTTTGTGGCTCGTCAACAAAGGCGGTGGGAAGTGCTCTAAGCCTCATCCCACGTACTCTTTCACAACTTAAGAAAGAAAACTTTTTTGTCAATTCATCAAAGGTACGCGTTTTATTTCAGAATTTATTTGTTCCAATTCAATTCGTGTATTCATTTCGACAACTTATTCTAATATCATGATTTTTTCCCAATTTATCAAAGGTGTTAAACTACCCGATGGGTTCGGATCTAACTTCAAGCATAAAGTGACAGACAGTGATAACAATATAACAGGCTTGAAGGCTCATGATTGCCATATAATGATGCAGCGGTTACTTCCTGCTGGACTTCAAAATTACTTGAAGGACCAAACCACCGCAACACCAATAATCGAGCTTTGTTCATTCTTCAAACAAATATGCGCTCGAACTTTGATGGTGGATGACATCTTGAAAGCTAAAGAACAGCTTATCAATATTTTGTGCAGTTTCGAGCAAATCTATCCTCCAGCTTTTTTTGACATTATGATTCACTTGGTTATTCATCTACCCGAGGAGGCTATTCAAGGCGGGCCTGTTTACATGAGGTGGATGTATCCATTTGAAAGGTACATGAAAAAGCTCAAAAATTATGTCAGAAATAAAGCTAAGCCTGAAGGATCAATAGCGGAGGGTTATATTGCTGATGAAGCATTAACTTTCTGTTCGCATTATTTTCGGGGTGTTGAGACGAGATTTAATCGTCCTGACCGGAATGAGGACGGTCCAAGCCCAACAAGTCGATTTCAAGTGTTTCGATCAGCCTGTAAACTGAATGGTAAACAATCATTAATTCGGCTTGAACCGGACGCAATGCAGAAAGTAGTATGGTATGTACTACACAACAGTCATGAAATCGACCCGTACACGAACGAGTACAAGAGGTACATGTTTTATTTCAAAATTTTGTTTTACGTAAGTTATTATTCGACGACTTATTCTAATATCATGAACATTTACAGGGAATTTCCTGGCAATGACATACAAGAAGGATTTCCTCACTGGTTTGGGAACAAGGTAGACTTGTTGTATGTAAAACCCTGTAAAAATAACGACTATTACTCATCTATATCTATTCTTAACTTTTTTTTCTTAGATTCGTGAATTGAAAGTAAAGGACGACCTAAGTTGTACTTCCGAGTTGTTCGCTTTGGATTGTGGACCATCATGTGCTGCATTCTCAGCCGACTCTTGCACAGTGAACGGTGTGAAGTTTATCGTACACGACCGTGATTTACGTCGTTCAACCCAAAACAGCGGAATTTCAACTCTTAATCCTAGCGGAGGAATGTATTATGGCCAGCTTGAAGAAATTATCGAGCTTGAATATATTCCGTTCAAGGTTGTGTTGTTCAAAGTTAAATGGTTCGACACTAATTACAATGGTCGTATAAAACGTTGTACCTATAGAAACAGCATTACACAAATTATGACAGATCATGTATCGTTTGAAAGTGAACCATACATTCTTGCAACACAAGCAACACAAGTCTTTTACCTTGATTTCCCGGGTAAACGTGGTAATGTCAAGGCCGTCCAAGATTCTTATCATCGAAAGATTTGGAACCCGGATATCATCGTGGTAGAAGACAGTCAGGATGTTGTACATGACAACACATCATCACATGTCACACTCTCTGCTGAGTTGGATACGTTGAATTATGACACCATAAATAGAGATGTTGAGCCAGCGGAAGTTGAGGCACCACCACAACCAATTATCACTTATGTCGACGACGACGAAGATAATATTGATTATGATGACCACGTTCCTCATGATTTAGCATCTAATGGTGAAGATTACGTCGATCGTGAAGATGAAGCTGACACTAATAATGAGGGTTTTTATCTTAGTGATGAGGGAGATTGGTCTCAAATTGTAATTTGTTAAATGACACTTATTTGAATGAAATTGTTATTGAGTGGTTAAATGTGTTTATTTATTTATTATTATTATTATTTTATTTTTTTGTATAAATTGTTATTTATTTCAATGTGTGTGTATATGCGTATATGTGTTTCTTCACTAATTATATTTTCTTGTACTAGTACATTTGCAGATGGCAGATGTTGTTGCTAGGAGCCACGGTGGCGATGGAGGCAATGAGCCACCCCGTGGTCCGACGAGGATAGACAGTGATTGTCAGAGTAAGAATTTCTAGATTATTTTAATTAAACTTGATTATTATTTGAAATTGATAACTTGTTATTTTATATCATCATCACTTGAATTTGGTTACTTGTAGGATCTAAATCCAGACCTCCCAAGCCCAATGCCAAAATTGGGAAAGGCGGGAAGTCGGTGCGTGGTCCCACAAAGAACACGCGGCTCCGCAATGAGAGGAAAGAGACTGGTCGTCTGGTATCGATCAGATTCCGGAAGAACGACAAAGGGATGTGGGAGCATGTGGGCGACCACGCGAAGTGGTTCTACAACTTGGTCGGGGAATTGTTACGGCAATCAATTCCTATGCATTACAAATCCTAGTCGGCTGTTCCTGCTACCGCGAAGGCCCACATCGACGACCAGCTACACGTAAGTTTTTTTTTTTTTTTTTTTTTTTTTTTTTATCTTTTATTTTTTTAATTATTGTGTTTGTTTATTTTAACTTTGCTATTTATTTAAATTTGATTGTTTATTTAAATTTGAATATTTAGTTTAATTATATTTTATTACAGCATTATTTTGATCTCGACGAGCACCTTGCTAGTGCTGATGGAGAGGATATTGTCAAGAGTATCGAATATTATCTCCAAAAGCGATACGACGACAACAAGTGGCGGCACAAAAAGATAAATTTTACTGAGCAAGGTGGGATGGAGAAGCTGGAGGAGATCAAGGCAAAACGCCCGGAGAACATGTCGGAGTCGGATTGGGAACAATATGTAAATTTCTGGATCCACACTTTATTATTATTATTATTATTATTATTATTATTATTATTATTATTATTATTATTATTTCTATTATTATTATTCTTATTGTTAATAATAATAATAATAATAATAATAATAATAATAATAATAATAATAATAATAATAATAATAATTCATTTATATAACATTTTTTATTATTTATAATACTCAGGTTAAGCACTAGTCGAACCCGGATAATTTGAAGAGAGGGGAGACCAACATGCAGAACCGGCTCGCCAATCCGACTGCCAGCCTTCATGGGTGACTCCTCCAAAACCAACCAGTCAACCCAAGGCTGTCAAGATCGCGATCCCACGCAGGATCGTTTTTGTCTTTGCAAGATCGGGATCGTAAGATCGGATCGCGATCCTACGATCCTACCAATTTGTCATATTTTGTAAACCAATGATATATGAGTCAAACTGTTTTACATTTTTACTCAACGTCAAAGATAAGTTCATATAATATCCTCTTGAAAATGACAAAATTTAAATTTCAAACACCAAAGTAATAATAAAACACAAAAAAGTAAAGTTTCAATCGTTACATTAATGATTTAGTGCAATAATATTACATAACATAGGTCCTAAATGTCTCAAAACATACGAGCCATCAACATGATTTCAAAAAAACAAACATTTCATAAGTGGCATTACAAAACATACCATTTGATTAGTTTAATCACAGTGAAGTAAAATAAATTAAACTATTGAACACTTTTTAGACTCTAATCTATTTAGAAAAGTAGAAAACTATGCATAAACTATAATCTATTTAGAAAATGAAACAATAGTGGTTTACTCATTAAACATTAGTAAAACACACGTTTGTTTTTTTGGCCTAAGCAAGTGGGATGGACTTAAAAGATTAATAAAAAAAAAAAAAAAAAAAAAAAAAAAAAAAAAGTGAACTCGGATCGCGTGTCGATCCTACGATCTTACGTGCGATCCTACGATCCTACTTACGATCCTACCTCAGATGCGATCCTACCACGATCCTACACGATTTTGACTGGTGTGCACGTAAGATCGTACGATCTTACGTGTAAACTCGCGAGTTTGATAGCCTTGAGTCAACCGGGTGCAGTTGATAGGCCCACCTAGGAGAAAGTGCAAGTTTATATTGACCGTGGAAATATAGGGAAATCCCCGGGTCGTTAAGTCCCAACGAGATTGAAATTGTATTTTTGAACGATTAGGGGAATGAGTGGTACTGAGGACAGTAACCAAAATGATTGGGGAATGATTATACTACTGATTACTTGGTATTTGGATAATACGAAATGATATAAACAATAACAGAGATACACACAAAAGCATAAATTAGAAAATCAGATAACAGACAGAGAAAAGTGGGTTTTATCAAATTACAAAGTATAGGGGGTACAATTGAAACTTTAAACTTAAAATTAAAAGAAAATTTAAAATGATAATAAAATTATGAAATTGATTATTTTAATATTTAATTACTATTTAATTAATTAAAACTATTTAATAAGTAAATTTAACCTAAGTTAAATTAACTAAAAATTATAAAGATTACAATTTAAACTAAAAACTTGCAAAAATAATTTCTAAACCTTAAAAAGAACTTGAAGAAAGTATAAAAAATAAAAATAAATATTTTTGTCTTTTTATGACTATTTTATTAATTAAAATCTATTTATCTTAATTAAACTAATTAAACTATTTTAAATTACTATTAATACCTAAATGACTTAGAAAATTATAGAAAACTTTATAAAACTAATTAACCATTACAGGAATCCTAAAAAATTATAAAAACTTCTAAAAATTATATTTTAGGCTATTTTACTAATTAATTACCTTTTAATTAACTTAAATCTAATTTAAATAAATAAAATAAGAAAAATGGAAAATGAACAGTAGAAACTAAAAATATATTTTCTAAAAGTCTTAAATAATTTATAAAACTTATAAAAAGTATAAAAACCTACTGTTGTTACTAAAAATTTAAGATAACTAATTAATAACTAATATTACCTAATTAATTATTTAAAATACTTTTAAATCTAATAATTAGTAAACTATTTAGGAAAAATCTAAGAAAATTATTTTAAATACGTAAATAGAGTAGGAAATTAAGAAAATTATAAAAATGGACAAGTGCTTATTAATAAGCTGAAAGGAAAATTAAATAGATAATTTCTATTAAATAGAAGCTATCACTATAATTAAGTTTGGATTTTTCTGGTTTTTCTTTTATAGAACTAATAAAATATTTAAATAATGAAACTTTTACAAAAACAACTAATTTAGAAACCAAGAATAAGCAATGTGAGTGCTTATTACCCTAGATAGTTGACTAAGTTTGACCACACAAAGAAATAAGCTTAAATGGAGTTATGTGGGGTCCACACTGGTATATTCTGGTTCCTATAAGTTACTTGAACTTGTTTGAGCAAGTTTTAGCCAAATAAGCAATAAGAATAAGCTACAAGACCACAATAAGTAATTCAAAACTTAGTTTCTGAGACAGAAATGGGACAGAGTTTTGAGGTTGATTTAGGTGGGGTCCACTGATGCACAGGTCAAACAAATGGTCAACTCTTGAACCCTGGTAGGAGGGGGGTTGTAAGAACTAAGATTTGGAGTGTGGGACCCACTGGGGTAGCCACAAACAACCACCAAAGTGGTGGTGATATGGTATGCTGTGTAGCAGGGCAAAGCCCTTTCCCTGCAGGTGTGTTCATGGGGCAAAAAGGTCTACTAGAAAAAATTATAAAAATCAAACAATGGCATGAATCTATAGTCCTACTGGTAGACAACACTCACAACAAGTTTCAAAGCCTAAGATTGAACACAAAATTCTAGTTAAATCATGCCATTTTGAGGATTTCTGAGGTAATATGAATTTGACTTTTTAAGATTATGATCTAAGTTGACTTTAATGAGATTACAGCTGATCCTATTTATCAAATATGATGTAATAAGCCTAAATGAAACTAAATTAAGCAAGTACAAACACTTATGATCTGATTTGCAAGTTTATGGATCCAAAATATCACCACAGTTAACTGTGGTGATGAATTGTTTGTGATTTTTGACTTTTATCAAATGGGACTTGAATATTTTTGTTGTTCTGAGCTAATATTACCTAAGATGACTTGTATAAACTAGAAACAACAACAATAAAGCACTGGATCACCTAGGATTATCTTGATCCAAACACACCTTATACCTAGACTGTTTTATGATTTAAGAGATAAATGGCTTAAAGAGCTTATGCAACTGATTCGGATCAACTTATTATGGTGTATTAAGCTAAAATGAGCACTGAAACACAGAACTTAACATCAATTAACCAAGGTTAACAAGTATACTAATTTTGACAGTAAAAATGGAATTCAAAGAAACCATAATTTCTATTGAACAAGCTATGTATTTTAAGCAATAATATTATTAAATACCACTAAGTAAACACAGAAAAGTTGAATAAGCAGTAATTAAGCAAAGCTACAGTAAGATTTGGGAAATGAGTTTTTTAGAACTTACAAGATGCATTCCTGCTCAAACCATGAACCAAGAACAATCCTAATTCCTCCCTGAGGATCTAAACCCAAATCCAAAGCTTCCTTATGCTTCCAAATCACTTCAGAATCCCAGAAATCAAATCCAAATCCCACAGTTGACTTTCATTGACCAATTTTGTATTTTTGGAATTTTTTTAAACTATACTGAATTATAAGTTACTAGAAGCTTTATTGAGCTTATTAGGAGCTTATATGAGCTTATGAGTCCACAGTAACATCAACTAAGAACAATATTATGTAATTTTGAGATTTTTGAAATTGGAAATTGCATAAACTGGATTAATACATAAACTTTGAAATTTATTGCTAAAAGAAGTTCACAATGCACTTGAGAACACTGGAAATTACACTTGAAAGCTTAAGTTACACTGGAATTAAAAACTTACTTAATTCGACATACATTTATATAAAAAAAAAACTATATAGCTTCTCTTCTGCTTCTCTTCCTTTTATAGGCTCAAATTAGGGTTCCTTGTGAGTCTCTGAGCATATCCCACTTTGAATCTTGACCCTCCAATCTCTGAAATGATTCTAGCCGTTTAAACTGAATTTGGCGCCAAAAGTCTCCACGTTTACTTGGGGCCAAAGTTCTGTAATTAAAGGTTTTTGGTAGGTTGTGGAGGTGTCAGGGGACAAAAGAGATAGTTTTAGGACAAGTTGGGGTGATATGGAAGAAAACAGAGGTCAAGGATGGTTTGGAGGGAAAATTGGTGGGAATAGCATTTATTGTTGATGTGGTTTGGTTGTGAGGGGAGAGTAGGGGATGAGGTGGAAGGGTGGTGAGGTGGTGGTAAAACCACCTGGTTTCAGGCTGGGGGTGAGGGTGGTGAACAGTGTTGGCGGTTTGGGGAAGTCAAACGGGGTCAAACACCCGTTTATATTATTAAGGGTGTGGGCCGAGGGTGGATTGGTGTCACACCCTCGCCGAAGGCGGAAACACGAGGTGCAACGAATCATTATACATTGCCAAAGAGAAATAGAACAATACCATAATTTACATTAAAGGAAAAGTATATCATTACAACATTGTTATAGCCGACCTTGGCAATTTAAAACATAAAGTTTGGTTTCCAAAAGATAGCATTTTAGTACATAATGATCCGTAGTGACATGTGAAAACTTCATTATTCAAAGACCTTGAAGAAAAGCTTACTGACGATCACCTGAAATGCATGAGAGAAAACGGGTCAACTATTGAAATAGTTGGTGAGCACACACGTTTTATATAATATGAGAAACCATTAGAGAAAGTTCACAAGCCAAAGGCGTTGTCAAATATTATGTCTTGTAGTCAAGCACCCGCGGTCATAATAAGTCACAATATAAGCACCACATATATAATAATGTATGCCATGCAAAGCCCCTAATTAAATAATATGCGTTCCGTAACATAGTGGACGAGAGGTTTGCCGACCTCTAATAGCGCTATCCATACTACTAATAGGTGTCGAACAATGCGAATGTACAAACAGTACATCATACAACTATTATATACGATTAGGAATGCTCCAAACGTGGGAGACTTAGCACGCTCCACCAATAAGGTGAGACTTTAGGTCAAGAATGCTCCACCAATAAGGTGAGACTTTGCATGCTCCACCAAAAATGGCGAGACTTTAGGGTTAAGAATGCTCCACCAAAAATGACGAGACTTTAGGTCATAGTACGTATGGTACATTAAGTTCAAAAGTTCAAGTCAAGTTCAAGAGTTCAAAACAAGTTATAAGGTCAAGACAAGTCAAAAGAGTTCATAATAATCAAAGGGTTCAAAACAATGTTCAAAGAGTTCAAGTAATAATTCATGCATCCACCCTAAAGCGATTAAAATATTTAGAAAAAGGGGTTCGTGAATACTCACCTTATTCAACAGATACAAAAGGCTAGTGATTGAACAGAAATAGGCTTGATTCCCTAACAGCAACCTAATATGAATGAAGTGTTTCCAATGTAAGAAATGAAACAATGTTACACATGCGTATACGTACGTTATCAATACCACTTGTAGTTTTTGAAAATAACGTTTATCGTTTAGTGTTTTATTAGTAAATATAACGTTTTCGGCGTAGTTTAACCTTGTTCTAACTTTAGAAAAATATGTCCAAACGGCTTCACAAAACTAGTCGTGAAATATAGTACGTTAAGTGTTAATGTTCAAGCTCGGCGTTTTTGAAAACCTTGTAATAATGTCTAGATGTAGTCTTGTTTAACTTTTGATTGTACGTGCCTCGAACGATAAGAAATATAGCTCCAAATGTTGTTACTTGAAAAATATAATGTTTAACACTTAGAAAATTCAATTATAGCAAAGCTGCCAAAAATATATATATTTCGTCAAAGTTCAAATGCTTGTATCTTCTTCGTTTTAAGCTTGTTTTCTACGTTCTTTATATCCCTAGAATCGTGGGACAACATACTAATATATTTTTGATAAGTCGGGACGGCTAGATTACGGCTAATGCTTCAGATTTGCCATTGAAAAACGTGGGACAGCAAGTAATTTTCTGAAAATATAGTTTTCGTCGCTAACATAAAAACATCGTATCTTCTTCGTCGTAAATGATCTTTTAGCAATTCCAGCGGCTACGGTTTCGTTTTTGAAAGTATTTCCGGAATATGAAAACCAAAAATTCGCCACAGCCCCTGGATTTTCTGGATTTGGCAAAAATGGACAGTAGCTTTTTAAAGTTGTCAAAAATTACTTTTCTAGTTTCAAATCCTTGTCAAATCTCTTCAAAACACCACAAGACTAATCTAATCTTACCATATACCTTCTTAGGGTATCATGGGTTCCTAGTACTCATAAAATTTGTAGGATAGCAAGGGGATGATCATAGGATTATTATAAATTAATGAAAACCATATATACTTGAAAAGTGGTATCTTTAACATATATACTTGCATGTATACTAAAATAAATTGAGAACCCATCATGTTATCATTAAAATGAAAGTATTAGATGATGAAAAACATTACTTGAAACTTACTTGATGATGATGGAGTGATTTGTAGCAAAATAGAAAGTTAATCCTAATGGTTTATATTTCAAAACCTAGAAATCTAAAACAAATGAAACAAGAATAACATTTGATCTTAAAAAAAATTCCATGGTTCTTCCTTGTTGTTGTTATTGCCGTGGATCACCAAGAGAGAAAGAGAGAATTTGTTGTGTAAAAATGTGAAAAATAAGCTAGTGATTTTCTATATATAGTCCAAGGGCAATTTGGTAATTTTGATGCAAGGGTATTATGGTAATTTCAATGGATAATGATAATATCTAGATATTATTTAGATATTTTAGTAAGCATTTTAGTTAGTAGTATCGGGTACATTGCTAATGCATAAAAATCGTAAAAACGTAAATCGTCGTAATTATAAGTTTTTAACGATACGTTAAATAAATAAATTCAAAACGTCGGGTAAATTAATAATATAACTTTTATATCATTATAACGAGTGTAAAAATATGTTAGGACCATAGTCGGGATTGTCGGATCAATTATTCAAAATAATAGCTCATAGGATAACGTTTATTAGATAGATAACCGTACGTATACAGAAATGATACAAACTCACGCATGAATGACAAACTTTCTCCGGGAGTGAATAGTGTTTCGTGAATAGTAAAATTTTTGAAAAACATCTCAATATCACAAACCGACTCCAAAAACGATGAATAGTGAAATGATGAATAGTGTTTGGTGAATAGTAAATTGTCGAAGTTTGGAAATAAATGAAGACGTGGAAAATTACGGGTTGTTACAATTGGGCCAAGAAAAAGGAAGGGTGGGCTGGGTATTGTGTTTGGATTGGATTAGGTTTAGTTTTGGGTTTTATAATAATAATAAGGTCCGGTTGGTTTGTGGTATTAAACAAGGACCAAATTTGTAATTTGGTGAAAATTGAGGATTCATTTTGCCACTTTCCCAAACTACTTCCAAGGACTAAACCTGCATTTAAACCATAACACAAGGACAAAAGATGTACTTTTTTCATTTTTTTAAAACCAGGGACATTTTCTGCCAATTCCTCAAACTCCAGGGACCAAACTGTAATTTTCTAAAATTTGAAGGGTTTAAGTTGTAATTTCCCAAAAGTTACCATAAGGACCAATTTTGTCATTTAAGAATAGTGCAAGGTTTATATTTCATATTTTTCCATTTTACAAACCTTAAGGACTATTTTTGACATTTTTGAAACTTGAGGGACTAAAGTTGTCATTTTGAAAATTTTAACTTTAAAGGACTATACTTGACAACTTATGAATCCCTAAGGACCCTTGATGATATTTTTCATGTTTTGATTTACCAGAGACTAGTTTTGACAACTTTTGAAACTTGAGGGACTGAAACTGCCAATTATGCAAACTTTGTACGTTTTTTTATCTGTTTTTGATTATTTTCCATTTGAAACATATAAAACACACTTCTAAGATATTTTCAGCATTTTGATGCATATTTGAATGTTTTTGGATGTTTTGGCAGTTTAGATTGGTATAAAATGATGAGTATTTAGACACTCATCAATGGGTCGCATTCGTTAGCTGTTATATGCGATAACTTCGTAAGACACTTTTTAATCATTTCATTTATATATGTAGTGTTTGGTGAGTCGTTATTAAGTTTATTTATAAACAGCTGAGAGAACCCACCGACGCTGTGGATGGTAGAGTCTTGATCGCGATGTACAGACACAACCATACGAGAGACGGCGTTTGGGAGTCTGCATTGTCCGAGACTAGATATGTAAGTATAATTTATTTCCATAAAACTCACCCACATTAATGCAAATATAATAAATCACGACTTATATATTACTTTGCTTATTTTTTTGTAAAACATAACCAGATGATACAGATGCGGACGGAGAGCACCTCCGGGGGGACAACCATGTCTGACCTCGATATTATGCGCCACGTGATCGGTGGCAAGCAGCGAGGTCATATTCCTGGCATAGGTCCAGTCTTACCCGGCGGTGGTCGTCAGACGACCCTCAGCGCCGCACGAGCTCGTGATCAAGCCTCCGCGTCCTCCCTGCACGAAACAGTCCAGAAGCAAACCCAGGAGATGTCCCAGAAAAGGACACTGATTGATATGTTGGTGGGGTGGGCTAAGACACAGCCGGGTTTCCCCGCTGAGCTAGCGACTCAGGTGACGACATCGGGATCCCAGGAGGCTTCACCATCACCAAGTGAGTCTACAGGTACCCCGGAGGAGGGGAGTGGGGCTAGTGGGGCTAGTGGGGGGACTCAGGAGTAGCGTATGGGTTGTTTGGGTTGATTTATATTTGTTTTGGGTTATGGACAAATGTTTGGATAGTTTCATGGATTATTATGTCTTTATGTAGTTTATGTGTTAGGATTCCCGCTACATTGTTCCCACGTATAGTTTTGTAGCGTATAGCGGATAGCTAGCTTATGTAGTGATCATGTGATAACGGTTTTTGAACCGTATTTTGCGAATTTGGATACAAACACATGATTATGTTAATTTTTAAGAAATTTGGATATTTATCATATTATGTTTGGCGAATTTGTGATTTGAGTGTCTTGTGGTGTTGTAATTAGGTTATATACATGTTCTTGATTTGTAGTGATAATGTAGATTTTTTCAGGAAAAAATCTGGAAAAAATCTGGAAATTACCCATTTTGCAGCAATTTGCTGCAAAATGGGTCAGGCACTTTTCGCGGGGACATGTCTCCGCCAAAAGGTTGCTACATTATTAGTGAGCACAACTTTCAGCGGGGACGTGTCCCCGCCAAAAATAAACACCATTTACTTGTAAAATACTTTCAGCGGGGAAGAGTTCCCGCAAAAAGATTGCACCATTTACTTGTAAAAATACTTTCAGCGGGGAAGAGTCCCCATCAAAAGGTTGTACCATTTACTTGTAAAATACTTTCAGCGAGGAAGTGTCCCCGCCAAAAATATGCACCATTTACTTTATAAAATACTTTCAGCGGGGACATGTCCCCGCCAAAAGTGTTGTCACGCTGGCAAGTTTGACCTGACCAAAATTGTCCACGCTGGCTGCGTGAGTCCCACGTGTCACCGCCAAAAGAGAGGTACGTCGCCGCCGAAAGTTTACGGCGAAGGGCTTTAACCGAGGCACTTTCGGCGGAGACATGTCCCCGCCGAAAGTGTTGGGCGGGGAAATGTCCCGGCTGAAAGCCAGGAAATTTCTTGTCCTAGAGTAATAGTAGTACTTTGTAAATGAAGATAATTTATTTGAAATTTGCGTGGAGACATTATTATGATTTAATGCAATTTTTTTTTTATCGGTCGTAATATTTAGTTTAGGAAAATATGAAATATCTCCAACAACATAGCATTAATTAATCGACTCGTATGCATCACCACACGATTAGGGATGGCAACGGGTCAGGTTCGGGGCAGGTTTTAGTGTACCCGTACTCATACCCGTTTATAATATCAATACCCGTATCCGCCCCATTTACCGCCGGATACCCAATTAATATAATCCATCGGTTTTTCGGGTTTTTTCGCGGGTTTCGGTTATCCCCAATTGAATAATATATGGACAAAATGACGGTATTAAGATTAAGTCACACACTAAAATTCATCGAAAAAACAAGGAAAACACCCTAATATATTATTTATTGTTAAAGTTAAAGAAAATGAATATCGCATCAAATGATTTAATGTTTTTTAATAATTCATGTACAAAATAAAATATACTCCCTCCGTCTCAATATAATTGTTCATATTTCTATTTTTGGATGTCTCAAAAAGATTGTCCACTTTACATATTTAGTAAAAACTAGAGAATATATTAGGGGAATATTCTCTTTGAGTGGTTGAGATTTAAAGAGGTCCCATTTTTATTAAACTTAGTGTTTTCTCACTCATGACAATAATTTTGAGACGGGGGGAGTATTATGTAATAGAGATACGTATATAAAAAAATATAATTGAAATAATTATATAATATATATATATATATATATATATATATATATATATATATATATATATATATATATATATATATATATATATATATATATATATTCTAGTTAAATATAATATCAATTAAGCGGATGTAGATATGGGTAAACGGATACGGGTACGGGTACGGGTAATCGGGCGGGTATTACCAGAACCCGTACCCGAACCCGTACCCGGCTAAAAAATTATATCAATACTCAAACCCACCAACCCGCCCCCGAACCCGACCCAACCGGTTCGGGTTTCGGTTTTCCCCGTAGGTTTCGAGTACTTTTGCCATCACTACACACGATACATATTTCCAATTGGTGTAATAATGTATTACTTGGTAACGAAAATAATGTTCATCACTACTCAACCATAAAAGAAGTTGCCATCACTGACTTAAAATCCCGCAAGACTAAAAACTACAAGAATAAAGTAGACCATGCAACAAATATATGAATCTAGATCTAAAAATATAGAACCTGAAAGTTATTTATGACACACAGATGACTTATGGGTAAAACTGTAAAACTATTAAAATTAGGGTTTAAGGGCTCCAAATTTTTAAAGCTTCAAATTTCCTAAAGCCCCGCATATATGGATATATAGCCGGTCACACATCTTCTTTGACGCTAGCTATATTAATTTTAAGGCCCTAGATTTACTATATCATATCTGCTAAAACAATTTGAGGTTTTGAGCCTAATCAACTCTGTAGTCGAGTTTTTCTAAAGTAGAATCAAGTCCATAAACATAAATGCAATGCAAATTATGTGTATTGCGTAATTTTTATTTATCATTGTTTACATATTTGTTCGTTTAAAATCTTCACAAACGAATATAAGCAACCACAAACATGGTTATATCTTAAACAACGAACACAGACACAAATGTCTATTCGTTTATGTGTTTGTATTAGGTTGTTTGTTCGGATAATCACAAACGATACACTCATACAAGCTCATTCATGTTCGTTTGTTCTTTGCACCGACACTCTTAGATTATCGGAATGACAAAGTCCCTTTTCTCTTTTTACTCATCTTTACTTTATATCACAATTTTTATTAACTCCTAATTCTTCATTTTTTTTATGTTTGTTTCATACTGACTTAACGAGATGCTCCAGTAATTATTTGAAAGACGTATGGAAAAGTAAATGAATTTTAAAATAGCCTTTTTTATTTATTTTTTTTATTTTTATTTTTTTTTTGATCAGAAGAATAGCCTCATTTGAAAACATCGCTTTTGGCCTCAAAAGAATTGAGCAGCCTATGTTATAGCATCGGATAAAGACTTATAGTTTCACTGAAATCTTTGCTTTAAAAAATTTTCACTGATAAATCTATTATGACTATTCATGTAAAAAAAAAAAAAAAGAAGAGGGTGGTACTTTGGGCTTTAACTGAGCCGTGTTAACAAACGGGCCAAACTAGGCTTTATTTAGGCTGAGGAGTGGACCGGGCCCAATCTAAGTTATCAGGTACAGGTAATGCAAAACTTGCAATAAAAGAATTCTATCAAAGAAGGAATAGCGCTTTTAGTGTATATAAAAGGAAAACAGTTTTTTATCAACTGGCCAGTCACTAAATTTTGTCATCTTAAACTAAAGTATTTTGATTGACTAACAAGATTTATAATCGAACCGAAATTTGGTTAACATTAAAGAACAAACGTTTCTAAGGAAGACGCCAGAATACGCAAGTACTTAGGAGCTTTTTTCAATTTTAAACTTAATTGTAAAATAGCGTTATACTCATATAGTCATATTAGCAGAGTACCCGCGCGTTGCAGCGGCGGGTACCCTGAAATAAATTTTTCGGTGAATCATGTATTTTAGTTTTTATGTTATTTTTTACAACAAATTTACGGATATCAAGAATTTCGATTAACCCGTGCCCATTCGGGCTCGAGCCTGTTGACTCGTGCCCGTTCGGGCTCGAGCCCGTTTGGCCCGCACCCATTTGGGCTCAAGCCCATTTGGCCCGTTGCCCGTTCGGGCTTGAATATTTGTATAATGTGTTTTATTATTTGTATTAGTTACATTTAATGCAGGAATTATGTTTAATATGGTTGTACAATATGCTTGATAATTTGTATTTCTTATGTAATGAGTGTTTTCTGTATTTATTGACCAGTTAATTAATTAACTTCCTTTCAGCTCACTAGAAACAACTTAATATTGTTCAAAGTATGTTATTTGAAAGAAAAAAATGTCAATCTTTCCGTCTCAAAATAAATGTTCACTTTGAAAATTAAGTAAGGCCGTCTAATGGATTTCGGAGACCCAGTGCGATACTGATAAGTAGGCCCCATGTTTGACGAACATAACTTTTATCGATCTGCATAAATGTAGCACCCCCAACTCAAAATACGGCAGCTGACATGCTGTGGGCACTACGCGAATCGAAACCAGGCATCTTTATAGCAAACGACCACAACACGGGACGTTTAAAAGTGCCTCAAAACACATCATTGGTTTTCATAATAATAAGTGCCCCCAAGGCCAGGTACTTGCCAATACCCGGCAAAACGACAAATAGTACACCCGCATGTCAAGCCCTCGACAACTACGAGTGGGATGGTCAGTCCTATAGGCCTATAAACTAAGTTCGCGCTCACCCGCAGGTGACTAATGGCTCATGATCTGACGGTCTTTCCGGCAAGACAAGCTACTTAGTACATCGTCAGGAATTATATATATATATATATATATATATATATATATATATATATATATATATATATATATATATATATATATATAAAGCATACCAAAAATACGTGTGCTCAGAAAACATTAAAAGCATGTGTCTCACCCCATAGGTTTATTAACAATTAAAATATAAAAAGTGGGGCTATGAATCACACCTTAACAATAGCAGCAGGAAACGAGATATAGCAATCATTCAATAATGCGTGACAGCAAAAGGGACCTCAGCACAACCTAATCAATATAAATGGCATAACTCAGAACTAAACTCGAATATTTTCATAAACAATGCTTGAGTAAAAGTTTTGTAAATACAATGGCATTTGAAAGATAATAGATTTCGTAAAATCTCGTGTGGGAGACAAGAAAGTTTAGTAAAGAAATAAGCCGGCGAATCAATCAAATGCAAAAGAAAAGACGAAAGAACTCCTCGAAGAAAGTCGTCGAAAAGAAATGAAAATAAAAGAATAAGAATAGAAGAACTCACTCAAATAAAAATAAATAATAACACGTAACAATAAGTCTCGGATTTTACCCGTTTTCCCCAAAATAATGTTGAAATAAAAGGATTTGAAATAATAATAATATTTGGTAAAATAATTTAAGTTTATAAAAAAATTTATAAAATTTCGACATGACCTGCCCGTTTATATAACGTTTCCCGAGTCAACGACTCTTTATTTTTAAACAATATTAATGTATATATATAAGTAAATATGATTGGATATATCATTCGCGTAGTCCATAAGTTGTTTAGGTTTTATCGACAATTTTGTATTTGTTCGGGTTCCAGGTACGTTAAGATCTTTACGGGCCTAACGTACCCTACCATCTCGTATAACAAAGGGTCCATAACATCTAAATAACCATGGCCGTAAATCCGATATGTCCAATACAAGCTCACAATGTCATAATACGGAAACATGTCCGATAATAAGTCCACTAAACTAATACAATTTATTTTATGTTTCATATATATATATATATATATATATATATATATATATATATATATATATATATATATATATATATATATATATATATATATATATATATATATATATATATATATATTATCCGTTTTATTTATTTAGTTACCGTTTAACTAATAAAAGTATATCCCGAGACTATTAATCAATACCCAATAATAATAACCACAACGATTATAACAACTCCAAAACCAAACCCGAATCAATAACAAACAATCCGAAACCAAAATCAATCCAAACCGAACCTCACTCCATCTCGGCAAAAACCAAACAATCAAATCCAACCCAAACTATCCTAAAACTAATCCAAATACTCAAACAACAACAACAACAATAATCATTCTCCCTCCCCACCACCACCCAAGGCGCGGTGGTGGTGGTTCGTGGCTGCCGAGCACAACACAAACCAAAACGGACCCTTAATATCAAAATCCAAACCGAAAATAAACACCTCTCGTCACCATTTCGATCACACAATCAATAATAAACCCAAACCCTTACCGAGTCGCGGCGGGTCGAGAACAACAAGAAGCCACACGAGATTTTTGGTGTAAAAACATTTAATAAAAACATTTTTGGAAAAGGTTTTAATATAAAATCAGATTTAAATAAAAATAAAACTAGGGTTTTGTTTTAAAATTAAAAATAATACAAAGAAGTGGTGGGTGGTGGTGGTGTTACCGTCGGAAAAACAAGGAGGGCGGCGGTGGTGGTGTTGTCGCGGCGGTGGTAGCGTGTGGGGGTGCGTCGGGGTGTTTGGAGGGGTGTGGGTGGTACGGTAGTGACGGGGGAGTCCCGATCTATAAGTTGGTACAAAAATATGGGGTAGCCGGAAAATATTCCGGCCGGAATCTGCTGGTGCACGGCGGTGAGGGGCGGCGGCCGGTATTCAAAGAGAGAGAGAGAGAGAGAGTTTGGTGAGTATGTGTGTGATTTATTAATTAAAATGAGGTAGTGGGGGTGAGTTTAGGGTATATATATGAATAAATAAGTATAGGGTATGTTTGGTAATAATTGAAAGTATAGGGAAAGAGTAGGGTGATACTCCAAGGACCAATATTTCCAACGAATCAAACTTCTTACGATAAACGCTTCGGGGCTCGAACGACATAGCAAACGGACTCAAAATTTTATGAAACTTGCGCCATTGTTCACGAAATAAATTTTCCAAAAAATCAAGCATAAACTTCAGAGTTTTTCCAAAACTCAAAATAATTCAAATAATTTGGCAAATGCAATACAATTCGAGTGTTATAGGTTGTGTTGAGTCAATCAAGGAATAAAGTTCTCGTTTCCAATATATCTCACGTTTCCCAAGCCTAAATAATCACAATTAAAAGTTTTAATGTGTAGCAGGTACGAAAATAAATATTTTGGCTAGTAATAGGTTTAGAAAAAGTACCGGGGGTTACATCACATACATCTTATTTAGAAATCCGTCTCGGATTTAGTTTGAGTTGTCAGTCCCGGCTTGAAAAGATTTGGGTACTTGCGTTTAAACTCGTCCTCGCATTCCCAAGTATACTCTGGTCCTCTCTTGGAATTCCAACGAACCTTCACAAGAGGAATACGACTCTTCTTCAATCGCTTAACCTCGCGATCCATGATTTCAACGGGCTCCTCAACAAAATGCAATTGCTCATCAATCTCAATATCCTCAAGCGGAATTACAGCGGTCTCATCGGTCAAACACTTCTTCAAATTTGACACGTTGAAAGTAGGGTGAACTCTACCGAGCTCCGGTGGCAATTCTAGCTTATATGCCACAGGATCAGTCCTCTTCAAAATCTTAAATGGTCCTATGTAACGAGGATTCAAGTTTCCATTCTTACCAAACCTGATCACACCTTTCCAAGATGATACTTTCAACATAACCCTATCTCCTACCTGAAATTCTTGGGGTTTACGTCTCACATCTGCGTAACTCTTCTGACGGTCACTAGCAACTATCAATCGTTCTTTAATTTGAGCAATCTTCTCGGTCGTCTCACTAAATCTGGTCCAATAAGCTGTGCTTCTCCCACTTCATCCCAACATATAGGTGATCGGCACTTCCGACCATAGAGTGCTTCAAACGGTGCGGCCTTAATACTCGCACGGTAACTATTGTTGTAGGAAAACTCAATCAAGGGCAAATGGACATCCCATCCATTCCCGAAATCAATCGCACATGCACGTAGCATATCTTCCAAAGTTTGGATGGTTCTCTCGCTTTGACCATCGGTTTGTGGATGGTAAGCGGTACTCATGTCAAGGTTCGTACCAAACGAATCTTGAAGTGGCTTCCAAAAATTTGAAGTAAACCTGCCGTCTCGATCTGAGATAATAGACACTGGCGCTCCATGTCGAGATACTATCTCTTTCACGTAGAGCCTGGTCAACTTATCCATGCTGTAGTTCTCTTTGATTGGCAAAAAGTGTGCAGATTTAGTCAATCGATCGACTATTACCCAAATAACATCGAATCCTGTCGAAGTCCTTGGTAGTTTGGTGACAAAATCCATCGTTATTCTTTCCCATTTCCATTCTGGGATCTCAGGTTGTTCTAGTAAACCAGACGGTTTCTGATGTTCAGCCTTAACCTTGGCGCACGTAAGACACTTACGGACATAATCTGCAATCTCAGCTTTCATATTGGGCCACCAATATAACTTCTTCACATCCTGATACATCTTGTCAGATCCTAGGTGAATAGAATACTTTGACTTATGAGACTCGAGGATAATCAAGTCTCTCAGTCCTCCAAACAAAGGCACCAACTTCTTCCTTTGTAACACAAAGTTCCATCTAAACGTTTCTCAAGTTTCTCCTTTCTAATCATCCCATCAACTTTCTCCTGCTTAAGCTCTCCTCTTTTCACGACTTCCTCTTGTGCTTGCAGAATCTGAGCGGGTAAATTCGAGTTAATCGTAAAAACTAAAGCTCGAACGCGTAACGGTTTCAAACGTTCCTTGCGGCTCAAAGCATCAGCTACAACATTAGCTTTTCCAGGGTGGTATCGTATCTCGCAATCATAATCGCTCAACGTCTCCAACCATCGTCGTTGTCGCATATTCAACTCCTTCTGATCCAAAATATACTGTAGACTCTTGTGGTCGGTAAAGACAACACACTTGGTACCATAAAGATAATGTCTCCACAACTTGAGGGCAAAAACCACGGCTCCTAACTCCAAATCATGAGAGGTATACTTCTCTTCATGAGCCTTAAGCTGTCGGGAAGCATATGCCATATCCTTCCCTCTTTGCATCAAAACTGCTCCTAACCCTTGATACGAGGCATCACAATAAACCACAAAATCTTCTACTCCATCTGTCAAAGCCAATATCGGTGCACTACAAAGCTTCTGCTTCAAAGTCTGAAATGCCTTATCTTCTTCCTCTCCCCATTCATACTTCTTATCCTTGTGAGTCAATGCGGTTAACGGTTTAGATATCGTGGAGAATCCCTCGATGAATCTCCTATAATACCCAGCCAATCCTAGAAATTGACGAATTTCTGTGGCATTAACCGGCGTTGCCCATTTCTCAATCGCCTCAATCTTAGCGGGATCCACATGTAATCCTTCACTATCGATCACATGACCCAAAAATTGAACCTTCTGAATCCAAATCTCACACTTAGAGAACTTTGCGTACAATTGCTCGTCCTTGACCAACTTAAGAATCGTAGCCAAATTCCGTTTGTGCTCTTCCTCGCTCTTTGAGTAGATCAAAATATCGTCGATAAAGACTATCTTGAACTTACCTAGATAAGGCTTGCACACTCGGTTCATGAGGTCCATGAACACTGCAGCCGCAGTGGTCAAACCAAAAGGCATAACTTGAAACTCATAATGACCATAACGGGTCCTAAATGCCGTCTTGGGAATATCCTCTTCCCGAACCTTACGTTGGTGATAACCAGACCTCAAGTCAATCTTAGAATAGTAACTCGATCCTTGCAACTGATCAAACAAATCATCAATCCTCGGTAATGGGTAGCGGTTCTTCACAGTTAACTTATTCAATCCTCGGTAGTCGATGCACATCCTAAACGATCCATCCTTCTACTTCACAAATAACACTGGAGCTCCCCAGGGGGAAGAACTCGGTCGAATAAATCCTTTATCCAACAACTCTTGCAATTGCTTAGATAACTCCTGTAGAACCCTGTAAAAATTTATTGTCATTAAATCGTTAATAAATAAATAATCCTTCGTTATCGTTTCTAATTCCCATTTTCTCGGAAAAATTTAAAATTTTTCTTATTATATTATTTTGGCAATTTTCACAAAATAATATAATTCACGAAATGACGAAATTAATCCTCGACACGTTACACGAAACTTAAACTTTTCATTTAATCCTAAACCTAAATCCTAATACAAATTATATTTAGTAAATATAATTAGAAATCCCTAATCATACTAATTAATCAAACGGACCCTTAATTACCTTCGGCCCACACCTCAATCACTATTCCTAAGCCCACGAAACCAAAGCCCAATTCCAATTTATTTATTTTTCATCCGATCGACATAGTTCAACCATCCTCAAAACACCTCGTTTATTTCTAAAACTTACACACGACCTATATATTTTATTTTCTCATCTCGTTAACCTACTAGCCAACTATTAGTGTGTCAATTCTCACGTCCATACGTTGAGTTTTTATACGTTTTTAAGAGGCAAAGTATTCGAACCTAGCAAACCCAAATCGATTTACAATACATTCAAAACTTAACCGTTTTGAATCTCGTTTGTTTCTAATCGTTCCTAATATTATTCCTGAGATGATTCTAAGCTCAAATGTTAAAGATGATTATGTATAATTAAGTTGTGTACGATTTTGTGAATCGTAACAAGGAAAGATATATGGTCGACATGGGTATGAATCACCCCAACACTCTCCTTCTTTTGTGCTCTCACAACACCCTCTAAAACATTATAAAAGTACCTAGTTGCTAAGTTATCCTGACATTGCAAATAGTACGAAGAGTTTACATTGAAACTTTCTTACTAACGTTATATATATTAGTAATATATGTACGTACTTGTAGAACCCTGTAAAAATTTCTTGTAATTAAATCGTTAATAAATATATAATCTTTTGTTATCGTTTCTAATTCCCATTTTCTCAGAAAAATTTAAAATTTGTCTTATTATATTATTTTGACGATTTTCACAAAATAATATAAATCATGAAATGACGGAATTAATCCTCGACACGTTACATAAAACTTAAACTTTTCATTTAAACCTAAACCTAAATCCTAATCCAAATTATATTTATTAAATATAATTAAAATTCACTAATTACCAAATTAACTCAAACCGGACCCTTAATTAATTTCGACCCACTCCACTTTCACTATTCCTAAGCCCACGCAACTAAGCCCAAAATCCAATTAAGTAAGTTTTCATCCGTTCGACTCATTTCAAACACCCTCCAAATTGCATCGTTTATTCCTAAGTCTTACACACGACCTATATATTTTATTTTCTCATCTCGTTAACCTACTAGCCAACAATTAGTGTGTCAAGTCTCACGTTTCTACGTTGAGTTTTGATACGTTTTTAAGAGGCAAAGTATTCGACTCTAGCAAATCCAAATCGATTTAGACTATATTCAAAACTTAACCGTTTTGAATCTAGTTTGTTTCTATTTGTTCCTAATATTATTCCTAAGATGATTCTAAGCTCAAATGTTAAAGATGATCATGTATGTTCAAGTATTATACGATTTGGTAAATCGTATATATGGAAAATAGCATGGTCGACATCCATATGATTCATCCCAACACCCTCCTTATTTTATGCACTCACAACACCCTCTAAACCATTATAATATCATCATCTATGAGCCTAGTACTGACATGCAATAGTACGAAGAATTCTCCTTGAAATTTTCTACTAAAACGTTATATATTAGTATATATATGTACGTACTTGCATGCATACTACTCTCATTCATTTCCAATCTTTTTCACTGCAATAATTCGACCTCCAAATCATCCTTACAAGACTTACAAGTCGTTGGTATAATATTGGAAGCAAAGAAAGGATATCGGGTTTGAAATATTATATAACGTTTGGGTTATATAACTTAGACGTGATTTCTTGTGTTCCTTTTCTACCTATATCGACTCTAGATCACCTCTAAGGAGTTTGTAAATTCCCTACACTCAATTCTAATCCATTTCATACGTATTTATATGTTCATGCACTTTGTGGTTTTTGTTTCGAACGTCTACACTTTGCACGTTTAATACACGTATATATTTGTTCTTAGTACACGAAACGTGATTAGCCTCTATCTTGGAAGGCCTAGGAATCACGTAGCACACACCATTCACTTTAGTTGTAACGTTTCAAGCATATCACGCATCCATTTAGAATAGCATCCATCGTATGTAATTTAATAAAAACACTTAGTAAAATTTTGCAAGTTTTCAAGTTATATATCCGATCCAACCATGTCACAAAACAAGCGTATAACATAAAAATTCATTTAACGATAGTACTATATTTTTGCACGACGCCATAGACCACCTAGCAAACTAACATTTTCATGTAAACAACTTGTAAAAATAATCAAGTCTTGACACCATACACGATCCATTTTGAATCAACACAAAACAGTTTTCAAAACTAAAATTTTTAACAAAAACCTTAAGCTTGTCGAGTGGGCTTAACTAAAGCCCACTAAGCATTTGAAATCCGTAAGCCCACTGGGCCTATAAGAAATGTTTTTAGAATCATAAAAATGGTCCAAAGCCAAGCCCAAAACTTTTTCTATGCCCTCGCCTCCAAAAATCTTAACGGGCCTTTAATTGAATCGATCCAGGCCCATAAGCTAAAAAAATGATCTTTTAAATGAATAAGCAATTAAAATAAGCTTGTTACTTAATAAATAAGCTTCGGAAAATTTTTGGAAAGTTCCATAATCATTTTTGTAAAATTGGACTAAAAATGTAACGCGACGACACCTAGAAGGACTAAATGTGTAAATATTGAAAATCAAGGACTAAACCTGTAAAAACAGAAATCTAAGGTTAAAATGTGATACAAATTAATATTAGAAGGTTAGTATTGATTATTGGACAAAGTAGAGGACTATGGCTGAAAAAAATATAAAAAGGACTAACGGTGTAACGCAAGTATCGTTAGTGTAAAAATGGTAAAATTGGAATAGGAGACAAAGACATAACGTAACTTATTTATCATTCTTGTTTATTTTCTATTTTCGTCAATTTATTTCATATCATGTTTAAATTTTATTTTTATTTATATATATATTATTAACTTAACGTTAATAATATATATAACGATATTTTTAAAAGGTTAAGATTTTACTTACGATTAAAAAGGAAAAACTTCGATGGATAATTTTAAAAATCATATTTTGTCATATCATGCATATCAGAAGATTTTCACTGCACATCATTTTTCGTCATAACGAATATCTAATATTCGCTATTTTCTTTATAATTACCGAATAGTTTTTGGTCAAGTTCTTAGATAAATTTATTTATCAGGTTGTGTTTCGAATCCGTTTTCATAAATTCGTCCGACTTTATTTTCTTTATTTTCAGTATCAATCAAGGTGAGTCATAGCCTCACATTTAATTATTTTCAAAACTCCGTGAGGGGGATACATGTTATAAATAGATCACAAGTATTTTTCTGTATGCTTTCCTGACTGATATATGCCTAAGTTAGCTATTGCCAAAAGACCCTTATTCATGAGCCATTAATCACTGCGGTGAACGCGAATATAATGAATAGATCTATTTAAGGTTTGACAGCCTGTCCCATTAATACTTGACGGAATGCCATTATGCATGTGGTTAGTCGTATTAGTCGCGATAATTATATTTGAGTAAAAATAGGAACTGGCAAATCACCTATTACACGAGGGAAAATTTATCATTGATTTGGTAAACACCCGCCGTTTACGGTATTTGTTAACGTTTGCGTGTCATGAGACTTAGTGCAATATATGAACTGCAATATCAATGTTTTCAAACTGATTGTATTTTCCAATACAGTCTTGCTTATGTATCAAAATGATTATTAAATTCAAACTCTATGATTTCACTCAACAATTTTGTTGACTTTTAAGCATGTATCTCAGGTATTTAACAGGGGAAGCAAGCATGGAACGGGCGGCAAAAATCTTCAAAATTATGTTTACTTATACGATTTGGTAAATCGTATATATGGAAAATAGCATGGTCGACATCCATATGATTCATCCCAACACCCTCCTTATTTTATGCACTCACAACACCCTCTAAACCATTATAATATCATCATCTATGAGCCTAGTACTGACAAGCAATAGTACGAAGAATTCTCCTTAAAATTTTCTACTAAAACGTTATATATTAGTATATATATGTACGTCCTTGCATGCATACTACTCTCATTCATTTCCAATCTTTTTCACTGCAATAATTCGACCTCCAAATCATCCTTACAAGACTTACAAGTCGTTGGTATAATATTGGAAGCAAAGAAAGGATATCGGGTTTGAAATATTATATAACGTTTGGGTTATATAACTTAGACGTGATTTCTTGTGTTCCTTTTCTACCTATATCGACTCTAGATCACCTCTAACGTGTTTGTAAGTTCCCTACACTCAATTCTAATCCATTTCATACGTATTTATATGTTCATGCACTTTGTGGTTTTTGTTTCGAACGTCTACACTTTGCACGTTTAATACACGTATATATTTGTTCTTAGTACACGAAACGTGATTAGCCTCTATCTTGGAAGGCCTAGGAATCACGTAGCACACACCATTCACTTTAGTTGTAACGTTTCAAGCATATCACGCATCCATTTTGAATAGCATCCATCGTATGCAATTTAATAAAACACTTAGTAAAATTTTGCATGTTTTCAAGTTATATATCCGATCCAACCATGTCACAAAACAAGCGTATAACATAAAAATTCATTTAACGATAGTACTATATTTTTTCACGACGCCATAGACCACCTAGCAAGCTAACATTTTCATGTAAACAACTTCTAAAAATAATCAAGTCCTGACACCATACACGATCCATTTTGAATCGACACAAAACAGTTTTCAAAACTAAAATTTTTAACAAAAACCTTAAGCTTGTCGAGTGGGCTTAACTAAATCCCACTAAGCATTTGAAATCCGTAAGCCCACTGGGCCTATAAGAAATGTTTTTAGAATCATAAAAATGGTCCAAAGCCAAGCCCAAAACTTTTTCTATGCCCTCGCCTCCAAAAATCTTAACGGGCCTTTAATTGAATCGATCCAGGCCCATAAGCTAAAAAAATGAGCTTTTAAATGAATAAACAATTAAAATAAGCTTCGGAAAATTTTTGGAAAGTTCCATAATCATTTTTGTAAAATTGGACTAAAAATGTAACGCGACGACACCTAGAAGGACTAAATGTGTAAATATTGAAAATCAAGGACTAAACCTGTAAAAACAGAAATCTAATGTTAAAATGTGATAAAAATTAATATTAGAAGGTTAGTATTGATTATTGGACAAAGTAGAGGACTATAGTTGAAAAATATATAAAAATGACTAACGGTGTAACGCAAGTATCGTTAGTGTAAAAATGGTAAAATTGGAAAAGGAGACAAAGACATAACGTAACTTATTTATCATTCTTGTTTATTTTCTATTTTCGTCAATTTATTTCATATCATGTTTAAATTTTATTTTTATTTATATATATATTATTAACTTAACGTTAATAATATATATAACGATATTTTTAAAAGGTTAAGATTTTACTTACGATTAAAAAGGAAAAACTTCGATGGATAATTTTAAAAATCATATTTTGTCATATCATGCATATCACAAGATTTTCATTGCACATCATTTTTCGTCATAACGAATATCTAATATTCGTTATTTTCTTTATAAATACCGAATAGTTTTTGGTCAAGTTCTTAGATAAATTTATTTATCAGGTTGTGTTTCGAAGCCGTTTTCATAAATTCGTCCGACTTTATTTTCTTCATTTTCAGTATCAATCAAGGTGAATCATAGCCTCACATTTAATTATTTTCAAAACTCTGTGAGGGGGATACATGTTATAAATAGATCACAAGTATTTTTCTGTATGCTTTCCTGACTGATATATGCCTAAGTTAGCTATTGCCAAAAGACCCTTATTCATGAGCCATTAATCACTGCGGTGAACGCGAATATAATGAATAGATCTATTTAAGGTTTGACAGCCTGTCCCATTAATACTTGACGGAATGTCATTATGCATGTGGTTAGTCGTATTAGTCGCGATAATTATATTTGAGTAAAAATAGGAACTGGCAAATCACCTATTACACGAGGGCAAATTTATCATTGATTTGGTAAGCACCCGCCGTTTACGGTATTTGTTAACGTTTGCGTGTCATGAGACTTAGTGCAATATATGAACTGCAATATCAATGTTTTCAAACTGATTGTATTTTCCAATACAATCTTGCTTGTGTATCAAAATGATTATTAAATTCAAACTCTATGATTTCACTCAACAATTTTGTTGACTTTTAAGCATGTATCTCAGGTATTTAACAGGGGAAGCAAGCATGGAACGGGCGGCAAAAATCTTCAAAATTATGTTTACTTATTTCAATAATGATGTAAAATAAATGATGTTTGATTTAGTTCAAAACATCAAGCTTTTATAATACTCTGATAAAGGACCTATTGTATTTCAAATATTTATAAATGAAATTATGTTTTAAAACGTCTCTTCGAGCCGTTTTCTATCATTATGATTTCGATCCTCACCGTAACACCCTAATTTCTATTCAGCTGCCGCATTTCAAATTAGGGGGTGTTACAGTACTTGCATGCATTCTTCTCTTGTTCATTTCCAAACTCATTCACTGAGATAATTGTCCTTCGAACCATTCTCAAAGACTTACAAATCGTGTGGTATTGTATTGGAAACAAAGAAAGGAAATCGGGTTGAAATATATATATATAACGTTTGGGTTATATAGTTGAGACGTGATTTCTTGTGTTCCTTTTCTATCTATCTCGACTCTTGATCACCTCTAAGGTGTTTGTAAGTTTCCTATACTCGTTTCTAATCCATTTCACACGTTAATATTTAGTCATGCATTTTGTGGTTATTGTTTCGAACGTATATCAATTTGCACATTTATTTCACGTATATATTTAATCTTAGTACACGAAACGTGATTTGCCTCTATCTTGGAAGGCCTAGGAATCACGTAGCACACACAATTCACTTTAGTTTTAACATTATGATCATTTCATGCATTCATTTTAAATAGCATCCATCGAATGAAATTTATGAAAAACACTTAGTAAAATTTGCAAGTTTTCAAAATATATATACCGGTCCAAACATGTCACAAAACAAGTGTATAACTTAAAATTTCATTTAACGATAGTACTATATTATTTCACGACGTCATAGACCACCTAGAAAACTAACAATTTCATATAAACAACTTGTAAAAATAATCACGTTTCGATACTATAATCGAACCAATTTGAATAGACACAAACCGGATTTCAAACTAAACTTTATTAATAAAAACCTTATGTTTTCGATGGGGCTTAACTAAAGCCCATTAAGTAATTAAAATCCGTAAGCCCACTGGGCCCATAAGAAATGTTTTTAGAATCATAAAAATGACCCAAAGCCAAGCCCAAAACTTTTTCTATGCCCTCGCCTCCAAAACTCTTAACGGGCCTTTATTGAATCGTTAAATGGCCCATAAGCTAAAAAAATAAGCTTTTGAATAAATAAGCAGTTAAAATAAGCTTGTTACTTATTAAATAAACTTCGGAAATTTTTAGAATAGTTTCATAATCATTTTTGCAAAATTGGACTAAAAATGTAACGCGACGACACCTAGAAGGACTAAATGTGTAAATATTGAAAATAAAGGACTAAACCTGTAAATACAGAAATCTAAGGGTAAAATGTGATAAAAATTAATATTATAAGGTTAGTATTGATTATTGGACAATGTAGAGGACTATAGTTGAAAAATATATAAAAAGGACTAACGGTGTAACGCAAGTATCGTTAGTGTAAAAATGGTAAAATTGGAAAAGGAGACAAAGACTAAACGTAACTTATTTATCATTCTTATTTATTTTCTATTTTCGTCAATTTATTTCATATCATGTTTAAACTTTATTTTATTTATATATATATTATTTAACGTAACGTTAATAATATATATATATATATATATATATATATATATATATATATATATATATATATATATATATATATATATATATATATATATATATATATATATATATATAACGATATTTAAAAAAAGTTAAGATTTTACTTACGATTAAAAAGGTAAAACTTCGATGGATAATTTAAAAATCATATTTTGTCATATCATGCATATCACAAGATTTTCAGTGCACATCATTTTTCGTCATAACGAATATCTAATATTCGTTATTTTCTTCGTAATTACCGAATAGTTTTTGGTCAAGTTCTTAGATAAATTTATTTATCAGGTTGTGTTTCGAAGTCGTTTTCATAAATTCGTCCTACTTTATTTTCTTCGTTTTCAGTAAATCAAGGTGAGTCATAGCCTCACATTTACTTATTTTCAAAACTCCGTGAGGGGGATACATGTTACAAATAGATCGCAAGTATTTTCTGTATGCTTTCCTGACTGATATATGCCTAAGTTAGCTATTGCCAAAAGACCCTTATTCATGAGCCATTAATCACTGCGGTGAACGCGAATATAATGAATAGATCTATTTAAGGTTTGACAGCCTGTCCCATTAATACTTGACGGAATGCCATTATGCATGTGGTTAGTCGTATTAGTCGTGATAATTATATTTGAGTAAAAATAGGAACTGGCAAATCACCTATTACACGAGGGCAAATTTATCATTGATTTGATAAACACCCGCCGTTTACGGTATTTGTTAACGTTTGCATGTTATGAGACTTAGAGCAATATATGAACTGCAATATCAATGTTTTCAAACTGATTGTATTTTCCAATACAATCTTGCTTGTGTATCAAAATGATTATTAAATTCAAACTCTATGATTTCACTCAACATTTTTGTTGACTTTTAAGCATGTATCTCAGGTATTTAGCAGGGGAAGCAAGCATGGAACGAGCGGCAAAAATCTTCAAAATATGTTTTCTTTATTTCAATAATGATGTAAAATAAATGATGTTTTGATTTAGTTCAAAACATCAAGCTTTTAATAATACTCTGATAAGAACCTATTGTATTTCAAAATTTTATAAATGAAATTATGTTTTAAAACGTCTCTTTCGAGTCGTTTTCTATCATTATGACTTCGATCCTCACCGTAACACCCTAATTACTATTCCGCTGCCGCATTTCAAATTAGGGGGTGTTATAGATTGGTATCAGAGCCATAGTTATAGAGAACCAAATGTTTTCAAACATTGAACTATAATCACACTTTCAAATAAATTAAATTTACATTATATAAATTTTTGCCCGTCGTACCTGCTTGCTACCATATTCAGTAAGTTAGTCATTAAGCTATGATATTTTGATTTTGATATGTTAGAAATTTGGTATTCTTTTATGATAATAAATTCTTATTTTGCGCTATTTATGAATTGTTACAGTATTGTTTCAATATGAGTATGTTCGACGCCGACTCTGATATTTCTGTCGCGTCTGTTACTTCGCCTGTTTATCTTTCTACTTTTGTACCTAACGCTGTTTCCCAAGAAACAGAACCCTTCGAGCAAGACGAAATTGCTACAACGCCTGAAGATCCCGATATTTTTGTTTTATCGACACCATTACCACGTCATGATTTTGATTCATATGCACCAGATCACCTACTCAATCTTTTTAGCCAAACTTATCCATATACTTTTCACCCAAGAGAACAAATTCCTGAAGAGGATATACCTACATCCAGCCGACTTCGTATTTCTGATTCTATTCCTCCACTTTCACCATCATTACCCTATCCGCCTGGTTTTACTCCCCCAGCTCATATTGATGAAACTGGCGAGAGTGCTAGGATGGAAATTCCCTCTACCCTTTCACCTTCTGTAGTAGTGACGCGATTGGAGCATCACGAAGATCAGATAGACTCACTTCTTCAGATGATTGACTATTCATCATTCGATCATTCAGATACTACCTACAACACCTTACATAACCTTATAGCCGATAGGATAGAGTTGCAGCAGGGGTTAGCTCAGATACATTCGGATATCTCTGAGACACGTTCTTTCGCGATATCATTGCGAAGAGAGGGACAGAACCGTACTTGGGAAGCCCAGCTTGCACACCGAAGAGCAGATACATTGGAAAACCTTGTAGGAGATATGCGGATGCAACATCATACCGAGATGCAAGAGCTCCGAACTCAGATCTTAGAGATGGGAGGACATGTGGACATACCTAATCATTAGAGACAGTTAGTATTTGTACTAGTGATAAGGCATTCAAGCCTGCCGCATGTGGCATTTAATAAGCTTGTATCGTTTTGTTATAACAACTCAACTGATTAAGTTATTAATGTTATGCTGTTGGTTTTGATATTACTATATACAAATGTTAACTTATGCTTATGGTTGTTCATGTGTATTAAAAATGCATCTAACATATTGGAATGATTATGACTGTTGTATAGAAATAAAAACTACATATGGTGCCCAATTATTATTAAGACTCATAAATATTTATTTCCCTACTTCACAAGAACCTTTAAACAAGTTGTTGTTTAAAATTCTAAATGCTATATTTTTGTATTATTAATAGAAAAATGGAGCATGCAAGTAGCGAAAACTCTAACCCGGAAGTGATCATGACCCCCACTGAGGTTCAGAGAATGATTGCTGAGGAAATATCTGCAGCTCGTGAAGCGGATCGTTTGAATAATATCAATGGTGCAAATCGTGAATCTAATACAGTTACTCCACGTAATTGTACTTACAAGGATTTCATGACTTGCAAGCCAACAAACTTCAAAGGAATTGAAGGAGTGACTGAAATGGCCCATTGGTTTGAGCATACTGAGACAGTCTTCAAGAGGAGTGGTTGTCCTGAGAATAGCAAAGTTACCTTTGCTACAGGAACTCTTCAAGGAGAAGCACTATCGTTGTGGAACACTACTGCGAATGCTATGGGTCCAGATGAAGCTTTCAGACTTTCGTGGAATGAGTTGAAAAATAAAATGTTGAAGAAGTATTGTCCAAGGACAGAGATTCGAAAACTGGAGGATGAATTTCATCAGCAAGTTGTAAGGTACAATGACCTGAAGACATACGACATAAAGTTTCTGGAGTTGTCGGTGCTGTGCCCAACTATAGTACCCGATGTTGAACAAGCATTGGAGAAACAAGTGGAGGGACTGCCACCAACCATTGAAGTAGATGTTACCTCATCGAATCCAAAGACAGTAGAAGAAGCTATAGAGCTTGCACAGAGATTGTTAACCCAGGTGATCAAAAGAAGTTCTACCTCTGTGATCAATGAGCATAAGAGAAGTACTGACAACCGTGGGAGTAAAAATAGCAACAACCGCAACTACAACAACAGTTACAGTGGTAACCGTAGCTACAACAACAACAACAATCAAAGCAGAAATCGCAACAGAGATCAACAGCAGAACCGTAGTAATCATCATCAGCAACAAAATCGTCGACAAGAAGCTACCAGAGCTTATGCAGCAGTGCCTGCAGAAAGTAAAGGTTATTCTGGAACTCTACCCCCATGTAACAAGTGCAACATGAATCATACTGGAGCATGTAAGGCTACTTGTGGCAACTGTAGAAGAATTGGTCATATGACAAGGGACTGTTGAGCGACTGGAGCCAACACACAACCGATAGCAGTAAAGTGCCATGGTTGTGGAGAAGTTGGACATTACAGACCTCAATGTCCGAAATTTACCAATAATGTTGCCAGAGGAAGAGCGTATGTACTTGGTGATGGGAATACAACGCAGAATTCTGATGTTGTTACTGGTACGTTCCTATTAAATCAACAAGATGCTAAGATATTGTTTGATTCAGGAGCGGATAAAAGTTTTGTGTCTAATTCGTTTGCCGCAATTCTAAATATTACTCCTGTAGAATTAGATACTATCTATGAAATAGAATTAGCAGATGGAAATATTCTAAGTACCAATACCCTAATCGAAAACTGCACCTTAACCCTTCTAAATAAATCTTTCCCTGTCAATCTTATGCCCATCCAATTGGGAAGTTTTGATGTCATCATTGGTATAGATTGGTTATCTAAACACCGTGCCAGAATAATTTGTGACGAGAAAATCATCCAAATTCCATTCGACGGTGAAACCTTAATCATCCAAGGTGATAAACCTAAAACTTCTTTCAATATCATTTCGTACGCCAAGACGATGAAATACATAAGCAAAGGATGCCATGTATTTCAAATCCAAGTAACGGGAGAAGAAACAACTTGATGAAGTGCCAGTTGTAAGAGAATTTTCTGATGTATTTCCCGAAGACTTACCTGGAATCCCACCAACTCATCAAGTAGAAATCCGAATCGATTTAGTGCCTGGAGTAGCACCAGTTGCAAAAGCACCATATCGATTAGCACCCTCCGAAATGAAAGAATTATCTGAACAGTTAAAAGAACTATCAGATAAAGGTTTCATTCAACCAAGTTCATCCCCTTGGGGAGCACCAATCCTATTTGTCAAAAAGAAATATGGAACGTTCCGAATGTGTATCGATTACAGAGAGTTAAACAAACTCATGGTGAAGAATCGATATCCATTACCACGGATCGACGATCTATTTGACCAATTACAAGGATCAAGTGTTTACTCAAAAATCGATCTAAGATCAGGATATCATCAATTAAGAGTTAGGGAAGAGGACATTCCCAAGACAGCTTTTCGAACACGATACGGACATTATGAATCTCAGGTGATGCCATTTGGTCTTACCAATACACCAGCTGTATTCATGGATTTAATGAACCGAGTATGCAAACCATACTTGGATAAATTCGTTATTGTGTTCATTGATGATATTTTAATCTATTCGCGCAATAAAGAAGAACATGCCGGACACTTAAGGACTATTTTGGAGTTACTTAAGAAGGAAAAGTTGTACGCCAAGTTTTCCAAATGTGATTTTTGGATTTCTACCGTTCAATTTTTAGGCCATATCATCAACAACAAAGGTATCCACGTAAATCTCGCGAAGATAGAAGCAGTTAAAGGTTGGACGTCACCCACCTCCCCAACCGAGATTCGTCAATTCTTAGGTCTCGCTGGTTATTACCGGAGATTTATAGAAGGTTTTTCAAAGATTTCAAAACCATTGACGGAACTAACCCACAAGAACAAGAAGTATATGTGGGAGGAGAAGCAAGAGTTAGCATTTCAACTGCTGAAACAGAAGCTTTGTGAAGCACCGATATTAGCATTACCGGAAGGCAATGAGGACTTTGTAGTGTATTGTGACGCATCTTGTAAAACCTCGCGAAAATTCTTATAATTAACTTCGGTTAATTATATAAATAATCTTTGTCATTATTGTAATTACCATTTTTATGGGGAAATTTAAATTTTTCTTTGTATATTAAAATGGACACGATTACGATATTGTCAAATTCGTCAAACGACAAAACAAGTTATCGACAAAATTAACAAAACATTAATTACACTAAACCTAATTAATAAAAACTTAATTACTAAAATTAACTAAAAACTAAATCGGGCCTTAATACCCTAAGCCCAACCGGCCCAAGTTATTAACCCAAAATTCATTACTAATAATAATACAAATCGACTAAGTAAGCCACAAAACGTCTCGTTCATTTTTAATTCGTACACACGACCTATGTATATTTTTGCACATCCTTATTAAGCTCCTAGCCAAGTATTAGTGTGTCGAATTTCACGTTCACACGTTGAGATTTGATACGTTTTTACGAGGCATTCCGTTTAGCTATGAATCGACCCAAACGATTCATACAAAATCCATTTCTTATCCGTTTTAATCCCCGTTTGTTTCTAAATGATACTAATAATGTTTCTAAAATAATTTTATACTCAAATGTCTAAGATGATCAAGTATATACGAGTGGTGAACGATTTTGTAAATCATTTGTATATATACAATCATGTTGACATGAGTTCATGAGTCACCCAAACATTTCCCATGAAATGTGCTCTCACAACTCTTTCTAAAACAAATCTCAACGTCCTTGTGTTTCTTGAGTGAATTTCAAAACCACACGATTCGTTTCAAGTTGATAAATATATACGACATGCATGCACTATCTTCATATCATTTCCATACTCTTTCACCTAAACGTTTCTTCCTAAGAACTACTCCTACAAACTAAGAAGTCGAAGGTTATATTAGTTGAGACTCAAGAAAGGAAATCGGGTTTTTATATATATATATATATATATATATATATATATATATATATATATATATATATATATATATATATATATATATATATATATATATATATATATATATATATATATATAACGTTTGGGTTATATATTGGAAACGTGATATTCTTGTGCTCAATCCTATCACTCTCGATCTTAATCACCTCTAAGGTGTTTGTAAGTAGTTTCCAACCTTTCTCAATCCATTTCACATGTTAAATATTGATCATGCATTATGTATATTTTTGGTTCGAACGTATATACTTTACATATATATTATACGTACATATTTGTTTTTAGAACACAAAACGTGACTAGCCTCTATCTTGGTAGGCCTAGGAGTCACGTAGCACCTATAATTCACTTTAGTTGTAACGTTACGAGCATTTCAAGCATCCATTTCAAATCAAGTCACACGTATAAATTTCATTAAAACACTTAGTAAATATTTCAAGTTTTTCAAAATAAGTAATCGATCCAAACATGCCACAAAACCTACGTATAACTTTTTATTTCACTTAACAAACGTACCATATTTTTCTACGTACTAATAGACCACCTAGAAAACTATTAATTTTGTTTATATAACTTATAAAAATAATCACGTTTAGACACTATAAACGAGCCAAAGCAAATCGACATAAACCAGTTTTTCAAACTAAAAATTTATATAAAACTTTTATTATTGTCGAGTGGGCTTAACCAAGGCCCAACAAGACTTTGAGTTTTAACAGCCCACTGGGCCCATAAAATACATTTTTAGAATCACAAAGTAAGCCCAAGTTCAAGCCCAAAAGAATTTTCATGCCCTCGCCTCTAAAATTTTAAATGGGCTTTAGTTTGGTTCAAATTAGGGCCCATAAGCTAAATAAATAAGCTTTTATTAAAATAAGCAGTTGAAATAAGCTTGAAATTCATAAAAGAAGCTACGGAAATTTTTATAAAATTTTTATAATCACTTTTGCAAAAATTGGACTAAAAATGTAACGCGACGACACATATAGGGACTAAATGTGAAAACTGTGAAAACTAAGGACTAAAAATGTAGAAATAGAAAGAAAGGATAAAAATTGATAATATAGTATTGTTATAAGCTTAGATTGTAATATTGGACATGTAGTGGACTATAATTGTAAAATATATATAAAAAGGACTAACGGTGTGACGCTAACGCCGTTAGTATAAAGTTGTAAAATTGGAAAAAGGACAAGGACTACACATAATCTATTTGACATTCTCATTTTATTTTCTATTTTACGGCAACCATTCACGTCATATGCATTTTATTACATTTTATATATATATTATTTATTTTTACGTTAATTATATATATAACGATATTTAAAAAGTTAATATTTTATTTACGATTAAAAAGGTAAAACTACGATGGATATTTTAAAATAAAGTATTTTAACATATCATGCATGACATAATATTTCACTGCACATCATCTATTCGTCATAACGAATAAATCTTATTCGTTATTCGTTCATATTTACCAAATAGTATTTGGTTATATTCTCTGATAAATTTATTTATCAGGTTCCATATTAACGACGTTTCCATAATCGTTTCCATAAATCTCGTTTTATCTTACTTTTCATCATTTCCAAATCAATCCAGGTGAGTCATAGCCCCATTTCAAATAATTGTTTTTAACTCATTGGGGGTGATACATGCTTACATATACTTTGATAACTTGATAAGTATATGAAATAAAATAAAATACATGATTCAAATCAATTTCCTAATTGATATTAAAATAATATAATTTGTGATTTATAATATATCAATGTTTCCAATGTGATTATTGTGGTATGTGAAATATATATTTATTGATGAATTATTTGACTGAAATATTGATACTCATATGAAAATGTTCTCAATTCGATTATTGTGGTATGTGATATAAATGTGTTACTGGCGATATATCTAAACTGAATTTCTGATACTCAAATGATGATATTTTCAAACTGAATTTCTAATACTCAAATGATGATATTTTCAAACTGAATTTCGGATACTCAAAAGATGATATTTTCAAACTGAATTTCTGATACTCAAACGATGGTATTTTCAAACTGAATTTCTGATATTCAAGCGATGATATTTCCAAACTGAATTTCTGATGCTCAAACGATACTATTTTCAAATTGATCTCTGTGATACGATACTTGATTTCATGATGTTATGCTAAATGAGCCCATAGGTCCTTGATATTGCCTAAGTTAGCTTATCGCCATAAAGCCCCTCTATCATGAGCCATTAATCACTGTAAAGTGAGCGCGGATATAGTGGACAAATTCGAAACCTGTTTTGGATTGACCCCCGATCCCACTAATGCTTGACGGAATGCCAATTGCAATTGGTTAGCCGCATTAGTCGTGATACACTATATTTGAGTAAAAATAGGAATTGGCAAATCACCTATTACACGAGGGCAAAATCTGTCATTGATTTGACAGAACACCCCTTTTGTTAACGTCTTGCGTGTCATGAGGCCTGGTGCAATATCTATAAAGGAATAGTATATATATGTATTCAACATATATATTTAGATACAGCAGTATAGGTTTGGCCATACGTGAAGTGTTTATCTGATCGATTTAGTATCATGAGTTTCCAGCTCATGTTAAGATTATTGATGATTTATTGAATGTGATTGAATATTTATATGATTTATTTGTGAATATATTCGATAATTGTTTCATTTCTGATTGTATTTTAACAATACCAAATGTTCCTGAAATCTAACAAAATAAAAGGTTTTTCCTAAAACTCTATGAACTCACCAACCTTTGTGTTGACACTTTTAAGCATGTGTATCTCAGGAAATTTAACGGAGCAGGACAAGACACGGAGTGGGCATTTATTACTCTGATAAATTAAAATGGTGTAAAAAAATCAAATTTGTCATTTTTACAAGTATTTATATCTTTTCACAAGATTTTAAATCAAATGGTTTATCTTTTATTTAAATGACAAATAATTTTCAAAACGTTTCTTTTAAACCGTTTTATGTGGTTAAAACTTCGATCCTCACCGTAACACCCAAATTATTTTCCGCTGCGATAAACTTTAAAAATGGGGGTGTTACACATCTCATCATGGATTAGGTGCGGTACTAATTCAAAGAGACAAAGTTATAGCCTATGCTTCACGACAACTGAAGAAGAATGAAGAAAACTACACCACTCATGATCTAGAATTAGGAGCAGTAGTTTTTGCTCTTAAGATATGGAGACATTACCTATATGGTACAAAGTGTACGGTTTTCACCGATCACAAGAGTCTACAGCATATACTAGATCAGAAGGAGCTAAACATGAGGCAAAGGAGATGGTTAGAATTACTCAATGACTACGATTGTGAAATTCGTTACCATCCTGGTAAAGCGAATGTAGTAGCCGATGCGTTGAGTAGAAAAGATAGAATTAAACCTCTTAGAGTTCGATCTCTAGGAATGACAATTCATTCGCCACTTCCTGCTCAAATCATCAAAGCTCAAATGGAAGCTCTACAAGAAGAAAACCGGAAATATGAGAAAATTGACAGAAGGTCAAACCTGGAAGATCAGGTTGACAGAATGCCAAATAATGAAAAAGAATTTGTGAGAAGAAATGATGGAATGTTATGTTTTAAGGAAAGATATTGGATTCCTCTCTTTGGAGGTATTCGAGACCATATCATGCATGAATCTCATAAATCCAAATATTCTATTCATCCCGGTTCTAATAAGATGTACCAAGATATTAAGAAGAATTATTGGTGGCCAAATATGAAAGCTGATATTGCCGAGTACGTTGGTAAATGTTTAACCTGCTCTAGAGTAAAAGCAGAGACTCAAAAACCATCAGGATTACTCGTGCAACCAGAAATTCCGGTCTGGAAATGGGAACGAATCACAATGGATTTTATTACCAAATTACCAAAGACTTCGACGGGATTAGACACAATCTGGGTTATCATCGATCGATTAACCAAGTCTGCACATTTCCTACCAATCAAGGAAACTGACGAGATGGAAACACTTGCTCAGTTGTACTTTAAGGAAATTGTGATTAGACATGGGGTACCAATATCTATTATTTCTGATAGAGATAGCCGATTCACATCAAGATTTTGGGAATCGCTACAGAAATCTCTTGGTACTAGGTTAGATATGAGCACCGCTTATCATCCGCAAACTGATGGACAAAGTGAGAGAACAATCCAAACCTTGGAAGACATGCTCCGAGCATGTGTGATTGATTTCGGAAAAGGTTGGGATAAACACTTGCCATTAGTTGAATTCTCGTACAATAACAGCTACCATGCCAGCATAAAGGCTGCACCTTTTGAGGCACTGTACGGAAGAAAGTGCAGACCAGCAATCTGTTGGACAGAAGTTGGTGATATGCAACTCACCGGACCAGAGCTAATACATGATACTACTGAGAAGATATTCCAAATCAAGCAACGCTTGCAAGCAGCTCGTGACAGACAGAAAAGTTATGCTGATGTCAGGAGAAAGCCTATGGAATTTCAAGTAGGAGACAAAGTCATGTTGAAGGTTTCGCCATGGAAAGGAATGATTCGCTTTGGAAGACGTGGAAAGTTAAATCCCAGGTACATTGGACCTTTCAAAATTCTGGAGAGAATTGGTTCAGTTGCTTATAAGTTACAACTTCCGGATGAACTCAGTAGGGTACACCCTACATTCCACGTATCACAACTCAAGAAATGTTTGTCTGACGAAACTCTCGTCATTCCACTAAAAGAGATTAGATTGGACGACAAACTAGTGTTCACAGAAGAGCCTGTGGAAATAATGGATAGAGAAGTAAAACAACTCAAACAGAATCGTATCCCCATTGTGAAAGTAAGATGGGACTCTAAGCAAGGACCGACTTACACATGGGAAAGAGAAGATAGATTCCGTGAGAAATATCCGCACTTATTTTCATAGAACGCACTTGTTAGATTTCTTAAAATCGAATTTCGGGACGAAATTCAGAATGACAAGTGGGTACTGTAGAACCCTGTAAAAATTTCTTGTAATTAAATCGTTAATAAAGAAATAATCCTTCGTTATCGTTTCTAATTCCCATTTTCTCGGAAAAATTTAAAATTTTCGTATTATATTATTTTGGCAATTTTCACAAAATAATATAATTCACGAAATGACGGAATTAATCCTCGACACGTTACACGAAACTTAAACTTTTCATTTAATCCTAAACCTAAATCCTAATACTAATTATATTTAGTAAATATAATTAGAAATCCCTAATCATACTAATTAATCAAACGGACCCTTAATTACCTTCGGCCCACACCTCAATCACTATTCCTAAGCCCACGAAACCAAAGCCCAATTCCAATTTATTTATTTTTCATCCGATCGACATAGTTCAACCATCCCCAAAACACCTCGTTTATTTCTAAAACTTACACACGACCTATATATTTTATTTTCTCATCTTGTTAACCTACTAGCCAACTATTAGTGTGTCAATTCTCACGTCCATACGTTGAGTTTTGATACGTTTTTAAGAGGCAAAGTATTCGAACCTAGCAAACACAAATCGATTTACAATACATTCAAAACTTAACCGTTTTGAATCTCGTTTGTTTCTAATCGTTCCTAATATTATTCCTGAGATGATTCTAAGCTCAAATGTTAAAGATGATTATGTATAATTAAGTTGTGTACGATTTTGTGAATCGTATACAAGGAAAGATATATGGTCGAAATGGGTATGAATCACCCCAACACTCTCCTTCTTTTGTGCTCTCACAACACCCTCTAAAACATTATAAAAGTACCTAGTAGCTAAGTTATCCTGACATTGCAAATAGTACGAAGAGTTTACATTGAAACTTTCTTACTAACATTATATATATATTAGTAATATATGTACGTACTTGCATGCATTCTTCTCTTGTTCATTTCCAAACTCATTCACTGAGATAATTGTCCTTCGAACCATTCTCAAAGACTTACAAGTCGTGTGGTATTGTATTGGAAGCAAAGAAAGGAAATCGGGTTGAAATATATATATAACGTTTGGGTTATATAGTTGAGACGTGATTTCTTGTGTTCCTTTTCTATCTATCTCGACTCTTGATTAAGGCTGAGCATCGGGCGAAAACCGGACCGGACCGACCAAGACCGGACCGGACCGAGGACCGAGAACCGGAAAACCATAGACCGAGACCGGACCGAATATGTTCGGTCCGGTCTCGGTCCGGTCGGTCTTCGGTCGGTCCGGTCCAATTAGGCAAGTTTTTTCGGGTTTTTGGTCGGACCGAGGACCGAATTTGGCAAAAAGCTTAGACCGAGGACCGGACCGAATGTGGTCGGTCCGGTCCGGTCGGTCCGGTCGGTTTTGTCGGTCGGTCCGGTCCGGCCGGTCCGTTTGCTCAGCCCTACTCTTGATCACCTCTAAGGTGTTTGTAAGTTTCCTATACTCGTTTCTAATCCATTTCACACGTTAATATTTAGTCATGCATTTTGTGGTTATTGTTTCGAACGTATATCAATTTGCACATTTATTTCACGTATATATTTAATCTTAGTACACGAAACGTGATTTGCCTCTATCTTGGAAGGCCTAGGAATCACGTAGCACACACAATTCACTTTAGTTTTAACGTTATGATCATTTCATGCATTCATTTTAAATAGCATCCATCGAATGAAATTTATGAAAAACACTTGGTAAAATTTGCAAGTTTTCAAAATATATATACCGGTCCAAACATGTCACAAAACACGTGTATAACTTAAAATTTCATTTAACGATAGTACTATATTATTTCACGACGTCATAGACCACCTAGAAAACTAACAATTTCATATAAACAACTTGTAAAAATAATCACGTTTCGATACTATAATCGAACCAATTTGAATAGACACAAACCGGATTTCAAACTAAACTTTATTAATAAAAACCTTATGTTTTCGATTGGGCATAACTAAAGCCCATTAAGTAATTAAAATCCGTAATCCCACTAGGCCCATAAGAAATGTTTTTAGAATCATAAAAATGACCCAAAGCCAAGCCCAAAACTTTTTCTATGTCCTCGCCTCCAAAACTCTTAACGGGCCTTTATTGAATCGTTAAGTGGCCCATAAGCTAAAAAAATAAGCTTTTGAATAAATAAGCAGTTAAACTAAGCTTGTTACTTATTAAATAAACTTCAGAAATTTTTAGAAAAGTTTCATAATCATTTTTGCAAAATTGGACTAAAAATGTAACGCGACGACACCTAGAAGGACTAAATGTGTAAATATTGAAAATAAAGGACTAAACCTGTAAATACAGAAATCTAAGGGTAAAATGTGATAAAAATTAATATTATAAGGTTAGTATTGATTATTGGACAAAGTAGAGGACTATAGTTGAAAAATATATAAAAAGGACTAACGGTGTAACGCAAGTATCGTTAGTGTAAAAATGGTAAAATTGGAAAGGAGACAAAGACTAAACGTAACTTATTTATCATTCTTATTTATTTTCTATTTTCGTCAATTTATTTCATATCATGTTTAAACTTTATTTTATTTATATATATATTATTTAACGTAACGTTAATAATATATATATATATAACGATATTTAAAAAAAGTTAAGATTTTACTTACGATTAAAAAGGTAAAACTTCGATAGATGATTTAAAAACCATATTTTGTCATATCATGCATATCAAAAGATTTTCACTGCACATCATTTTTCGTCATAACGAATATCTAATATTCGTTATTTTCTTCGTAATTACCGAATAGTTTTTTGTCAAGTTCTTAGATAAATTTATTTATCAGGTTGTGTTTCAAAGCCGTTTTCATAAATTCGTCCGACTTTATTTTCTTCATTTTCAGTATCAATCAAGGTGAGTCATAACCTCACATTTACTTATTTTCAAAACTCCGTGAGGGGGATACATGTTACAAATAGATCGTAAGTATTTTCTGTATGCTTTCCTGACAGATATATGCCTAAGTTAGCTATTGCCAAAAGACCCTTATTCATGAGCCATTAATCACTGAGGTGAACGCGAATATAATGAATAGATCTATTTAAGGTTTGACAGCCTGTCCCATTAATACTTGACGGTATGCCATTATGCATGTGGTTAGTCGTATTAGTCGTGATAATTATATTTGAGTAAAAATAGGAACTGGCAAATCACCTATTACACGAGGGCAAATTTATCATTGATTTGATAAACACCCGCCGTTTACGGTATTTGTTAACGTTTGCGTGTCATGAGACTTAGATCAATATATGAACTGCAATATCAATGTTTTCAAACTGATTGTATTTTCCAATACAATCTTGCTTGTGTATCAAAATGATTATTAAATTCAAACTCTATGATTTCACTCAACATTTTTGTTGACTTTTAAGCATGTATCTCAGGTATTTAGCAGGGGAAGCAAGCATGGAACGGGCGGCAAAAATCTTCAAAATATGTTTTCTTTATTTCAATAATGATGTAAAATAAATGATGTTTTGATTTAGTTCAAAACATCAAGCTTTTAATAATACTCTGATAAGGACCTATTGTATTTCAAATTTTTATAAATGAAATTATGTTTCAAAACGTCTCTTTCGAGCCGTTTTCTATCATTATGACTTCGATCCTCACTGTAACACCCTAATTACTATTCCGCTGCCGCATTTCAAATTAGGGGGTGTTACAACTCCTCCATTTCCGATGGCGCTAAACGATATGGTGCACGCGCAATAGGTGCAGCTCCTGGAATTAAGTCGATGCGAAACTCCACTTGTCGGGATGGCGGAAGTCCCGGTAAATCTTCAGGAAATACTTCAGGATACTCACGCACTACAGGAACATCCTCGAGTCGCTTCTCTCCCGACTCCCTTTTAGCCACGTGTGCTAGGAACGCGTGACATCCTTTCTCAAGATATTTCATGGTACATTAACCATAATTCATATATATCAGGCATCAAGACCATGATATAGTAAGCATTCAGCATCAAAATAGTACATCACCATAATACATCATAGATTTTATACTTGACATTGGTCTTACAACATATGCAAAACAAGTACAAGTTTCGAATAAAATCTGCCAACTGAAAAATTCAGTTTAGCATATACTAGGTAAACTACCATTAAGATACCAACTACAATAAATGATCCAATCACTGATCTCCTGAACGAGCCATCACATCAATGTTGTCGTAAGACCTAAGGCAGGTCATCCTCTCTGCATAGGCATGTCTCTGCATCTCATGCAACTCACTCCATAACTCGCTGATACTAGTACGATAGTGTCGACTATCAATGTCCAAGAACACCTCCTTCATGGTCAACTTATCAACCATCTTCTCCAACTCGACCACCTTCCTATCTAGCGAATCCATACGCTCCTGAAATGCAACACTCATCCGCTCCAACAAACTCAACCTCTCCACCTGCCTCTAAAGCTCCATATACATCTCTCCTGCAGCTATCCTATCATCCTGAACCTCTCTCCTCAATCCTGCAACCTCAGACTGCCTATCACTCATACGCCTAGTGATACTCTTATGACTATTCCTACACCACTCTACATCCTGCCTCAGACGACTCATAGCAGCTCTAAGCTCTGACGGAGTAACACGGGCTGCTGCCGATGACTAACCAATCTCGTGCGTAGAAGTAACCTCAGCCTCAAGCGCGTATCCTAATGCCTTAGACGTATCTGACTCATAAGTCACATCCGACACAACAGGCAAAGGCGGCGGGGGAACATCCTGATCCTCCTCCATAAACTCCTCATCATTATCCTCCTCGTCATCATCATCGTCATCCATCTCCTCATCTCCATCATCCTCAATATCAACATCATCCTCTAAACCTACCTCATCATCTAAACCAACATCAACATCCAACTTAACATCATCTCCTAAAAGCAAAGGGGTCAACAACGGGTGGGACCGGAACCTGATCACGGGGAACTGGGACAGACATGATACTCTACAAGAGTATAAGGAAACATAAAAATACTAGCCAAATTTTTGCGGAAAACCATTTTATAAGCCAAAGCATGATAGTGGAAAAATTCCAAACCAATCTCAATATAAATCATATATATATATGTAAAGTTTAAAAGAAATACCAGGGCGCGAAGTGGCATGGAAGGCTGTCGGCTTTATGTCTCAAAACATTTTACCTCCAGGAAAAAGTTTATAGTCGAGTGCGAGCTCGTTCTCTATAAACGATGGCTCTGATACCATTTTGTAGCACCCCCAACTCAAAATACGGCAGCTGACATGCTGGGGGCACTACGCGAATCGAAACCAGGCATCTTTATAGCAAATGACCACAACACGGGACGTTTAAAAGTGCCTAAAAACACATCATTCGTTTTACAAACCATTTTAGAGTACATAGACTCTTTAACAAAATAGCAGCGGAATAAAAATAAAAGTTTAGCAGCGGAAAAACCAAGTGTAGAAGTAGAAATACAAAGTTTAGCAGCGGAAAGTAAATAAGTTTAGCAGCGGAAAATATTAAAGACACGCCAAGGTTTTACAAATGACATGATAAATAAAGATAGTAGAAATGAATAAGCTGCCTTGACAGAAAACTTCCTTCGTCCAGCCACTCCACCACGCCCAAGATCATAAAGCTCCAAAACTTAATTTGTAGTAGTACCTGAGAAACACATGCTTAAAAGTCAACACAAAGGTTGAGTGTAATCCATAGGTTTAAAATAATAAAGTTGAGCACAAGGGTTTTAATCATATGATATAAGCAACAAATGCAAATACCAGGGTAATCAAGGTAACACCCAATATGTAGAGGCATCCCAGTGCATACATACGGTTGATGATACTAAGCTCATGACACGCAAGACATTAACCAAACAAATCATCAATAACGTTGTACCGACATAAACAATAACCGTGGAATTTCATAATAATAAGTGCCCCCAAGGCCAGGTACTTGCCAATACCCGGCAAAACGACAAATAGTACACCCGCATGTCAAGCCCTTGACAACTACGAGTGGGATGGTCAGTCCTATAGGCCTATAAACTAAGTTCGCGCTCACCCGCAGGTGACTAATGGCTCATGATCTGAGGGTCTTTCCAGCAAGACAAGCTACTTAGTACATCGTCAGGAATTATATATATATAATTCAGGAAAAGCATACCAAAAATACGTGTGCTCAGAAAACATTAAAAGCATGTGTCTCACCCCATGGGTTTATAAACAATTAAAATATAAAAAGCGGGGCTATGAATCACACCTTAACAATAGCAGCAGGAAACGAGATATAGTAATCATTCAATAATGCGTCACAGCAAAAGGGACCTCAGCACAACCTAATCAATATAAATGGCATAACTCAGAACTAAACTCGAATATTTCCATAAACAATGCTTGAGTAAAAGTTTTGTAAATACAATGGCATTTCAAAGATAATAGATTTCGTAAAGTCTCGTGTGGGAGACAAGAAAGTTTAGAAAAGAAATAAGTCGGCGAATCAATCAAATGCAAAAGAAAAGACGAAAGAACTCCTCGAAGAAAGTCGTCGAAAAGAAATGAAAAGAAAAGAATAAGAATAGAAGAACTCACTCAAATACAAATAAATAATAACACGTAACAATAAGTCTCGGATTTTACCCGTTTTCCCCAAAATAATGTTGAAATAAAAGGTTTTGAAATAATAATAATATTTGGTAAAATAATTTAAGTTTATAAAAAAATTTATAAAATTTCGGAATGACCTGCCCGTTTATATAACGTTTCCCGAGTCAACGACTCTTTATTTTTAAACAATATTAACGTATATATATAAGTAAATATGATTGGAAATATCATTTGCGTAGTCCGTAAGTTGTTTAGGTTTTATCGACCATTTTGTATTTGTTCGGGTTCCAGGTACGTTAAGATCTTTACAAGCTCACAATGTCATAATACGGAAACATGTCCGATAATAAGTCCACTAAACTAATACAATTTATTTTATGTTTCATATATATATATATATATATATATATATATATATATATATATATATATATATATATATATATATATATATATATATATATATATATATATATATATATATATATATATATATATATATATTATCCGTTTTATTTATTTAGTTACCGTTTAACTAATAAAAGTATATCTGAGACTATTAATCAATACCCAAAAATAATAACCACAACGATTATAACAACTCCAAAACCAAACCCGAATCAACACCAAATAATCCGAAACAAAAATCAATCCAAACAGAACCTCACTCCATCTCGGCTCAAACCAAACAATCAAATCCAACCCAAACTATCCTAAAACTAATCCAAATACTCAAACAACAACAACAACAATAATCATACTCCCTCCCCACCACCACCCAAGGTGCGGTGGTGGTGGTTCGTGGCTGCCGAGCACAACACAAACCAAACGGACCCTTAATATCAAAATCCAAACCGAAAATAAACACCACTCGTCACCAATTCGATCACACAATCAATAATAAACCCAAACCCTCACCGAGTCGCGGTGGGTCGAGAATAACAAGAAGCCACACGAGTTTTTTGGTGTAAAAACATTTAATAAAAACATTTTTGGAAAAGGTTTTAATATAAAATCGGATTTAAATAAAAATAAAACTAGGGTTTTGTTTTAAAATTAAAAATAATAAAAAGAAGTGGTGGGGGTGGTGGTGTTACCATCGGAAAAACAAGGAGGGCGGCGGTGGTGGTGTTGTCGCGGCGGTGGTAGCGCGAGAGGGTGCGTCGGGGTGTTTGGAGGGGTGTGGGTGGTACGGGAGTGACAGGGGAGTCCCGATCTATAAGTTGGTACAAAAATATGGGGTGGCCGGAAAGTATTCCGGCGGTGGCCGGCCTGAATCAACTGGTGCACGGCGGTGAGGGGCGGCGGCCGGTATTTAAAGAGAGAGAGAGAGTTTGGTGAGTGTGTGTGTGATTTATTAATTAAAATGAGGTAGTGGGGGTGAGTTTAGGGTATATATATGAAAAAATAAGTATAGGGTATGTTTGGTAATAATTGAAAGTATAGGGAAAGAGTAGGGTGATACTCCAAGGACCAATATTGCCAACGAATCAAACTTCTTACGATAAACGCTTTGGGGCTCGAACGACATAGCAAACGGACTCAAAATTTTACGAAACTTGCGCCATTGTTCACGAAATAATTTTTCCAAAATCAAGCATAAACTTCAGAGTTTTTCCAAAACTCAAAATAATTCAAATAATTTGGCAAATGCAATACAATTCGAGTGTTCTAGGTTGTGCTGAGTCAATCAAGGAATAAAGTTCTCATTTCCAATATATCTCACGTTTCCCAAGCCCAAATAATCACAATTAAAAGTTTTAATGTGTCTCAGGTACGAAAATAAATATTTTGGCTAGTAATAGGTTTAGAAAAAGTACCGGGGGTTACAATAAAAGCATGCAGCTGAATTCTAATGTAAAAAACAAAGAATGATTGAATTTTTCATTCTCAAACACTTGAAAAAAAACCAAACATATGAATAATAACTTGATAATATATTTAAGGGGGCTCTACAGAATTGGTGGCGCTATGCAGCTGCCCCACTTACACAGAGTGTTCACCGCCTCTGATTTTAAGAATACTCATTAACGGTTAGTTATCCATTTGTATTAGCTGTCTATGTATTGTACATTTATTGTGATTATCGATTGGTGACTAGATGATTAGTATTTACCTAATATAACTCTTGTATAGGCTCCATAAATATCGGTTTTCATTGTATGTAATCCATCAATTAATAAAAAGATATCTCCTCTCTCACATGTTATCACAACCTAAACTTAAAACCCTAAACCGATCCTAAATTTTTCATCTCTTTCCTCCAGCTCTTACTCATAACGTGTTACTGTTTTTGTAATTGTCGATCGTTGGTTGAATACGATAACCAGTCGACTTGTTGATTTGATATTACGTCGATTGTTGGTTCGTTACGATAACCGGTCGACGTGTTGTTGTTAGGTCGATCGTTGGTACATCAAAGTGACCAGTCGACTTGTTTATTTGTGGTGTTGTTTTCTATTATTCATTATACACAAAAATATGCATGTGCATGTTCCTTCCTATAAACCCCTAATTCATTTTTTCTTTTCTTTTCTTTAAAAAAATCCCATACGAACCCTAATCCTACTTATCTAACTACAACCATGACTATACCTATACCTGTGGTCTCTTAGTGGTAGCATGAATAATAACATGACACCGCAACAAATGATGGAATTGATTAAGTCACAAAAGACTCTTCTCGCTAAGTTTGGTTGTGGGGGAAATACAAATGCTAAGGGTACACTAGGGACTAATATAATTAATCCTCCTTTACGAGTTGCCTTTACAACACAAAATAATGTCACTCGTCTTGCACCAATATCCAATACCGGGCTATGACACCTACTTGGCTTCGGTCCATCATCTTTATCTCAGGCCCAACAACAAGTATTCTTGGGTCAGTTGGGTTTATTAGGACAGCCTGGTATTTAAACCCCACATCAGGTATAATTGGTCAAACGGGCTTGCTGGGTCAACCTGGCTTCGTGGGTCAGACTAGTATTCAGGCCCAACTGCATGTATTATTGGGCCAGGTGGGATTTTCGGGGCAGCATTCTAACATGGGCCAGTCGGGTCTTGCTAGGCAGTCCGATTGTTATGGGACAAACGGGTAACTTATCGGGGACCGAAACTACTTTACCTCATGCATTCAATGCTATGAGGTTACATGATTCTAACTGAGGTAATTGGTATATGGATATAGATGCGACATCTCACTTTAATGATTCTATCAATAATCTTAGTGATGTTTTTAATTCAAGTATTCATTAATCTGTTGCAGTTCGTGACGGGCATTCCATTCCTGTTACCAACTTTGGACATAGTGTTTTGCCTACACCATTTCGACCCCTTCATTTAAATAATGTTTTAATCACTCCTAATATCATAAAAAAATTTAATTTTTGTTCGTTTGTTTGTTTGTGACAATTATTGTACCATTGAATTTGATCCTTTTGGTTTTTGTGTTAAGGACTTTCAAACTTGTCGGATGCTGCTCCGCTATGATAGCACTGGACCTCTCTACCCTGTTACGAAGCCCTCTCCAATTCCTCAGGTCTACCTCACCAATCAGTACACGTGGCATCAACGTCTTGGACATCCAGGAAGTGAAGTGCTACGAAGTGCCATTTCCTCTATTTCATGTAATAAAGATAAATCTTTTGTGCTTTGTCATGCTTGCCAGCTTGGCAAGCACGTGCAACTTTCATATTGTTCAATCTTGTTTTGGCATTGTTCACTCGGACATGTGGCCTTCCCCAATTCCGAATCTTTCTGGATTTCGATACTATGTTTTATTTTTAGATTATTATTAGCAATTTGTCTGGGTTTATCCTTTAGTCAATAAATCTGATGTTTTGTCCAAATTTATGTTGTTCCGTTCATTTGTTAAAAATCAATTCAAGTGTGATATAAGGGTTTTTTTTTTTTTTTTTTTTTTTTTTTTTTTTTTTTTTAAGTCTTACTAGCCCTCTTACTCTTACCAGTAAGAGTTGGGCGTATATTTTGCTTGTTTGTTTTTTTTTTAGTCAGACCCAGTTAGACATATAATATCTTACTCAGTAAGAGGTGAGAGACTTGTCTTACTGCCTCTTACTCGATTGAGATTGAAGACTCGTGTTAATATAACATATTTGATGGTTTATTAACTATGTTATACTTATGATAAAAGTCTTGTTTCATATTTACATAAGTTACTTAAATAAATTTGCAGAAACGAGCACTTAAAATCATTCGGACAATTATACAAAAACAAATAACATTATTTCATTCAAATTTAGACTTTCTAGCCACCTCTTACTGGTAAGATGTGGTATTCAGATTCAGACCTAAAACATCTTAATGAAACAAACATACCCTAAGTCGTTTCAGTGTGACCATGGTGGTGAATTTGATGACCACGCATTTCATAAATTATTTGCCGATAATGGAATTCAGTTTCGTTTCTCATGTCCACGCACTTCTCAACAGAATGGAAAATCTGAAAGGATGATTCGCACCATTAATAGCATTATTCGGACATTATTGTTTCAAGCTCATCTACCACCTAATAATTGGACTCAAGCCCTTAATATGGCCATTTACTTATTAAATATTTTACCATCACGTGCTATTGAAAGTGAAGTTCCCTTTACCCGCCTTTTTGGAACCAAACCTAATTATAGCCTGATAACGCTCTTTTATATATATATATATATATATATATATATATATATATATATATATATATATATATATATATATATATATATATATATATATATATATATATTTATATTTATCCGATCTATTATATTATATATATATCTACTGAATATCATATTATTTGTGTAGAATTGGCCCTAATCTGGTTGCAGGATTGAACGAGAGAAGGAAGTTAGAAGTATCACTAAAAGGACGATAAAGTAACAACTACAACAAAAGGAAGGACTTGGAATGAAAATACAAATACAAAAGACCCAAGTACGCCGGTCTTAGGACTATGTGTGGCGTACTTGCTTGGTGGGTAAATGAGATTGAATCTACACGAAGTACGACGTACTTTCTACGGAGTGCGACGCACTTATCTTGTCAGTTACAAATACAGAGTTATGATTGCATTCATTATGAGGCTAATCATTTGTCTCCAATTAATCAACAGCCCAACCCTGTTTCCGTTTCCCAAGATCCACCACCTACAACTGTTAACCCAAACACGGTTTCGGTTCATCACATGGTCATACGTTCTCGTGTCGGGACTAATCATCCCACTCAGCGTTTAAATCTTTATGTGTCGTATCTCTCCCCTTACCAAAATCATATAATGTTGCGTTTAATGATCCTAATTAGCAAAATGCTATGTCAGATGAGCACAGTACACTTATTAAGAATAACACTTGGATTCTGGTGCCTCGGCCCAAGGATGCCAATATTATTCGTTGTATGTGGTTATTTCGCCACAAGTTTTTAGAAGATGGCACCCTTAGTTACTACAAGGCTCGACTTGTTGCGAATGGCAGTACCCAGGTTGAGGGTATAGATGTTAATGAGACCTTTAGCCCAGTTTTTAAACCCAATACTATTCGGACAGTTCTTAGTTTGGTTATTTCTCGACGTTGGCTGGTTCATCAGCTTGATGTCGAGAATGCATTAGCCTCCTGGCTTTCGGGATCCTGCACATCCTGATTATGTTTGTTTATTACAGAGGTCTCTTTATGGTCTCAAGCAGGCTCCTCGGGCCTAGTTTCAGCGTTTTGCTGCTTATAATCTTTGGGTTGGATTTACTCATAGTCGTTGTGACGCATCATTATTTATGACAAGGGACTGATACTGCTTATTTATTACTATATGTTAATGATATTATCCTAACAGCTTCTTCTAAGAGCTTGTTACAGCGGGTTATTGCTTCTTTGCATAAGGAGTTTTCTATGACGGATTTTTGATCTCTAAATTACTTTCTGGGGATATCGGTTACACGTGACTCTATAGGGATGTTCTTATCTCAGCGTAAGTATGCTACTGAGATTCTAGAGCAAGCACACATGGTTAGTTGTAACCCCAGTCAGACTCCTGTTGATACTGAGTCTAAACTGGGTGATGATGGTGATTCAGTGTCTGATCCGACCTTATATCTGTAACACCCCCATTTTTCACTGATCGCAGCGGATAAAGTGTTTGGGGTATTACTTCATAGAATCACAGATACAGTAATAGAAAACGACTCGAAAAGAGACATTTTAAAATTTTAGTTATCATTCATAATTATCAGAGTTTTAATTATAAAAGATATACTTTTATTTTTGATGAGGTCCCAAAAATCTAAGAGTTAGGTTGTGTTTGAATGATAACCATGAAAAGTCCTCCGAGTTCAGTACCTCCTTCTGCCATGGATCCATAGAAGTAATATACCTAGAATACATGCTTAAAAATTCAACACTAGGTGTTGAGTGAGAATCATAGGTTTAGGGGTTAGTGAATACAACTTCCCTGTGTTTAGTTGTTACACCCATCTGGGAAAATGTAGGTTTTGTGATAATTGTGATGCATGCACAATTATCAGGAGTGTAGTATGTAGCACTAAGCTCATGAATCACACCTTAACGATCCGGGTCATGTGGGCTGCAGACCCAACATGAGGGAATAGAAGGATAACTTGCCAAAGTTATACCTTGAGTGGATTCAAATATAGTACTTATTGGTACCACCTAGTGGGGTGTTAATACCAACGGGAGTTGTCAAACTCTAATAGATCTATCAACTATATTCGCGTTCGATTGGATAAAACCTTCCAAACGATTAGATTCATGAATTTTGGTTATGTAGTGGTGGCAGTTAGTTTACTCGTGCAAACAACCAAAGAAAAAGACTTGTATTCATTTTTAAGTAAAGCATTTAGCATGTATCCCCCTCACAGGGTTTATAAAGCATTTAATGTGAAAGTTTAAAAAGATGTGAGGCTACGAAAACTCACCTGAGTTTAGAGTAATCTAAGTGATGCAAATAGTGACTCGGAAACTAGACCACCTTACTCACGTATCCTAGTGTGTTGTTGGTTTTGTATGTATGTCAAGCTTTAGTTATCATGTTTATGTTTCTCAAGTTATTGTTTTTAGGTTTGTTAATGTTTTATATATATATAACATAACACCGTTCATGCCATTGTAATTCAGAATTATATGACTCCTCACATGAAGCTCCCTACTATTGTATTATGTTATCAACATAATACCGTTCGGGCCATCATAATTTAGAAGTTAATACTCCTCACACAAAGCTCCCTATTATTGAGTTATGTTGTTATTAGGGTTTAGTTATAATCATATCACCGTTCGGGCCATCATATCTCAGAAGTATATGCAATAATCGTTCGAGGAGTCAAGGCACTTTAATTCGTAAACCCAACAAACTCGTCAAAACGAAATATCCACATAGTACTCCTCGCATGAAGCTCCCTAGTATTGTGTTATGCTTCTAACTTTATTTAGGTTTTATACTTATATGATATTTTCACTTTTTACCCTTATAGTATTTATATTTACGTTTTCTACCCTAAATTTATATTACTTATACTAATAACTATCTATACTTGACACAACTAGTCCCTAGACTTCTATATTTTAAGTAACTAACCTAAGAATTTTAAGTTTTCTATATTTACCATTTAGACCTTTAACCTTATAATATTTACGTTTTAGTCCTTTTTAGTTTATACTTATTTAAATATCTATCCTAGGGTTTTAATATTATGCAAAACTAGTCCTTACACTTATAACTTCTAGGAAATGTCAAAAACAGTCCCTAGACTTTATAAATTCAGGAATTTACGATATATACCCTTAGGCATGTAAAGTTTTGCAAAACTAGTCCTAATATGCATGTAACTTATATTTTATCTAGCAACTAAGTTTTCTATCTTATGTTTTACTTATTTTAAATTATCTAGGTTATTTATAACTAGTGTGTGACTTAAAGAAGTGACTTATAGCATGCATGCAAGTATACGACTCGATCTAGGGTTTTAAAATGAAATCTAACTAGTTCTAGCATTCAAGGCTCATGCAAGGGTTCCTAGGGTATCTAAGGCATCCTAAGACTAAACTAAAGCTAAATAGACTAATATGTAAGACTTACTTGGCTAGGGGAGGGTTTACGTGGGTTTTAGGGTTTTTTAGGGCTCGTTCGACTTCAAACCACAACACAACACAACCAAAGCTTAGCTACTCGTTTCCTAGGGCTTCTAAGGGTCTTAAAATACAGAAATGTGAAGTATAGAAGAGAAGGAGAGGTGTGAAGAAGAATGGAGTGGAGGAGGGGGTATTTATACCATCGTTAAGGCGGTTTGGGGTGAAAACGGGGTGTAGTTGTTGAGCAAGGGGAGGTGTGAGCAAGCAAGGCTAGAGGGGGGTTGTGGCAAGTATAGAGGGGGGTTGTGGCAAGTCTAGTGGTGACGAAGAGAAGCTAGGGAGTAGCTAGGGGGCGGAGCTAGGACGGTTGTGGTGGTGGAGAGCCGAGAGAGGCGGTTAGGGTAAAGGTGGTGACAAGTAGGTGATGCACCTACTTGTGTGCTAGCTTAGAGGTGCTTGTAAGCTGCTTAGGGTGTTTAGTGATGGTTTAGCGTGATTAGGGGTGGATTAGTGGTGGTTTAGTGGAGATTTAATGGTGGTTTAGGGTGGATTAGTGGTAATTAGTGGTGGATTAGACAAGTAGGTGATGCACCTACTTGTGTGGGTGCTTAGAGGTGTTAGGGTGTGTGCTTGGGTATGACTAAGGTGTTAGGGTGCTAGGTTAAGGTGCTTGAGGTGCTTATGTTTAGGTTTTACTTGTTTTAGTTAAGTTTAGACCTAGTTCTACTTATTAACTGTTTACGGTTTTACCTAAGGTTTAGTGCCTAAGTTAAGTTCCTAAGTGTGTTTAGTGACTAATCCTAAGACCAAATGGGTTTATTCTAAGTGAGGGTAACTTATGGGAAAGGTTTGGGAAGGTTTGACCTAGTTTTGTATCCTAAATGACCTAAGTGTGTTTAGGGTTTATCATATGGTTTAGTGCCTAGACTAGTGTCCTATGAGTGTCTAATAACTATTCCTAAGTTCTAAGAGGCTTATACTAAGTGGTAGTGACCTATGGGGAAGTTTTGGGATGGTTTAGACCTAATTCTAGTTAACTATGACCTAGTTATGGTTTTGGGCTTATGGGGTTTGTATCTAAGTTCTAAAGGTTTATTCTATAGCCTAGTGGTTCTAATATATCCTAATATTCCTAAGGAAACTCATACTTAAGCCTTGGACACATTTAAACTGATTAAACTAAGCATATAGGTTCAAATAAGCACATAATCCTACTTAAGTTTTAGTTAGTGTTTATTAGGGTTTTGTGTTATGTTTAGTGTTTTAGATTGGTGAATTACTTATTATGGTGTTGTTATAATTTTATGCTTGACATACCTGGGGTTTATAGGATGTGAGTGTTGAGTTATTTGGTTTGTGTAGATACGTGAGCAGGTCTAGTGAGTCATACAAGTAATAATGCATATAAAAAGCAAAAATTTACCTGTGAAATACCTACTATAGGTATTTGTAATGGGAATGATAGTAACGGGTGTTTGTGGGTTGTTATAATATCGGAGCCTTGTGGGTTCTCTACAGTATTTCACTTTTACTCGACCTGATATTTCCTATGCAGTACAGCAGGTTTGTCTTCATATGCATGATCCACGGGAGCCTCATTTCTCAGCTCTTAAACGGATTTTTCGATATGTTCGGTGTACTTTAGATTACGGATTAGAGATGTTCGCATCCTATACTACTTCCTTGGTTGCTTATTCAGATGCGGATTGAGCTGGTTGTCCCACTACTTGGAGATCCACTTCTGGCTATTGTGTATTTCTTGGCAACAATCTACTCTCATGGTCCTCTAAGCGTCAACCAAGACATGTTGGTTACGGAATCTTCTGCGTGAGTTGCATACTCCTTTGTCATATGCTACGCTTGTCTAATATGACAATATCAGTGCTATTTATTTGTCTTCTAATCCGATTCAGCATCAACGGACGAAGCATATGAAGATTGACATTCATTTTGTTCGAGATTTGGTAGCTGCTGGTCAGATCGGGATTCTTCATGTGCCTTCCCGCTATCAGTATGCGAATATTTTTACTAAAGGTTTGCCTACTGTTTTGTTTGAGGAGTTTCGCTCTAGTTTAAGTTTTCGGTGTCCTCCCGCTCAAATTGCGAGAGATTGTTAGTTATCTATTTGTATTAGTTGTTTATGTGTTGTACATTTATTGTGATTATCGATTGGTGACTAGATGACTAGTAGGAGATTAGGAGATTAGCTCGGTTGGTGACTAGATGATTAGTATTTACCTAATATAACTCTTGTATAGGCTCCATATATATATCGGTTTTTATTGTATGTAATCCATCAATCAATAAAAAGATATATCCCCTCTCACATTAACTACACTTTCTACCATTAAGGTAACATTTCTACCCACTAAAATGAAATTGACACTTATTATTTTGAGACAAAAGAAAAAAATAATAATAATACGATGACCATTTGTTATGAGACTGGATGAAAATGAATTCACATTAGTTTATAAAAATAGACAAACAATACATTTATCTTACTATCTTATAATAAATGAATGTCTTCTATAAATAGTAATACTTAAAAATTCAGCCTTCAATAAATAGTACTACTTAAAAATTCTATTACATAACTTACAAGTCTTAAAGCTGAATGTATAAAATACAAAGCACTATTAATATGGTCAAGATATTTAATGTAGTTAATTAATTAACTAGTTAATAAACACAATTAATGCATTTATTAAAATACCTCTTACATAAGAAATAGTACAAATTATCAATCATATTGTACAACCAACTTAAACACAATTCAAGCCCTAACGGGCCAATGGGCTCGAGCCCGAATTGGCACATGCCAACGGGCACAGACTAAACGAAATTCTTAATATCCGTAAATTTATTGTCAAAAAGAACATAATAAAATAAAATACATGATTCACCGAAAAATTTTATTTTAGGATAGACGTCGCCGCAACGCGCGGGTACCCTGCTAGTATGAAATGGTAAATGGATACATTTAGAGCGTGTTTTGTTCGTAGATAAGAATAGCAATGGGAAAGACAAAAGGAATATAAAGGTAATCAAATTTATTACTTTCAAGTTAGTGGGTAATGAATTATTACATTATATAATACCATGCATCATTATTCATTATGTTACTAATTCGTTATGGCCCATTATCCTTTAACCAAACACACCCTTAATATTTTACTCCCTCCGTTTCAAAAATATTGTCCATATTTCATTTTGGATTGTCTCAAAATAATTGTGCACTTTCTTTTTAATGTAAAAACTAAAGAATATAATAAAGAATATTCTCTTTGAGTAGTTAAAAATTAAAGTGGACTCACTTTTATTAAACTTTGTAATTCTTGTCTCCTGACAATTAGTTATAAGTCCCGTGCATGCACGAGGTTTACAAATAAATCAAATTTATTTGAAAATTTTGGTTTAATATATGAACATATAAGTACAACTAATAAATATGCATGAGTTTATCATTATGTATTAATATCTATTAATATTTTGTACAAACTTTTATTAGATGAAAGATTTAACTTTGTTTAACTAACATAGATGTTGATGTTGAGGTTGATGTTGTTGTTTAACTTTAACTATTGATATCATGTTATACAAAATGTGCGAGTTTAGTAGCACCTAATGAGCGTTGATGAAGTTAAAATATATTCCGTAAAGTTTTTTAAAAATGTTTTTCTAGATATCCGTATATAAACTTTAAATAATAATTACATGAGTCATTGTTATAAGTACAATCGCGTATATTTGATATCATGTTGTACAAAATGTGCGAGTTTAGTAGCACGATTGTTGTCGTTGTTATAAGTTAAAATATATCTATATATAAACTCTTATTTAGCTCATATAGATGTTGAGGTTGATGTTGTTGTTTAACTTTTAACAATTTGTATCATGTTGTACAAAATGTGCGAGTTTAGTAGCACATAATGAGTTGATGAAGTTAAAATATACTCCGTATAATCGCGTATATTTATATTCATATCACAATAACTTGTGATTAAATTTGATATTTATATTACCGTTAATAATAATTTAACCATATTTAATATTCAAATCTGTGTACTCATTGATTAAACTTTTAAATAGGATAACATGCATCCTTATTTAACGTGCATAGTAAAAAGAATATTTTTGTAAATGAAAGTTTAAAACAAATATTTATTTTAAAAACATTTAACGTGTATTAAAACTAATTTGTATATTTATAAAATAGTTTAATGGATGGAAGTATCAAACTAATACTAATACTCATGTAATTGTAAACAAAATTCATATTATAAAGTACAGGGAGTATAAAGTGTAAGGGGTTATTTATATATTATCTAAAGTTACAAAAAACATGAAGATTTATAATTTTACACATAACTCCATATAATATATTTAAAATTCAACGAGTAATGTTTTATTAATTATCACATCTTTTTTTAAGTTTTATTTTCATAAATTTGACACCTATATTTTTATGTGTTTTTTTTTCTCAACCAAATTCTCCATCAAATTTATTAAAGTGACCAAAATCAATTCAATTTTGACTTTTTATTGGCCAATCATATTGCTCGATTTCGCCTATGTGTCAAAATCGAGTTTTCCTATTGGTCCAAATTTTTTTTCCATTACGATTGGTTTTGCAAAATCACTCCAAAATTATGTAATTCCTTTATTACTAGACGAGTACCCGTGCATAGCAACGGGATATTATAGCGACAAATAGTTTATTGATAAAAAAAATTTATAGGTTATAAATGAAAAATAATAAAAGTTTGAAGATTTGGGAATTAAACATAATGTTTTGAAACCCGGTTCGACCCGGGTGGTTCAACCGGTTGAACCATTCCGGTCGAAAAATTGGTCGATTTAAACTGGGTCAACTTGCTAGGTTGGGTCGAAAACGGGTCAAATTAAACCGGTTCAACCCTTCGGGTTTGAAGCGTCCCGGGTCAACCCGGTTTGTGATCTGTATTAATTGTTTTAATTTGTTATATTTAATTTGGTAGATATGTTTTGAAACCCGGTTCGACCCGGGTGGTTCAACCGGTTGAACCGTTCCGGGCGAATAATTGGTTGATTTAAACCGGGTCAATTTGCTAGGTTGGGTCGAAAATGGGTCAAATTAAACCAATCCAACCCGTCGGGTTTAAAGCGTCCCGGGCCAACCCTGTTTGTGATTTGTATTAATTATTTTAATTGGTTGTATTTAATTTGCTATATATGTTTTGAAACCCGGTTCGACCTGGGTGGTTCAACCGGTTAAACCGTTCCGATCAAAAATTTGGTCGATTTAAACCGGGTCAACTTGCTAGGTTGGGTCGAAAACGGGTCAAATTAAACCGGTTCAACCCGTTGGGTTTGAAGCGTCCCGGGTCAACCCGGTTTGTGATTTGTATTAATTGTTTTAATTGGTTGTACAATGTGTATAAATCATTGTACTTTTAAGTAATGGGGTGTTTTAATAAGAGTATTAATTACATTTCATAATTTCCTTATATACATTTTTAAACATTTCACATTTCACTTTTCTTGACTTTTCCACTTTCACCTTTGACCATTTTTGCTTTATAGGTAGTATAGATATACTCTCTCTCTCTCTCAAAATTATTGTCAGGAGACTACAATTACAAAGTTTAATAAAAGTGGGGCTACTTTAATTTTTAACGACTCAAATAGAATACTCACTCATTAAATTCTTTAGTTTTTACTTAAAAAGAAATATGGACTATTAATTTGAGACAGAGGTTGTAAAAAATTATTTTGAGACAGATGTAATATAAAGATTATATCCCATGTTAGTATATATACGGTATAGGACAGTCTCTAGTGTACCTATAACTTGACCGTGTGCAGGTTCTTCTACAAATCGTATCCCAATGACCCAAAAAGATCACGAAATATCTGTCCCCTGATTTCTTCACTATTATTCTTTCTAATAAATCCTTTTTAATATCTTTACATTTTTCCTAACATATCTCCATTTTACACACACACTCTTCCACTTTTCTCTTCTTTGCACCAAAAACAACACATAGTACAAACTCACTGTGTGTGTCTTTTCTTCCTACTTTTGGGATATATACCATTTTCCATCTATATATAAACTTTCTTTGCTTTTTTTTCTTTTGTCATTTAAGATATTTATATATTTGCTTCATGGGTTCATCATCAAAAGATGGAGTTGATGAAGATGAGAGGCCTCATGTTTTGGTTGTGGATGATAGTTTGATTGATCGTAAAATCATGGAAAAGCTTTTCACCAACTCTGCATGTAAAGGTATTGTTTTTTTACATTACTGACACTGTTGTATATTTTATATTTTATTGAATGTGACCAAATACATATTTTATAAATTGGATCTGAACCAACTTTTGAAGTTTATATCTTATTTGCATTTAAATATGTTTGTTTCTGCATCTAACATTGCATTTGGTCCATTTTGATAGTATGAACTGTTAGAAGGTTATTAAAACCACTTGAAACATGTACGGTTTGTGCATCAACACGTTTTCAAAAGTTTTGGTATCCCTTTTTTAAATCAGATATATGTGACTTCTACTGTAATTTATTACAAAATATAACGAACAGTTCCTAGTCTTTTCTCTTTTGAGTATTTTCTTACATAAATATCGCATTAACATGTTATAGAGAACTTGTTATTTTTCAAAATAATTTGATTGTTTCGTTTTTTGAATTATTAAAGCAATTTATAAGTCACCAATAGTGTCCACTTTAGAGAGTATTTAAGCCATATAACAAATTTTGTAGTGTAAACTGTAAAAGCCGATCTTGTAATTTGTTTATTATTACAATAATCATCCATGTCATAAACGATCGACATGAACGTCCTTAATATAGTCAAAAGTCTAACTAGAACTGGTTGACATTTTAGCAGAATCTATTTTTGTTACTTTTTGCCTACCAATAATAATTCATATGATAATTCATGCAAATAGTTTGTTAAGATGACCTTTTGCCAGAATGGGTAAACTACATACACAGATTTTGCACTTTAATCATAATTTTTGTTATAAAATTAACACATAATGTAAATGGATGTAAAATAAGCCGAGTATACTGTCTGAGAAATATAAAAAATACTCATATTATGTATTACAGTAGAAAATATGACTTACATATAATCAAATAAACTTGAAATCCTAAAAAGAAAAGGACAAAAAAAAGTAGAGTGATTTAGTGTTTTTTTTTTTTTTTTTTTTTTTTTTTTGGTGGACACAGCCCGGCAATTAAGGGGTAAGAAGGATAAACAGATCATATCCAAACAGGAGTTAAAAAGAAGCAAAGTAGACATAAAATTCTCTGAACGTGATGTTTTTAGGCCACAGTTTATTCACAGACGCAAAGAACATTTTTTTTTCCTTTGAAAAGCATTGTGCACCTATCTTTATTGTTTAACCAATATTTTGAAATAGCTTGTTGCAGACCCTAAAAATAGATTTAACATACCAATATTTATCTAGAAAAATAAGATATGAAGACATCATGTTATTTTCATGTGATATATACAAGACAAAAAGAAAGTTACTTTACATGCTTAGAAACAAGATTGTTCTTTGTTTTGCTTAGAACACATGTTGTAGGGTCACTACTCACTATTAATCCATGATCCATTGGCATGTTATTGTAATTCAAATATACTTCACGTTCATACCACTTAGAACCTATTTAATCTTATTCTAATTATTGGTGTGTGAAGTATATATGATCCACGTATCCAGGTAACTGATTAAAAAAGTAAAGCATAGGATGGTCCCGAATGTCAATTCATGTATTATTAGTAAGAGTCTATTTCTATAATTTAGTATCAATTCATCGGTCTTCTTGCTGATAAAGTTACTAAAACAGTTGTTTCACATGTACTACAACAGTTTCCCTTATAACATGACAAACGTGACTTATTTACAGCATTTCTATCTGACCAAAAATCCAGATCTCCTAACACGATATGTTTGTATATTTGCAAAAGCGACAAGGAATAATGTAAACCGCATAAAGTGGAAAGAACTACGTGGCATCACCACACAACTTCTATATAGCCCCCTTTCCATAAAACTTTCACGAGTACCTCTCAATCTATATCTTCCCCACATAATTTGGCTCATGTCATGCTCAGCATGTTGCTCACATTTTTTTTGTCAGTGTGGGAGCATCTAGCATATTAACGCATGATATTTGTGACTTATATGGAATGATCCACATGTGCCATTTAATATGTTATCAGATATATTAAATATCAAATGCTATTCTTGGGTAACAGAACTTTGGTTATATTAGATACGGTTTTCATTTTTCAAGGTCTTAAAATATTAATATCAAATGATATTGTTGTGTAACACTTACTTATGTTAACCTTGAAGTTGGCACTTTACTTATAGGTCTACAATCGTGCCAAAATGCACACTTAAACATAAACATGCAGCTACACATACACATACATTTGCTTACACCAATTTTTATATTTGTCTTATCCAATATAATAAACAAGATGGTGATCCTACCTGGGATATTGAACATAAGTTAGATAACCTATTTCGAGTCCTAGCACTGATTAATCACGAAGCAACAATCCATTACAAGATTTGAACTGATAGCTATCTAAGCTAGAGGCGGTGAAATGGTAACTTTTTAGTGTGGGTCACCAGCCAACACTTACTATCCTATTTCCAAATTAGATAAATGATCTATATAGTTGTTGTTCGGTGCGTGCTTTGCTTTGTAGGCTGGGTGGAGCTGGATTATGATTACATTGCAAAATAATATAGCATTCTGATATAATGATTCCAAGCATTTAAATACACTTAGAATGAATTTCGACCAATTAGGCCCATTTATGTTTAGTCGAATTTCTGACTTAATCCATTTTGACCCGTTAGAGATGAGCTGATACATACAACATTTACGCATTTATAATTAAATCTGTTAAAACTGCTACCTATACTCTAAACTATCTTAAACAAGCCTCCATCACTAACAAGCTCTGCTAGGTAATAGCTTGACGATTTTATTATCCATTTGGTGCTTGTGGCAGTGACCACAGCCGAAAGTGGGCAGAAAGCGCTGGAGCTTTTAGGTCACGGAGAAGACAAACACACTATCAACAACCAAGTAAGTTTCCACTAACAAATCCCACAAATGGACACAATTTCTACAATTACAATTCTCACTTCTTAAAACATGCATTATAGTAACGCACTAACAGAATCAACAGTTCAAAATTACAGCTTCTTTATGAAAATTTTATTTTTTTATTTAATGAATGGAAATTAAGCAGGGCCCAGAGATAAATTTAGTTGTTACAGATTACTGTATGCCGGGAATGACAGGATATGATCTCCTCAAAAAGGTTAAGGTAATGTAATGTTTTTTATTCCATAGAAAGAATCACATTTTACAACACCAATGGCAGGTAGTTCTCTTATTTTGTGGCTTTAAACGTTTCTTAACAGGAATCATCTAGCATCAAAGAGATCCCAGTGATCGTGGTCTCTTCTGAGAACGTCCCCACTCGAATAGAGAAGTAATCATCATCAAGACTTATTACACACAGATCCAATGTTAATTTCTAAGCATTTAATTACGATGACATTGATGCTTCTATTCTACTGTTTGTGAATAGGTGTTTACAAGAGGGAGCTCAAGAGTTCATCCTGAAGCCCCTCAAACAGTCTGATGTTAAGAAGCTAAGATGTCAAATGCAATTTCTGCAGCCAATAAAGGCAAGTCTTTGCGTTGGAAGATAGAAAATAAAAGAGCAGTAACTAAACCGAAGTTGGTTTTAAGGTTCATAGTTACAGGAACCCACCCCTTTCCCCTACTTGACTCCAATATGACAATTATTTAATGAAAGCGATATTCGAATATGAGAAGACATAAGTTCTTCCGGAAAAAAGAAAACTATGTGGTTGATGGTGACTCTGTTTAGTCTATTCTTGATTAGGATGCTAATGTGTGTCTACAGACACTATTTACAATAAGTAATAGGAACATTTGGGACTAGCTATTATATATTTCATTTTATGAGTTCTGTTAGTCTAATTCAGGAGAATTTGTACTTTATCAGTTGCATGAGAAGTATTGTACCTACTTCGACGTGTGGGGCAGATGTTGCTTTGATATCTGTACTCACATAAGTTGAAGAACGAATCTCTCAAGCATCATCACTTGACAAGACTGACCCAAACTGCGATGTGGTCCTTCACGTTTTAGATCTTTTTCATGTCCAGAATCCTCTGTTTATAAGTTTAGAACATGAGTAGATAGAAATAATGCAAAACTAAACAACAATCAAATAACACGATACCAAATACCAAAATGGAAGAATTCTACCTTTATGTTCATTTAGGCTCGAAAGAGAAGTTTGCATACCATTTGAATGTCTGGAAAACCATATTTAACCATTTTAGGACAAGCAAATCAAAGGATACGAAAGAAACAGATGATGATCCTGGGGCATCATCAAAGGATACGAAAGAAACAAAAAAAAATACAACTTACTCTTTTGACCCATCACCTTCCGGCTCCTGGGGCATCGCCACAGATGATGATCCTCCTTCTGAACGTAAAGGAGAGAGTGCTGCATGTGGGCATGGGGTCATTTCTGGAGTTTTAATTTTTGATTCGTCAAATTGACTCTGATTATCTTTGGAATCTACAACATTCATTTGTGATCCATTAGCTGAGGATGAGTAATTGCTCTGTTCAAGTGTGCTGCTGACAGATGGTAGAGTTGCTGATTGTGTCCCTGTGCTAACACTCTCCTGATATTGTATCTTAGGGGAAAGTTGTTCTTCCTTCAAAGGATCATTATATGACTCGGGATGTCCACATTCTTCATTAATGTTTCGGATAATAGGGGAAGAGTGATCAGGACTAACTTTCTGGCTGAATGCAACTTTGTCTGAGAAAAGATTGCCACTGAAGGCATCGTGTTCTGATGATTTATCATCAGCAGAGTATTTCATGTAAAAATCTGAATCCAGTGGCTCTTCAGTCCAATGTTTGTAACTGAACGGGGTGGACTTTCGGGTTTTAGATGCATTCATGGAAGCATAGCCTGATTTCTTGTTCTCGAGATTGCATTGCTCTTCATATAACCAATCATCTCCTTCACTTGAGAAATCTGACATCCTGAATAAATTCCTTTTCATACTGAACTTATTTACTGGGCTCCTGTAATCAGCTTCATGTACTCTTATTTTCTGTCTTTCGGTAGTGTTGAACGGTGGATTTTTGGATTCTTCACGCCAAACTACATTTAGAAAGCATGATTGGTTATTGAGAAACTATAACATATCTAGATAATTAGTATATGCAGTAGTCTCAAGTTGTCACCTGCAGGGGATGTGCATGCATCTTTGCTGGACAAAAGTTGGTCCAAATGGTAGAGTGAACATGATGAAATAAAAATGTCATATACTCATACATCATTCTAATGTAAGAAACTAAACTGTGGCATAAATTGAATATTAACCTCAAAAAACTCGGATAGTCTCTTGCATCTTCGGTTGCAAAGGAAGACCAAGCTGAAGAATGGGTCATGTCACTAAAATCAGAGTTTCGACGTGTAGTTGGGTAACTGCCATTAATGATGTTTGGTTACAGATTTACAAGCATATAATAAATGGCACTCAAAAGAATTTGCTTACCATGTCATGTCAGCTGTCATGAAATCATAACAATGTTCCCTTTGGTGCTTGTACGGAGAAGATAACTCTGAATAACAAGAGGATTGTAGAAAATGAATCAACACAGAAATACAAAATATATATATCTTTAACAAGACCTAACTAGAAAATTTGTATATAACTTCAAATTTGACATAGCAAATCTCCACTGCCCTCAAAATAGTATCTCACTGCAGCTGCGTTGGGAATATCTTTTGAAACATATTTTTTGTACTCTCTAGAAAGGCAGGTTTACACAATATCTTCCAAAACGTAATAATAAAAATTTATATATTACCATCATATTTTAGATTTGCCAATTCAGGTAGTAAAGAAGAAGTTTTTGATAACACTAGTATTTGGTGCGAGTAGTAGGAATCAGATTCGTTACCTGACATATTAAAGCTGCATGCTGCTTTTGAACTAGTTCTGCAGATACAACTAGTCAAAAAAGAATTTTATTACAACAAAAACTAGATGGAAAAATCGGAGCTAAATATAAACCTGTTTCTTGGTGTTTGAAAGCCATCAAAAGAAAAGTCTGGCTTATCATACTTCCTACTTCTCATATGATTCACCATACTCGAATCCAAATCATATGGCCAGCTCTTCCGAGATAAGCCACGAGTATCATCAAGAAAATTTTCATCTAATATGCGAGAATTTTCTGGAAAAAAGAGATTTGAAGAATGGATCATGCCTTTATGCATATCTACACCACTCAAATACTCTATACAATTAGATTAGAATTCAGTTGTGAGATTCAGCTATACATGAAGCTTTGTGGACCAGCAACCTGTTCCCTACCACATTATAATGATAATGGTACATGCATATAAAAGGCCAAGGGTTTTTAAATATGTTACAATTTTATTCATAGTGCTAGAAGTAGTAGAGAAAGAAAGAAAAAATATTACCATGCCATTTAAATCTGTCCTGCTCTACCCTGAGATCATAAATATCATCATTGCTTGAGAAATCCTTTGCTGCATGCAGAAAGCATTCTTCGCCAACCATTGTCTTCTGCTTCAAATTCTGGTGTGGTTCTACCAAATAAGAAGGCAGCTTTAAAGAACTTGCATCAGTTTGTACATCAACACCAAAAGCCACATCATCCTGCATGGATAGCAGAAATTACAGTGAGCCACTGCGTGAGCGTGTAATATTACTGAATTGAGAAAAAAAAGAAGTAAAATCCAAGTCAATAATCAGTACGATGTTCATTAAGTCAGATAGATCTTCATTAAGTTCCGCTAAGAAAGGATACCCTAAAAGAGCATCACTAAGATTTAACTTATAAGAGTTCTCAACCTCTGACAACTATGTGCAGGAACAAGAATAGTACTAGAGCATATCCAAGCTAATATGTGGTGACACAGATATGAACATGGTATATATGTATATACAGATAAGTAATTGAATACAGGATGATGTTTCTTTGTTGCTGATACGTCTTAGTCACTTCAGTGCAGTCAGATCTCGTAAATATAGCATATACAAGGAAATAAGATTCTTAAACTATATGAAACTCAAACCACCTAAACTATAGCATAGAATCAACCAATGTCACTAATTATAAATTAATAAAATCTATTACTGACTGCAGAATTAGTGGGATTTCTGCAGTTCTGTTGGTTAAGACGAATAGACGTTATTTAAGTAGAATATCAAGGGAACAGAAAAATGGAGACACCGATTGAAAATAAGATACAGTGGCTAGTTGTAAGGCTATGAGTATGACCCATCAGACCCGTCATGCTGAAGAGAGAAAAACCATATGCTGAATACAAGGTAGCAATCAGCCATATTAAAGGACCTCTCACCATTTCGGGAAACTGGTCCTCCAGACTGAAGTTAAGGTTCCTGGAAGTGTGAGATCGCTTAGAATTTTTGGGCAGTGCAGGGCATCCATAAGACATGTTTCTGTGACAAGATTTAAATACTGTTAAGTGCCAATAATAGCTGTAGAAACAAAAAAGGCCTGCTAATCTAAGATAAAATGAAAGCATAAACATAAGCCTCATTGCAAATAAGATTTCTAAGACTTTATAGAATTTCATAATAATTCACATTTTATAACAAGATATTTAGAATAAGTAATAGTAATAGCAATAGTAATAATAAAAGTGTATAATAACTATAAAATACTGCAAACACAAAACCTAACAACTAAGTAAATTATGGGCCAGAAATGGAAGTATAAGACATTAAGCTTTCTGAATCATTCCTGTTAATGTAATAGATTTTGGATTCCGGATTCCCACAGATCTATGACACGCTATGCACTGTAATAACACAAGTGACAAGTTCAAATAGTACAGAGCTTCTCTAGAATCTGAAGATCGCCAGATTTATAAGTCTTCACATAATTTAAAGACAGATCTTATAAAATCGTTCAGACACCAAAGAATCATTGAGGTTCTTCATTCAGGGAAGTTTTAGGGTTGTGTTCAGATTGACTATCTCAAAAGAGAAAGCAACTACTATGACAACAATCAGAACAAATTTCCATGAGGAACACAAGCAAAAATGTAATGAAGTGCATTTTTATTTCTCAGCCAGGTATCAATTTTATACTGAATATCATGAACAAATAAAATTTTCAAGCCCAACTGATACCTTGTAGGATGTGGTGAATGAGCTGGAGTTGTCATTTCCACTTTTCCTAGACCTGATGAGGAAAGGGGCATACTTGAGATGCATTAATGAGTGTCAAAACAATTTATAAGTTTGCAAATAGTTTATTGACATAGTAGAATTCATAGGAGCATGTTGTTACTACATATGAAAGTTGTACTTAAAACACAATAGGGAGTATGTTATGGTTGTTTCTAAAAAAATTTGAGACTACTCTCTCTAACAAGTGGTATTTTGTCTTAAGATGATAACTTCAGCGATAAACTAAAACAAATGTTTAGTTAAACAGTACATTTGTTGACACGAAAGCTGCAGTAATTGAACAGGGTTCCCTCATATGGGCCACCCAAGGAACCAAAGGTGAATCTATGACAAATCTTGCTAGGTGTGATCAATTAAGTACCTTCAACTGAAAATGAAACATGATTCTCATGTACAAAATTCCTTTTTGAGCTGCTAGTCTGTCCATCATCACCCAGCATATCAATGACAGACAACTCTGGGAGAAAAAGAAGAAAATGCGTAATTATATGTGCCTTGGATATGTTGATAAGGTCAAGAGACTTAACAAACTAGCTACACTAACCACTGTAATCAGTAGTCATCTTCATTGGATCAATGGCATTGTTCCTTCTTGAAGCATCAGGCGGACCACGAGAAGAGAAGCCAGATGGTAACCTGAGAGGCATCAAGACATCAGATCTACACAAGAACTAAACATCCTACTATTGTCAATTGAGCATTAAACTTTACATACTATGAACACTTAATAGCATACTACAATCCATGTTATGTTCAACTCCACGAAGAACTGATGTGCAAAATTTAGTGAATAAATAATGAGCGGTCTAGGATAATTATATATTGTTGAGATCATGGATGGTCAAACTGAAGTACTGACATACTGAACGCGCGTGCGATAGAATACTTACTTCTGTTGACATACTCTCTCCTCGAAGGGACTGGACGCAATTCCTGATACAAATTACTCAATCAAGGATTCAAGAAGAAAAGCAAGAGCCAAACAAATAAAGAAGAGTTAGAGTAATAGTTCAGAAATACATACTACTTGTTTCCCTTTTCTCAACATGTATGGATGGACAAAGGTTTTTGGTCTCCATTTGAATCGTATTTGGACAGTGGGGAGATTGGTAGTTTGGTGTCTTCTTTTCTTCATGAGAATTTCCACTTCCTTGTACAGTTATAAAATGGCGAAATCAATTAAAAGGTAAAACTCATTCTAAGAAACCGCAGTATTAAATAAGAAATACTTGCAGCAGAACTTCTACGCGCCAAAACCTTCTGTCGTTTAGTGTTGTGTATACCCACCACTTTCTTGTAGTAATAAACAATAAATATAAAATAAGTACCGCTACCAACAGCTTAACATACATTCAAATACAGTTTTGCTGCAGTCCCGAAGCCGAATTTTTCTGTTTCTTGTTTTCACTTCGCATTGTCTAGTTTTACTTTGCATATTTCACAAAACAACTTGCAGTAACATGTAAGATACACCACATCCATAACTTAATTTCTACTCTAAGCTGTCTAGGCTTGTAGCAAACACATCAAATTAACCACAATTTGTCACTAAGTTGGACACGTGAATGGAAAATGATACTGAAACGGGATAACAATTCAAGAGGTATAAACAATAAAGAGAACACAAGGTAGCAAAAGCCAGTAACATAAACGTAAAAGTACCTTCTGGGAATCTGGAAGTGCAGTCCTGACCATTTTTTGATAGGTTTAGCAGACTAAGAACATCAAGGGATCTATTATTTTCGTGACTTCGTGTGTATGGAGCTGACACACTTGGACTATGCTCTTCCAGTTGCTGTTGCCGTTTTCTTTGTTCAAAATACTGTTTTTGCCTGGTTGGTAAAGGTAAAATGAAACTAGTGTCAACAATTAAAGCATTCCTGCGATCACTTTTTGAGGGTATCCAGCTTATTAAAACCAGATGGAGAACATAACATACCTCTTTTGTGTTGACATTCGTGACTGAAATTTTCCGCAGTTAAGCACAATCAGAACATATCCCGACACGAGAAAGAAATATTAGTTGAGAACCACAGAAATGAAACATGAGCTTGCAAGAACAATTACACTATCACAAAGATACTATAGCAATTTAACTAGATTAAACACTGTTCCCATCAAAGTTTGACATTGGCTAATTGATTTTCAGTATTTTGAAGGACTGAAACTCTTCCAACAGCGATCAATACCAGCTCATTCTTTGCCACACTGGCTTATTGTTTCCAATGACATATATCACACACACACAAACACACAGAGACCGGTCTTTATGCTCATATGTTACAATTATCAATCTTCTTAGGAGGCAGTGCTTTGCTATTCGTTATCTTTACTTTATATTAATTAAGCAACAATCTGCATAAGTTCTAGCGGGTAGCGGCTTATAAGTTATAATGCATTAGTGTCTATACTCTATACTCTCCTAAAATCAAAACGTCACTCATGGTCAGTCACCTTGGATGTAATACCTTAAACCAGTACTAAATGAGATACATTGTGCAATATGGAAAGCATTTAAGCATGCACAAGATAGGAACAAGATAGACTAACTATGTTTCAACGCCTTGGAGCAAAGTCTAGTAATCAAGCTTACAGTTGACAAAGCTGATGTAATGAGCTACATGACAACAGGATAAGATGCTCTACCAAATTTAATGCACCAAAATAGACTAATGGCAGTTGAGTAGAACAAAGTAGAATTGATCCATGGTGACCCACACAGTTACAAACCATGACACACGAAAACACAAAACTACAAGAGAAAGTGATGTTGGAAAGCACTTACAGTCGTAACTTTCTTCCGCGAACCTCCCATCCATTGCAACATCGTTAAATATTACAGCACAACCTCTTTAGTCGTAAACAAAACAACTGTATCAAACAAACATCAAAAATAAATTAGAGGCAAGTTAGCCATACTCATACGCAACAAACTGCACTAAAAGCGACAAATGTGCCGTCTACCAAAATTCACATAACCATATTGTTGTATAATTAAAAATCTGATTCATACTCTAAACCTAGCAGCTAAACATTTACAAAAATCCTGAATACGCAATTCAACAATCTCATCACTTTCTCACTCAACCTAATACGCCGAAACCTAAAATATCGAATTCTCGATATCACGCCCTACTAAACAACATAATAAGTTCATCTATTTTTATAATCCACCAGCCACAGAGCCACTCCAATCCTAAATCGAACATCAACTAAAATATCGAATTCGGCTTTTACGCATAAGTAAACATCACAAAAAGTACGTGTAGCTTTTGAATTGAGCAGCCGGTAATATCCGTAAACCTAACAACAACTAACTTAACAGCAATAACTAATTCATATTCATAAAATGTATATACATAACACAGATTAACACCTATCGACTGCACATATATACTGTAAACAGCTAAAACTATAATTAATTCACACCTAATTAACATAATCAGCTTTCGAAAGCGGTTAGGTATGGTGCGTAAATGTGTGAAATTAACGGTTAAAGGTCGAGTAAGTGATTGTTGTTAATTTGTTGAAATTACGAATGTGAAGAAGATAGTTAATTGAGATTAAAGGAATTAATTATACCTGAAGTAGTGATTGATGAAGGTGAGGTTACGGTTTTGAGGCTTGGAATTGGAGATGATGAGAAAATGAGCGCGTGAAATGAATTTGATGCCAAATTTGAATTCTTTTTATAATTAGAGTGCTTGGTATCCTTGCCGGCTTGGCTTGAGAAAAGGGTGTAAATGAGAGGATACAACTCGCGAGCTATTCGGAATCGACTTGTAAACTACTTGAAATTGATTTGATGTAAACGAGTCGAGCTTGAGTTCGAGCTACTCGGGTATATTTTTGAGCCGAGCTCGAGCTCGAAAATACTTTGCTTGTGAAGCTCGCGAGCTTTAACGAGCTTCAACTAAATTAGACTTTTACCATTTTATATACATATATTTACTTAATTTTCATACAAATTGAGTCGAGCCGAGCTTGATATTTCGAGTATTCATCGAGTTCGAGCCTTAAATATGAAAATAATCGAGCTCACATAACGAGTTAAGCTCGAGCTTCGAGCTCGAGTTTTATATAACGAGTTAAGCTCGAGCTCAAAATATAAAGCTCGATCAAACTCGAGTCGAGTTTTGAGCTCGAGTTTTAGTATTCGAGTCGAACTCGAGCTTGGCTCGACTCGACTCGTTTACACCCTTACTTGAGACCGTTGGCCCATCATCAACTCACTCGACTTATTCACGTACCAAAAATATCATTTCTTTTATAACCGAAGTCAAAACACCTTTTCATGATACTCAACGTATCTAATTAAAACAAAATATTCACACACAAACACATTAAATAATAATAATAATAATAATAATAATAATAATAATAATAATAAAGGAAGCACAAACTGGCGTAAGCTAGTAAACTAGCTCAACAACTGCCTCAAGAGGGGGGAGGGGTGAGGGTATGGTGGCTTGCATTTAGCGGCACCAGTTTGTCATCCACGTCAGACTGGCGGGGTGCCAAGCCAAGATACCTAGCGCTCTTAGTATTTTTAAAAATGTCAAAATTACTCCTATCATTATGTCTTACATTGTAATGTATAGATCCACTTACATCCCGAACACAATCGTAGTTAAGCATCTTGGAGATAATGAATGAGATGATTGGATGCTTGTAATGAAAAGTTGGAAAACTCGGTTAGGGAACACAAGACCCAATCAAACACATGGTATAAGTGTTTGCTTTAAAACGTTGAAGAAAAAGGGTGCATGTGTCTAAAAGATGAGAAAATTTGGCACTAACACGTGACCCCATGTACGACACGACACTTTTGCATCCATGGCCTCATTTTCTAGCATGCATGTAGAAACAATCGTAGTTGAAGCATCTTCTTTATAAACGAGTGACTTCATTCACGATTCTTCACACGAAATAATATAAAATAATATGGGAAAATGGATGCAAAAAGTTCAATGAGGTTGGCTTTGGTTGATAGATAGTTATGTACTCTAATATGGATGATTTGTTCAAGTTCACACACTTGATTCGTTCAAAGAGGTAAGACAAGGTTTTTGATGTCACACATCATTTTGTAGGTGACTTGAGACACTTCATACAACAGGCCAATAATCATATTTAATTGTTGGTGTTTCAGAAGCAAGATATCACCCTAATAGTTTATTGGCTGTTATCGCAACCATCACCATTGAAATGTCAAAAAACTTGGGTTGTCGGAAAACCCGTCGTCAAAGTTCTCCGTCTCCATTGAACTCTGTTATTAACCTTCGTAAAATAGTAAATATAGAGTAACCGGAAATATCATAAGTAGAGATTAAGATTGTGTTTATTGGCAAGGAGTGTTTAAGATGGATATATTAAAGTAAAAATGTAACACCCCCAAATTTAAGTTTGTAGCAGCGGAAAAGTAATTTGGGTGTTACGGGGAGGATCGAAGTTATAATCTCATAAAACGGCTTAATGAAACGTTTTGAAAATTATGTATCATTCAAATAATATTTTTGATAAAAGACGAACCATTTGATTTAAAATCTTATTAAAAGATATAAAGGCTTGAAAGAATGACATATTTGATTTTTACACCATTTTAATTTATCAGAGTAATAAATGCTCACTCCGTGTCTTGTCCTGCTCCGTTAAATTACCTGAGATATACATGCTTAAAAGTGTCAACACAAAGGTTGGTGAGTTCATAGAGTTTTATGGAAAACCGTTTATTTCAATAGATTTCAGGAATATTTGATAATGATAAATACAAACGATAATGGAACAAGTATTGAGTAATGTTGATTTTACTCACAGTTAATTCATATAGATAGTCAATCAAATTCAAATAAGGGATCAATAATCCTAACATGAGCTGGAAACTCATGATGCTAATTTAATCAGATATACAATTCAAGTATGGTCAAATTCCTATACAGCTGTATATATGTTGAAAACATACATTTCCTTATGGATATTGCACCAAGCCTCATGACACGCAAAACGTTAACAAAAGAGGTGATTTATCAAGTCAATGATAAATTTTGCCCTCTTATAATAGGTGATTTGCCAATTCCTATTTGTATTCAAATATAGTGTATCACGACTAATACGACTAACCATATGCATATGGCATTCCGTCAAGTATTAGTGGAATAGGAGGTCAATCCTTAACAGGTTTCGAAGCTGTTCACTATATTCGCGCTCACATACAAGTGATTAATGGCTCATGATTGAGGGACTTTATGGCGATGAAGGTAACTTAGGCAATATCAAGGTAATAATGGAATCATTCAGGATAGTATAGTATAGTCATGTACTATGCCACAATAATCACTTTGGAAACATTATCATCTGAGTATCAGTATTTCAGTTAAGTAATTCGCCACATAATCATTTGAGTATCAGTATTTCATTTAAGTAATTCGCCAATAACATATATATATCACATGCCATAATAATCAAATTGGAAACATTATCATCTAAGTATCAGTATTTCAGTTAAGTATTTCGTCAAGTATTGTATATATCACATCTTAAGTCATAAACCATATCAGATAAATATTAATAAGGAAATTGAATTGAATCATGTAATTTATTCATATACTTATAAAATTATCAAAGTATATGTAAGCATGTATCTCCCCCAATGAGTTAAAAACAAGTATTGGAAATGGGGCTATGACTCACCTTGATTGATGTTGAGATGATGAAAAGTAAAGTAGGATGAGATTATGAGAATGATTATGGAAACGTCTTTGATACGGAACGTGATAAATAAATTTATCTGATAATCTAACCAAATACTATTTGGTAAACGAATAACGATAAATCGTTAAGATGAAAAGATGATATGCGAATGGAATTATTGTGTTTATAATAATATGACGAGATATGTTATTTTTTCTAAAGTTTTTCCTTTTTAACCATGATGATAACAATACGTAATGACAATTAGTTAAAAAGTCTTTATATATATTATTAACGTAAAAATAACTAATATATAAATAAAATGTAATAAAAATGCATATGACGTGATGGGTGACGTAAAAATAGAAAATAAAATAAGAATGTCAAATAAAATATGTTGGTCCTTGTCCTTTTCCAGTTTTTACACTTTTTATACTAACGGCGTTAGCGTTACACCGTTAGTCCTTTTTATAAATAATTTACAATTATAGTCCACTACATGTCCAATACTATAATCTGAGCTTGGTAAATGATAAGTTGTCATTTTATAACCTCTAGTTTCTGTTTTTACTGTTCCAATCCTTAGTTTTAATAGTTTGACAGTTTTAGTCCCTGAAGGTGTCGTCGCGTTACATTTTTAGTCCAAATTCACAAAAATGATGGGAAAAATTATATTAAAATTTTTGGAGCTTATTGAAACTTATTAAAACTTATTTCAACTGCTTATTTGCAAAAATAGCTTATTTTTCAATAAATGGGCTTTAACGAGCTAAATTAAAGGCCCGTTAGCGTTTAACGATCCGTGAGCGTTGAGACAAGTTGGGCTTATCCCTAGACTCATTTTTAATGTTATAAAATCATATCAAAAGTTTCAATAAGCCAGCTTATTTAAACAACTTAAAAACAGCTTATTGGGCTTTAAGGCCCAATCGCTAAAAATCATAGGTGTTAAATGGGATCGATGGCGATTCACTTTGGTGAAAACTAAGTGTCGTGATCAAGTTATTTTTACATGTTGTATATACGAAATTTTTTGCTAGCTAAGAGGTCTAATAGGTCGTGTAATAATATGATATGCTTGTTACGTGATAATTAAAGTTATACGAGCGTTTCTTGGCATGTTTGAGACGTTTATTTATATATGAAAAGACTTAGAAATTTTCTAAGTGTTTGTATATAGTTTTCAACCGATTGAGCATGGTTCAAAAATAGGTTCATTTGATGCATGTGAAGTAATTCTAACGTGAAATATTAGTGTGTTGTGACTCCTAGGCCTTCCAAGATAGAGGCTAGTCACAAGTCGTGTACTATATGAAAATGTGTACGTAAAAATGATGTGTAAAACTATTATACGATCCATAGGACATATATATGGTGCATGAAACATTTTTAACGTGTAACTTGAATGGAAATGAGTTTGAAACAACTTACTACACCTCTTGGGTGGTAGAGAGTCGAGAGTGGAAGATTGAAACACAAGGAACTATGAATTTCGACTATAACCCAAAGAAATAAACGTATAACTTAAACCCGATAATCCTTTCTTGCGTCCAAACGATATTGCAACAACCTCTGGCCTTCAAAGGATAGTGTTTAGGAAGAAAGGAAGTTTTGAAAGTGTATGATAATGAGAGAAACGGATGCATGCATGTAGAGTATATATGGTGACTTTTCTTAACACGTAAGTGTAACTATTTTTCAAGGAAACAATTTACACTATGCAATGTCAGTAAATATAGGTTGTAGGCTGAGTTTTAAACTTATAATAACACATTGAGAGTGCATGAAATAAGGTAGATGTTTGGATGATTCACTAGTATGTCGACCACTTATTTATTGCATACACGATTTGATTAATCGTGTACTACTTGAATATAACTGATCATCCTTGACATTTAAACATGAAATCATCTTAGGAATGTGATTAGGAACACGTAGGAACAAACGGGAATCAAAACGGTTAAGATTTGAGTTTGTTACAAATCGATTGGGTTGAATTTTGATCAAACACTTCGCCCCTCAAAAATGTATCAAACCTCGTCATATGAACTTGGGATTTGACACACTAATAGTTGGCTAGGTGGTGAATGAGGTGGTGTAAAAATATTTATATGTCGTGTGTAAGAATCGAGAATAAACGAGGCATTTTGTAGGCATGATTACTAGTCGAATAAATGAAATAATAAGATTTGGAGTTGGGCTTTTGGCCTTGGGCCTGATGAACAGTAACGAGGTATTGGGCTGGGAAATTAATTAAGGGCCCGTTTGGTATTAATTGGTTTATAATTAGGATTAGTGAATTATTTAGTTTTGTTAAACGTGTCGAGAATTTGTTTCGTCGTTTGGTGAATTCTGTGATATCGTAATCGTAACCATTTAATATAATAAGAAAAAATTTAAATTTTCCCGTAAAAATGGTGATTAAAACAATGACAGGGATTGATATATAATTAACCGTTATTAATTATAAAGATTTTTGCGAGATTTTACAAAAAAATATGTAGAGCGGATTTATAGGAAAGAAAAATAACTAGATATTGATTATGAATTTTGAAGTACTCAAGTTTTATTAAAAAGGTAAACAACTGTTTTGTCAGCGTTCCTCCTCATATTCATTCTCAACATAAAATAACTCGCTTCTTTGAAACATTCGTAATCGCTTCGCATGATGTCGAAGTCAAGCAACCGTTGGGTTAGAACGGGCCCCCATTCTTTATCACGTGACCCGCACTTTGTAACTAGATCGCAACATCTTTGACATGGTTTCGGTCAAAATCCGATGTGTAGGAAAACGAACGAGATTTGTGTCATCATGATCAGAATGAGACGACGGTAAAGACGGTGTAATTTTCGGGAAGAATGGAGATGTGTGCAAGGAGATATGCCCGATTAAAGGAAATTAGGGGTGTAGTAGGCTATTAAATAAAATGATAATTATATGAGAAATTAATGTGTAGATAATGTAAAAGGGTAAAATTGGCAAAACATGATTTGATGTCCTAATTTTAGCAATATGTCACAAATTTAAGTTAAAATGGAAATAAATTTCATATTGGTTCAAAAAATGCAAATTTCTGTATAAGTATAGGGGATGCGGTGGGTATTGAAATGAGAAGTGTAAATAGGGGTAAAGAGTGAGAAATAATCAACCAGATGTCGCTGTGGTGGTTTCATTGGTAAATATTTTGCAAAAATTTGTCACTTTTGATAAGTTGTGTTTTGAGTTACAATTCGAGAAGAAAGAAAAGAAAAAGAAACATTTATTTTGTGTTCTTTGAGTTTTTCTTCAGAATATGAAAAGAAATCAAAAAGAAAAATTGAATGAACTTTTCTTAAACTAATCTTGTGTAACAACTGTAAATGATATATATGCAATTTAAACAAGTTATTTTTTTTTTTTCTCCTCCAACTCAATTGCATGAGTTGTGGTTACTATTTTTTTCTCTTCCTCTCTTTAAATAACATACGAACATTTATTATATTTTTCTTTTTCTTTTCCCTTCGTTATTTTTTTTTTCTTTCTTTTTCTTTGCTTTTAAACTTGAAAACACAATGTTAATGTCGACGGACACGCAAGTTGATAGGTCGTCTTAGATCTTATGCCACACTATGCTGTGAGATATTGTTCCCTGAAAATAAAGTGTCTATCAATCAACATTATGATGGACTATTTATTTTTGGCACCAACTCTGCAAGTGGAGTGACCTTGTTAAAAAAAAAAAAAAAAAAAAAAAATGATGCCTTGTTGGTGACAAAATACAAGTTCTGTAAGAAAATGGTTTTTTGTTTTTTACTTTGTAACTGTCAAATAGTGGGACGAGCGATGGGCCATACAAATAAAACAAGAAAAACGTCGACAAGAATAAGAAAAGGAAAATGTTCGACAAGAGTGATAATAAAGTATGTGGACGAATGATCATAACATTTGGGTGTAGCGAAATCGTTTCTTATACAATGTCAAATGATCAATTTTGGATAGTCAATTTAAAAGTAGTTAAGCTCAAATAATAATAATAATAATAAAAATAAAAATAGTTGTAAGTTGTAACAAAATTGATTATGTGATTATTTCACCATAAAAAGCCACACGTAAACAAGAGACCTTATCAAATACTCGTACAATTGATTATCTTTACTTTATATGCTAAGCTTACGACTTTTGGTTTCTTTTATGGACTATAGTTGATCATATGATTAATCAAGACGTCACGCATGTGTCTAAGAAGCAAGATATAAAAGTGTGTGTGTAACTATTCGGTATATGTCATGATTCATGATTCGTGATTTATTAGTAAATTAAACGATATACAAATCAATAACAATCTTAAAACCACATAAAAACAGTACTACTACTTGGGTATACAACCAGAACACATACAACAAAAATCCTTAAAACGATCGAGGTTTAGCAACAATGGTCGAGTGCTTCAAGATGTGCAAGCTAAATTGTCCACCTTTCTCGCTCGTATCAATCTTAGATTGTCCGGGTGGTGGCAAAAGCTCGAAATTCTGCACCAAACGCCCAAGTGTAATACCAAGGATAGGCAATGCAAGAATAATCCCAGGGCAACTCCTACGGCCGACGCCAAAGGGTAAGTATCGGAAATCATTCCCATTAGCCTCAACCTTTGCTTCCTCTTCCAAGAACCTCTCGGGCCTAAACTCCTCGGGTTTCTTCCATTGCTCGGGGTTGTTAGCTAAGAACCACGCATTGACCAGTATCTTGCTTTCCGCGGGAATGTCAAAGCCACCGAGCTTGGCATCCTGAAGGTTCATGTGGGGGACTAGGAGTGGGATTGCCATACGGAGACGTAGAGTTTCTTTGACCACGGCTTGTAGGTATGGGAGGTTTTGAACATCGGGCTCGGTAATTTGGACACCGGGTCCGAGCTTAGCGTCGAGCTCATGTCTTAGCTTGGCTTGGATCTCAGGGTGGTTCACGAGCTCTGCGATTCCCCATTCGATAGACCATAGAGTTGTCTCGATTGCTATTTCACGAAACAAATAAAAAAGTTACATTATATATATATACTAAAAGGCATTTGTTTTTCACTGTAGCTACAGTACACGCCCAAGTTTCACATTTGTCAATTTTAGCCCCTGAGGTTAGCGATCAATTGCGAAGTTAGTCCTTAACGACCGTTATCTAAAAAATGTGGATTAAATTTGCAAAGGAAGAGTAACTTCAGGGGCTTTTTCTGTACAAATAATAAACAGAAACAGCCCCTAAGGTTAACTTTTTTTTCACCGTTAGTCCCTAAGGACTAACTTTGCAAAGAACGCCACGTTAAGGGACTAAAACTGAAAATAATGTTGCTACAGTGCAAAACAGTAACTGCTACAGTGGAAAATCAGTTTGTAATAGTATGTGTACTGTAGCTAACGATTTTACACTTTTAGTCCCTCACGTTAGCTATAAATTGCACCGTTAGTCCCCCGTTAGCGATCTTTTGCAAATTTAGTCCCTAAAAAAATTAAAAATAATAAAAATAATTTGGATTAAACACAACATTCCCGCAGCAACGCGCAGGTACCCCGCTCGTTAGTATCCATTCATTAAAAAATATAGTCCACTTTTTTAAATAAGAATGGTCAAACAAAGTCTAAGATTGGATCCAAATCCAAACTACTAGGGCCCGTTTGGTTTGTAGGTGGGTTTCGGATTAGGATTTGGATTCGGATTTAAATTTGGATTTGGATTTTGAATTAAATGAAGAGAGAGAAAATAAATAATTAATAAGTTTATTTTATATATTTATTTAAAATAAAAAGGTAAAAAAAATAAAATATTTTGTGGTTAAAAATAAAGCATCAAATAAAAAAAGAATTTTTGGTTGGTCAATTTATGAAGCCCACTTGATACCCACCAAAATAAAGTGAAATGGAAAATTGAAATCAACTGCATGTGTCAGATCTTTGGAAACGTACCAAACAAATGTTTTAAATAATCTTTCATTCCAATCCTACTAAAAAGCATGAACCAATAAATATTCCGGGGGTGGGTTTGGTACAGATATGTCGAGCATGCAGTGATAATGATATCTACATGTGTTAGGTCCAAGACCACTTGTAATAAACAACAACTACATACACATGCATTAAATCACTTTTGACACTTACCAATTGTCGCAGCTATTAGGAACTTAGGATCCTAAATACTTAAAATACATTTTACTATTCAATTTAGGCGGCTATGATGAAAACCCAAAATAAAGCACCTTATGTAAAACTTGGATGTCGATATTTATACAACATCCCAAAAAGCTTTTTTGTTTGTTTTTGTTTTCTTTTTTTTGAAAATTTCTTCTTAAGGGCAAAAGAGACATTTTAACATGACAATAACACAACCACTAGCCACAAGTTTCTTACGAGTTACGACACTTGATCACATCAATTGTGTTGGTGGGATTTTAACCGCGCACCACCACACAGTACCTAACACAAAGTTTGTGTGTTTGGAAGTTTGTATCATCACAATTATTACCTCTTATATTCGTCCATCAAATTAGTACCTAACACAAAGTTTGGTGTATTTCGAAGTCTACAAGTACAACACATGCATAACCAAATCATTGTAATCAAGTCACAATTATTTTTTAGCACGAAAAAAGTTTCCAAATTAGTGGTTCTATACCAAACAATCTAACATAATCATACCATAAAAAGTTAGATGTTGAATTTCAGATTAATAAAACTTAAAGTAAACAAAAGCTCACCAGCAACATTGATGTTCTCAACAATGTAAAGAACATTGTCCTCATTGATCTCTCCCTTATCCTTAGCTTCAAGAATATGATCCATTGCACATTTCAATTGATTGTTGTCCAATTTCTTTGTGGTTCCAAGCTTCCTATCAAACACAAAAAAACAAATTAGAAACCAATTAATATCTCTACTTACTTCGGATAAACAGCAAAAAATGCCGAAATTCAGCATTTTTAGCTGGTTTAAAAAGGAAAAATACACTTACTTCCTTTCATCAACAAAGTAATCCTTAAATAACTGAAACCTCTTCTCCTTAACCTCCTTACACAGCTTCAAATACCCTCTCAACAAAGGCCTCAAAACAGGAATAAAATCACCATAATTATACTCAAAACTCTGAGCCAATCTACTCCTTTCACCATTCAAAGCCTTGAGTTTCAAAAACAAAGGATCATCTTCACTCTCAAATCTCCTATCAAACATAATCCTAAACATGTTATTATACATCATCAATTGCAACCTTTTCCTAATAACAACACCTTTAGTACTAGCTTCAGCATTATTCCTAACATCCTCAACCACTTTTGCAGCCTCATCTTCCCAACCATATCTATATTGTTGCACCACCTTATTAGTAAAAAATGGTACAGTCATTATACGTCTCATTTTACGCCAATGCTCACCATAAACTGTGAACACCATGTCTTGGCCTTTACCCGTAAATATATCGAAGACAACGTTACGTGTACGTGACCCAAACTCGACACCTTGAGTATGTAAAACCTCTTTTGCTAGCTCAGGAGAGGACACGACTACTAAGTTACGTTGACCCATACGTAGTAAAAGTATTTGGCCAAATTTTTTGGCTAGGTCAGTTAAGTTACGATGGTTTAAATCATCGCCAACTTGTAACCAGTTGCCGAAAATAGGGACTGGGATTGGGCCAGGAGGAAGTTTGAATTTTTTGCCGCGAAGTTTTGAGACAATGATTGCGAGAATAATGGCTGTGAATGAGGCTATTAAGGTTTTTTCTATGAAGAGGAGATCCATGGTTGTGTTTTTGTGTTTGTGTTTTTTGGTTTTGTGTTTTGAAAATGTGGTGTGTTTTATAGAGGTTGGGGTTAGGTGAGGTGGAGTTGGTAACGAAGGTTGTCAAGTATGACGGTGAATTAAGCAAATTTGATTTCTCATGTTAAACTCTATACAACATGGGGCCCTAGGAAAACTTGCAATTTGAAATTAAAAAGGTTGAAAATTTTGGTCTATACTTTATTGTTAAAAATCTTTGTTTTACAAAGTTGAGATATTTGGTTTGAATATGATAAAGGAAATTAGTGAAATGAAAGGATGTAAGATTACCTTGAGGGGTCACGCCCCTCTAATTTTCACATCAGCATCATATTAGTTTTTCTTTTAATTTACCTTATTTTATTCTTTTTCATTTTTCACCCTCGACGATCACTACTGTCTCACCTTTTATTAAAATACTTACTCCCTCCGTCTCAAATTAATTGTCATAAGAGAGAAATTACAAAGTTTAATAAAAATAGGACCCCTATAAATCCCAATCACTAAATGAGAATATTCCCTTAAAACATTATTTAGTTTTTATTTAAAAAGAAAAGTGGACAATTATTTTGAGACATCCCAAAAAAAAAATATGGACAATAAATTTGAGACGGAAGAAGTATTTTTATACAAATATATCTAACAAAATACAAACAAACAACCTAACCTTTTATCATCTCTTACTTAGTTAAAGGTAAGAGACATTAAAAGGTATTTTTTTTGTAAAGTGACATATTTTTTTTTTTTAATTTTGGCAACCATAAGAGGTAAAATGTATGAGTTTAGTGGTGTATTAATTGATGATGTGCCACTGATGTGGAGGTGGTAACCATATAAACTAGTCTTATATGGTAAAATGTAGTATGTTAACAACACTCCATTTGTCCCTAGCATGACCAACAACGGCGCCATAGTGCGCCGTGCGGTGCACGCCATTCGTCCCTTGTTGGTTCACCAGCAGATGCCATTGGTTTTCTTTTTTCCTTTTTTCTTTTTTGTTTTGTGAGTAAGTGATGTGTTATACAACTCACATTTACCAGTAACAGTTATTGGGTATTATTACTAAATAGGGTGTCTTAGTTATTGGAGAGATGTTGAGGTGGTGTTGAGGTTGCACGCCAATAACAGCTATCGGTGTGCTTCTTCACCTAGCTCTTTTGGGAGTTGTTTCATTTTCTTTTAAATTAGTGCGCCCGAATCATTGTTTCCTCTTATTGTGAAGGTCTCGAAAAGCTTTATTTCTTAATTAAAAGACTAAATTATGTATGTTTCAAACCACCACTTAATATGTCCCTCCCAAAAAAAAATACACCCTTAATGACTTTTGTAAAAACCCATAATTCATAAGGGTATCAACCCTATTTTATTTCTCCATTATTTTCTTTCCTTTTTTTCTCAATATTTTAAAACCATTGCCTAAAATCAAATACATCATGATGAATCGGTCCGGTTCTTGAGGCGGGCCTGAGTTCGAGCCCTACTTTACTTTTTAGTTATTTCAAAAAATAAAAAATAAATAAAATAAAATTGTGGCATTAGTCCTAGTGACTAACGATGCAAACAATTTCTCTCTTTGAAGATAACGAAAATATAATTTGCACCGTTATTTCTCACGAATATATGGTGGCTGACATAAATATGACAATTTACCGACCAAGGAAGTATGGCGTTACAATTGTCAAACCACAAAGATGTATTTTAGACTTTACTCTATTTTTTTATGTTATAAAATATTTAATGCATTATTGCAAAACAAGGCCTACAATGCTGATTAATCACCGATTAGGTGCTACAAGGTCACTAACCTTTCTGATTTATGTAAATCGGTCAAACAACTCGGTCAACCATGGTCAACGACGGTTAATGACGGTCAACAGTGGCCAAGCTTGCCCGAAACCTTTAGACCTTGCTAGAAATACCCAAAACTCGCCGTAAAATTGTTTAATAAGTTATACTTGTTGTTTATATCTATTTCAAGATGTTTTTTTAAGAAAAATTTTGCCAGTAATACTTAAAATTTGCCGAAAATACCTAAAACTTTCCGAAAATACACAAAACTTGAGGAAAATGCTAATCCGATTAATCTCGCCTAGACCAATTACAAGCTACAAGGGGATCGACCGCCTAACTACCGATTCACGATTTCTGCCACCTTGATTTAATGAATATCATATTAATGAAATATTAACTCAATTTATTTATATATTTTGCTATATAATACACACAAAAATAATTATTATCAAAGGTGAAATAGAAAGACTTTAAAAAGATAACTTAATACTACGTATTTATTTTGGAACGAATAGAATAAACAATAAATAGACGATAGTTATGCGGAAAAAGTTAAAATACAAATTCCACGTCTGAAAAATAAAATAATAAAAAAATAAATAAATAAATAAAAATAGTGAGTAGGTGAAAAGGAAAAGAGTTGGATCGAGGTTGGTGGGACGGCGCCCATTGGCTCACTAGTGGTTTCAGTTTGATCTTCGTTTTGGGTGTAAAATTCCACACGACCCCTCAATCGTGACCCAATTATCTTATTTTCAAAAAATGCATTCATGCTTTTGCAACAAATAATACTCAACAACCAATATAAAAAGCTTAAAACTCCAAATCACTATTTGCCGTTTATTGTACGTTCCAAGTTGCCCATACATATTGTTTTAAATCACTTTTAAATTGCTTAAAAATATGTGATAAAATTAGTTTCTCATCTATTAACCAACTAATTTATGAGGTTGGAGTCTATAGATACATTGACTTAAATTTGGTAAAGTTATTCTTTTTAGAATGTTGGTTTAAATAGATATATGAACTCATTTAGTTGTTGCTAAATGACAAAACACTTGTGTCTATTATCGCTAAAATATGAGATGTCTCATGTTCAAATTCTTTCTAAATGCAAACAACCATGAATTTGTCATGACAGCCTTTTTAGAAAAAAGAGTTTTACTAATTTTAGTAAGTTCATACCATGTACTTTAATATTCTTAATAAAACTGAAAACCGTCGATAAACAAAAAGGGAAAAAGAGCATATGGAATAAAATAGAAATGATAGTCATATTTTTTTTACTTGTTGTTCGAATATACAAAGGGTGTTTATTCAAACTAAAACTTGCTTCAATTTGAACTGATTTTTAGGTAGTTAAAATTTTTTAATCGGAATCAAACAGGTTATTAACTGGTTTTGGACTTAAATCGGTTCTAATTTAATTTGATCTTGAGTCGTTTTACTTGTTTTTTGTTTGAAAGTAAAATATTTTAAGAACTGACAAAACAGTCTAAAATTTGTCGTTTTTTAAACTGTTTTCGAGTTGGTTTTGAACAATTGAAAGTAGAATTGGTTGTGTTGAGTTTTTTGTGTTGAATCAGTGGTGATGACCACAGACATGTGAGACACAAACACAAACTTTATTTAATTAAGGTACGAGAATGGCGACGAACGCCGCGTTGCGGGCGTGTCTTTTTTCGGCCAAGGCGATTTTGCATAAATAAAGTAGAATATTTAGGCATTCTAAGACAAAGTATGTAGAATATACATGTGTAACTCATCTACAGGTTCTTAAATTCATCTAACTGCAGGTCCAGATTGTAGGTATTTAACTTGTGGACATGTGCAATAATGTAGGAAAGACACGTGAGGCACAAAGTTTTGGAAGAAGAAGCATGTGATAACCTAAGCTGAGCCGCCCACGCAACTGAAGTACGACCAGCATGAGCTTCATGAATGGCAACATACAAAACAATAGTTAGGACCATCTTTAGATAACACAATATAATAGATGAACATAACGTCACATACCTTGCGAGTAGCCAGCAGCAGGCTTACTTGAGGAAGTCTGACCAGCACGATTTTGCTGAGGCGAAGCTGTAACAAAAGCAAAAAGTTCATAATAGGCAAATCTTATAGCATTGATATTCACAAACAATTAGAATACACACAAAAGTAGCAGCTAATACTCACGATCAAATGTGCTGCTCCTACATGGGCTGAGCAGTGTGGATGGGGAATCTAAAATCATAGGTACGCGTGGTGTGTCTGCAATAAATTAGAGAACATTGAGCTATAACCTATAAAGCGACAATGGAAACATTACAACGAAACAGAAGCACATAAAGAGGTGACCTGCAAATGGGGTCATATAAAGAGTGGATGAAATGTAAAATGGATTGTTAGCATAAAAAACTGATGGTTGAATATTATACCTTGTTGTTTGACCTTGCACAGGAAATCAACTTCTTCATGTCAGATTCGGGAATATCCTCGGCTATAACAGTCACAAATGAAGCAGCCGTACTATAAGTATACATATTTCCAAAATATCACATATACTTAACTAAAAAATCAATAATCAAAGCATAAAGCTAACTATCCATATTAATTCACAGGCGAATGGGAACGGAAAAAAGTAAAAAAATCAGTCGCAGCACACCTGTATGAGCATTGATAACAGCAACCGCAGAAGAAATCGAAACTACATCTAGTGTAAGTTGGTTACTGAGTAAACACGCAGAAGTAAAGACCGGTTCCTAATGGCTGCACATGCTTACATAGAAATGGTTCTAAAGGCAATCGTAACAGATAAATCTAGAATACCCTTCGACGTATTTCTTTAAGGGTCACCTATGATGGTTCAGAGCTGATGTTAACTGTAATCCAACGAATATTGGGCAAATAATTTGTATCTAAAGTTTACGCAACAGAACTGTCATTTATGTTTTGTATACCTTTTGAAAGTTGCCATTGTACATCGGTTACTGCAAATTTCTGCATCAAAATACGGCGTCATCATTATGTAATGCAGTTCTGTCAATTTGTTGTCTCTTGTACACAAAGGCAAAATATAGGGTTGTGCAGGCGGGAGGCGTTTTGGTGGCGCGGACGCGTACCGACGGGAGCTATGAAAGCGTCTATGCAATCCTGGAGACCAACATATAATATAAGGAAATCATGAAACAAAGCACAATTGTCATAATTAAGGATTGACACACGCACCGTTGAGGAATGCATCCCTAGACCTACTGCTGGTCCTTTTTGCAGCTGCGTGAATAATTGCAGATGTGGTCACAGCTGAAACAAAAACATCTGCCAGATTTTATAAGAACACGTGACACTAAAACCATATTCATTAGATTAGTGTAGGTTTGAGTGCATACGCCATTGGAGGTCGTCTTCTAAATTTAGGATCGTCGGCATAGTTTACTGAGATGGAGTTGTAGATCACTACTTCCAGTGTGAGTGTCTTGCAATGACCTGAAATAGTATGTCAATGGAGAGTGAGTTTACATAAAATGAAGCAGACTCAAATTTTAAGTTAGCAGGTAAAGCAAAGTGTGACAAACAAATTTGCTGTTAGTGTTTAATAGTTGTGCATAAGGAGGTGGTGCAAGGACAAACAGGGCATAAAGAAAGTTTTGAACAGGCTAATGATACATTGGATTTAACCCCTTATTTCAACTGTAATAACAGAAAATGAAATCAAAGAAAAGCAACAGTGCATGGGTTTTCTTTATTCAGAACACATACGTAAACAAAAGCCGTAAGTTTAACCCAACTGGCCGATCGTAATGGTCAAAAGTTTTGCCTGATATTAAATTAAGCGATACTCATAAGTTTTGCTATTTATTGTCTACAACTTATACCTTTAAAATTAACGAAATCAAATGACTATAGCAGAACTCACCCATAACCCATCGTCCTGACTCATCCTCGTATTCCACATGTTGTGCCGCCTGATACGTTCTTCCTACATAGCCATAAACTGACCCGTGGTCGTACACATACGCTGCAACATAGTAAAGAGATTTCGACTCATTAAGAATTTAGCAACATATAAGAAAGAGGAAGGAGTAGAGAAAGATACGTTTTTTATTTTTAGTTTTTATTTCATCAATAATTTTATGCTAATCCAAACGCCCACTTTTGTGGCTTATCAGCTTATCAAGTCGAGCATGTAAGCAAATAAAGAATGACACATATTGTACCAAATCAAATGACTGTTTGGTTATGTGATTACCTAATAAAAGAATGACACATATTGTACCAAATCACGCCAAAACCCCACACACATGAAACATCCCCAAGCATATTGATGTATTATCTCTAACGCTAAACCAATATATAGTTTGTTGAGGCTATGAATAAAAGCATAAGCACTTTTATATAAGCTAAGCCAAACACCCCATAAGGCTAACTGTTGGTAATCATATATCATTCTAAAGCCAGATCAATGTTTGCAAGAGCAAAGTTGATGCGTAGGGATTGCATTAGGCTTTATCTCTCGAGGGATCTCGAGAAGCTTACAACCCCCACCAGGCAGTGTACCTGATCGATGTAGTATAGTATAATGACAAGTACCGGTGGATTGATCGTTCAGCTAGGAATATTGTCGCTAGGATTAGAAAACCTAAAGACTAGGTCTAGAGATGAGGGATGATTCTTTTTGCATTTTTTAGTTTTTATAAAAGCAAATAAAAATCTCGGTTTTGAAGAAGTTGGGCGGAATTAATTGCTAGACAACTAACCCAATTACTAAGATGCAATCAGAATAAAATACTAAAAATTAAAATAAACTATATTAAACTAGTGGTGTGAGCAATATATAGGAGAATTGTGTTTACTTAGATTTCACTACTCCCTAGATATCTTTTACATGTTAATTACTTGTTACAGTTGCGTGGATAACGGATTGTATTCCTTAATACCACTCATAGGGTGGCGTACTTACTTCCCCAATCCTATAAGCGCCTACTTCACTCCTATGTCGAGCCGGCTAAGAAGCTCCTAACATGGGATCATTAGAATTTGCTCATGCATTAAATACAACCAATAAAACCTAGTACACATCGGTTCATGTTTCCTAAGACGTTCAAGCATGTTACACAATGGAGATCTGCCAGTTTTCTTAAGCCTAACATTGAAATCATTCATCCATTACAACTATAAACAAGTAATCAACATATAATTAACATCTAGGTTTCATTACATCTAAGCAAACACAAGATAGATCTAGCCTAGCATGTTGAAATCAAGACAAGCATAAGATATATTCAAACAACACATAGACATATTGAATGAATTGAAATAGGACTTATCTTAATTGAACATGAAAGGTTTCAAGGGGTAAAAACCCTTGAAAATACTGTAAAATACGACCTAGGGTTTCACAAGTTCGGCCCTAGTATTCTCCACACAAGTTCCTCTCTAAAGAATGAAAAATAGAAAAGTATATATAGTTTTTTTGAGGTGACGGCATCAAGAACAAATCTCTGACGCCGTCATCTTGCCGCCAAATAATTTCTCGGACTGCCTAGATCTGGGTTTGACACCGTCATGTATACTCCTTATGCAGGCCGTCACCAAAAATACTCTTGATGCCCTTCTCTTGACGCCTTCAAGTTTTCACTGGGTCGTCATGGATTTTACTCCTGACGCCGTCACATTTTTCCTCTTGACGCCATCAGGTACTGTTCTCAGCATGGAAAATTAAGTCTTTGTCGTTTTCTTCACTTTTATGCTTCAAAAACGTCCAAAATGCTTCCTTTTTCAGAATTCACTCTCAAAGTACCTAAAATCACAAAAGGAACGATTTAGGGAAATATTTGATCAAATAAATTCAATTCCGGGCTTAAATGACCCCTTAAAAGTGGTTCATTTTTCGCCTCATCATATACCCTTACACTTGAGATTTGCTTGTCCTCAAGCAAATGCGCTTTTATTCTAATCAAAATACAAGTTAGGGGTCATTTAACTCTAATATAAAAGTAATTACAACAATTAATCGTTCCACTAAAGACCAAAGACAAGCAAGGAGGTCATATACTAGCACCTCACAAATAGTGTTTAGATACTCACATCTCTCGGGTGTAATAAAGTAATATCACATTATGGAAATGGAAAATACCTCTCACTACCTGTCTTAGCAAAATAGATTACCATAGGCTTGGGAAATGATCAAACCTACACCACATGGCGTAAGCACCAGGATAAACTATCAAAGTGGTCTTTTAAAGGGTTGTAACGTTAGGTGTAGGGATATGGAATACACGGTTTTGTTGGATATAGGCAGTCTTTACTGGTGGCGAGTTAACAATCTTGGTTAATCGCATGTACAATATGGCATTGCTAAGCCAAGACTAGACTCGACTTAAACTAATAAATCAAAAATAACAAAAACATAAAATGAATATAGAATGAAAAGGGATGGTAGTCCGTATGTTTTTTCTCTTTTTCTTTTTCTATTTTTTTTAAAATTTTTTTGATTTTATTATTATTATTATTATTATTATTATTATTATTATTATTATTATTATTATTATTATTATTATTATTATTATTATTATTATTATTATTATTATTATTATTATTTTGCATACACTCTTACCCTACCATCCAAAATAATACACGATAAGGAATGAAAATTCCCCTTACACTTGAATTTTTACATACTTTACAAATAACTAATCTAACGACTCGAATTAAGACAATCAAACCACTTGGAGTACTTTTAAGATTAACGTACATATAGGGGTAATAAATGATGTTCTTCCCCATTACTCCATGAAATAAGTACTTTACCCATGAGTCCCACTCGTCCCAAAATAATATGTACAAGGATATGACTCAACTTAGCAACCATGTAATCAATTAGATAATTAACTTAGGGTTTAAACAAATAACAATAATGCACTAAAGATGAGTGCATACACGGAAGGCTAAGGCGATTTGGTTGTACATTTAAGTGGGGTGTAACAAATTCTTCCTTTAAGTAAGATGCTTAAAGTTAGAAACGAAAAGATAGGCTCGGAGGGGTGTACTAGGGATTTCGTGTACTAAAAATGAGTACAACGCTAAGGTGTGGGAAAATTAGTTGACTTAACTAGCCAAGTAATATGACTTAAATGGTCAAGTAATTATGATACGGGTTTAACACAAGGGTGATCCTAATGCCTCTTATCATGTAGTAAATCCTACTACACGAATGTAGTCTCACTAGCGGTCTCGGGATGCATCACTAACGCAAGTTCTAGAATCTAAATGCTACCGGTACACTCATAACCACTAATAGTAAATGTTTTTCCTATCAAATCTAAAGGCGAACCTCACATATTTGGGTGGAAAATTTTTCTGAATGATACGGTTATGTGCTAGTCATACAATCTCCTATCCATGAGACGCTTGCTATGGCTAAAGTTTCATTTCCAAATGTTGTAAAAAATTTTGAATTTGGCGCTAAAATTGCACTAACAAGTATTTCTCATAGTTTTATTACACATCTACCATCAAACAAACAAACTCAAGCGAAAGTGTATTTGTAAGGTATCATCATTTTACCCTCCCCTTACACTTAGGATGAACATTGTCCCCAATGTTCAAGTAAAGAATGTAAAAGTGAAATAAGTAAAAAAAATGAAATCAAATACTCCCCTGATTCACTCGGTATGGATAATAAAGTGGCCAGGTTAGATCTTCCTCCAAGAAAATGAACAATCAAAGCTTGCCTTCCAGAATATAAATCATCTTCTTGTCATACATAACCTGTAAAACCTGAGAAAACAGACAAGGCAACCTCGCATAAAATCGGCGGCAATCTATATATGCTAACAAATCCTAGAAAACAAAATAAGATATAATGTTTGTGGAATGATGTTTGCAGATTTCCTGGAGATTATAAAACTAACGATTCAACAAAAACTTTAAGACTCCGTTAGAAAAACAAAACTGGTAAAATTTCCAGAATTTTACACGTGACGCCGTCAAGAGGAAACTCATGACGCCGTCAGAAGTGACCTGCAGAAATTCTTATGTTAAGTTTTCGGAAAATTTCTGGAAAAACTTCGTCCTACTTCCTGGAAAATCATGCAAAACATCATTATGACTCGATACAAGCATTTGACTCTAACAAATACGAATATACACGTTCACTTAATATTGTGGAGAATCATGATCGAGTTTGTTTCTTAAAAATATATTTGGGGTTTCCCCTTACACTTATTTTTTTGCGAAATACCTTTGGATGAAGTTAAGACTAGGCCAAACAACAAAATAAAGTATTTTCACTATTCTAGTTTGAAACATGATCTACCAACAATAAAAATAAAGCATGCATATGGAAGCAAATAACAAACAAAATAAAATAAAAATCGCACAAAGCATGGGTTGCCTCCCAAGAAGCGCTTTTCTTTATTTACGAGTCTTGTAGCTAGACTCAAGGTCATAGGTTACTACGTGACCTCATTGTTGGTTTCATTCTCTAGGTCATCTCCTATACCAGTTTTGTATTCCGGACCTAGTTGCAAGCATTCTTTGTAGAAACCAAGCATCCTATTCATCACATACTCTACTCCTCTACGTCTATCCTCATCATTCCTATAGTAAGCTGCTTGTTTGTGTTCCTTTTCTATATTAGACAGGAGGCGGTATTGCTCAATTTTATAGGGCATTTGGTAGGCAATCTCATCCTAGTGGCCTCAACAAATGGTTTTCCGAACACTACTTGGCTTAGGCAATCATCTATCACCAGACGAGTATCTTCTAATCATAAATTCGATCTCATAAGTGAAATTACCCACAATCACGTGCAACCCTTTCACTCTTCCTACAAAACTACTTATCAAATTCTTATTGGGCATCATCCTATAACCAAGTTGTTTCTTCATTACCCAATTATAATAAGTCCTAGTCATGATGTTTATAGGAGATCTAAGATCAATATAAGCTTTCCATATATGCATATACCCGATGTTGCATGGTATGTTGATGTTAGAGGGGTCTCCCATTTTGATAAGGGGTGTGCCAAGGATATATGGTGTATCGGGGCCATCGAATAAATCCTTATGATATTCTCGTTCTTCCTTGGTGGGCAACTTATCAAAGTACTCTTCTATAGTCTCTTCTCCCTCTAACTCTTCTCCCTTATTAACCTCAACTTCCCTAATTTCATCCCTAGTCTCGGTTTCTACTTCAACTTCATCCTTGTCACTTTCTTCTATATCCTTATCTATTGGCTTAATGGTGACAACATTGACAAAGTGGACGGGTTTGGATGATTAGGGGTCCTTAGTTTGGATTCCGTTATTGGCGTCTCTAGTGTCCTTCCTAGGTGTAGTTAACGCTTGGTTGTTGAGGGCTTTCAACAAGTTGTCAATCTTGTTGGTCATCTCCGTTTGTTGTTGGTTGAATTCGGTTTCAAACCTAGCTATGCGAGCCTCTTGAGATGCCATAAACTTAGACATCAATCCTTCAAGATTGTTGGTACTACCATAGTTGTTAGAAGGATTGTTGTTGAAAGTATGGTTGGAGGGTGGACCATTTGGTTGGTAACGATTAGGCGGATTGGAAGAATTGGCTTGATTTTGTTTCCACCTAAGGTTTGGGTGATTTTTCCAAGAGGGGTTGTAGGAATCACCATACGGGTTTGGCTCGGGTTTGAAAGTGTACCACTTATCTCCCGCTTCGTCGGTACACGAAGATGCGTAGTCCGCAAAAGCTGTTCCGGGGAGTTCCACACAATCACGTGTGTCATGGGGACCACTACATAATTCGCATGAAGAAGTGATTTTGTTCACTTGGCTTGAAGGCTTAGGAGCTTCGTAAGATTTCATGAGAAACTTGAGTTGGTCCTCAAGTTCCATGATCCTACGGTCGGGAGTGCTAAAATTGTTCGAAGGCAAAGATATTGCCTTGACCATTTTGTTCAAATCACGGGAATCATTCCAACTTTCGTTGTCATAGAGAGCAAGATCTTCTATGAGTTCCCATGATTCTTCCGCACTTAGATCACGTAGCTTACCACCGGCCGATTGGTCAATGGCTCGCCTTGTGGAGAGATCGATATGGTCATAGAAGATTTGGACTTGGAGCCAAAGATCTATGCCATGATGAGGGACTTTTTGGAGTAAGTCCTTGAATCGAGTCCATGCTTCATATAGAGTTTCATTTTGACGTTGTTGGAACATCAAGATGTCATTTCTAAGCTTGGTAGTTCTCCCCGGTGGGAAAAATTGAGCAAGGAAACGAGTGGTGAGATCATCCCATGTGGTGATGGATCTCGCGGGTAAACGTTCAAGCCATTGACAAGCTTGATCACGTAGAGAGAATTGGAATAGGCGTAATCGGGTTGACTCTCTAGTTGTAACATCAAGGTCTATAGAATCTACGATTTTAAGGAAGTCCTTGAGATGTTGATTTGGATCTTCGGAACGAAGTCCATAGAATGCACATCCGCTTTATACCAACCGGATGGTGTCGGATCGCAAGGGAGACACATTGGCTCCGGTGAGCTCAATAGTGTTTCGATAGGCTTGGTGGCTAGGTCGGGAGTACTCTCCTAGGGTTCGGGGCCTAAGAGGTTGGTTAGCTAGTGGTGGGTTTTGTGGGTTGTCTTGTTGTGGTGGGATGATGGGTTCAAAGATGTTACTATCGTCCATGATGTCGGATGGTGTAGAGTTACGAACAAAAACACGAAGAAAATAAGATAGACTAAAGAGAACCTAAAAGTAAAAAATAAAATCTTACTAGAAATGAATCTAGCGGGTAGACCTAATAAAAAGAGATTCTAACCTAGACAATAACTATTCCTCGAGCTGCGGCGCCAAAAACTTGATGCGTAGAGATTGCACCAGGCTTTACCTCTCGAGGGATCTCGAGAAGCTTACAACCCCCACCAGGCAGTGTACTGATACGTGGGAATCGCACCAGGCTTTACCTCTCAAGGGATCTTAAGAAGCTTACAACCCCCACCAGGCAGTGTACCTGATCGTTGTAGTATAGTATAGTGACAAGTACCGGGGGATTGATCGTTCAGCTAGGAATAGTGTCGCTAGGATTAGAAAACCTAAATACTAGTTCTAAAGGTGAGGGGTGATTCTTTTTGTATTTTTATATTTTTTAGAAAGCAAGTAAAAATCTCGGGTTTGAAGGATTTGGGAGGAATTAGTTGCTAGTCAACTAACCCAATGCTAAAGATGCAATCAAAATAAAATACTAGAAATGAAAATAAACTAAATTAACTAAGGTTGTGAGCAATAAGTGGAGAAAATGTGTTTACTTAGATTTCACTACTCCCTAGACATCTTTTACACGTTAATTACTTGTTATAGTTTCGTGGATGACGGATTGTATTCCTTAATACCATTCGTGGGGTGGCGCACTTAACTCCCCAATCCTATGAGCTCTTATCTCCTCCTATGCCATGCCCAACACAACCATAGGGATTATAAACAGTGGCTCATGCATTAAATACAACCAATAAAACCTAGTGCACATCAGTTCATGTTTCCTAAGACGTTCAAGCATGTTACCATTTGGAGATCTGCCAGTTTTCTTAAGCCTAACATCGAATTCATTCATCCAATAGAATTATAAACAAGTAATCAACACATAATTAACATCTAGGTTTCATTAGATCCAAGCAAACACAAGATAGATTTAGCCTAGCATGATGGAATTAAGACAAGAACAAGATATAGACAACCAACACATAGACATATTGATTGAATTAAAAGAATACTTATCTCAATTACACATGAAAGGTATCAAGGGCTTAGAACCCTTGAAAAACCTGAAAAATTCGCACCAAGTTCGTACCTAGGGTTTCTCCAAAACTTTCCTCTTTTTAATGTGAAAATTAGAAAACTATATATAGGAAATAGGGTCTGACGGCGTCAAGACAAATCTTGTGACGCCGTCACCTCGCCGCCAAAATACTTCTCGGACTGCCTTGATCTACTTTTGACGCCGTCATGTGTTATGCATTTCAAGGTCGTCATGCATTTTACTCTTGACGCCCTACTTCGTGACGCCGTCAAATCTGTATTGGGTCGTCATGGAAATTACTCTTGACGCCGTCAGAAATTCCTTCTTGACGCCGTCACCTACTGTTCCCAGCAAGGAAAATTAAGACTTTGGCGTTTTCTTCACTTTTATGCTCCAAAAACGTCCGAATTGCTTCCTGTTCCAGATTTCTCTCCCAAAGTACCTAAAATCACAAAAGGAACAATCTAGGGCAATATTTGATCAAATAAATTCAATTCCGGGCTTAAATGACCCCCTAAAAGTGGTTCATTTTTCGCCTCATCATATACCCTTACACTTGAGATTTGTTTGTCCTCAAGCAAATGCGTTTTTATTCTACTCAAAATACAAGTTAGGGGTCTTTTAACACTAATATAAAAGTAATTACAACAAATAATCGTTCCACTAAAGACCAATAGACAAGCACGGAGGTCATATACTAGCACCTCACAAATAGTGTTTAGATACTTACATCTCTCGGGTGCAATAAAGTATAAATTACAATATGGAAACGGAAGATATCTCTCACTACCTGTCATAGCAAAATAGATTACCATAGGCTTGGGAAAGGATCAAACCTCCGCCACATGGCGTAAGCACCTAGGATAAACTATCAAAGAGGTCTTTTAAAGGGTTATAACGTTAGGTGTAGGGATATGAAATACACGGTTTTGTTGGATAAAGGAAGTTTTGCTGGTGGTGAGTTAACAATCTTGGTTAATTACAAGTACAATGTGGCGTTGTTAAGCCAAGACTAGACTCGACTTAAGCTAATAAATGAAAAATAACAAAAACATAAAATGAACATAGAATGAAAAGGGATGGTAGTCCGTATGTTTTTTTTCTCTTTTTTTTTTTTTTTTTTCTTTTTCTTGTTTTTTCGATTTTTTTTTTTTTTTTTTTTTTTTTTTTTTTTTTTTTTTTTTTTTTTTGCATACACTCTTACCCTACCATCTAAAATAATGCATCATAGGGATTGAACATTTCCCTTACACTTGAATCTTTACATACTTTACAATACACTAATCTAATGACTCGAATTAAGAAAATCAAAACACTTGGAGTACTTTTAAGATTAACGTACATATGGGGGTAATAAATGATGTTCTTCCCCATTACTCCATAAAATAAGTACTTTACTCATGAGTCCCAATCGTCCCAAAACAATATGTACAAGGATATGACTCGACTTATCAACCATGTAATCAATTAGATAGTTAACTTAGGGTTTAACAAATAACAATAATGCACTAAAGATGAGTGCATACACGGAAGGCTAAGGCGATTTGGGTGTACATTTAAGTGAGGTGTAACAAATTCTTCCTTTAAGTAAGATGCTTAAAGTTAGAAACGAAAAGATAGGCTCGGAGGGGTGTACTAGCGGTTTCGTGTACTAAAAATGAGTACAACGCTAAGGGTGTGGGAAAAATTAGTTGACTTAACTAGCCAAGTAATATGACATAAATGGTCAAGTAATTATGATACGGGTTTAACACAAGGGTGATCCTAATGCCTCTTATCATGTAGTAAATCCTACTACACGAATGTAGTCTCACTAGCGGTCTCGGGATGCATCACTAACGCAAGTTCTAGAATCTAAATGCTACTGGTACACTCATAAGCACTTAAGATGAACATTGTCCCCAATGTTCAAGTAAAGAATGTAAAAGTTAAAAAAGTAAAATAATGAAATCAAATACTCCCCTGATTCGCTCGGTATGGATAATAAGGTGGCCATGTTAGATCTTCCTCCAATAAAATGAACAGTCAAAGCTTCCCTTCCAGAATATAAATCATCTTCTTGTCATACATAACCTGTAAATCTGAGAAAATAGACAAAAACAACCTCGCGTAAAATCGGCGGCATCCTATATAAGTTACTAAATCCTAGAAAACAAGATAAGATATAACGCTTGTGGAATGAAGTTTGCAGATCTCCTGGAGATTATAAAACTTAATAATTCACAAAAACCATAAGACTCCGTTAGAAAAACAAAACTGGTAAAATTTCCAGATTTTTACACGTGACGCCGTCAAGAAGAAATTCTTGACGCCGTCAGAAGTGACCTGCAGAAATTCTTATGTTAAGTTTCCGGAAAATTTCTGGAAAAACTTGGTCCTACTTCCTGGAAAATCCTGCAAAACTTCATTATGACTCAATACAAGCATTTGACTCTAACAAATATGAATATACATGTTCATTTAATATTGTGGAGAATCATGATCGGTTTGTTTCTTAAAAACATATTTGGGGTTTCCCCTTACACTTATCTTTTGCAAAAATACTTTTAGGTGGAGTTAAGACTAGGCCAAAACAACAAAGTAAAGTATTTTCACTATTTAATTGAGAAACATGATCTACCAACAATAAAAATAAAGCATGCATACGGAAGCAAATAACAAACAAACAAAATAAAATCACACAAAACATGGGTTGCCTCCCAAGAAGCGCTTTTCTTTATTTACGAGTCTTGTAGCTAGACTCAAGGTCATGGGTTACTACGTGACCTCATGATTGGTTCCACTCTCTAGGTCGTCTTCTAAACTAGTATCGCTTTCATAGTGTAAGTACTTCGGGTCTTCGAACTCGAAGATATCTTTTCGATACTTAGAACCAAGCTTACTAACATCCTTAAAGAATCCACATGATAAATCAGAAGTGTTCTTACACCCTCTCCGAACATCTTCATCGCACAAAATAAGTTGGGAACTTATCTTATCAAGCCCGTCACAATCGATTTCCTTAAGGTCTCTTCTCTTGTATGGCGTTTGGTATGAAACCCTCCTAATTCCATCAGCGAAGGTCATAATTCCGTTCCGGTCATCAATTATCAGATTAGTGATCTCGCAAAATGGCGCCCCAAAAACAATTTGTGATAATCTAGGGTCGACATAGTCTTCGATGTTGTCCACGATCGTAAATTCCATAGTAAATGCCATATTTCCTACAAACACCTGGATTTCATGATCCTTACCAACCACTTTCTCTCCCTTGTAAATCATTCCCCATCTGCAGATATTGTTATAATGGAATAAGGACATAAAATTCTTCGATAGGAATACGTTAATGTAGATGTTATCGAAGTACTTATGACCGATCATGCAGGGGATTTTGAGATTATTCGGATTACGCCGTCTTATCTTCCCCGACTCTCCATCCTTCGACCCATATAGATTCCTCTCAAGGGAAGGACGATACTCATACACCTCCTCATTACCCCTATGAAAAATTACCTTCTTAATACCATTGGTGAATAATCCACTACCATCTTTCTCATCAAGGATCACTCCCGATTCATTGATAAATGGTTTCCCAAGAACAAGGTTGGTTAACGTTTGATTGGTGAGAGGGTCCACGTCATCGACCACGGTGAGGTCAGTATTGTAAACAAGCTCTCCAATCCTGATTGATAAATTTTTCATTACTCTCTCACACGCAATGCATTCTGGGAAGGCTTCGTGGTGTAAGGAAAGGGGGATTATGTTGACTGGGAAGCTAGGATCTATATGAATATCGGTTAGGAGCTTTTCCTTAATGGTGCAAGAGATCTTGAAAACTTTAGGGTTACTTTCCTTAGTCCTATCGCTACTCCCACTAGTAACATCCTCCATTTTTCTCTCGGGTTCTTCTATAATAGATTTACCCAAAATGGTTGGATTTCTCTCATGCTCTTCCGGTCTCTCTTTCCCTTCATCTGATTTGCCAGATTCTCGCGCGGTGTACTGTTCGGATGAGTCGGTAGGTTTTCTGGCCGAATCGTGGTCTACCCTTAAGGTCTCATCTTTAGCTGTATGACCAAATTTGTTAGTTTGTTGTTGGGTTGGGTTGGGTGTAGAAGCAGATATCGTGGTGATGGTGTTTACGAAATGGATTGGTCCTAGGGGGTTGACAGGTTCTTTTCCTTTAGGGGATAGATGTTTGAATAACTTGCTAGGACTTTTTATTTTCACAGGGGAGGTTGGTGGACTAATGACGGTAACAGACTTAACCTCATCAACGTGAATGGGTTTATTAGCAACATGCTCTTTGATAGCAGTTAACAGATTACAAATCTTGCTGTTCATATCAGCCTGCTGTTGTCTAAATTTAGCCTCGAGCGTAGAGAGCTGTAATTCTTGAGATAGAATGAATTTTTTTAGAGCATCTTCACAGCTTTGCCTAGGAATGCCTTGTGATGGAAAATGCTCGGACCAAGTGAGTGGTGAGGAGTCATTGAAAGATACGCTCCACGTTTGGTACCCTCTGAAATTAGGTTTATCCTTCCATGCCTCATAGGCTTCGCCAGAAGTTCGAGGACCTTGACCCACGTGTGACAACGTGAATTCGTTATAAGCACGTTTTGGAAGCTCCATGCAGTTATGAGTCTCGTGAGGGCCATTACATAATTTGCATGTAGAAGCGATTTTGCTTACTTGGCTTGAGGATTTTTGAGCTTCGTAAGATTTCATGAGAGACTTGACTCGACCTTCAAGTTCCATGATCCTACGGTCGGGAGTGCTAGAATTGTTCGAAGGCAAAGATATTGCCTTGACCGTTTTGTTCGAATCACGGGGATCATTCCAACTTTCGTTGTCATAGAGAGCAAGATCTTCTATGATTTCCCATGATTGTTCCGCACTTAGATCACGTAGCTTACCACCGGCCGATTGGTCAATGGCTCGCCTCGTGGAGATATCGATATGGTAATAAAAAATTTGGACTTGGAGCCAAAGATCTATGCCATGATGAGGGACTTTTTGGAGTAAGTCCTTGAAACGAGTCCATGCTTCATAAAGAGATTCATTTTGACGTTGTTGGAACATCAAGATGTCATTTCTAAGCTTAGTAGTTCTCCCCGGTGGGAAAAATTGAGCAAGGAAACGAGTGGTGAGATCATCCCATGTGGTGATGGATCCCGCGGGTAAACGCTCAAGTCATTGACTAGCTTGATCCCGTAGAGAGAATTGGAATAGGCGTAATCGGGTTGTCTCTCTAGTTTCAACACCTAGGTCTATGGAATCTACGATTTTGAGGAAGTCCTTAAGATGTTGGTTTGGATCTTCGGAACGAAGTCCATGGAATGCACATCCGCTTTGCACCAACCGGATGGTGTCGGATCGCAAATGAGTCACATTGGCTCCGGTGAGCTCAATGGTGTTTTGGTAGCCTTGGTGGCTAGGTCGGGAATACTCTTCTAAGGTTCGGGGCCTAAGAGGTTCTAGTGGTGGGTTTTGTTGTGGTGGGATGACGGGTTCAAAGATGTTCCCATCGTCCATGATGTCGGGTGGTGAAAAGTTACGAACAAAAGCACAAAGAAATAAGATAGACTAAAGAAAACCTAAAAATAAAAATAAAATCTTACTAGAAAGGAATCTAGCAAGTAGACCTAATAAAAAGAGATTCTAACCTGGACAATAACTATTCCTCGGGCTGCGGCGCAAAAAACTTGATACGTGGGAATCGCACCAGGCTTTACCTCTCAAGGGATCTTGAGAAGCTTACAACCCCCACCAGTCAGTGTACCTGATCGTTGTAGTATAGTATAGTGACAAGTACCGGGGGATTGATCGTTCAGCTAGGAATAGTGTCGCTAGGATTAGAAAACCTAAATACTAGTTCTAAAGGTGAGGGATGATTCTTTTTGTATTTTTATATTTTTTAGAAAGCAAGTAAAAATCTCGGGTTTGAAGGATATGGGCGGAATTAGTTGCTAGTCAACTAACCCAATGCTAAAGATGCAATCAAAATAAAATACTAGAAATGAAAATAAACTAAATTAACTAAGGTTGTGAGCAATAATTGGAGAAAATGTGTTTACTTAGATTTCACAACTCCCTAGACATCTTTTACACGTTAATTACTTGTTATAGTTGCGTGGATGACGGATTGTATTCCTTAATACCATTCATGGGGTGGCGCACTTAACTCCCCAATCCTATGAGCTCTTATCTCCTCCTATGCCATGCCCAACACAACCATAGGGATTATAAACAGTGGCTCATGCATTAAATACAACCAATAAAACCTAGTGCACATCAGTTCATGTTTCCTAAGACGTTCAAGCATGTTACCATTTGGAGATCTGCCAGTTTTCTTAAACCTAACATCGAATTCATTCATCCAATAGAATTATAAACAAGTAATCAACACATAATTAACATCTAGGTTTCATTAGATCCAAGCAAACACAAGATAGATTTAGCCTAGCATGATGGAATTAAGACAAGAACAAGATATAGACAACCAACACATAGACATATTGATTGAATTAAAAGAATACTTATCTCAATTACACATGAAAGGTATCAAGGGCTTAGAACCCTTGAAAAACCTGAAAAATTCGCACCAAGTTCGTACCTAGGGTTTCTCCAAAACTTTCCTCTTTTTAATGTGAAAATTAGAAAACTATATATAGGAAATAGGGTCTGACGGCGTCAAGACAAATCTTGTGACGCCGTCACCTCGCCGCCAAAATACTTCTCGGACTGCTTTGATCTACTTTTGACGCCGTCATGTGTTATGCATTTCCAGGCCGTCATGCATTTTACTCTTGACGCCCTACTTCGTGACACCGTCAAATCTGTACTGGGTCGTCATGGAAATTACTCTTGACGCCGTCAGAAATTCCTTCTTGACGCCGTCACCTACTGTTCCTAGCAAGGAAAATTAAGACTTTGGCGTTTTCTTCACTTTTATGCTCCAAAAACGTCCGAATTGCTTCTTTTTCCAGATTTCTCTCCCAAAGTACCTAAAATCACAAAAGGAATGATTTAGGGCAATATTTGATCAAATAAATTCAATTCCGGGCTTAAATGACCCCCTAAAAGTGGTTCATTTTTCGCCTCATCATGTACCTGATCGATGTAGTATAGTATAATGACAAGTACCGGGGGATTGATCGTTCAGCTAAGAATAGTGTTGCTAGGATTAGAAAACCTAAAGACTAGGTCTAGAGATGAGGGATGATTCTTTTTATATTTTTTAGTTTTTTATAAAAGCAAATAAAAATCCCGGTTTTGAAGAAGTTGGGCGGAATTAGTTGATAGTCAACTAACCCAATTACTAAGATGCAATCAAAATAAAATACTAAAAATTAAAATAAACAATATTAAACTAGTGGTGTGAGGAATATATGGGATAATTGTGTTTACTTAGATTTCACTACTCCCTAGATATTTTTTACATGTTAATTACTTGTTACAGTTGCGTGGATGACGGATTGTATTCCTTAATACCATTCATGGGGTGGCGTACTTACTTCCCTAATCCTATAAGCGCCTACTTCACTCCTATGTCGAGCCGGCTAAGAAGCTCCTAACATGGGATCATTAGAATTTGCTCATGCATTAAATACAACCAATAAAACCTAGTACACATCGGTTCATGTTCCCTAAGACGTTCAAGCATGTTACATAATGGAGATCTGCCAGTTTTCTTAAGCCTAACATTGAAATCATTCATCCATTACAACTATAAACAAGTAATCAACATATAATTAACATCTAGGTTTCATTACATCTAAGCAAACACAAGATAGATCTAGCCTAGCATGTTGAAATCAAGACAAGCATAAGATATGTTCAAACAACACATAGACATATTGAATGAATTGAAAGAGGACTTATCTTAATTAAACATGAAAGGTTTCAAGGGGTAAAAACCCTTGAAAATACTGTAAAATACGACCTAAGGTTTCACAATCGGCCCTAGTATTCTCCACACAAGTTCCTTTCTAAAGAATGAAAAATAGAAAAGTATATATAGTTTTTCTAAGGTGACGGCGTCAAGAACAAATCTCTGACGCCGTCATCTCGCCGCCAAATAATTTCTCAGACTGCCAAGATCTGGGTTTGACGCCGTCATGTATACTCCTTATGCAGGCCGTTACCAAAAATACTCTTGACGCCCTTCTCTTGCGCCTTCACGTTTTCACTGGGTCGTCATGGATTTTACTCCTGACGCCGTCACATTTTTCCTCTTGACGCCATCAGGTACTGTTCTCAGCATGGAAAATTAAGTCTTTGCCGTTTTCTTCACTTTTATGCTCCAAAAACGTCCAAAATGCTTCCTTTTCCAGAATTCACTCCCAAAGTACCTAAAATCACAAAAGGAACGATTTAGGGCAATATTTGATCAAATAAATTCAATTCCGGGCTTAAATGACCCCTTAAAAGTGGTTTATTTTTCGCCTCATCAAAAGTAAATTGTACCTGCTGAAGCCTCAACAATGCTAAATCATCTAAATTCTCCTTTCCTTGTTTCGAGCTTTCTGTATGACATGAAACCATAAACATAAGAACTAAACATACAAAACCATTAACGTAGTATTTCACTGTCAAATATAGAAAAACATGGAGTAATAACTTACCTGGTATATCGGGTTTATTCGAGAAGAGTTTCTTCCTGGATTTGCCATTCCAGTCAAACAACTGAAGAAACCCTGCCTTTGAACTTCGCTTCAAATCACAATTTCTCAAACAATAAACAGAAATCAAGCAAACCAAAACCCACCTGTAAATATAACCATAACAATCAATCAATAAAATAAATCCAACAATGAAATTGTATAAAGTATCAATCTAAGAAGCTACTTATTTTCCATGCTTAAGATTCCGTCGATAAGTAAGCATTTATAAGCTGCTAAAAAATAAGCAACTCAGAAAAAAAAAAAAAAAAAAAAAATCAATCAAACTCATTTATAAAAGGTTTTATGCTAATTTGATTTGTTATAATTTCATCTCAAATAAGCAGCTCCCTAGACACTTATAAAGCATAAGATGCAAAACTGTTTTTTTTTTTTTTTTTTTTTTTTAATAAGCAAAAAAGATAAGCATTCCCTAACTGCAAGTAAACATGAATCAAGCATAACCGGCAACCCAAAACCTCAAAATCGAATCCCTAACCCTCGTGTTTCTTGTAAATAAAAACAATAATCCCAAGATTAGGGTTTATAAACTTACAAAAAATTAGGGATCTTCTTCTTCCACAATCTTTGAGCTACGATCATCATCAGCAACGGTAAATAGTTGTGTGAAGGTTCTAGGTTTGTTTGGATCTATGGTTTTATGGTGCTCCATTTGCAGGTCGTGGCGGGCTTGTGGTGGTGGTCGGCTAGTGGAGATCGGCTAGTGGGTTGTGGGGATAGGCTGTTAATCGGCGAGGATGATGCTCTAGGTTCTTACTGAAGATGGTTTTCTAGGTTTATCTAATCATATACGTGTGGACTTTGGACAAAAACGGGAGCAAATGGACCAAAGCCACCAGGCTAAAGGAGCCCACTTTTTTTGGCGGGAAACCCAGGGAAAAAACGGTGTCGTTTAGACTCTTAATTATATATATAGATAATTTGGTGATGGGTTAACGGTGGAGTACAAAATTGATACGTCCAATAATTATATTAGTCCTATTTAATTACTCGCAAAATTGCAATACAAAAAGTTTATTGCACGACAACAGAACAACTCTAAAATAAAGATAGTAGTCAAAGCTCAAAAAATAAAAGTCAACTAATGTATGAACTAGTGGTGGCTAATTGGTTGCACAACTTAAACTACGAAAATAGACTTGTCCACAAGTTTAAGGTACTAATAGCGTTAGTTAGTTAAAAGACTGAGAAGGGTGATAGCACATGGACCACCACGTGTTAAATCAAACATCAGAAAAAATTACGGAGTATTCATTAAATCGCCACGAATTCACATCATATTTTTGATTTTTCTTACATTCCTATTTCCATGTGTGCGAAATAAATAATCAATGTATGAGAAATTTTGTTTCATTTTTCACCTGTTGAAAATAATGATCTCCCAGCTTACCTACTACCACTGATTAGGACCCAATGATTATCAATACATCTTCTTTTGATGGTGCATTTAGCGGATAAAGTGCTAAAAAATATACTTTTACGTTTTAAAATAAACAAAAAAACATACACTTAATTTCACACATATATCCCTAAACATTATTATTAACAAAATTACGTATAGCGCAACATTTGTTATGTATTGTGGTACTGTACTACTATACATCGATGATATTCTTAATTTATAATTTATGCATCGACATTGTGCATTTATAATTTGTGTATCACCAACTTTTTGTCATAGTACATATATTTACAACCGGAATAAGTACAGACCAAGTTTTAATACTGATAATGCAAGACAAATGAGTTGAGTCTCACATAATTTATACGCAATAATAGACCTTTGAAATATGAAAAATGATAAACGAACTTAATTAAATGGATCTAAAAAAGTACCTATCACATAAATCACATGTATACAACTGTACAAATGATTTATACTATAGGTCCCTTTTAAGTTCATTTAATTAGGTTTGTATATCAAAGCTCTTGAAATATTGCTTTACACTTATATTTTTTGAGGACTAAAAACAAGCACATGGATGCACGTGGTCATTAATTGTCAACTCAGTTTCTTAACCACTAGTCAGAACTGAAGCCACGTTTCTATTGTTTTTCTTATTCTATTTTAAATAATGAAGTTGGTAGGATAAAGACGATTTTGTCAAGAAAAGGGTTTTCTTTGTGTACTTGGTTTGAAGTAAGGGTTTGTTTGTGTATTTGGTTTGAACTAAGAGTTAATTGTCAAAAAAACCATGTTGATCTCTATAAGCAAAGCATGAAAACTTAACGTAACAAGAGTTTAAGAATTTAAACTTGTTTTCAACCAATCATTTGGATGCTCTTTACCTTTTTACTAAATCTCAACCATATATTCATCTTTTTATATACCAAACTATTAGAGTATTAGGTTATACCAAATTAACAAGTTGAGCAATATCAGCTTATTGGTCAACAAAATACATCTCGCTTAACTTAGTTGAAATATATTAACCATCTACATGTCATCTTTAACCTATTCTCAACCATCCCATCATGTATACTCTTAGATGACATTTTGTTATAGAAGATATGATCTACTGATGAAATAGACGAGACAATGTAGATATCTTTCAAAATCTAGAGACACAACTTTGAAACTAGTTGAGGATCGCCCGTTACTTGCAATATCATCCGAGTTAACCCCAAAATTTTACTATTTTTTACCAAAAGAAGATTGAGTTTTGACGTTGTGGTGAGCAATCGGAAATTAATCGATCATTGTTCTTGTAACGAGCAATCATCGATTACTTGGTCTTGTAGCCTTTTTTTGCGACACTTATAAATGTTGAAAGGTAATACAAACAGCTAGCGTGTAACGTTGGATGGAAGTCACGTAGCTTATATTTAAAAACGATAAAAGTGTGGGTATAAAGCTTTTAGTCACAATCATGAAACAAATTGAAATTTGGTTGATTCAGAGAATTTAAAGGTTTTACTCCACCCTAGTATAAAAACTAACAAGTAGGGTTGGATCAATTGAAAAACCCCTTGCCTCTTAACCTAGAGGTCAAGGGTTCGATCCTCACTCCCTACAAAAAGGCCGGAGGTCCTTTTCTACTTTAAGTAGAACCGGAAGCAACATCTCTACCTTAGGTAGGGGTATGGTTGTCTACGTCTCAACCTCCTCCATACACCGTGGAAGACGGTATTGAAACCCATAATCCGTAAAAGACGGTATTGGGAGTTACTTTACTTCACTTTACTTTACTCCACCCTAGTATAAAAACCCAATCCTTGAGCAAATAGGCAACCTTTTCCACCACTAAGAAAAGTCGTATATAACTGGATATAATCAGTAGTGAAACAAAAGCGCCTGTAGCTCAGTGGATAGAGCGTCTGTTTCCTAAGCAGAAGGTCGTAGGTTCGACCCCTACCTGGCGCGTACCTTTTTATTTTATTTTTTTCTCATTATTTTTTTTTTGTGTTTTTCTCTACTGTTTTATACTGATGCAAAATCAATCTAATTGTTGTAACTCATCTTTGAAACTAATGATCTAATTACGCTGTTCAAACTAGGGCTGAGCAAACGGACCGGCCGGACCGGACCGACCGACAAAACCGACCGGACCGAGACCGACCGGACCGGACCGACCACATTCGGTCCGGTCCTCGGTCTAAGCTTTTTGCCAAATTCGGTCTCGGTCCGGTCGGTCCGGTCCGGTCCGGTCCGGACCGACCAAAAACCCGAAAAAACTTGCCTAATTGGACCGGACCGACCGAAGACCGACCGGACCGAGACCGGACCGAGACCGGACCGACCATATTCGGTCCGGTCTCGGTCTATGGTTTTCCGGTTCTCGGTCTTCGGTCCGGTCCGGTCTTGGCCGGTCCGGTCCGGTTTCCGACCGATGATCACCCCTAGTTCAAACGAGAAATAAAATTAGAATGATACGAAATCACAACCATATATTTTAGATGTACTTACAAAATTGAATGCATCTCATCTCTATTTCACCAACGTCATTTGAAGTGTGTGGCCAAAAATCCTTCTCATTCTACTTTTTCATCTCACAAGATTCCTTATGTTCTCTAAAGCAAACAAAGTGACCAAATACATAAAAAATAGTGCGATGAAGCGAAAAACCTTTATCTTAGTGTATATGTATAGTCAATCAATTAAAACCTTGTAGGGTTTAATTCTCGATTGAAACATGTATTATATATCTGGTGGTGTGTAAGTGCACGAATATTTGTATTTCTAATGAAATACCCTGAAGTGATGAGCACAAGTATTAACATGAAGACCAACGTTGCCATGACCGCCTTTTTATGTTCCGTATGATTTTGTTGAAGCATTTGATGCGATTTCCCGAGGAGTGCTCGACTGCTCGCATAGTAGTATAATTAGCCCAAAAGTGAAAGAAAAGTAAATCAAGTGGGAGTAAAGAAATGAAAATGATGTAAAGTTGTCTTTCACCCCAAAAGTGAGGTGAAAGTTTTTAATGCAAAATAATATCACTTTCAATACTTTACTTTCACTTTACTTTCCAACTAAAACTTGAGAACACTACAAACATCACTTTCATTTACTTTACCTCATATTACCCAACTTAAGAACACAATGTAAGGGCTCCTAGTATAAGGTGGTATTTAAGAACTAAATACCGATCGATGATGCTATAAGTTGTTACTTAGTTTTCTTTTATTGTAAATCGACTCAAAGTTCAAACGACATTCAAACTCAACATTTTAAAGTTAACAATCTAAAAATCTATGTTTCCGAACAAAATTGCTATAAGAAAAGACGAAACACTAACGAATACCACGAGGAGATGAACACGAGTATTCACATCATCACATGACCGTTACGATGCCATAACTGGTTTCTTATGTTCCAACATATTTTGTCGAAGCATCTGATAGGCATTCCTATAATGTTCGAGCGAAAAGCTCAACTGCTTTATAGCTTGTCGATTCTCCTCGGCTCCTTCTTCAATAACCTCTCGTTGTCTCTCGACAACTTTCTCCAACTCTCGACCTTTATCTCTCAACTCCTCTATTGACTTACTCGACTTCTCGTACTTTAGTTGCAATTTATTAAAACGTGCGTTCATTTCATCGATTTGATCATCCTTTAAACTCATTTCTTCTTCGAGTTCATGTAACTTCATAGCAAACTCGTCTCGTTCCAACTTTAGCTGCTCGGTTTCATCTTCCATATCGGCATCCTTGTTATCGTCCCCATCGGATCCACTTAAGTCGAGCTCTTGTCTTAATTTTATAACTTCTTCTTCCGCACCACCGAGTTTTTCCTCTAGTGCGTAAATCCTATTTGCTTGCTCCGAACACATGTTGTCTTCATCCAAACCCATTGATTCATATTTTTCGAGCTTCAACTTTAATTGATCGATCTCTACTTCAGAAGATTGTATCTTTTCCCTTGCGACTCGTAACTCCTCCTTGTATTCTTCAATTACTGATTTTGACCTATTTACCTCTTGTTCGATTCGAACCCTTTTAAGCTCGGCCTCCAATTCCGCAACTTTTTTACGTAACCGTCGTTGATAATTGCCATTATTTGACGAATTCGAATAATGATTAAAAACTGAATCATCCGAGTCTGAACCCGAATCCAATGTTGAGGCCTCATAGCTTTCTCTATTCCCGAAAACATCGAAAATAGTTTGGCACTCAGATAAGCGTCTAGTCACCGGGCGTTCAGGCGATGTTATAGTCGAGGGTGGTTCAGAACATCCCTCGGTGAAGCTATAGCTCGATCTAGACCGTGCGTCTGGGGGACGTGATGTTTCGGCTCTCCGTAACTCGGACGTTGCTTTTTCGTAACGCTCGGATAATGACTTAAACATTCGATAGAATTCCTGGACTTGGGCCACGAGCTGGGGTCGTTTTTGGATATAAATTTCGACCCTTTTGGCGAAAGAATCGCCTTCTTCGTTGATTAATTCCAACATTCGTTTTACACTTTGATCCATTTCTGACATCAAGAATCTTTTGTTTACTCCACGATTCGACAGTTTCGCCATTTGGGTTGTTTTTACAGCAAACAATCATATTTTTTACAGTTTGAATTAAACAGAATTTGGCTACAAGGTTACATAGATTGATTAGATCCCATGAACATGCAGATTTTCTTTTTTCAGAATAATAATTATGAATTTCAGGAGCAAGAAAGGCCATTGATTCTGGGATTCTAAATTTAGACTAGCCAAAAGTATTTGCACAATAGTAATCCATTCATTTCCTTGAACCTCGGCACCATTAGATATCGAAAATACATACATTTGCATATCTTTCTAGTTAAAATTATCTGTAGTACTAGTAATAATATGGAAAAATGAGAATAGGTGTGCAGAACATAGAATTTACAGTTAACAATCTATCATATCATATATTTAGAATTTACAGTTAACAATCTATCATATCATATATGAGGATATGACACTTGTTGATACAGCCTCTAAAAAAAATGGAATCACCTTGAAACCTAGTTCTTGGTTATATCAAATCTAATACAGTACTAGCATATACTTCTGTTCACTCATTGTTTTTATTGTAAAAAATTAGGGTAAATGTCGTTTATGTTTATACACTTTTTAGCTACAAGTAAATAACAAGATCTTATGTTTTGTTCCAACCCAAAATCAAAATGAAGAGTTCACAAATGCTTATGGTTTTTGGGTTGTTTTTCTTGTGTTTCCTTCAGATTCCCAGTTCCAATGCTTCATTCAGTAAATATTGTTTTAATTTGAATTTGAATTTTTAAGGTACAAGTTCTATATGAAGAACACACTGTTTATGCTGCTAAATGTGTTTTCCTTTTTTTTCAGGTAAAGAGAATCCAGAGTACAACGTTAATCTTGCACCTTTTATCAGTTTCTAATTATCGCTTCTTTCTCTTGACTTCATATTTCAGTTGTCGAAGGGGCAAAGACTAATATGTGACGGGGCAATTGCATATATACCCATTAAAACTTGAATATTTGCATATATACCCAAAACATGCTTAATTGACATTGTACATCATGCATTAAAAACTTGTGTTTTGGGTATATATGCAAGTTTTTGAGTTTTAGTGGGTATATATGCAATTTTCCCATTTGCATATGTGTTCTTTCTTGACAACAAACAATATGGAGCAGGTATCTCCAGATTGCCCGGGAAACCTAACACTCTCAACAGATGGGCGGTTGAACGTAAGCTCAAGTGAAACACAACAATTTTGTCAAGGACCTTGCAAACAACACACCCTAGATGTTCTAAAATGTGTTTGGTATGTAAAGCGCGATTACATATTTGATACTCCAGCTACAATCCAGATCATGTGAACATGGTCAGTACTGATATTTGACATATTTCACACAACATTTGCAATAGTTATGACTGATGCTTTCGACCTAATAGCAACTAAATTCTGACTGAGATGGTTAGGGTTCACTTATTCTTAATAAGACAAGTTTTTGGCCAACCTAACAAAACATGTTTGAAACCCAACCTCTGCAAGTGTCAGTATCAAGTTAAAGGTATACTCTGTATACAGTATTTTTTGTGCAGATTATTTAACAACATTCAAATGACCAACACTGCAGGTTTCACCGGGATAAGTTTACAGAGGTAGTGGCACAAGTACGACTACATCAATTGTTATGTCGCTTTCGGCTTTGGTCTTTTAGATGCTGTTTTATATGTAGCATTTGCAACGATAAACAAAGAGAAAAACAAAACAAAAAACCACAGAAGTTGTTAAATGTTCCAAAATCAATAAGGGCAACAAAATGTATAGACCCAAATAAGAGCAAGTACACATGAGTCATCCTCGGCGATAATTTGTATTACAAGATTATTATGACAAAACAGTTTATCATTCAAGTGAACTTACCTTCTCTGCTTGTTTCAATAACAGTTGCATCACAATCTTTTGGGTTTCGATACATCTATATCATAGAGCAAAATTATGTTCCAGCCTTTCTACGGCCAACACGAGCCACGAAACCGGCCTTGATTTGAGCAACAGACTGTCCAGAACCACACTGCAAACCAAAGAAAGAATCAATGTTAAGGACTTACAGGAGCCAAAGAATTTTGTACATGTGAAAGTATAGTGACAACAAGAGCAGAAATGGCAATCTTGACCCAATTGTTTATACTTGGGTTATGTTTCGCACCCAAGGGGTAAAACCAATAAAGATAACTAGCTAAAACAGAAACAGGTAAAATAGGTTAAAAGTCGCCCAATGTAAAATACGTGTGCATACAAGTATAGAATGCCCTAAATTTTTTAATTTTTTTTTGGATAACCATAGTTTCCAACCTTTTGGACAACAAATTCACGGGGTTTGAACCCACCGCCACACGTACTCATACCAGGTAAAGCCCTTCCTTATCAGGAGGTTGCCTGGCCACTTCAGGGTTGTTTGCACATAGTATGAGTTGAAAGACCTCACAAATTTTAGTTTGATAGTCACAAGCTTTTTTGCCACCAGGTCACGCCTGAATGGTTAGAACCCACTAAATTTGCTTTACTCTAAATATTATACTGGTATTGCAATGATAAAGTTAAGCTTTTTATAATGTTTAACACATAAGTTACGTAAAAACATATTTCAAGAAAAAAGCAAAGTTACTTGTGAATGAACACAAAAAATCTTGTTACCCAACCCACCTATTTTGCACCACTATCGATTAAATATTAACTGCAACTTTCCAGAATCAAACAAGTACCAAATGAATAAAAACTTACAGCATGGGAAATCTTCCTATATCATGAGCCTCAATAGGATCAATTGTAAGATAAACATAGGCAATATCTATCAAGCTTGTATAGTTTGTACTTTGAATGACAAATGTTAGGGGCTGTTTGTTTGACAGGTATCGCACTGTTGGAATCAAATGATTCCTTAAATCTGCAGTTTGGTTTATGGATCCAGGAATAAAATAAATAATTTACCTTTAAAACTCATTCCACCATATAATGGTAGGTGTCGAAGAAACCCCTGACAATGTCAGCCTCCCCATTATTTCCAACCATAAGCTTTTGTACCTTTTTTTAAAAAGCATATTTCCTTGTACTTGCTTTAATTTAAATAATATATTTTAATTTATTATTAATTCTAAAAATAATTATATTTTATATAATTATATATTTTCTCACTCCTCAATTTCTTTCAATCCAATCCCAAAACCAAATCCGATTCTAACCCCATCTACAAACCAAACGCACCCTTAGATTTCATACAAAGAATATAGGGAGCACTGTGTCATGCCTCATAATCAACTAAGGACAGTCTGATTAATATTTTTGTTCAAAGTCCAGCTCTCTCTTGGTTACATATTGGTAAAAGAAGTCATCCATTACAGATACTATGTCTAAACTCTAAACTAACCTTCTTACAGTTCATCTATTACACATTTATACCCATGCAATAACTAGCTATGATATAGAACTTTAATAATGATCAACAAGACAAAACTTAGATCTACACAGTTTCTTTCTCTGAAACTAACAATCGCATATTCACATGGTGTAGAAAATTTTGAGGGTGTCACAGGCCTTGATTAGTAGGTTACTTAAATTTATCTACACGGTGATTCAGCATATAATATATATACTAGCTGAAGTATCTGAATGTACCTTCTCGCATCTGAGGAAGAAAAGACGGTTTTCCTTGGAAAGAATTGTATCAGGACTCTTGCAACCGTTGCAGATAACATATTCATCTGTTAATAGAAACTTATTAGCAAAACAGTTGTAGATTCTACTCATTTGTAATTATTTATATGAATCCATTTCATCATGCTCCAATTCTCAGATCAAATACGGATGCATTAAAGACAACAAATTTAAATTTCTCAGTCTACTTCTGGCGTCTGAAGATAAGTCATGCATGAGTTTCTGAGAGGAAACTTACTGACATATCGCCGCAAAATCCCTTCAAAATTTTTGGGTGCAAATCTTCCCTTGACTACCAATCTTTGCTGCCCATCAAGTGATCCACTTGTACCAAGCTCAGCAAGCAAAAAGGTCATCACATGCTCTGGCTGCCTATGCATCCTATTGGACAAGAAAAAAGGAAATAAACTCAGCAAAGCCTAAATTATTAAACAATGACTAACAGCGTGTAACATTTGATAGGCTATCTTCGAACATTTAAGATTTTCATGCCTAAATCAAGTCATCTATAGGTTGGGTTTAGCAGATAAAATCCTAACTATCAACAATAAACTAAAAAGTTAAATAACTAAGACATACGATTTGCAAAGATCCATGAAGTTCACAAAAACAGTTTTCTTTGTTCCTTCACGAAGAACTTGTGGTGGCCTCATAACTGTTCTCCTTCTGTCTCCAGCAAGCTCAGGATTATTCTCACGGAGAATATGAAAGACTCGGCCAAGAAGCTGAACAAATATATATTACAAAAATTAGCAACAGTGTGAACAAGAGAAATAGCAACAACGAAACGTAAGATATTTGAACTCCCAAAGATCAGATACCTCCTCATATAAGTAATCACGATCAGTTCCTTCCCATGGAAGTCCTTGTGGTTGTTCCAAGTCGATTCCTTCTGCTTCCTCATCCTCTCCAATAGGATCTAAGCAAAAACCAAAAACATCATCATTAATCCAAAGGTAAAATACGTTCTAAAAAACAATAAGTTTAAGTGACGAAACTACTTACTATCTAAATCTTCCTCGGCATTTTCTTTCTCTTCGTCCAAAAGATCTGTCTGCACCTAAAACAATCACAAATATCTCATGTTCAATACTTCGAGCATTTGCAAAAACATTGTATAGAGTAGAATGTGGAGCATAGTAACTAACCTGTTTCTTTTTCTTCTTTTTCAGACCAGTAAAAGTCGGCTCGAGACTTTCAGACACTGCATGCAAAGTTCGGATTTCATTTAAACAAAATGATGACAAATATAAAACAAAAAGGTAACTTCTGAAAGTCCAGAAAGTTAATTTATTTACCAGATAAGCTCTCAGTTTTCTCAGTCAGCTGTTCAACAGCATCATCAGCAGGGTCTTGAATGACGACCTTCTTCTTCTTCTTCTTTTTCGTTGGGTCAAATGGGGCAAGCTGCATCATGGTGGTACATCAGTAAACAATTTTTTAAATAGATGATAGCTACTCCATAAATTTAGATGTGCCACATCAGCAAATTGAGCACGGCATTGGGTGTGTTTAAAAAGTTTATTAAAGCTCTGAACTACTAATACATAGGGTTTTGTTTTAGCTTACTTTTCCAGCTTATGGACTTATTAAACTTTTGAAAAGCTAATAAGTTCAAATTTAGGGTTTGTGAGCTTATCAACTTGAGCTTATGGCTTACTTAAGTTCATAAGCTCATAAGCCTTAAAATTAAGCTTATTAGCTTTTCAAAAGTTCAATAAGCCCACAAGCGAGAAAAATAAACTTGAACAAACACAAACATAATAATCTGTGTGAGTGTCTTATTAGCTTAGTTTAGCTGTTTTTACCAGAGCCTACCTATACTGGGCTTTTTATCTTATTTTGCAACTGCCTTATTAAAACTTCAACCCCATATTTCCTCTTCATTCTCCTCCTCCATTGGACACATTACTCCTATTTCGTCATTCTACTTTCACTACATTCTAATAAAACATAAAGTTACCTACATACCATATTCCGAATAGTATAGCGCATACGCAAATACACTAGTTTTGTAAAAAAAACTTAAGGGTGTCTTTAGTTAGTGAGAAATACTCTATTTTTTCAAGAAATTTTTCATAGAAAAATGGAAAAACAAAAAACCCGTTTAGTTATACTGAGAAATTTTTCTAAAACAATGAAAATCTCATTTCCCAAACTTAAACTAAAAATCTGAAAAGTCCAATTTGTCATTCTCTACTTTTCTCTTCACTAGAAAATGAAAAACGTAACACTATCTAAACGGGTTTTCCAAGTTCTTAACTCTTTCCTAGAAAAGAAAACCCTTTATTACTGTGCAACTAAACCCAACCTAAGCTACTTCAAATAAGTTTCCGCTGTCTCTTAAAAAAACAACCTTTTAACGTATCACAATTCACAAAGCCACTATAATAATACGATTAATATCAGATACTTAACATTTTAATGTATCACACAGGCACTAAAATGATATAATTTATATACGAGCTAAAACCGATAAAGAAATGGGCAATTAAGCACTTACATCAGCTGCACCTTCCTCCTTCAACTCAATCTGATTATTATCTTCTTCAGCCATAACTACCAAAACACAATAATATCAAATTCAATAACACAATAGTAACAATTAATTGAAACTGAAACAATACTATATCAATTTTGAATTAAAAAAAAAAAAAAAAAAAAAAAAAAAAAAAAAAAAAAAACACCCGATAAAACCCTAATTGTATAGAATGAATAAAATTGATTGAATTAACGACAAGATGATGGATTGATTAAAAGTTACCTTTGGGATTGAAAAATTAGTTTGTGAGATTTTAGAGATTGAAACGGTTTTGATTGTGTATGTGTAAACCTAATTTTTATTTTTAGTAGTACTCTGTTGCGGCTAAATATCACTAGTAAAAAGAATAATGTATAGAAGGGTGCGTTTGGATACTATTGGAATGGGTTAGGTTTGATTAACTATTTTTATGATTAGATTGGGTTTAAGTTAAGGCGTTTATAGTATACTGTAGCAACAACTAAATTGGCTTAAATTGACCCGATTATTATGAAGAGGGTGTTTCGTATTGCATTTTGGAATAGATTATCTGAATATTGTGTTCACATAATGGAAATAATCAGAAAATAATGTTGGCTCAAAATTACTCTCGCACAGAAGATCTTCTCTAATCTTTACTTTCTTTTTTAAAGTAGGCCTTTTTATAAAATTAAAGTTGATATGAAATGGATGGAAGAAAACATAAAAGATGTTCGCCCTGACTTGTCATTTTAAAGACAATTATTGGCCCTAAAGTTGACATGAAACGGAATATATCTTGATTGGCCATAAAGCCAAAGCGATTTGAGTTTGCGATTTTAAAAACAATTATTTAAAAATGTAGCTAACTTATTATTTTTTTCGAGTAATTTGTAGCCATTTTTTGTGCTTAAGTTTATATAATCATACTTTAAAATTACGTTATTGTGTGTACTTTGTGACAGTTTTATTTTCTCCTTTTAATAGGAAGATTGATAAACGAAAGGTAAAAGCGTCATAAAAATATAACTGACGAAATATACTTGAAAAAGTTAGCAAAATTTTAGATAAATATATATTGTTTTTATATTGGCAACAACAACTTTTATCTTGTTTGGTACACAAAATTATTGAGACTATGCTTATTTTTTGTATATAAAAATAATTTACATAAAATACAAACTTCGTTTGGCAGAAAGTTTTGATTAGAGATTATAAAAAAATAATAATCTTTCATAATTTCTGAAAATCAAATGCTATTTCATGTAGCTTACAAAAGTAATTTTTTAAAAAAAAAATCTCCATCTACATTTCCAGCTCAACAACAATTATTTTTATCGTTCTTTAAATCCGATTATTTAGTCAATATCTTTTCAAATTTTGATTGTTTTGGGTAACTTTTTACTTGTTAAACAAGTTGCCAGTTTATGTAAGTTTACATATTTATTTTAATTCAGCTAAGTTTACACATAAGCTTAACCGTCATGTAGGATTTAATAATTGCACTTAATAATAGGGTGAGTACCGACACTTACAACCCACATACCTCGATCTATCACTTTCACACATAATATCCAAACCCCGCTCAAAACCCTAGATCTTATAATACTCCAAATTGATTGTCGTTTTCCGTTATTTATTCTTAATTGAATAGTGTAAAAGGTACTTTAGTTATTATTAGACTAATAGTAATAGCGACCTTAAGAGTGACCAGAACACCCTACCACCTTAGTGTCACCTCAGCTTCTCTTTCTAAGACCAACTACATGACTAAATGCTTGTAGTAAGGTGACCCCGCTCACAACCAAAACATACCTCAAAAAAAAAAAAAAAAAAAAAAAAAAAAAAAAAAAAAAAAAAAGCTCAAACACTGTAACACCCCAACCCGAGAAGGGCTAAACTGTAACATTATGGAGTCAAATCAGAACACAAGCGAAATGGAGATACATTTCCAACCAAGGTTTACAAAGGTTACAAAAGAAAAACTAAACAAAATACAAAGTAAAAAAGGGCAACACTAATGAACTAAGCCCAAATACGATTTACTAAGCCCATCATTAATTCTAATCATCTCTAAGTCCGCCCAGTAGCTAATCAGGGTGAAGTCTTCTAAGCCCAAAATAAAATCTCTCATCCGTAAACCCAACTTCCTACTAAACCTGCCGCATGAAAAAGAAAGCGGCTGAGCATACAAAACTCAGTGAACAGATATCAACAAATAACAAAGCAATACAATAGAGTTAGGAATAATCAAAGGATATGAATATGAATTTCATGTGGTATCCAAAGGGTAATCAAAAGATGTCAAGGTTAAGTGTAAGGTATAATGTATGTAGGATTCAGTATTTTACCCAAGGCCAATCAATACAATAGAATACAATAGTAGCCCAATATGGAGTAATCAACTCCCAATATGTGAGGGGTTGCAATGCACGCATACCCAGTCACCAAGCAATACAATATGTAGCAATGTAGACAATGTAGTAGCTCCAATAAGTCAACCAATCAATCAATCAATACAAATCTAGGATGCATCCATACGCCCCCGTAGGCCAATAACAATAACAATCAAGCAGTAGTCAATAGTAGAGCGGGGACGGCGTAGTACATCTCTCCAACTACGCTAGAGTACATAACATCGGTGCATCAATGTTATGGTTGTGGCTACTCCACAACAAGTAATACCCCGGGTAAATACTGAAGGGTCATGTGGTCAAGGTTCAATATCAAAGGTTTAAGTGCCAAATCATCATCAAAGGTCCAATGTCAAGGTTCAAAGATTCAGTGTCAAGGGATCAATCAAAGGTTTAGTATCAATGGGTCAAGATGGAGAGGTCAAAGCCAAAGTTCCCAATCCTCAAGGTTAACTATTCCAAGTCCCAAAATCCCATGGTTCATATATTAAAAGGTCATAATGAGAGTTTAAAACAAAGTTCAATTTAGCAGGTTTCCATCACTTGTTTAAAAAGGTTCGTAGTACAATCCCGTTTAAAGAGTCTATAACTAAGTTCATTTAGAAAAGATCTTCAAAAAAATGACATTTATAAAAGTGGTCTTTAATAAAGGTTTTCATACAATGTCCTTCAAAAGTGGTCTTCATGAATTTATAAGATCTCATAAATAAGTGGTCTTAAGTCATATTAAAGTGTCGTTATAAAATGGTTTCTCCTTTATATATTTCCATGTTATAATTAAGAAAAGAAATTCACCTCCTGTTGTATTATCCCAAAAGAACATTCAAAGTCTTACCATGGTTTTATCTCCCATTACAATATCCCATAGAATACCCAAGGTCTCACAAAGGTTCAAGGATTTAGGTCACAAAGGTTATCAAACGGATCATGAGAGTTCAAACGGATAACAATAGGGTCACAATTTCTGGTGCAGCACACTAATCATAGAGTCAATATGAAGGATTATAATCATGATCAAGTGGAATCGTAACATGATAGTAAATCAAATACGAGTTAAGAGAGAGAGAGAGAGTGTGCACTCTTACTGAAAGAGTACAGAATATCTGTACCTTTGCCGAGTCAAAACAAACCGAGACCAAACGAAAAGAGAACGGTCATTCCCGCTTCACCAACCTAGAAGAGAGTGATTCGAATTAAGAAGAGTTCAAGTCACGTAAGTTACCTCTTTTAGTTATATTTCTATTTTTAGTAAGTTTCCTTAAATTGTACTTTCCAAAATTAACAAGTTTCCATAAATAGCAGAATTCCCATTTTAGCAATTTTCCAATTTTAGTCATATTCAATATCCTTAGTTTTATCATTTTAACAAGTTCCCATAACTAGATAAGTTAAGGATTTCAAATTATACAAGTTTTCCAAGATTAGGGTTTTTTTCTATTAATCATTTTCATGATTAGGGTTTAAATATGTCAAATAAACAAGCTAAGGGTCAAAGTGTAAATATTGCCAAAGTTCCATATTTTATACCAAATTTCCACAAATTAGTAATATTTACCATTCAATACATCAAGTTTACCAAATGTTACCATTTAAACCCTCAAGTTATATTATTTACCAAATAAGCCCTTTTTGTTATTTAATTTACAATTACAACCATGTTTAATTTAAATTAACACTTATAACCCTTAATTATCAAAAGTATACTATTTCAGCCCTTAATATAATATCTATTCAAAACAGCCCCTTTACTTTCATAATTTACAAGTTTAGTCCTTTAATTAGAATAAATACAATTTACACCCTTTGAATTATAGAAATTACAAATAAACCTTTTAAGTTACCAAACTTGCACATTATACCCCTCAATACCAAATATGTATGTATCAGCCCTGAATTTATAAATTTTACAAAACACACCCCTTAATTTAATTAATTACAATTCGATTTAATTAAATCACATAATTATCCATTTAACCCTCCAAATTACAAAATTAACACAAATCACCCTCATTATCATTTTGTTCAGATTACCCCTGATCTATTATAGGTTAAAAAAAATCCCTTAGGTTTGGAAAATTACAAAACACACCCATATGTATTTAAAATTCAATTTGGTTATAAATAAAAATCATAAACCCTAAACCTAAATCACCAATCATCATGTAATCATTACTTCACCATTAAAAACATTAAGCATCACAAAAAAAAAAAAAAAAATCCCTAACCATAAATTCGTACCCCCTTTTTCTTATTTATTATATTTTATTTTCGTTTTCTATAAAAACCAGATTATCAAAATAAATTCACAAAACAAGTTTCTGAGTTCAAAAATCATAGAATCCATTTTATTAGAGTTATATAATCAATGTAGGACCTGTAGAAAATACGAATGATGCTTAAAAAATTCATTTCCAGCCGAATGTAATTTATTTCCCTTTTTAGGGTTTTAATTAGGTTTTCGATCCAAATAATTTTTTTAGTTTGCATGAACAATTTTCTCACGTTAAATAAAGATTATAGGATGTTACAAAATTACCTTGATAGAGAATTAACAAAGGAAAAGAGCAGAACGATTTATTATGCCCGGTTGAATAAATCGACAAAGAAAAACTCCAGACAATCAAATCACGCTTCAACCACCTCAAACACAATTTTTCCCGGCCTCCTTACTTCAAAATAAGATTACTAAAAATACCCAAGGGTTTCCAGAAATTATTATTCAGCCGATTTTGATTTTAGGAGGCGTTTAGGGTTTGTTTTAGGTGTTTAGAAATTTTGTTATGGGAATTTCAGATTATGGATGAATATAGGATAGTTTTTGGAAGGAAAGTCATCAATTAATTTGTGATTGGGGGGAAGAATGGCAATCATAACCGATTTTGTGATTTTACATATTAATTATAATCGATTTTGTAATTTAGGAAACTTAGAAATTATATTTATATTAATTTCTTAGGTAAACAAATATTTAAAATAAGTTAGGTATTTAATTTCTTCTAAATAAAAACTTAGGATAGTCATAGTAATTTATTTCTAAGGTTGTGTACAAGTTTAATGTTTTTGGACCCTTATAGGTCACGTAACGTGCACCACTTATGTTTTAATCCAAATTTCACATTCTTGAGTTTATATGATGTTTTAGTAGCTCAAATATTATTTACTTGAAGTTACATGTTCACATTTGTGATTGTACCATAACCGTTTTTGATTTAGGGCTTGTTTGGTAAACGTACACACTTCTTCAAAATTCCGAATTGGAGGGCATTTTAGTAATTCAAACGTATTATGGAAATGTGGGTTTTACAAACACACACGCACACACACAAATGCAAAGTATTTGATTGGTTGAGCGACCCAACCAAGCTAAAGGGTAGGGACGCGTCTCTTAAGGTCGTTGTGCGGGGACAGGGAATGGGGGGCTTGTCTCTTTGGGTAGACTAACCTTTGCAAAGGTCGGTACTACGATTGGCATTATACATGATTTTGGTCCCTTTTGTGTTTGTTATAGTATGTATGAATGTCAATTAAGGTTTTTAGGGTTTCAAAAAAATATGAAAATATAATATTTTTTGTTTATTATTTTCAGGATGGCATATCCAGGACCTGGCGCTTTGTCGTTTGAGGTTCACATTGATTTTTTTTCCTTACTGTCCATTTGAGGCTACATATGTGTGAAATAATGGATTATGTTACATTATGTGAGGTTTTAAAAGAAAGACTGATAATAACATGTTTCAGTTATTGATGTGCATACCTGATCTGCCATTACAAGAAGGCCTGAAAATTATTGAAAATGATAATGATATATGCACAATGTATGATATTTATGAAGTATATGGAAAAGTGGACTTGTTTATGTGTCACATCTCTCAAAATTTAGCAATATACTATTTTGATAATCTTTGTCTAGAAGGGTCTAAGAAGCAGGTTCCTTTAAAAATGAGGGTTCATGAAAATAAAAGAAAAATGCTGAAAAATTGTCTTTTGATGAGCTTGTAGCATGGGCAGAGGAAGAAGCCCAGTCACCACCTTTACCTAAATCTGTAAGTCGTTCACATAAACGTAAAGTGTCATATGATGATCAGGTAATAGATCTAGACATTTATGATGTAAGACAATTGAGCAGCAAGGGTAAGGCTAACTTAAAGGGTAAAATGTTATTTCAAGAAAGAGTAGTTAATAATAAGATTCTTGATGAAAATGTTGCATAGCAATAGATGATGAAAATCAAATGGTTGATTCAAATGTAGTTGTAGAGAATGTAGTTGTTGCAAATAATGAAGTTATCGATAATGTATTTGTTGACAAGCAAATGGTTATTGATAAGCTTGTTCCAAATAGAGTTATTTCAAATGAGTTTGTATAAAATGTTATAGAGAATGAAGTTGTTGATAATGTTGTCAAAGAGGATTTAGTGGCTAAAATTGTTGTTGAGGAGGAAAATGAGGTTGATAAGGAAAATCCTGCTGCTAATGTTGAGAATATAGTGCTTGAAAATGTTGTTGAGGATAACACAGTTGCTCAGACTGTGTTTGAGGATGATATAATTGCTAATAATGCAATTGCAGACAATGTTAAAGTAGAGAATGTGGTGAACAATGATAATAAAGATAAGATGATAGTTGACAAGGAAAAGGGGATTATGACTGGTGATGTTAGAAAGAAAAAGAAAATAAGAGAATGTGTTAGGTGTAATGGTAAAGTGATACAAGACAATGTTGATCCTACGCAAAGTGACAATGATAGTTAAAGTGTTACAGATAGTTCATCGGGTGATGAAAAGGTGATACCCATTTTTGTTTTTATTTTTTGATAGTGATAGTGATTTTCTAAAAAACCATTTGATTATTTATCTGATGAAGATGATGACTTAAGAGAGCTTGGGCGAAGAATGAGCAAAAAATGACTCGTTTGAACAATCAAATTGTATCAATTTTGAATTAAAAATAAATAAATCAATCAATCAATAAAACAATATATTTACGATAAAACCGTACTTGTATAAAATGAATAAAATTGATTGAATTAACAATTGATGGATTGATTGGAAGTTACCTTTGGGATTGAAGATTAGATGGTGAGCTTGAACGGTTGTGATTGTGTAAATCTAATTTTTATTTTCAGTAGTACTCAGTTGCTGCTAAATATGATTAGTAAAAAGAATAATAATATAAAAGGGTGTGTTTGGGTACTCGATTCACTATCGGAATGGGTTGGGTTTGATTAATTATTACTCTGTATATAATTGTTATCAATAAGATTCGGGTTTATTTACCAAATTTTTAATCAAGTAGCTTAATTGTCATGTAGGATTTAATAATTACATTTAATAATGGGGTGAGTACCGACACTTACAACCCCACATACCCCCGTCTATCACTTTCACACATAACATCCAAACCCTGCTTAAAACCTAGATCTTATAATACTCCAAATTGATTGTCGTTTTTCGTTATCTTATAATACTATATTGCGTTTTTCGTTATCTTATAATACTACATTGCAACAGTGATTTATACTTTATGCATTGAATATTATACTTTTGATATAGAAATAGTAAGTTTTTACTTGTAATTAGTAAATACTAAATAGTATTTATTAAAGCAAAAACCTTGTCCAACCAAATCTTAAAAAATTACAGGTGGTATGATAACGTTTTATGCACCATGCTCGCCCCAGTCTCGCCCCACAACTCGCCCCATTCTCGCCCGCCTACTTCTCGCCCATAAATCGTTTACATTTAGTGCATAAAACATTAAACTCGCCCCACCACTCGCCTAGAATGTGTCCTTTGCCCAAGAACTCCCCCTATACTCGCTCAACATTCTTCATTCGCCCAGATCTCGCGCAACTCTCGCCCAAAACAATAGATCTAAAACAACACAATTTTCACATTTAAATGTCACCTGAACTTAGTTTGGAGACACGTGTAATGTGAAAAAGTTGTCTACTAATAAACCTAACGGATAGTATTTAAAAATTCGTTTTGAAAAAAAGTTAGTGCGAAGTCGAAATTCGTTAACTACTACTAGAAACGGGTCATTAAAAATATTTCTAAAATATAAATCAACTCATTATAGTTGTTCAAAAAAATCAACTCATAATAGAGGTTAGCCCTGAGACTCTCTTTGTTAAACTCTTGCCCGTCCTCTACGGACCCGTACATAGCTAATTACAGTTGATTGGTGACACACCCTTTTTCTCGTAACCTAATGATTTTGCCGGCGTAGTGTTAATTTTTGAAAAATAAAATAGAGATTTTCTAATCACACAAGTATACACCCGTGTATATAACTGCATTATGCAAATAGTACGGTTTTGGGCATTGGCGAACTGGGTAAACTTATGAGATTTCCTATTCATGTTAACCACAGAGGGCGAGTCTTTCATAGGCTAGCCCCAAGATGTTTACCTAGTGAGGTTTAAACCTGAAACCTCTTGTGAGGACATAACGATGCTAACCATTTAATTATCCATGTATTCTAAATGATAAAGAGCATTTTTGTTTAACAACATGTAATCTGTTTCCCAAACACAGTTCACATATATTATTACACCGCGTAAACACGAGCATACCTGCTATCACAACAATAATCAAACACATATGCGCACAAATCGATTCAAAACATCAGTAAAACGAAAACACTATCATAACCACAACAGATGACATAAATTACACAATTACACGTTCATAAACACGAATATAAGGTATCGACCGCTTTAAAAACGACAACGTACGTCCCTTCACCGAGCATTTCGGTTTCAAATACCTATATGCTAATTATTTTATTATTATTTATTTATTTATTTAATATATTATATCTAGACGGATTACAAGCTATAAGTTAGGCGACCAGCGTGTATTACAAGCATTCTTACTTGTATTTATACTAAATCACTACAAAGTATACGGACAAACAGAAAATACATTAGTATCAATCGCCTTAACAAAGACACCATACGTCCCTTCTCCAAACACTTGACCCTTCAGACTATACCTTGTTAGATAATAACTAATCTAAATCAGCCATCCTCCCAAATTCTTTAATCCAACCAACCAACAAGACTAGGATGAGCATACACCCCACTAGAGGGGTAACTCAATCAATGTTGACATTGGCTTTTACAAACAACTTTTAGTATAACCATTAATTGTTGGTAAGATAAGAATGACATAATCACCAACTGAAAGGTCGCATTGACAAAGAGTAGAAGAATTTTTAGTTACTGGAAGGATTATTTTCATGTTAAAGACTAGAAATTCTTACATGAAAGAAATTTCATAAATTAGACCTAATTGCTTAAAATGAATAGTTATCAAAATTAATTTTAAAAACAAACATAAAATAATTAATTTCACAATAAGAAATTCGTGAATAAAGATTAGATAAAGTACCCACCAATCAATAAGTAACGCCGTAGGGTGATAAATGAGAAAATTTGGGATTTTTTATTTGTTCTTTTATTGTCCTTATTATTATTATATAATAAGTAAATTTCATATTAAAGACATTTTCTGCCATCCCATCCCATCCCGTCTCATCCCATATTTTAATTAAAGGAACCAAAACATTCCTACTAACATTAATAACAAACAAATAGGATACTGATGATCTTTCATTACATTATTACTACTAACATTGTCACATAAATTCCAATGTGTTGTGTACTAGGCAAATATGCAAACATACATTTTATAAAGTGGGCCATTTTCATCATCTTATCAAACCTTCATTCATCAATAACACCAAAGCAACTTAATTTTACTTATCCAACAACTCATACACAAGTTCATCACAGTTTGTAAGTTGATGATCGAACTTGTATCCCATTAACCTTGTGCGAGTTGACTGAGATACACTTATTGTCATATCTGTATTGTTGTTGTTGTTGTTGTTGTTGTTACTTTCTTGAGCTTTAGCCAAAAGAGCAAGAATGGCATGATCAAATGTTGCTGAACCCGACACCACCTTGTAGCTCGATAACATCTCATGCGTGTGTGCCTTTACTTGGATATTTATCTTCCTTCCATCCAAACCTAACTCCAGAGGAGCTTGAGAGCTTCTAACCGATTCCTTTTCTTGGACAATTTCTTATTCTTCTTGAAGTAGACCATCAACATATGATGGATAAAATAAATTATAAAACATGATTACTTAGTTATGTGTTTGTTAGATATTGCTACTCTCCTCATCTCTGCCGCCATTATGTTAGTTATGTATGTGTCTTCATGTTTTTTATATGTTGTTTTTGTGCCTGATTTTATAGTCACACTTTTATCACCATTGTTTCCCTTTTATTGTCACACTCACTGTCATCAAGATATTATATTCCTTTGTCTTTGACCAACTGACATATAAAAGAATGTCTATAATCTCATACATTACATGTTGGTAGTACACTCCATCTCTAGTTATTTGCTAAACTTTTCATTGTGTCTTTGTGTAACACCCCTCCTTATAGACCACAATATTGCTCTATTTGACCGTAGGCTCACGACTTTGCTTTTGTGGCCCTCATGTGAAGACTTCCCGGCAGGTCACCCAAGCCAGTACTGCTCTGACACGAGCATGTTTAACCATATGGACGATTAACCATTAGACCATAAAACGCATTGTTGTCGTATAAGGCTAATGTTAACTTATGTCCCAACATCACTCCAAGTCACGACCAATGTGGGATTTGCCTAGGGTGTTACATTCACCCCTCCCCCCTACTTAGGGGAATCCCGTCCCGGGATTCAGTTGGGTAAAAACCCTGCCTAACTGACTCATCGTATTCGATGAGGTTTGCCTCACATCTCGAACGGCTTGGAGTGGCTCTGATACCACATGTAACACCCCGCCTTATATACCACAATATTGTCCGTTTTGCCCGTAAGCTCACGACTTTGCTTTTGTGGCCCTTATGTGAAGACTTTCTGGCAGGTCACCCAAGCCAGTACTACTCTCACACGAGCACGCTTAACCATTAGACCACAAAACGTGTTGTTGTCGTATAAGACGAATGTTAACTTATGTCCCAACATCATTCCAAGTCACGAAAAACGTGGGATTTGCCTAGGGTGTAACACTTTGGTCTCCACTTATCATATATATCGGGAGTTAGAGATTGAGCTTGAGCTTGTTTCAACATGTTTTATTGGAAACCATGTGTTTTTCCCGCTAATCTGAAAGTGAACGCGGCCAGCCACACACATAATAATGTGCAGCACATAAAAAATGTGCGATGGTATTATTAGTCTTTTACAAAGTACTTTTAAGTAGTGTTATAACTGGCATGACAAAATACAAGAACTACTTTAACACCATCCCCAAATGTTGCACTAAACAACTTGGTACAAGCCTTTTTTTTAATCAAAAGCATCTCCTCCATCCTAAGATTTATAAACTAGTGTGGACCACACAAACATGTCAAAGAGTACAAACTAATGATTTTCTTCTTTAGTTTATAGTTTATATTGCTAGTACATAGTTTATAGTTTATATAAAGCCAACCAAACGGGTTTTCAAAATTCTCAACTCTTCTTTAGAGAAGAAAAATCATTCCGGTCTCAAGGAATTTAGAAACGGAAAAAGAGGGAAATTTTTTCTACAACTAAACGGCACCTAAGCTGGTCAAATAAGCTTCCTCCATCTCTTCAAAAACAACATTTTAACGTATCACAAAGACACTATAATAATACAATTTATATCAGATACTTAACATTTTAATGTCCCACACAGGCACTATAATGATATAATTTATATACGAGCTAAAACCGATAAAGAAATGAGCAATTAAGCACTTACATTAGCTACACCTTCCTCCTTCAACTCAATCTGATTATTATCTTCTTCAGCCATAACTACCAAATCTATTCAACAAACAACAATTACAAAAATAGTAACAATTAATCGAAAGTGAAACAATATTATATCAATTTTGAATTAAAAAAAATGATAAAACTCTAATTGTATAAAATGAATAATAAAATTGACTGAATGAACAAGATGATGGATTGATTAAAAGTTACCTTTGGGATTGAAAATTAGTTTGTGAGAATTCAAAGATTGAAACGGTTTTGATTGTTTGTGTAAACCTAGTTTTTATTTTTAGTACTACTCATTTGCGGCTAAAGATGTTGTAGAAAAAAGAATAATGTAAAAGGGTGCGTTTGGGAGCTCGATTTGACTATTGGAATGTGTTGGGTTTCATTAACTGTTACTCCATATATGATTTTATTATAATTAGATTCGGGTTAGTTACAAAATTTAAAGCATTTATAATATACTAGCAGTCTAGCAGCAACCAAATCGGCTTAAATTAACCTGATTATTCTCAAGAGGGTGTTTGGTATTGCATTTTGGAATAGATTATCTGAATATAGTGTTCACATAATGCAAACAATATTCGCTCAACGTTTTAATACTCCCGCGCGAAAGAGCTTTTAATCCTTACTTTTTGTAAAGTAGTCCTTTTTATAAAATTAAAGTTGGCATGAAATGGACTGAAGAAAACATAAAAGATGTTCATCATGACTTGTCATTTCAAAGACAATTATTGGCCCTGAAGTTGACATGAAACGGCAGATATCATGATTAAAGCTGACATGAAACGGAAGATATCTTGATTGGCCCTAAAACTAAAACGAAATTTGAGTTTGCGATATTAAAGACAATTATTTAAAACTGTAGCTAACTTGTCATTTTTTTTGAGTAATTTGTAACAATTTTTTGTGCTTTTATATAATCATACTTTGAAATTACGTCTATTGTGTGTAATTTGGGACGGTTTTATTTTTCCCTTTTTAATAGGAAGGTTGATAAATGAAAGGTAAAAGCGTCATAAAAATATAACAGATGAAATATACTTGAAAAAGTTAGCAAAACTTTAGATAATTATATCTCGTTTTATATTGGCAACAACAACTTTTATTATGTTTGGTATACAAAATTATTGAGACTGTGCTTATTATTATTTTTTTTAATAAAAATAAGTTACATAAAATATAAACTTCGTTTGGCAGAAAATTTTATAAGATATTATAAGAAAAATAATCTTTCATAATCTCTGAAAATTAAATGTTACTTCATATAGCTTACAAAAGGCTTTTTTTTTTTTTTTTTTTTTTTTTTTTTTTTTAATCTGCATCTGCATCTCCACAGTTCAACAACAATTATTTTTATCGTTCTTTAAATCCGATTATTTGGTCAATATCTTTTCAAATTTTGATTGTTTTGGGTAAGTTTTCACTTGTTAAACAAGTTGCCAATTTATATGAGTTTATATATTTATTTTTTAATCCAGCTAAGTTTACACATAAGCTTAACCGCCATGTAGGATTTAATAACTGCATTTAAAAATGGGGTGAGGACTAACACTTACAACCCCACAACCTCGATCTATCACTTTCATACATAATATCCAAACCCCGCTCAAAACCCTAGATCTTATAATATTCCAAATTGATTGTCGTTTTCCGTTATTTATTCCTAATTGAATGGTGCAAAAGGTACTTTAATTATTATTAGACTAATAGTAATGGTGACCTTAAGGGTGACCAAAACACCCTAGTCCCTACCACTTCAGCGTTAACTCAGCTTCTCTCTATAAGACCAAGTACATAACCAAATGCCTGTAGTAAGGCGACCCCACTCACAAGCAAGACACACCTAACAAAAAACCTAATAAAAAACATTCACACACATATACAAATGCAAACCAATCGATCAGATGAGCGACCTAACCAAGCAAAAAAGGTAGGGGACGCGTCTCTTAAGGTCATCGTGCCGGGGGGCTCGTCTATTTGGCTAGACCGATCTTTGCAAAGGTCGCCACTACGATTGGCCTTATACATGATGTTGGTCCCTTTTGTGAATGTCGATTAAAGTTTTTAGAGTTTCAAAAGAATATGAAAATATAATATTTTTTGTTTATTATTTTCATGATGACATATCCATGACCTGATGCTTTGTCGTTTGAGGTTCACACTGATGTGTTTTTTTTTACCCCTTAAGGTATGAGAATCGAGTTACTGTCCATTTGAGGCTACCTAGGTGTGAAATAATGGATGTTGTTACATTATGTGAGGTTTTAAAAGAAAAACTGATAATAACATGTATCACTTATTGATGTGCATACCTGATCAGCCATTACAAGAAGGCCTAAAAATTATTGAAAATGATAATGATATATGCACAATGTATGATATCTGTGAAGTATCTAGAAAAGTGACTTATTTATGGGTCACATCCCTCAAAATTTAGCAATATACTATTCTGATAATCTTTGTCTATAAGGGTCTGGGAAGGAGGTTACTTTAAAAAGGATGGTTCATGAAAATAAGAAGAAAAATGCTGGAAAATATGTCCTTTGATGAGCTAGTAGCATGGGCAGAGGAAGAAGCCCAGTCACCACCTTTATTTAAATATGTAAGTCGTTAACATAAACGTACAGTGTCATATGATGGTTAGGTAATAGATCTAAACATTTATGATAAGACAATTGAGCAGCAAGGGTAAGGTTAACTTGAAGGGTAAAAGGTTATTTCAAGAATGTGTAGTTAATAAAAAGAATCTTGATGAAAATGTTGCATAGTCAATAGATGATGAAAATCAAATGGTTGATTCAAATGTAGTTGTAGAGAATGTGGTTGTTGCAGAGAATGAAGTTGTCGATAATGTATTTGTTGACAATCAAATGGTTATTGATAAACTTGTTTCAAATGGAGTTCTTTCAAATGAGGTTGTAGAAAATGTTATATAGAATGAAGTTGTTGATAAGGTTGTCAAAGATGATTTAGTTGCTAAAATTGTTGTTGAGGAGGAAAATGAGGTTGATAAGGAAAATATGGTTGCTAATGTTGAGGAAAATATAGTACCTGAAAATGTTGTTGAGGAGAATACAGTTGCCCAGACTGTGGTTGAGGATGATATAATTGTTGATAATGCAATTGTAGACAATGTTGAAGTAGAGAATGTGGTGGACAATGGTAATAAAGATAAGAGGATAGTTGACAAGGAAATGGGAATTATGACTGATGATGTTAGAAAGAAAAAGAAAATAGTGGAATGTGTTAGGGGTAATGGTATAGTGATACAAGAAAATGTTGATCCTACGCAAAGTGACAATGATAGTTAAAGTGTTACAAATAGTTCATTAGGTGATGAAAAGGTGATACCCATTTTTTTTAGATAGTGACAGTGATTTTCTAAAAATCCATTTGATTATCTGTCTGATGGAGATGATGAATTAAGAGAGCTTGGGCGAAGAATGAAAGAAGCAAAGACTGCTCCACCAAGTCAAACAACTAAGAGTGCTACTGGTGAGGCAAGTACTTCTCGTCTTAACAGATTTTATGACATAAGTGAGAATAAGACTATTATTGAACATGAGGAGTATATGGATGGGTTACTAAGGAAGCTTTAGAATGATAAAGATAGTTTGACAGACCCTTTAACATTGGTGGAGACTATAGTTGAAAAATACCCTATTCATGATGCAGACATACATTGGAAGATTAGGGAACCACATGTAACAATAGACATTCATTATAACTGTTATTTTTGATGTTTGTGCCATATTTTAATATCATTTTCTTAAATAATTTTATTGGTTGGAGAAAAGTTTATGGATGCACAGCAGTTGAGAGAGTAACTTACATATTATTCCAGTAGGTAAATAAAATGGAAAAGGAGACATACAACCTTGATAATCAAACACTAATATCACACAAGTGTTACAAGTGATCAAAACACCAAGTGCACACAACCCTTAAACCAATTTGTTTCTCCTTGCTATCGCCTTGATCAAAAATTAATGTTCTAGTGATGAGGGTGCAAGAAAACGTGGAGAGAAAGTTGAGGAGTAATAGTTGTGATAATGAGGTGAAATAAGGTGGTATAAATAGGCTAAAACTGATTAGTCTCAAAAGTACGCCGTACATGTTAATAAAACTAGTGTACTTCAAGGGTTACCTTGGCGCCAAAGTTTCATATTTATGCTAGAAGATTGCCGCACTTTTAGAAAAATCGATGTACTTTTGGGTTTGACTCGGACTTCATAGTTGACCATTGATTCCCGAGCACACCGCATTTATTAATAAAACTGGCGCACATTTGAGGCATACACATAATACTTGATTATTAGAAAATATGGTGCACGTATAGGTTAAGTTTGCGTGTAAAATCATCCCTAAACCCTAAACACATTTGCCTCCCCATTTACCATAAAATCATCCCTTGATTATTTAACATTTACGGTTTTAGACTTAATGTACATTTAACACCAACCGACACTAGACTAGGGCCACTACACATTATAAGTCTTTTAGGATCATTATAATCGTATTTGGTATATCACATTTTTACTTTTTTCATTTTTATGTAAACTTCGTATGTTTTACGTTTTACGCGTTTTAAACCTACGTTTTCAGGTTTAACAGCATTTACACGCTCCGTTAAACTTATCACTCATTTAATATACTTTTATAGATATATTGATAAGTTTTAACATTTCCTAGAAGTTTTATATTTTTAAGATACCCAGTTTTAAGTTTCGCGATTTAAGTACTTAACGTTAGTAATTACCGGGACCAAAACTCACTCTGTAACACTAGGTAATATGAAAACTAAACTAGTCATCCTATATATTTTTTTATGTGGTCTACACATTAGTAAATCACCAAGCCTTGGTGGCTTCGTGATGAACCATGGAATTTCTAAGTATCATGTAATTTTAACCATGTAAAGCAAAATATCCTAAATGTTACTGACCTCCTCAAAACACTATAAAAGGAACTCATTCATCATCTTTGATTTTCAAGCTACAAGTTCTACATCATTTCTAAAGCTCTTGTCAAGCTATACTTGATTCTTGTTCTTAGTTCTTTGATCTTGGTTCCTTTTTTCTCCTAAAAGGCCAAAAGTTGTAAGACAAGCTTATAATCAATCTCATCATACCTTGAATTTCATGTTTTTATTATGCTATGTATGCTTGTATATTGATCATGATGTATAAAATCTTAAAACATAAGTAAAACATGTTTATGATTTCATTATCTTGTGTTAGTTACTCTTTCAAAATCATGAACCTATGACACTAAATATATTCATGTAGTTATAGAGAAACTCATGACAAAAACCTAGCCTTTGGAATTAAGTAAAATGGATTTGTAGATTAAAAGTTGTAACTAGTTAATGATTTCTAAAGAAAACTTGGCAATTTGCTAAAAATGGTTCTATAACGATTTTAAATCGCGTTTTTAAGATCCTTTTGATCAGAATCATGAAAAGTATAAAATACGAAAGTTGTCAGGAGTGATGTTTTACAGCAAAACTCGCAAGAGCTTAGCCTATAAATGCAAAATGAGGCCTGTTTCCTATCAAAACTTAAGTGGACTATTTTTAACCCGAATTTGTTGAACCAAAGGTAAAATTTTATGAAACATATTTTATTTTCAAGTCAAGTAACTTGCAAAGCTTATTATTTCTCGTAAGAATGTAATATACCACAATAACATAAACTTTCCTATGTTTATTTGACAATCGGAAAGGTATATTTTACAATCGACGAGAAATATGACCAAAACCAATTTCTAGTTTATTAATATGACTTGTGAAATTTATAACTTGTGTAAATCATGAAGTTTATTTACAATCCATTAATGAAGATGTAAAACAATTAATTTTACAAACCATGTGACTATTTTAAAACACTTATGTCATATAAACAAGTAAGCAAAATATATGTTTTACATATTAAATACTATGTTAGTAGAGAATTTCCTGTGAGGGGCTTCATTTGGGTAAATGTATCGACGAGTTACTGGATTTATGAATTAAAGTGTCCTAGATCCTCGAACATTTGCTACATGACCTCTGAATTATGATAGCCCGAACAGTAGTGCGATATTTAACTAAAAACATTTTATAAACTAGTAAGCTATTTTTATAATGACATACACAAATACTATAAGGTACAAAGAACAACATCATGATCAATATAAAGACTTATATAGACTTATATAAATTCCACATCGTTATTTCAAAAACCTAAGATACGATATCATATTTCTAGGTTATACGTACAAGTTTTCCCGGCTTATCCATCGACTTCGTTATACATTTGATATCATTGACTAACGGTGAGTCATAGCCCCATTTTACTCATTTAACTATTTACAAAACTCTTTGGGGGGGGGGGGGGGGGAACATGCTCAACTATTCTAATTTCAATCTCGATTATTTGCAAACTGTACTATTATCTGAACTGAATGTTGTATTAGCACTAAGAAAACACTATTGTCACACTTAAGTCACTATATCACGAACCACTAATCACTAGTTAAGTAAGCGCAAATACTACATTTGTGTTAAGCCGGTTGATTGACTCCAAACGGTCAACTAAAGTCAACCACGGATGTGGTTAATATAGTCAAACTCCTTAGAGTCAATCTCCGTGGAAGTATAGGGGTTTCCCCGGGTCGTTATGTCCCGACGAGGTGTGGATGGTATCAAAACGGGTTTGTGATCGGGTGAATTTGGACAGAAAGGTCAGGATTTTGATTATTATGATAACACTACGAGATTATGATTGAGAATAGCTTTGAAACACTATATGAACCATTACTGATGATCAGATACACTAAAAACGTAACCTAAACCTAAAAACTCACGTTTGAATTTAGAATAAACGCGAACGCGCAAAATAAAAAGTGAAACGGGAGCAAATAAAATCCAACGGTTATGAAAATTACATTTTTACAATCCTAATGATAAAAGAAATTTTTTGGAAAAAGAAAAATATTTTTTTAACTTTTTAATTATTTATTATTAATTAAAACTATTTTAAAACTATTTAAACTAATTTAATGTCAAAAAAATAGAAATGCTTTTTGAATAAATCTGAAAAAATTCTTGAAAATCTATTATACTCAAAAGAAGCTAAGAAAAATAAAAACTTAGAAAAAGCAGTTGAAATAAGCAGTTAAAAAGCACAACATAAGCTGATAAGCTAAATTAGCATAAAAGGAAAATCAAGGTTAAAAGAATAAAGGGTGTAAGCTTTGTCACAAAAATCCCAAGGGTGCAGTTGGTATTACGTGTGGTTTGTGAGGCTTGAGGTGCAGGAGGTCTAGGGTTCGAATCTCACCTCTTTCACTTTTTGCTATTATTTTTTTTTTTTCAATTTTTCTTTTGAACTTGTTAAACTCATGAATATAGACAATTTTCTTAACTAAAACATTTTACAAATCAGAATATATAAGCAGTTTGAAAAGTAAATTCTCATCAGTTGGGCTTAAGCTAAAACTAAAGAAACGAAAGAAACTTGGGATTAAAAAAAAAATGCTAAGCTACAAGCTAACATAAGCTACACTAAGGGGGAAGAGAACAACAGGCAACTAAGGGAGTCTTAGGGAACTAAAAGGAAGGAAAATAAGCAGTTAAAACTAAGGGCTTGTTTTTTTTTATTTCTAGATTAAGTGGGTGGGCCCCTTTCTTTTAATGAGTCTTAATGGGGAGGAGCACCATTTGCTTCCTCTCCTCATATAGATCATTTAACAAAAAAAGAAACTTATTATATGTGTGGTCCCACCACTATCTGCCCATTAAGACTCATTAACCTAAAAAAGAAACACCCCCTAAGTGAAAAGCACCAAATAAGCACTAAACTAACATATGCATACTAAGGGCTGCAGTAAAAATGGCAACTGGCTGTTTTAGAGCGCCTAAAATGCTGTTATAAAAAATTCATAAAAATAAAATAAAAATATCATTAACTATATAAGCTACTAGATAAGTTGCATACCAATTTTCAGAGCAAAAGGATTAAAATTGAAGAAATTAAAAATAAAAATCAAAATACGTTTTTGGCACTTTCTTGCAAAAGTGCAGATCTGCTTCTTTGGGGGGTGTTTACGCTATCCAAAAGTTCTTAAAAAAATTAATAAAAATAAAAAATAACTAGGAAACCAACTCATTTATATGCATACCAAATTTCAAGTAAAACGGGCTTATAACGAAGAAATGAAAAATAAAAACAGGTTCTGAAATCATATTTTTTTGGACAACAACAAATATGGCTACTTCGGGCTAGTAAAATGCTAGTAAAGAAAAATCTAAACAAATAAAAAAAAAATAGCATGAACTAGATAAGCTACTAAATAAGCTACAAACAAAATTTTAAGTAAAACGGGCTTATAACGAAGAAATGAAAAATCAAAAACTAATGTGCTGTTGGGCGACTTTTTCGATTTGTGCAGAATTTTTGCAAAATGGGTCAAATTTGGTATTGTTTTGACAAGGGAGGTCAACTACCAGGTACCAAAAGTTGTTTTATCCTATTTGCATCTAAAATGAACCATGAACAAGCAACTAAAACACATAAGGTTAAAATACCACCATGTTGATTTCTTTAAAACAGTTTATGCTGGAACTTTTACAAAAACGAACTAAGGTTCCTAGAAACTTAATGAAAGTGTAAAATTGTGACTCAAATTAACTAATGTTACTATAATAAATCTACTGGAACTTAGAAAGTTGAGATAAGATTAACTTTGGACAATTAAACTACTAGTTCCAAACACCCCTTTACAGAGGTGTTGTTTGAGATTTACAAGGGAGCAACAAGTTTTAATGCATAAACTTTGAAAGACTAAGTCATATTAAACTAAAGTAAGGTAAATAAGCACAAGCCTCCAATAATAAGCAGTTTCAATGAGCAAAAATAAATAAGCAGCTTAAGCTATGTTGAACAATTATGGACTAATTCCCAATTAAATGAATATAAACTTACAAACTAAGCATGAAAAGTAATATAAAGCATAAATAAGCAGAAGCAAATCTAAATTAAGCGCCAATAAGCTATCTAAAAGCACTGCTATAGTGACAGGAAACTAGAAACATCAGACTTTCATTGACTTTTTAAAAGAGAATACAAAGGATTTTTATCTTCTAACAAAACTAAAATACTGAGAATTAAACTAAACCTATTACTAATACTACCTACTGCCTTCTCAAGGCTTACAAGAGTCTTATTTATACTAAAAATTAAAAGCTAGGGTTCCTTGCATTTCCTTGTCCACTTCTTCTTGTGCTTTTTCTCGAATCAATCTCAGCCGTCCAATTGGGTCATCAATATCACTACCTTTGATTTAGTTTTGGCCCCAAAGTGGTATAATAATAGCTAAGGCCTGATAATCTGTATAGGGTGAGAGTTATTTTGGACTGGGGTGCTTGGAAGAGAGTGAAAGTAGTATAGGAGTGGAGTGTGGCAGGGTTGAGGTGATGATGGTGTTTGTGCAGTGTTGCAGGCACACATAAAGGAGGGAAGGAGAGGGTGGTTAGGGTTGACTGGGGTGGTTTGACAGAGGGTATTACTAACGAGGGTATATTAGTTTAAGCTTTTGGGCCAAGGGGAGTTTTGGGCTTTGGGAATTGGATTGGGTAATAAAGGGGCTGGTGTTGGGTTTATAATAAAGGGTTGGGATTATTTAGTGAAAAGGGTTATTTGTTTGTAGCCCAAGGACCAAATATGTCAAAACTGAAAAGCCATGGACCATACCTGCCATTATTCCAAACTTGCTACAAGGACCACTCTTGCCAACTTATAATTCCACAAGGACTTTTGTTGTTTATTTTCCAAATAAAATCACCCGGGGGCCAAAATTGCCAATTATGAAAGTACAAAGACCAAACTTGTAAACTTTTGAAACATTTACCCAAAGATCATTTTTGATAACATTTGACTTTTAAAGGACTTGGGTTGACTTTTCTTTCAAAATAAATGCTCAGGGACTGATTTTGTCAAGTTTTGAAAGTTGAGGGACTGAAACTGCTAATTATGCAAACTTTGTTCGTTTTTCATCTGTTTTCAATCATTTTGCATCTGAAACATATAAAACACAATCTTTGGGATATTTTCAGTATTTTGATGCATATTTGAGTGTTTTTAAATGTTTTTGCAGTTTAGATTAGACAAAAATGATGAGTATTTACACACTCATCATCGGTTAGGTAACCAAACGCACTATATTGAAGATGTGTGTGTTAAGCCGGTTAGGTAACCAAACGCACTATAATTAAAGATGTTTGTGTTAAGCTGGTTAGGTAACCAAACGTACTATATTTGAAAACGTTTATGTTAAGCTGGGTAGGTAATCAAACGCACTATAATTGATGTTGTGTTAAGACGTTTGCAACATGAGCTTAGTGGAATAGTAACTGTTTTTCAACGAACAGGTGTGAGATCATAACTCACACTACAAACAATGTGTTCAAACAATTAACTATAAACTTATGAACTCACCTACTTTGTGTTGATCATTTTAAGCATGTTTATCTTAGATATACTATTGGCACGAGGATAGCACGGAGGGGCATGGATTCATCAAGAGGGCTATAAATTTTATTATCATTCGAAACTTATTTGTAAATAGTGAAACGTCTGGGATCTCATTTTGTAAACTCTGATATTTATATAATTCGAATAATAAATATTTTAAAATGACTCAATTAGAGTTCATTTTTGTATTGTTATAACTGTTTTGCCATAAATTAACACCTAGTTTGAATTCCGCTGCGCTCAAGAAATTGAGGGTGTTACAAATTGGTATTAGAGCTATAGTTATAGAGAAACTGGTCTAATCGAGACCTAAACTATAACCACTTTTTCACAAAAATATTCTATAGCCTTTTGCCCTCCGTACCTTCTATCCTTTAGACGATTATGAGACTTTTAGACATTTTATGCTACACGAGCATATTAGTATATTAGCATATGACACGCACTGAATTTTGAGACGGAATTTCTTTTAAGGTGGGAAGACTGTAACAACTCGATCGAGGAGATAAGAGAGTAAATTGACCAAATCACCCGATATAAGTTCAAAACTCAAGTTGACAATTTGTACAATGCCTAAATAACATCTAATTGTTGATATTTAAAGAAAAGACGGTATCAATTGATTTTCTTCCATTGATAAGTCATAACTTTTGCTTGTTGCATCTAACTAGACATGCGTCATTGCCGCATAGTCCATTTCACTTTCTCAGTAACATGATCCTAGTAGAAATATAAAAATGTGCTATAAATTGGACTATGTTATATTTTTTATTTTGAAAACTGAAACTTGTACGCGAAGTTGGAGATTAAGAATATACCAAGTACACCTTGTTCTTTTTGTTGTATATTTGTATAACATATACAAGCATTTACAATTTTAGATACATGTACATAGTTTGTGCTTTGTGAGTTACCAACCTCTAACGAAAGTCCCAAAAGTTTATCCCACATGGGTAGGGAGCAAACTTGTGAAATGTTTATAATTAAGAATGTGAAGGCTTATGACAGTTTACTTTCAAATATTATCAAAATGGGTATGCCTTGGCTGTATTGAAAACATTGAATGCTTTCAAAATTGCCACGATATACCCACCTGGGTAATATTTAAGGTTAATTTTTTTTGTTATCTCGATGGTTATTTATTATTTTTTTATTTTTTTTCTTTGTATATGTTATGTAGGTATGAATAATAATATCATTATTTCTTTAACTTTTAACCATCTGTTTTGCAGATTTGGTAGTCGTAATGTGGTCGTGTTAGAAGGCTACTTTGTAAAGGGTGGTTCAAGGTCGGGTAGTGGTCACATGGTCTTGTTGGAAGGCCAGATTGTAAATAGTGGTTTGAGGTCGGGTAGTGGTCATGTGGTCATGTTTGAAGGTGGTTTGTAAAAGGTGTTCCGAGGTAGTGTAGTGTTCAGGTGGTTTATAAAGGATGGTTCGAGGTCACAAAATGGTCATGTTTCTGGTTGTGTTGGAAAGTTGTTTGTAAAGGACGGTTTAAGGCTGGTAAGCTGGTGGTCATGTGGTCATGTTAGAAAGTTGTATATAAAGGATGAGCTAAGGTAAGGCGTGTTAGAAGGCTCTTTTTAAAGGTAGAGCATTAATTATTGAAGTGTGTAAAAAACTTTGATTTGCGTATCATGTTGGTACAACATTTTTCTCAATTGTTAGTGAAAGGAATGTTTTATCATTAATTTTGAAAATGCGAAAGCACAAACTTATGTGCTTTGTATTAACGACATATCATTCAATAACTACTGAATAATAAGAGCTTTATAATGGTTTATTGAGTTTTTTTTTAATAAAACTTCATCAAAGAAAGATTAGTTGAGCTTATGTTGAACTAGTAGTTGTCTCACTCTAGTGTGTATTAATTAAACAACTAGAGGCAATATACCTCACTTATTGTCTTAGACCCCATAAAGACAAAGTAAACACAACTGAGGAGCAACAAACAGGACTCAAAATGTGAAACACAAAACAACAACAAGTATCATTACCATGATCATCTTGCATTTTCAAATATGTCAAACATGTAACAAACAGAACCGTACGGGATGTCAAGTCCTTGTCCATTAAAGTACTTTCAGGCTTTCGGAACTCCGTAAGTTGCTCAAGTAGCAACAACACGATTACAACACGAAAGCGACGAGAGAATAACAAGAAGACGAGAAGTATACAACAACTATAAATAGTATAGTGAGTACATGTGTCATTTTTTTATGTGTGTATATCTACAATTATAACTTGCATATCCTATTTAAGGCCTCCATAGTGAGGAATCATGCACACGTTAATACAGTCCAAATCAGGTCAAGCACAAGCCAAGAAGAGCTACATATAACAATTTACAATTTTGAGGTCATTATTTAATTAATAAATTTTACTTAGTACTTTTATTTTAAGTAAATTCACTTTTACGAATAACTAGATATATTATTCTGTGTACAACGTTAAAAGGATATTTAACTCGAACCGACACCTGACAATACTCAGTATAATTATTTTTATACATTTTGATTTCTTACAATCATATTTTAAATATTCCGTTTACTTTTCTACTTTTAGTTAAACTTTGCACTTTTTACGTTTTGCGCGGTTTCAATTTTTAAACATCAAGTAATCAACCAACAAGCTCAAGGATCACCTAAAATATCAAAATAGGTTTTGATGTCAAGTTTTAACATTTTTATAAGTATTATATTTTTAAGTTACCCGGTTTTAAGTTTCCTAACTTAAGGACTTTACGTTTGTAACTACCGGGAACAAACTATACCCCTTTAAACACTAAACTATCGCTAAAACTAATAATAAAACCACCTTTTAGTGCCACCCCTACGATATTTCTACACCACATGTCTCTTTAATTAGCATGCATAGGACATTTGTTTTCCACCTAATGCATGTCACAACTTAAATAACTAGTACTACCTTCATTTTTGATTAAAATGTAAACTTCATATTTCTTGATTTCTCTCTATTTCTACCATACAAACACACTCTCACAACACCAACTTCACTTTTTTTTAATTTACTTGTTTCTTTATTAAAAATGGAGGTTAGAGTTGCTAGATACACTCTTGGACCATGGTTCTTGTTTTTGTTCTTGATCTCATCATTTCACCACTAAATCTTGTAAGGAACAACTCCATACTCTCCTTTTCAGATCTGATGGACCTTTCATTTTATGTATATTTCATGTTTCATATATTTGTTATATTAATTTATGCATTGTACATAGCTTAAATTATCAAAAACTATGATTGGGACTAGATTTGCAAAGACCTTTTTGGACCAGGGATTGTTCTCATAATTTCTGCACTTAATCAGTAGACTTTGAGACTTAAGTAATAATATAAGGCTATAGATTATCTCTTATCTTCAATTTTCCAGGTGGATGGTCACGTGACAATACTCGATGATTTAATTAGAAAATAAACGGTAAAATTAGTCGGAAAACGCACACCAGATTTAGATGGCCAAAAACTCTAAAAATTTGTATTGAACCCTCTGTTGCACAACAAATAAAACTTGTAGGCAACACCCTAACTTGAACGTAGCCGAAAACCTCATGTAAAACGTAGTTAAGGAACTCAACTTATTGCAAAAATGGTGAGACTGATTATGGCTGACCGGATCAGACATGATACTTAAGGGTAAAATGGTTATTTCACCTAGGCTATGCATTTTTCAGAGCAGTGGGACCCATAAGTGTAGTTAACACACTTAAATACTTTTCCGGGAATATAAAATTTGAAACTTAACTCCTTACGGTATAGGAGAAACGATTTTAATATCAAATATAAACTTTTTATCAAAAATCGCACTTTATATAAAAAGTAGTTAAATTATCAAAACTAGTTTGAAAATGGTCCCACATATTCTATAAAACTTATAAACATTAAGAATAATGATTATAATTATTTTGTAACTTAAAAATTTATAAATTATAAATTTTACAAACACCTATTAAATTATTTTACACTTACCCGAAGTTGTAGGACCCACTTTCGGGAATAAACTCAATAACTCATCTTTTGGATAAATTGACCACATATCGACACATTAGAATATTTAAACTATAAAAATAATATATAACCCGAACCTCGGACAACTTATAAATTAGGGGTCGTAATACTTTCACAACTTGTCAATCTTAGTCCCTTTCACTTTATAAACCTTAAAACACTATGTACAATTGCAGATTGATATAATATACTTACTTGCATTCATACTCTACTATTTAAAAACCTAACACGTAACGTATTATTTTTAGGTTGCTCTTAGGACATCTCGGTTTCCTCATTCCTAATTTACATCTCACTATTTGATGAGTTCATAGCCCCACTTTAACTCTTCAAACTGTTTATAAACCCATTAAGGGAGATAGATACTATTTTACAATTTGGACACAAGTGATTTAAATTGTATGCTTACCTAAAAGTATTATTGCCTAGGTACCACTATTTCCAAAAATAAGTCCTTAACATCATGAACCATTAATCACTTCCATGTGAACGCGAATATTGTGAATATGCATATTGGGATTGACGAATCCCGTTTGTGTTGATTGGATAGATAACCGAACGCACTATGTTTGAATAGCTAGGTAAACGGCAAATTATCTACCAGGTCATTATTATTATCATCTCTATGATACCCACAGTCAACGTTTTGAGTTTTATGAGTTTAGTGCGATAATAACTGCTTTATCAATTGTCTCTTAAACTTAAAATCTTATGGTCCACTACTTATCTATAAACCTATGAATTTCACTCAACCTTTGTGTTGACTTTTTAGCATGTTTTATCTCAGATTCATAAGGTATTTGGCTAGCATGAAGTCGCATGGAGAATATTTTGGCTTGCATTGTGTTATCATTCGATAAACTCTTGAAAACCTTTATGTTAATACATTATGTTTTCTAAAACTACTTGGGACCTCTTGTAACTCTGATGTTTTATTATGATCGAATGATAAACTTTTAAAAACGTCTCATTTAGAGTCATTTTCTATGATTATGATTGTTGTACTAATAAGTAGCACCCCAATGATATTACATTTCGCTGCGATATTTTTGGGGGTGTTACACTACATAACAACCTTGTACTCGTTTTTGTATGACATATTCAAGCGTTTACGACTTATGATATTTGTACTTACTGCTTTGTGAGTTATCAACCTCTAACAAAAGTTCTAACAACTTATCCCACATAGGTAGGGAAACAAACTTTTGAGTTTATAAATAAGAGTATGAAGGCTTACAACAGTTTACTTTAAGTGTTACAAAAATGGGTTGTCCTCATTGGAAAGGAAAACGTGAAACACTTTCCTTTTTTCTGGACGAGAGTCCAGATGTGTGAAATTTAAGGCAAACTTCTTTTGGGTTTCTTAAATCACAATCATGATAAGTTTTTTTCTGTTCTTTTTTTTTTTTTAATATTTTTTAACCATATGTGTTGCACCGTGGTCTTTGCTCATGATATTATTGATTTGGTAAAATGCGCGAACTACACAATAAGATTTTTTGAGAAATGTAAGATATGTTATATGATATTATTACTATAACGTTTTTATTTCATGTTTCTTTGATGTTCACAGGAAAAAAATTGACATCTAATCATTAGCTAGTTACATACACTATTGTTAATTAGGTCATCATCCAAAATTAAGCAATATATAAAGGTGGACAGGTTCCAATCTAAGAGTTCATATTAATCATATATCCCAACTTGATCATATATAATCATGTCAACTGAACGTGATGATCAAGAAACAATTCATAAAAAACATGCCAAGTAATAAAAGGTAAATCCAGCTATCAAAGATAGCCTTTACGGCGTAAGGGTTTTTTTCCCTTTACGGCATAAGCACCAAGACACATATAAAATTATCTATTTAAGTGCTATACGGCGTAAGGAGAAACATGTCTTTACGCCGTTAAGAAAAGTAAGACAAACATAATTAAAAGACGTAGCTTCTACTGGTCCTAGAGAGTATTGGGTCACATTTTCTTGATTCGAATTCTCTTGCCATGTTTCAAGTACTCCTTGAATTCCTTAACTAACTCATCAATCTTGTCCTCATCACAACCCTTTACATGCTTTTATTTTGTGTTTACACTTAGTGGTAGTGCGACTGTTAGTGAAAGATACTCATAATCATAAACATGTATGGTTACTTGTGGTTTGGATCGAATTAGAAGAGAAGAGAAGAGTTTTAAAGAGAGAAAGTGGGAGCCTTTTCTAGTGAGAGAAATATGAGAAATATATTAGCTTAATGTGAAAGGTCCAACCCTCTCCCTTGGGTGGGAGAGGGTATATATACTACAACTACTTGTGCTCCATGAAACGAGCTGTAGAGTGAGCTGACAGTGGGTAAAGACCCGACCCACTCTACGAATACTATTTACATACATTAACTACTATTACTAACTACTACGATAAATACTACGAGCTACACAATGCTAAACAATGCTTGGGGTGACCGAGTCTTCATATGAATAGACGTATTCCTAACAATCTCCCCCTAAGGGAGGTCACCCCAGAAAATATATATTGAATCATAGCATTCTAATCTTTGAAGATATCTGAGTAGCTCGTAGCCTTTTGATTCTTCAATGTCATGATCTTTGTGCTTTGATCAGCAGACTCTAGATGACTTGTTCAATGTTTTGGATGATCTTTGGAAATTACTTCGAGTTCATCATCCAAATGAGAGTCTGAAAGTCATCTTCGAGTAGTAACGTCTCCATGTGATTTGGACATCTTTGTGTTGGCATGCTCATACTTTTCAGGATCATGATCTTCTGCATCAGAGTTGTGGAAGCATATATGAGGCCCAATCAATGATCATGATTTCATAGATTGTGATGTCAAAGTGTGAGCATGTGTTGATGGATCACCATCCTTTCAGCAATCAACTACAAATATCAGAAATTCCTGCAAGTAGACAGTTAGCAACAAATCATCCGGTACTTATAGGTTTGGAGTTAGAGATTGTCAACAGCATAGTATGAAGAATCCTTCTAATCCTTACCAAGACCGTTCCCAATCGGTAAACCATAAGAGGATTTACGCGAACTACCTAAGTAGATCAACGAATGGGTGAGTCGCTGGAGATCACTCCACGACTGTTGACCGTTTGTAACCATTGCGACCACTAAGCGTAATCCACTAGGAATTACCTAAGTGACCTGCTTTCAGGGCTGCTTGATGTTGACCATGGCAGGAATTTCCATTCAATCACTGGGAATTACTATAGCAACATCCCTCATAAATGTTCTGGCAGATTGCTAAGATCTGCGTAGGACTCATAAGTTTACCACTGGTGTCCTTAATATTGAACAACCAGGGTAGAAGTAGCACATGTTCCTATGAGATCTTTTTATATATCTCGAGGCTCTAGACTCAATAAGTGCATTTGGTTTTCCTATGCGGAGATTAGGGAGAGGTCTCCTGCTTCAATATCAACCATCTCTAAGAGGTAAGTTGATAGATTATACCGGTTCCCCGTGAGAATGAAACAAGTTCTTTTAAGAGAACTTGAGTGGCTAGAAGGTTTAGTGCATTGCGTCACTGGGTCCATGACATCTTGTCTTCAATACCGATGTCGCCTTAGCAACCATCAGTAGATTATGAATTGAACCCGGTTTCTGCCCTAAGGTTGAATAATTGGAGGGCTATTTCTTTTCACCCTTTCTCATTTCATTTCTTTTTAATTCTTCAACCCCTTCTTTCTCCATTCTCACATTTCTCCTTTTTTTCATAATCATACCTACGGACTTTCTAATACTATCTATTTCGTATTGTCCATGGGTAGATCCCTCCGGCTCTAGCGGATCATAGGACGGTTTTCCCAACCTTAGCCATCTTATAACTTCATGACTATCCTATGTTGCCATACACCAAATCATTGAAAATTCTCTCAACGTGTTTATGATTGAGAAATACATTTTGTTAACACATTGAGAGTTTTGTCATTTTCAAATGCTCCCCCTTAACATGTGCTCATAAGTTTTGATTTGAAAATTTACACATGTCGGGAAGAGTTGCACTTTTTGAATTGATCCACCTTAAGTGAATATGAGCGGGCATTCGAGACACGCTTACATCACTAGTTAGACTAGCTTGAAGTTATTACCCGGCCCGATCAGATTCACCAAAGGTTTCTCGAAACGGTACATTCTACTCAGACAAGCCCTTTTCGAGACACGCTTACATCACTGGTTAGACCAGCTTGAAGTTATTACCCGTCCAGGACTAGTCCTTTCGATTCATGACAATTATTGTTTCGTCAATTCATTGGTGAAGTCTGAGTCTTGCTCACATGAGATGCTAAAGATCCTTTTTCACAAACCATTTGCTCCCCCTCAATATGTGCATTGATATACAAAAGAGTTTAGCACATATAGGGGAGCGTTTGTTAAAGTCCAAAACAATCACATTTTATATCAGATTTCATATTTAAATCACATTTTCTCCCCCAATCAAAAATTTCAAACCATTTGAGATTTGTGATCCCAAGTGATTTAAATAAGTTAGAAAAGTTTAGGAGCAAGATGTGGTCTGATTAACGATATTCTGATATTGAGACAATTTCATTACTCCCCCTCAATCAATGAGGGAGAATGTTAGTGTCAGTTATGATGAGTTTATAAATGATTTAAAGTTTAACGAGAAACTCATGAAAATAAAAAATCATGTACTGACACATAACATTTGATACCACACTACTTATGACGCACAAGATAACTGGTGGTGGTGGTGAAAAAGTTGTTGTCATTGTTGCTACCGTTGTTGTTGTTGTGGTGAAATCAAAGCCAGCCAATGAAGTTTGAACATCTGATCAAATGGTTAGAGCAGAAGCAGGCACATTCACATCAGCCATGGAATCTGCATAAGAGTATCAACAAAGATATGCATACATACATATTCACTCTTAATTAACTGCTACCACGTAGCAGCTAGCCTACTCATAATACCATATTCATATCATGATCAAAGAACATTCAAGCAACTCATCAAAATGCTATCTAGCATGAAGAGAAACTAGCAATCATGAACATTCATTGCAAGTTTCTATCAGACATAAACAACAATCACTAACATGGCAATTCACGCATATTTTCAACATTCAAATCAGGAGCTTAGGAATAAGATTCTAACCTGGTAACTACATACCTAAGCAAATCCTGAGAACACGAACACATAATCAGCAACAATCAAACAATTATCAGCAAACAGCAAACGAAACACAATCAATCAGATTATACGAATGCCAGAGGAGAGAACAAGAGCATCAAACACAATGGTTTTCTAACATCCTTAAGATTTTGGATTAAAACGTATTTAGGGGATTAAGCGAGGATACCAACGTGAGACAAATGGACCTTTTAGTTACATAAAGCTAGGAAACTATACGCAAATAGCACATAATGCCCTAAACTTTCTAACAACTAACACATTTGTCCATTTAAGATAAAGCTTAGTAAGTTCCTCTTCAACTAATACCCCATTAACTACAAAACCTTTTATAACAATTATGAGACAACCAAAAAATCCGTTTGATGATAAAAATTGGAAATCACTCTCCCCCTCAATTGATGACCCATTGTCATTAATTGAGTGACAAATTGTATGAAGTATCTAAGACTGATTGATTTACAAACAACACGTTACCACCATGTATTGCTCAAATAATTTTCCGAAGAACCATAAAAGAAAATTATTTGTTTTGATAAAAAGAAGACTTCTCTTCTTAAACAAGAAATAATGCACTGAAACGTTCATTAGATCGGAAATGCACGAATATAAAGTAATTCATGCCTCTGTTAGGAACAATCGTCTTTTTGGCGACGAACTTTCCCCAATATTGAGACCGGGTTGCTATCTGAAGTAATAGCAAACCATTTTGAAAGAATATTTTTTAGAAACGACATGTTTTAGAAAAACATTATTTAAAAGAAAAACTCTTGCTCAAGCATATGTATGTTTCCGTGTCATTATTGAATGACATTTCTAGAAACGTACATAATATTGATTACACAAGAGACATGTCGAGAGAAGAATATTTTTAGATTTTATGATTTTATGATTTTTATGGTTTTTCTAGGTTTTATATTTTTCTATATTCTTTTAGTTTTAAAACTATGTACAAAGGATATGTGAAGCAAAACCCATTACTCCTCATTAACTTCCTGATGACGTATGAGTGATTCTGGCATAATACTCTTCATTTCAAGGCGCTGGAGAATAAATTGAAATCGTTCTCTTGAGAGAGCCTTAGTGAAGAAATCTGCCAACCGAAATTCTGTCGTCACGAAGTAAAGTTCCACTACCCCTTTCTCAACTTGTCCCACCACACCTTAGGAGAATCCGTTTCCCAGGAGAGACTTTGACAGTGTATCAAACCATGCCCTAGGCGTCTGTTTTAGGCCAAAGAGAGCCCTTTTTAGACAATAGACATGGTTAGGATGATCAAAATATACAAATCTTTCCGGTTGACTGAAATAAAAAACTTTAATCAGCTCGCCATTTGGAAATGCAATTTTCATATCCATTTGATAGACCGTTATGTTCTGACTTGCAGCATTGGTGAGAAACATTCTGATAGCTTCAATACGAACAACCAGAGCGAAAGATTCCTCTAAATTAATGCCTTCCTGTAGACGATATCCCTTAGCAGCAAGCCTTGCCTTGTTTTCAGAACGACATAATGCTCATCAAGTTTCACTTTGAAGATCCACTTAGAGCTATAATCATTGCACAGTCTGGAGTTAGTACCAATTCCCATACTTCAAGTCAATCGAAAGTGCGATCTTCATCTTGCATCGCATTAACCCAACAGTCTTTAGAGATAGCAGTCTTGCATCACATTAACCACAAGGCATGGGTGGTAAGTTTCCTTCATGTGAAGACCGGTTGAGAAGGATATCCAATAATGTTGTCAATCGGATGATCCTATACTTGATTTCTGAGATGTTCATATGGATGTAGGTAGGAACATGAAGAAGCCGTGTTTGTATTCCTTGAAGAGGATGTCTCAGAAGAAGATTCATGAGCAAACAGGTTTTGGTACGAAGCATCTTCAAGAGGAGCAAATGAATTCACTTCAAAAGAATTGTCGACAGCAGTGCCTTGATGTACTGAAGGAGATTGAAGGTTTGACGATGATGGTGAGTAACTTGCAGATTGAGCATCTTGATCAATTCAAGTAGACACTGATGGACCATTTGAGTTGTACAGAACTGGAGCAGCGGCAGCTGGTGGTGTCGGTGTATCAACAGTAGGTGTCTCAAAGTATTCATCAATCATTTGGTCAAACTAGATCTTCAAATGCTCATTTGTAGGTGATACATAAGGTACATGAAGGAGTGGGATTCAGTACAAGACCTGAACTGATTGATTCAGGAGACAAAAGTTTAGACGCGGGTCCTGCACCGATGTGTACAGGAGCCGTACGCTCAGTCAGCTCAACGAATGTGTCGTGAATGGTTTCCAGGATTTATCGGGTTCGTTTGTTGTAGACTCGGTATCCCTTACTATCTGGAGCGTAACCAACGCAGAATCCAATACCAGTTTTAGCTTATAACATTCCCAAATCTTGACGTCATTTTGTAGGGTAGCATAAAGCACCAAACACAAATAGAGAGGAGAGATCCGGTTTCTTGCCATGTATCAGCTCATATGGAGTTTTGTTGTGAAGAGTATGTATCATGTATCGGTTTTCGGCGTAACAAGTTGTAGCAATTGCTTCCGCCCATAGGATCATCAGTGCCTTGGAGAAGTAGAACGAGTTGTTTGTTGACAAACTCCGTTCCATTGTTTGTCTGGTGCCTTGGAGAAGTAGAACGAGTTGTTATGTGAGTCTTACTAGCAGTTGTTTGATGAGTTTTATGATAACTTCTGGAGTCACGTCCTTGGTTCTCAAAAACTTTACCTATGTAAACTGAGAGTATTCGTCGACAACAACGAGTACACATTACTTCCCATTTATACTCTTCACACTTATTGGTTTGCCTGGGTCCATGTGAAGGGTGTAAAGAACATCCATGTTGGTGTTGACAATTTTAGGTTTGTGAGTATGCTTCTTTCGTTTACCCAGTTAACAAGCCGAATGAAGAAGTTCTTTTTCGAACTTTAATCTGGGTAGACCTCATACAAGATCATTGTGAGCAAGATCATAGATGGTACCAAAGTTCAAGTGATTAAAACTTTGTTGCCATAGCCACGATTTGTTCTTTGAGGTCTTTGAGAGAAGGCAAATAGGAGAGGACCGCATCACGTTTTCGATAGAAAAGGTGTATAGATTTGTGTCATTACTGTCTTTAAGAAGATCAATACCATTCAATTCTCAGACGAAGCATGTGTAATTTCTGAAGGCAATCTTCAAGATCGGAATCAAGATATTGACCAACCGAGAACAGATTATGTCCAAGTCCTTCCACGTAGTATACCCAGGAAATTAGCTGTCTCCAGAAACATAATCTCCATAACTTATAATTACCCCAAAATGATAGTTCCCAAATCTAACTGTCCCGATAAACTTATTCACGAAATTCTCGAGCCTTGAGCGATCCCCAATCATAGGTTTAGAGCAGCATGAGTCCAAATATCAAAGGACGAAATGTACGACCTGCATTTGGAAACAGACGAGAGCAGAAAATTTGGAGCGTCAGATCCCCAATTTGAGTTGGGTTCCAGTTGGTTAGTGCAAACAAGTTCTGGAGCTACTAAGACCTTAGGTGCATTCGTTTCAATGGTGGAAATTTCACTAGTAGATGCAATGGGCCTAGTTAAAGGACATTGGGTCTCCAAAGGGAATGTTCTACCAGTTGACTTTCATTCCTTAATAGGCACTACTTTAGAGTTGGTTATCCTAGTTAAAGGGCACTGTTCTCCTAAAGAAAATTTCCTTCCTGTGGGCTTCCATTGATAACCAACATTGGCAAACTGTTTACCTGTTGCTTTCCAAATTTGCTTACTTTGTTTAGCTCTCCAAACTTTCTTAATTGGGGTTTTGTAAAACGACTTCAGAAATTTCTCAACACATTTATCATGATTACTCGAAATTATGCATTCATTACATGTTTTGCAACGTGAATTTGGTTTTGAATTATGACTCATTTTGCTCAAGTTGGACTTAATGTTCCTCATGTGGTCGTCTACTTTCTTTTTAGGAACACTTTTAGCAGGTGAAGTCCTATAATTCCTTCTATTTCTCCTTGGTTTAGACTCTCTAGCTTTAGTGTTACTATTTACTCCTGTAGACGGACTAATGAGAATTTTAGTCTTTTTCACTTCCGGTTGCTGAACATGTTTTGATGTGTTGGGATCTGAAGTTTCCAAGGGTACCTCAAAGGTAACATGCTTGTTCTTAGTCATAGATGATGATGCAGTAGACCTATCTCGCTTGCTATCAGTTTTAGGACATGTACCAATAGCATATTCTAAGAGTTCCTGAGATCTATTAGTGAGAAAGCAGACACCTACAATAGCATCATCAAGTGGTTTTGCTATCCTATCCTCTTCAATGGTTTCACGAAGCAAGTCAAGGCACTCCTTAAGATGTTTAAGATAGTCTCTATGAACTAACTTATTATTCCTAAGGGGAAGAGGAATATTCACAGCATCAATTGCGTACTTCTTACAAGCAGAAACCTTTTGAACAACATTATCACAAGTGATGATTGGCATTTTCCCTTTCACCTGAGTCTTTAGATTCTCAATCTCTTTAAGCAAAGAAGTTATCTTTTCATTTTTTATATCACGTGTGATCTTAATTGAATCATATAACTCTTTGTAATGTTTTTTAACTTTTGAATTTTCAGCACGAAACCAATCATTTTCATGTTGCAATTTATTAATGGTATCATGAAATTGAAAATTCTGAGAATCTATAGACTGTGGTTTTTGGGTGCTAATCACATCACTTTTGTTTGATTTCAATTGGGCAATTTGGACCCTCAAGTTCCGAATCGTGTTAGTGTGAGCTTGAATCTTTTCATCACGTTTGTCTAATTCAAAATATGCATAAAATTCAGGAGCATCCGAAGATGTCTTGGCATTTGAGATTTTAGTTCTTTCTTCTAAATGTTGACACTTTAATTGCAAATTAAGATTATCAACCTCTAGTTTCGACAAATGCCTGACCATGTTATCATGGTCATCGTTTTGAATTTTCTCATGCAATTTTAAATTCTCCCCCTCAAGCTCAACAACACGATTCTGGAAAGCGGTCAATGCAATAGACATCTCATGAAATTGGCAGGCAGATAACGAAGAATCAGTAGCAGCATAAAATACGTCCTGAGCAACACATTTAGTAATCAAATTCTCATTCATAATGAAAATATTTTTCCTCTCAATTTCACTGTATTTAAGTCACATCATTATTAATTGTTTTTTGAAGACCCTCAAAATGTTCTTTGAGAAGTTTAAAAAATGGCATGACCTCTGTTAAATAGCATTGTTTTGTTTGTTCAAAACCTCTTTCCCCTTCAGTAATACCCGTTGGTGTTATTCTCTTTTTACATGTTTTTATCAAAATCAGCGAATAATTGACCAAGGACATATAAGGCAATTAGTGTGTTATTTTGCGTGGGGAGGGTGAAAGGAACAAGATGTCATGGTATGTTAACGGGATATATCGTTGGGCCAGCTATCCGAAAAACTGAACGTGTTTTTCCCACTATTCTTTCTGCTTGCATCTTTTCCATGTCAATGTTCCAGAAGACTTGCTCTGGAGTAAATTTCTTTTGTGGGACAAAGATAGCTAATTGATTATCTTCAGAGTAATCATAATTGTACAAGATTTTATTAGCTATGCACTGGGGATCCCCTAATTTCTCAGCAAGTTTTTCTCTGGTTCTATCTTCTATCTCATTGCCCTCATCATCAGATGTAGCATCAGGTGGGGCATGATTAGGCTCAAGCATAATGTTTGCATCATATAATGTCGGTTGTGCACCTATACCACTTCTAAGGAAATTGGCTTTTGGCTTAGTAGAATCCTTCTCACTATGATCATCACTCAACTTCCTGTGTTTATGCATCATTTGAGCAGTTTGAATGGTTTGGCCTTGCATGTATAACTTATGCTCAAGTTTATTTTTTAGGATTTTAAGACTAGAGAAATCATTTAGGAGTTTTGTTTCCTTTTCTTTGAAATCATGTTTGAGTGTGTTTAAGCCTTTCTGAATCTCTTTTTTTGTTTAACAGTTTGATCCAGTTGTTTTTGCAAAGATTGTAACTCCTTTTTCAATGTTTCTTGCTTAAGATTATTTTCAGATATGTATGCACGCATTTGCCATTCCATGTTCTGCTCACGTCCAGTGAGTTCAAATCTAGCACGTTGTTCATACATTGCCACCTGATCCTTAAGGATATTAAATCTAGTGGACAAGGAGTCATAAGGGTTATAGGCAGTGTTCTCATGCAACACACAATCATCATTTAAAACAGAAGATGCACTACATTGTACAACAGACACTTCATTGTGTTTCATATGTTGTTCACATGGGTCAACATTGCTATTTCCCATGTCAACAACATCTGAATCGACATCGTTTGTCGGTTGTACTTTGTTAGGAATCTTTTGTTCATCAACCATGTTACACAGTTCGAGTACCTTAGCACATGACACATGTTCTTTTACCGGTCTGATATATGCATCCACATCACGTGTGGGAGTCTTTGAACTATTCGTTGTGTCAAGCTTATCAGTCTCTGATCCTCTGCCTTCAGTGACAACTGACCCAACATCCGATGCTTTACCTGAATCCACAATATTATCACTTGATTGCTCCCGACATGCCTTCACCTTGTCTTCATGCTTGAGTTTGTGTTGTGCTCTTACCATAATGTACTCCTTCACATTACCCATGAGTTGGAGTAGTGTGACTCTAAAAATGTCAACTTCAATTCCCGTATGAGTAGCAAAGCTCTTTTTCGTCATTTGACACTCATGATCATACTCCTCAGTGAATCGTGAATCAATGAACGCTTGGAGTTGGTTGTTGATCACACAGAATGTAGCCATAGAACTACCTTCAGAAAATTCACCTTTTTCAAGTTGTTGTTGAAGTTGATCTAAGTGTAGAGTCATTTTGACTGTGAAGGTCTCAACATTTTGACCAAAGAGTGTTGCGAATGCACGATTGAAACCTCCCAAGTATCCAGGTTTTGCAAAGAGAACCTTGAGATGTGAATGGAGTGATCGAAAATATTCAATGCGACTATCCTTTGCATTATCGAGCAATTTAATTGGCTGATGAAGCACATTATCATTAGAATTCGAGCACGAAGATTCCATAGCAGTGATTGTATGTTATGACAAGGTTATATGTTGTTTAGTCGTAATTTGGTTAGGTTGATGCAAGTTGTTACGGTGAAATTTTTTTTGGTCTAAAAACTTAAAATCACAATAACTTCACTCCGGAGGTGATTTTTGCCTCGAAAAATTTGTTTCACGACTTCGTGGTGAAACCTCACAATATTCAGCCTGTTCCGGACATTTTGACAGCAAATTCGCTGAAAACAGAGTTACGGTTCAAAAGTTATGACCGTTTGAAGTTTCGACGTAAAAAGTCAACTTTGGTCAAACAGAGTTAACCGCAGGATCAGGCAAGGTAACCGTAAAGAAGAGCAAACCACAACAGAAGCAAACCGCAGGAAAGGTAACCACAAGGTGAGTTAACCACAAGGTGAGATAACCGCAGGGAGTGACTAACCGCGGGGAGCAACTAACCGCAGGGAGTTAACCGCGGGAGAGAGAACCACAAGGTAGCAACTAACAGCAGCACGGAGCGAACAGCAGAATAATCAAACCGCAGAATAGTCAAACCGCAAAGTGATCAAACCGCAAGAGAAGCTAACCACAAAGATCTAACCGCAACCCACTTAACCGCAGGAGCTAATCGCAGTTGACAAAAGTCCAAAACTGTCACTTTCCTTGTGATTTGTTTGTATTCCCAAAATATTAATCGTAGACAAACTAACCACAGAGATCAGGAACTAACCGCAGATAAGCAATGTACCAGTTGAGTTAACAGCAACAATGAAATACGCCCTAAATCTAATCCAAACTTCAAATAGGCTTAAGATATGGTATAACCAACTAAACCCTAATGTTGTACTAGTACCAAGGATCATAAAAGTACATCTCTAACACATTAAATAACCCAAGAAAGATCAAACTAAGATGTTTTCAATAAAACTCTTCTAACTCACAAAAAACTACACAAAGCCACTCCAAATTCGATAATTCAAGGCCCTAAGATGAAACCTTGGCTCTTGATACCAATTGAAAGATACTCATAATCATAAACATGTATGGTTACTTGTGGTTTGGATCGAATTAGAAGAGAAGAGAAGAGTTTTAGAGAGAGAAAGTGGGAGCCTTTTCTAGTGAGAGAAATATGAGAAATATATTAGCTTAATGTGAAAGGTCCAACCCTATCCCTTGGGTGGGAGAGGGTATATATACTACAACTACTTGTGCTTCATGAAACGAGCTGTAGAGTGAGCTGACAGTGGGTAAAGACCCGACCCACTCTACGAATACTATTTACATACATTAACTACAATTACTAACTACTACGATAAATACTACGAGCTACACAATGCTAAACAATGCTTGGGGTAACCGAGTCTTCATATGAATAGACGTATTCCTAACAGTTAGATCTCCATCTTTTGTTTTATTCATGTTTGGTCTTAATTTAGTAGTAGCATGTAGTGTCACTTTGTCGGTCGGTATAATCTTGTCAGTGTCGATGTTATTTAGCATATTGCTATGATATTTATAAAATCTATTTGCCTAAAAAAACAACTGGATCAAGGATAAATAGTTGGAGTTTATCCCACATGGGTATGTGAGCAAACTTGTTGTGTTTTTATAACTAAGAATGTGAAGGCTTATGTCAACTAACTTTCAAATGTAACAAATATGAGCAAGTCTTGGCTCCTAATGGAAAATTTGAAAAACTTTGTAAAGCCAGCATTTACTAAGAGCAACATTTAAGGTAATTTTTTACCATTTGTGTTGCATCATAGTATTTTCTCATGATAATTTTTTTACCATTTGTTTTGCATCATTGTTTTTATCGTGATATTGATTTGGATATTTACGTTGCAGAACAGGATCAAATAAAATAAGATAAATCCAAAAATTTAAGATATATTATCATATGCCATTACTATAAAGTTTTTATTACTAATAGTGTCGCGTCATGGCGTCACCAAGACGCGAGCCTTGACCTCAAAGTTACGAAATACATCACTGAAGAGAACTTCAAAGGCTCGGGTCTAACAATTGGTGCAAGTCCGAAAAAATAAATTTTTACATACAAAGACAATGGAATGAACTTATTATATCTAACTAAGACATGTTATCATAATTGATTTTCTTCTATTATTTGATCCATGGCAGATCGAAAGGCTTTTATAGGTCCATTTTCAATATTGACTCAAACGAACTGAACTCAAACAACTCAATACACATATGAAAACCATAGGTTACTCAAGATAAAATGGCATATGGGTAATAAAAGTAAAGTAAATTAATAATAGATTACTCAAAATTTCGAATCTCGCTTCGTTTTCCTAAAAGTTGAAAATGTAATTTGCCAAATTAGAGGTAGAACATGAAGTGATTGGTTTGTTGTTAGAAGTTTTGTGGTAACTTATAAGAAAAATGTATGATCATCAAGTAAAAGATTTAGTTACATACCTTGGATATATGATCATCAAGTAAAATAACCTGTAGAATCGTGAACAACAATACCAAAAATAGCACTAGAATTCTTGAAAGCAAGATCACGATTTAATGATGAAGCAAAAAATGAACCACTTTTAGGGGGTCATTTAAGCCCGGAATTGAATTTATTTGATCAAATATTACCCTAAATCGTTCCTTTTGTGATCTTAGGTACTTTGGGAGTGAAATCTGGAAAAGGAAGCAATTCGGACGTTTTTGGAGCATAAAAGTGAAGAATACGGCAAAGACTTAATTTTCCATGCTGAGAACAGTACCTGACGGCGTCAAGAGGAAGAGCCTGACGGCGGTCAAGAGTAAAATCCATGACGACCCAGTGCAAACCTGACGGCGTCACAACAAGGGCGTCAAGAGTTAAATTGGTGACGGTCTGCATAAAGAGAATGCATGACGGCGTCAGACCCAGATCTAGGCAGTTCGAGGAACTATTTGGCGGCGAGATGACGGCGTCAGACTTTTGTTCTAGACGCCGTCATCTATCAAACTCTATATATAGTTTTTTATTTTTCATTCATTAGGGAGGAACTTGTGTGGAGAAAACTAGGGCCGAACTTTGTAAACCCTAGGTCATATTTTACAGTGTTTTCAAGGGTTTTCACCCCTTGAATCCTTTCATGTTCTATTGAGATAAGTCTTCTCTTAATTCAATCAATATGTCTATGTGTTGGTGATTATATCTTTTACTTGTCTTGATTTTAACATGCTAGGCTAGATCTATCTTGTGTTTGCTTAGATATAATGAAACCTAGATGTTAATTATGTGTTGATTACTTATTTATGGTTGTAATGGATGAATGATTTCAATGTTAGGCTTAAGAAAACTGGCAGATCTCCATTGTGTAACATGCTTGAACGTCTTAGGAAACATGAACCGATGTGTACTAGGTTTTATTGGTTGTATTTAATGCATGAGCAAATTCAAGTGATCCCATGTTAGGAGCTTCTTAGTCGGCTCGACATAGGAGTGAAGTAGGCGCTCATAGGATTGGGGAAGTAAGTACGCCACCCCATGAATGGTATTAAGGAATACAATCACTCATCCACGCAATTATAACAAGTAATTAACGTGTAAAAGATATCTAGGGAGTAGTGAAATCTAAGTAAACACAATTCTCCCACATATTGCTCACAACTTTAGTATAATTTAGTTTAATTTCATTTTTAGTATTTTATTTTGATTGCATCTTAGTCTGGAGTTGATTAGCAACTAATTCCACCCAACTCTTCACAACCCGAGATTTTTACTTGCTTTCATAAAAATATAAAAATACAAAAAAGAATCATCCCTCATCTCTAGACCTAGTCTTTAGGTTTTCTAATCCTAGCGACACTATTCCTAGCTGAACGATCAATCCCCCGGTACTTGTCATTATACTATACTACATCGATCAGGTACACTGCCTGGTGGGGGTTGTAAGCTTCTCGAGATCCCTCGAGAGGTAAAGCCTGGTGCAATCCCTACGCATCAAGTTTTTGGTGCCGCAGCCCGGGGAATAGTTATTGTCTAGGTTAGAATATCTTTTTATTAGGTCTACTTGCTAGATAACTTTCTAGTAAGATTTTATTTTTATTTTCTTGGTTCTTTTTAGTCTATCTTATTTCTTCGTGTTTTTGTTCGTAACTTTTCACCACCCGACATCATGGACGATGGGAACATCTTTGAACCCGTCATCCCACCACAACAAAACCCACCACTAGAACCTCTTAGGCCCCGAAACTTACGAGAGTATTCCCGACCGAGCCACCAAGGCTACCGAAACACTATTGAGCTCACCAGAGCCAATGTGACCCCCTTGCGATCCGACACCATCCGGTTGGTGCAAAGCGGATGTGCATTCCATGGACTTCGTTCCGAAGATCCAAACCAACATCTCAAGGACTTCCTTAAAATCGTAGATTCTATAGACCTTGATGTTACAACTAGAGAGTCAACCCGATTACGCCTATTCCAATTCTCTCTACCTGATCAAGCTAGTCAATGGCTTGAACGTTTACCCGCGGGATCCATCACCTCATGGGATGATCTCACCACTCGTTTCCTTGCTCAATTTTTCCCACCGGGGAGAACTACCAAGCTTAGAAATGACATCTTGATGTTCCAACAACATCAAAATGAAACTCTATATGAAGCATGGACTCAATTCAAGGACTTACTCCAAAAAGTCCCTCATCATGGCATAGATCTTTGGCTCCAAGTCCAAATCTTCTATGACCGTATCGATCTCTCCACAAGGCGAGCCATTGACCAATCGGCCGGTGGTAAGCTATGTGATCTAAGTGCGGAACAATCATGGGAACTCATATAAGATCTTGCTCTCTATGACAACGAAAGTTGGAATGATCCCCGTGATTTGAACAAAACGGTCAAGGCAATATCTTTGTCTTCGAACAACTCTAGCACTCCCGACCGTAGGATCATGGAACTTGAGGACCAAGTCAAGTTTCTAATGAAATCTTACGAAGCTCCTAAGCCTTCAAGCCAAGTGAACAAAATCACTTCTTCATGCGAATTATGTAGTGGTCCCCATGACACTCGTGATTGTGTGGAACTCCCCGGAACAGCTTTTGCGGACTACGCATCCTCGCGTACCGACGAAGCGGGAGACAAGTGGTACACTTTCAAACCCGAGCCAAACCCTTATGGTGATTCCTACAACCCCTTTTGGAAAATCACCCAAACCTTAGGTGGAAACAAAATCAAGCCAATTCTTCCAATCCGCCTAATCGTTATCAACCAAACGGTCCACCCTCCAACCGTACTTTCAATAACAATCCTTCTAACAACTATGGTAGTACCAACAATCTTGAAGGATTGATGTCCAAGTTTATGGCATCTCAAGAAGCTCGCATATCTAAGTTTGAAGCCGATTTCAAACAAAAGCAAAGTGAGATGACCACCAAAATTGACACATTGTTGAAAGTTCTCAATGACCGAGAAATGGGAGCACTCCCAAGCGACACGGTCAAGAACCCGAAACTAAACGTTAATTCCATATCATCAGTTTCGTCACCCACTTCTTGTCCGCTGATGAGGCGAAAAATGAACCACTTTTAGGGGGTCATTTAAGCCCGAAATTGAATTTATTTGATCAAATATTGCCCTAAATCGTTCCTTTTGTGATTTTAGGTACTTTGGGAGTGAAATCTGGAAAAGGAAGCAATTCGGACATTTTTGGAGCATAAAAGTGAAGAAAATGCCAAAGACTTAATTTTCCAAGCTGGGAACAGTAGGTGACGGCATCAAGAGGAAGACCCTGACGGCGTCAAGAGTAAAATCCATGATGACCCAGTGCAAACCTGACGGTGTCACAACAAGGGCGTCAAGAGTTAAATTGGTGACAGCCTGCATAAGGAGAATACATGACGGCGTCAGACCCAGATCTAGGCAGTCCAAGGAACTATTTGGCGGCGAGATGACGGCGTCAGACTTTTGTTCTTGACGCCATCACCTATCAAACTCTATATATAGTTTTCTATTTTTCATTCATTAGGGAGGAACTTGTGTGGAGAAAACTAGGGCCGAACTTTGTAAACCCTAGGTCATATTTTACAGTGTTTTCAAGGGTTTTCACCCCTTGAATCCTTTCATGTTCTATTGAGATAAGTCTTCTCTTAATTCAATCAATATGTCTATGTGTTGGTGATTATATCTTTTACTTGTCTTGATTTTAACATGCTAGGCTAGATCTATCTTGTGTTTGCTTAGATATAATGAAGCCTAGATGTTAATTATGTGTTGATTACTTGTTTATGGTTGTAATGGATGAATGATTTCAATGTTAGGCTTAAGAAAACTGGCAGATCTCCATTGTGTAACATGCTTGAACGTCTTAGGAAACATGAACCGATGTGTACTAGGTTTTATTGGTTGTATTTAATGCATGAGCAAATTCTAGTGATCCCATGTTAGGAGCTTCTTAGCCGGCTCGACATAGGAGTGAAGTAGGCGCTCATAGGATTGGGGAAGTAAGCACGCCACCCCATGAATGGTATTAAGGAATACAATCCGTCATCCACGCAACTATAACAAGTAATTAACGTGTAAAAGATATCTAGGGAGTAGTGAAATCTAAGTAAACACAATTCTCCCACATATTGCTCACAACTTTAGTATAATTTAGTTTAATTTCATTTTTAGTATTTTATTTTGATTGTATCTTAGTTTTGGGTTAGTTGATTAGCAACTAATTCCGCCCAACTCTTCACAACCCGAGATTTTTACTTGCTTTCATAAAAATATAAAAATACAAAAAAGAATCATCCCTCATCTCTAGACCTAGTCTTTAGGTTTTCTAATCCTAGCGACACTATTCCTAGCAGAACGATCAATCCCACGGTACTTGTCATTATACTATACTACATCGATCAGGTACACTGCCTGGTGGGGGTTTTAAGCTTCTCGAGATCCCTCGAGAGGTAAAGCCTGGTACAATCCCTACGCATCATTTAACTTCACCGAAGAGCCGTGGGGGTATCCACTATGGAGAAGTGTGTGAGGTGGAATCAATGTTGGTAGCTGTTGAGGCAAGGCTAGAATTTGATTGATGGGTAACAAGCAGATTCCAAGGTGTTATGTTGGAATGGTGTCACATTATAGAATACAAAGCTGTTACGAAATCACTATATAAACCAACAAGTCGTTGCAACAACTGACAAAAAGGGAGAGACATCTCGAACATAATGGTTGTATCAAATAAAGCTTTATTTATATCGACTTTCATCAAACCCCATTTTCCGTAAAATAGCCAACAAGAATCCCATTCCACTATATCAAAACCTTTATTTAGATCGACTTTCAAGGTCATAACATTTTGTTCCTCACGCTTTTAGTTGCGGATGTAATGGAAAGCCTCGTTTGCAACTGATACAATCTTGAATTTGATGCCCGGGGATAAAGGCAGACTGTTGTGGGGTGATTATTTTGCTCATCAATGGTTTCAAGCGATTTGATAGAACTTTAAAAATGATCCTGTATATAAAGTTGCAAAGGCTAATTGGCCGAAAATGTGTAAGCGTCTATGAGGCAGGGATCTTTAGAATAAGGACAACCAATGTTTTATTCAACTTTGGTGGCATGTTCCCCGTTTCAAAGATATAACGAACTGCTTAACAAACCGAAACACCAAGAAAATTCCAGTACTTTTGATAAAACATACCATGAAATCCATCCTCACATGCTGTATCCCATATCTCCCCATATCGTATTTAACTAGATCTCATCCTTCGCTTTGACTGTTCACCATATGTGTATCATACCGACCCTATATCATACGTACAAGAATTGATTCCTTCTCCCCATATCACTCATTCACATGCCATCTCATTGTTCATCCGGAAAATATTCTTGTTTATGACAGATCGCTTCCCTCAGTCAGCGGGAGGCCTAGTCGATGTAGGCCCTCAAAGCAAATGGCAGGCAGACCAGTCGAAGGAGTATTTCACTTACTTGTTTGTACATATACTATACTCATACCCATATTACGATACATATGTGTTCACCCTATCTTGCTTTCACATCATTGACCAGGAACCAAACCAAAGAGCTAATACACCAACAACCATGGAACGGGAGTGGGTGGTCCCTAGGAACGACAGAAAGGAAGTACGGGTTCAACCAGATACGAGTGACGGAACCGGTGTTGATCAAAGACATGCGCTGAGTGCCAGGAATGACTATAAGCCGATAGAGTCGTTTTAACATGCCATGAGCATGGAGCCTTTAATCCACCAAGTTGTTTCGTAGCCTTATGAATCTCCGAATCAGTAACTGTTGATTCCAAATAAATGTTCATTGTTTCAGACAGGATCAAGCATACTAATCACGTCCTCAAAGTCACGAGGACCATTAGTCATATAGATAGATTGAAAGTGATATCAGACAAGCCTTTGAATTCCTCTATTGTCATATACCCATTCCCCCTGAGCATTTTTCAATCCTGAAATGGTATTTTTTGACCACGCTGAATTGCACAAAGATGAAAAAAGCGAGAATTACAATCCCTATAGTTAAGCTAATTCACTCGAGATCACTGGTGCCAGTACATTTCTTCACGCAACCAAGTGGCTTCAAGTTCTTATAACATTATTCTATGCCTATGAAAGTTTCCAGGAGTGTGTGGAAGAGTTTGAACCAGCTCAATTTCCTTGGTTAGATCATCAATCTTATGTTTTTTTATTTCCAAAAGTAGCCTGACTTCATCTTTTAAGTCTACTTGCACATTGGGACAAATTACGCATAATTCCAAGAAGTTGATTCTCAGCTACAATGGTTGGCCAAGACCCCTAAATGGTATTTTCACACTCTTCATGAGTCGTCCACAATGATTCGAAACGAAAACGAGACCTCTTTCTTTTATGAGTTGGATGAGAAGAATAAATAAGAGGGGCATGATCACCACCAATAAGAGGTTTGTGGAGAAGACTTTGAAACGGGCATGCCTCGAAAAGGTTAATATTTCCTAATGCGTGATCAATTCGTTCACGAATATTATCACCTTCATTCCGTTGGTTGGACCATCTATTTTCTATTTTGTGACCCGTGAAAACCAACACAAAATATGTTTTTTTTTGTCCGGAGTCTGTCAACTCATCATCTTGGTATAATGACAATCGCAATAAACAATAGAGGATAAATAATCTTTACACGGATGGCAAGAAGTGATCCCACATCGGCCAAAAATGCAAATGAAATTATGTTTAAAAAGAGGATGAACAACGTATAAGGCACGCCCTTACTTGAACAGGATCTGGTTGAGGATCTATGACCTCGAGTTCAATGGTCTTGACCATGGCTCAGTAGAGGATTGTTGTTATAGAATGGGTCTTGGCATGGCTACATGGTTGTCTGACAGACAATTATCTTTTTGTGCTTCATAAACCGCATTTGACCGAGATTAAGTGTCTTTTTTGTTACATCGACTGATGGTGACTGCATTCAGTGAAATTCTTCCTAATAGGATCTGGTTGAGGATCCATGACCTCGAGTTCAATGGTCTTGACCATGGCTCAGTAGAGGATCGTTGTTATAGAATGGGTCTTGGCATGGCTACATGGTTGTCTGACAGACAATTATCTTTTTGTGCTTCATAAACCGCATTTGACCGAGATTAAGTGTCTTTTTTGTTACATCGACTGATGGTGACTGCATTCAGTGAAATTCTTCCTAATAGGATCTGGTTGAGGATCCATGACCTCGAGTTCAATGGTCTTGACCATGGCTCAGTAGAGGATCGTTGTTATAGAATGGGTCTTGGCATGGCTACATGGTTGTCTGACAGACAATTATCTTTTTGTGCTTCATAAACCGCATTTGACCGAGATTAAGTGTCTTTTTTGTTACATCGACTGATGGTGACTGCATTCAGTGAAATTCTTCCTAATAGGATCTGGTTGAGGATCCATGACCTCGAGTTCAATGGTCTTGACCATGGCTCAGTAGAGGATCGTTGTTATAGAATGGGTCTTGGCATGGCTACATGGTTGTCTGACAGACAATTATCTTTTTGTGCTTCATAAACCGCATTTGACCGAGATTAAGTGTCTTTTTTGTTACATCGACTGATGGTGACTGCATTCAGTGAAATTCTTCCTAATAGGATCTGGTTGAGGATCCATGACCTCGAGTTCAATGGTCTTGACCATGGCTCAGTAGAGGATCGTTGTTATAGAATGGGTCTTGGCATGGCTACATGGTTGTCTGACAGACAATTATCTTTTTGTGCTTCATAAACCGCATTTGACCGAGATTAAGTGTCTTTTTTGTTACATCGACTGATGGTGACTGCATTCAGTGAAATTCTTCCTAATAGTAATTGTTCTAACCTTTTTCATCCACCAAAACAACCTTTTACTAATTTTGCTTTTCCACTTGCAGCGCACCATTCACTAGAAATAGCCTGTCGTTCATAAGAGCTCCCGGTGTGATCTCCTAATCGTTCACAGTTGCCACGTGGCTGGCTCCTCATCCCTCGCCACCACACCGTGGCTCTTTCTCATCCTTCACCAAAACTTACCTCCTCACCTGCACGGCAAGCAAAAATCCTGACAAAAGAACCATTTGTAACCAATTAATAAAAACGATAATATTATCGTTTAACTTTTTTTTTTTTTTTTTTTTTTTTTTTTTTTTTTTTTTTTTTTTAAGTTAACACACTTTCACTCTATAAATACTAATCCAATACACATTATTTTTCACTTACAATCCAATACAGTATTCTATATATCCAAATCACGAAAAAAAAAAAGTCTCAAAATCCAAACGAAGGCGGTTCACGAACCTCCTCACCTCAAACCCACAACAATACTGGGGTTCGTCAAACCCGTCTACCCCCTCGTCACAAAATTCTAAATCGATGTCGCCACAAATACCTCAACATGGTACGCAACAATTCAATCCCGCGACAATTTACCGTAATCAACAATACACGTTCCAACAAGGATTCGCAAATCATCCCCAACAACACTTTCCTGCACCACAGTTTTATAACCCGTCACAACCTTCAACGTGGCCTCAATCTCAACCACAACAACACGTTGAATCACAACCGTCGGGTTCACAATTCAAAGTGGTGGGGTCCAAATGAGTAAGTTGAAGTTAGTTGTGAGTGAGGAGAGTTGTAAGGAGAGGTTTGTTAAAAGGGAAATGATTTGCACACCCCACTTTTTGATTGACACACTCCAACTTGTGCTTTTAACAGTTGTACGGTTTATAAATTCTGCTTTAACTAGTTGTACATTGGAGTGTGCAAATCAAATCCAAATGTGTGCAAATCATCTCCCTTGTTAAAATGATGGGGCACCCGTGGGGCTCAAATGAGGAGGCAAACCTCCTCACCACACCTAGAGCTCTAATACTGATTCTTAGCATTTGCTGACAAGCTGCATTTGTTAATGATTAAGTTTTATCCTTTTACAAGCTTGAATGAGACCATATTTTTCATTACCACTTCTATTTCATTTTTTCAATAACTTATATCGCCTTTTAACCTTTTATAATTTATGCTAACAAATTGGTTCTTCTTTCAAAGTCGAGTGTAAACCAAATACCGTAAGAGAAGCCGTTGTTTTAACATGTCAATTATAGACTAGAGATGCAACAATTTATGGTAGGATTCATGCCCTTACAATACACAACAGGAATTATGATGAACAGGTAACTGCCGATGACTTAGTATGATAGTATCCTACACACGAAATACGCAGAACCTAATAAGATTGGAAGATGAATGTTGTACTTCAGTTTTTCTTCCAATAAATGTGGTAGCTCGCATTTGATCATCTTCCTACACACTAGAAATATATATAGTCTTTTATGGATTGTTTTTTTTGAAAGGCAATATATTCCAAACCAAAACAACCACCAAATACAAACAAAGGCATCCAGTACTTTAACAAGATGCTTAAAGAGTAGTGGATCCAATAGAAAATTACGTACAAAATAAACAAATGAAAAGAGCAGCTGCCATTGAGACTCCACGGATAAGAAATAGACCACGCAATCCTTTATAGTTAAGAACTTTCTGCAAAGTTGCAGAATCCTTTGATCCTAATTCCTTGTTTGAGCCACTTATTCTCCAATAATTTTACGTACCGTCTTCTCTTAGTTTCACAATCTGTGTCGAGATCAAAGGGACGCAGGGTGAACTGCAAATTATAACTAAAGTACTATGATGAACATGAAATAGGTTATATATAGAGTCAAACATCAGTGAGGAGACTCAAGTACTCAATGGTGTTCGATAAAGGTCTCAGAGAGATGTTGTCACGCGTAATGATATGATTTCGGTACTTGGGAAACACGGCTTTGTTGAGGATGCAAGAGGGTGGTTTGAAAGTATGGTGGTAGAAGATTCGTATAGTTGGAAGTTGGAATTCAATGGTTTTGTGTTATTTTAAGATAGGCGATGCAGAGTCTACGCGTTTTTTTTTTTTTTTTTTTTTTTTTTTTTTTTTTAATAAATAAAAATAAATAGGAATCCAGTTAAGAATGCGGTGTCGTGGAATGTGTTGATTGATGTGTATAGTAAGTCGGGTTATATGATGTTGTGTTGCAAGCGGGCTTGTTGGATTTTTACGCAAAGGTGGGAGATTTGAGTTCCGCAAAGAGAGTGTACAATGAAATGCCTCGTAAGGATGTTGTGGCTAATAATGCAATTATTTCGGTTCTTAGTAAGCATGGTTTCGTTAAAGATGCGCAAAATTTGTTTGACAGTATGCGAGAAAGAATTCAGTTACCTGGAATTCTATGGTCAGCTTGGTCACTTGCTACTCAAAGATAGGTGACGTTCACTCAGCTCGATTCATCTTTGATTCAAATCCCGTCAAAGATGGTCTCATGGAATGCAATGATACATGGTTACTGTAAAGCTGGCTAAGTTATTCAACAGAATTGGTGACATGAAATGGTCTCACTTATTATCAGTCTCTCAAAGAAAAGAACCAAGTCTCATCCCACATCGGCCAAAAGTGAAAATGAAGTGGTGTTTAAAAAGGGGGTGAACAAACCATCCAGCACGACCTTACTTGAACAGGATCTGTTCTATAGGCTCGTATATAGCTAGAGCGTGATTAACCGAGCCTTATGGTCTCGGCCATGGCTCAGTAGGGCTGGCTGATGGGTCTTGGCATGGCTACATGGTTGTCTGACAGACACCACACTTCTTTTTTGCTTCTAAATCTTATGTGTCTTCATGTCTTTTTTTTTTTTACATTGACTGATGCCCACTAAATTCAGTGGTTTTCTTCTTAATAGCAACTGTTTAAACCTTTTTCATCCACCAAAACAACTTTCTACTAATGTTGTGTCTGTGATTTGAAGTCTACTCATGATAATAGTTAATAAACAACTTTCTACTAATGTTGTGTCTACGATTTGAAGTCTACTCATGATAATAGTCAATAAACATAGCGAAAGATAATACAATGATTTCACTTGCAGCACACCATTCACTATGAATCTATGATACCAATTCTCAGCATTTGCTGATTTGCTTGACAAGCTGCATTGCTGAAGATCAACTTTTATCTTTTACAAGCTTCAGTCAGACCATCTTTTCCGTTACCACTTCTATCTCATTTTTCAGTCACTTTTACTTGAACAGGATCTTTTCTATAGACCCGTGTGATGGTGGTAATTATGCCTTTTTATCAAATTTAGTAACTTTATGGTTTGTTATACATGAAGCTTCCCTTGTATAAAGAGCATATAGACCTTTCTTTTCAAGGGAAGTAGAAAAGATGTGTATCCATATTTACCTGTGCCCATTAACAAAAATGCACGACCCATAAATTGCAATGTTAGCAAGCATGGATCTACGAGGAGGAAAATAGTAGTCTGGAGTGTGCCGCATCTTTTATGAAAGCCATTTTTCACAACAGGTCCTGCATTAGGATCACTCTTTGCTGAGTCACCAACGGATTTCCAGTCCAGAGAGTCCTTAGGGCCTTCAGTCCCCATAGTAGCTCCATAGCCTGCAATTTTTATCAACCATCCATAGTCAGCAACACTTTGGAATTAGCAATCAACAATAAGAAGATACCAGTGTAATCACGAAATCACTTGCACAAATTTACTCATGTTAGATTTAAAAGTTCTCAATTCCAACTATACAAGTCTGACTAATGGTTTTATCATGGACACACCAATTTAACATCTAAGATGGTAGAAGAATTTAGCATAACTATATGAACATCTATCAAGCATCCTAAAAGCATGTCTTATTACTAACATACCCTCAACACATTCACTTAAAAAAGACATGTTAACTTTGACTTCTCAAAATATAAAATGTCGTTCAGAGGTTCACGCAAGCCATTTTCATGTTTTTGGTATTGAAAGATTGCAACATTAATTGACATTTATAGGCCTCTGGAGTTCCATCATATTCCAATCTCTTCCCTAGACCCCCTCATTATTCCGCAATAATGGCCTTATTCCTAGATTACACTATGCCTACAACGAAACAATACACAATTTCTTTTTTTTTTTTTTTTTTTTTTGAACAACAAATATATTACAAAAAGCTATCAAGATGCTAGAGGATACAAACATCAAATTGACACACAACACCTAAAATACTTCTCCACAATGAGAACACCTAAACCCGCCAAACTTAAAAAGGAATCAATACAAAACCATACCCGAATAGCCTACTAGTTAACAGGGACGGACCTAGCCTTGGGCTAAGTGTGGCACGTGCCACATATGGCTTGAATATCCGAAGTAGAATTCTTCTATGAAATTGTGTCATGGATGCTTACACTTCAGCTTGAATACAAATGCTCATTTAGAAACCTACACATAAAGTTCAGTATAAAATGAGCTATTTGCAGTGTGCACTTCCAATTAGCGAGACTTCATATCCTCTTTCATCAAGGAACTTGTGAAATTGGATTTGTTCTATAACAATAATAACATTATTAACTGAATTGATGAAAACACGAAAACTCATGCCAAGCTTCTGTATTAAACCCGACACTCTTCCATTCTCGCACACCATTTCATCTAGAATAAAAGAACGGAAATCCATGGCGAGACAAGTTAGAGTGTCAGATTTGTCATATTCATGTACGGCTTTGGCGAATCTGTAATAGTATCTTACGAGATTTTCCCATTATCCTATAGAAAACCCATTTTCTTGATAGCAAGACCTAGAAATACTTCAAAACAACTGTCCTTGTATGAGCCGCAAAAACCGACACATAAATATATTTTTTTCTTTAATTTTCAGAGTCCAGCATCAATTCATCATGTAGCTAGAGCGTGATTATCAGAGCCTTATGGTCTCGGCCATGGCTCAGTAGAGGATCGTTGTCTGCCCATCTGATGGGTCTTGGCATGGCTACATGGTTGTCTGACAGACAATGAAACTTTTTTTTGCTTATGTGTCTTCATTTCTTTTTGGTTACATTGACTGATGCCCACTAAATTCAGTGAAATTCTTCTTACTTTTTACTAATGTTTGTCTACAATTGAAGGCTACTCATGATAATAGTCAATGAACATAGCGAAAGATAATAGAATGATTTTTCACTTGCAGCGCACCATTCACTATAATACCAATTCTCAGCATTTGCTGATTTGCTTGACAAGCTGCATTGCTAAAGATCAAATTTTATCCTTTTACAAGCTTCAGCCCGACAATGTTTTTCATTACCACTTCTATCTCATTTTTCAGTCACCTTTACTTGAACGGATCTGTTCTATAGACCCACGTGATGGTGGTAGTTATGTCTTTTTTTATCAAATTTATACGCTTCCATAAGTTGATGGAAGAATGTGGACAGATGTCGGAAGTTAATGATAAAAAGTGTGGTCCACAAGGAACCCGGTTGCAGTTCATTTAAGTGGAAATGTAGTATATGACTTTGTGGCAGGAGATGGTTCGCATCTTCAATTTTCGCAAATTATACATGAAGCTTCCCTTGTATAAAGAGCATATAGAACTTTCTTTTCAAGGGAAGTAGAATGATGTGTATCCATATTTACCTCTAGGCCCATTACAACCATTTTAAGATATTGGTGAGGTTCATTTGATACACAGTTTAAGTCAACGCTTTCATATGAAGGGTGCTTCAAATTTGATTATTAGTTGAAGACTTCTGTTAAACAACAATGTCACCGAATATATATCTTAAGAACTTAACTTACGGACACCATTATTTGCGGGTACATCCACAAGGCTTTTCATGACAGAAACATTCATAAAACTCTGCTCATATTTGATGCACAAATACACCAAGCATTCAAAATTCCAAATAAAGATAATAAGATGTAAACGATCTCTCAAAATAATCCGTATTGTTTTATCTATCATTCCTTCACTTAAAACCTCTCTACCAGTGCTCGGAAAGTAGTAGTTAGCAAACGCATAGTCAGCCGTTCACAACTAGCTAGTGCCATCTCAAGTTTATTTATCGAATTCCCAGAGAACACCAGTTCCATCCTAAGCAATGAGAAAAGATACATGTTACTATAATATAACATAATGTAATTGAGATATTAGAAATATAGAATAGAAGATATCAAAAAGTCAAATGTACACAAGGTATGAGCCACACAATGCGGATTATGTTTGCATGAAGACTATCCCTCAACACGCAAGAAACAAATAACTTTATTGAAAGTGAACCAAAATGACCATATATAGACATGATGAGGACATTAATACACTCTCTTTCTCTCCAAATTACTCTAGAAAAGAGAAACTAACATGTCAACTTTTAAGGTTCCATGGCTCATGATGATACTTGTAACAACTTTTTTCCAAAGAGTTATTTCTACCAATTCAACCATGTTTCATCACACCAGTAATATATCAAACTCTAGTTTCTCTTCACCCATTAACCGAAATCGAATTCTATCGAGTTTTTCAAACAAGAAACCACAGACCAATTTGCAAAAGATTGAAAGGGGTTTAGCACGAGCTCGAGCCGCAATAAAGAAAGCTAGAAAGAGTCACTTGACTGAAGAAGATCCAGACTATGTCCCATCTGGTTCCGTTTATTGGAATGCTAATACGTTCCACAGGTACGTTTTGCTTAAAAACTTTTACTTATACTTAAGGCCATCTTTTTGAGGTTGTGGCAACCGCTCAGGACTTCAAATATTTTAGGGGCCCCAAAATTTGTATTATAACTTATAAACGGCAGTTTATATCTCGAAATGTCTTGTTATGTGATTTCGTCCGGCGCCCTCAAAATTTTCAAAAATTCAGGGACGGCCCTGAGTCCAAGGGTGGCAGGTTCCGAAAACATAAGTTTATGTAACCAAACGCCCCCCTTAGTTCATCGATTTGTCAATGATATTAGAAATTTTATTGTCATTGGGCACAACTGTTTGTGAAAGCTAGTGGTTGCTTGAAGAGATAGGCAGCAATATACTTTAGAAAAGATACCATATTATAACTTTATTGTCAATGTCACAAGTTATAATTTATATAGTAGTAGCTATGTATATTTTGTTTATAAATATGTTTTTATAATATACAGTACAAAGTATATAACGATTAATAATGATGTTAATTCTTAATAAATTGAAAATATCAACCTCAAGTTATTTAAATCGAGGTCGTAACTCACAAGAGGTTAGAACTTGAATAATAATTCATCTTGTTGGCTTGTGGGAATTGCCTAGTTTGTATTTTGTGTCTTTTGTTTTAATATATGTCGGCTGTTCAAAAAAAAAATCTCATCCAGAAAGAGTTATAGGATTTGCACACACTTTCCACTTCTCGTTTTATTAATAACTTTTTTTGTTAAGTATATTTTGTCTTTTACTATTTTGACTTTATAGTTTTTGTTCCATATTTTTTTCTAGCAGTTTTACTCGTTTTGTTAAGATAACAAAGACACTTTTTATGGTTTTTTCTCTGTATTTTTTGTATTTTAATACTGTTGACTTATCAAATTTTATAATTTTTGTATTTTTTTTATTTCGCAGTTTTATAATAAAAATTTTAAGAAAACAAAATAAAAAATAAAAAATTGTGGTGTGTGAACCGAGAGAAAAAATAATAATAATCTATTTTTTTGCGGGTACCGTGTGATAATATTTTGCGTTATCTGATTACACGTTTAGTTGTCTTCATGCTTTATAAGTAGAGATGTTAGAGATTGTTAAGTCAAATAATTTTAGTTTGAACAACCAACCGCTTGCTAAACAACTTGCTTCCTAACAAATTAATTTTGAAATCTTTCTATAATAAGTAAGAAAAAAAATCTGAATTTTTAGCATTTCTAATTATAGAATAGTCACAAATGCATTATAATGTGACTTTTTAGCATTTTTAATTATAGAATAGTCACAAATACATTATACATGACACGTGAATGTGAATTATGATATATCTTTTGGTTCACATTTTCTAAGTTTTAATTAAAAAAATAAAAATAAAAAATAAAAAAATCACTCAAATTGCCAGATATGACATAAGGCTTTGGACAATTGACTTATATATGTCGTATGCAAATTGTCAATCTCATATCTCAAAATCATATTTGATTATGTGATCAATAGAAGATCAATATAATTAAAATAAATAATTTGGATTTTCAGAACATATGTACCAAACTGCGTTACTTTATCAAAAACGAATGTTGTTTTGCTAGACATTTGACAATTTACATACTAATGATAATGATACTTTAAGGTCCTTTATCAATAATTTTATCTATTTTAATGTGTCGTTGCATTTTCATCCCAAATTGAAGAGTTGGAGAATCAATTTCATGTGACATAACGAGTTCTGGTTGAGTTGACTCGGGACGAGTTCGGGTGACTTTGGCCGACTTATCAACTTGGACTTATAGAACCATAGAACAAATGGAGCTAACGCTAAATTTAAGAGTGAAAAATAGGTTGTCTGCAAAGTGTGTGAACATGTCAATAGAAAGTCTCAGTGAAATCTAGCTACAAGTTGTTGAATCCCTAATGTACGTTGTGCAGGAGTTATTTGGAAATGGAAAAACGATTCAGAATATACGTCTATGAAGAGGGAGATCCTCCAATATTTCACAATGCACCATGCTACGGAATCCTTGGATTGGAGGGGATTTTCATTAACGACATGGAAATAAGTGGATTTCGTACTACAGATCCTGAAAGGGCTCATGTATACTTCCTCCCCTTCAGCATTATAACGCTTATCAACTATGTGTACACCGTAGGATCCTCTAACTGGGATCCTATGTACAATACAGTTCGAGACTATATCAATGTCATCAACCAAAAATACCCATATTGGAACCGAAGCCTTGGAGCAGATCACCTAATGTTTGCGTGCCACGATTGGGTACGATTTTATATTTGTGCAACAAGTGCGGTGGTCAAGGACCCACACAAATTACACGTATATCGTATATTAGTAGGTTCTATGGTGCACTTGACAGATTCCCTAACCAAAACTTGTTTATATTAGGGGCCTAAAATATCGAGCTCCATTCCTCACCTATACAAGAACTCGATTCGTGCTTTATGTAACGCAAATACATCAGAAGGATTCAAACTCTCAAGAGATGTCTCGCTCCCAGAAATCTACCTACCACACGGCACAACTGAGGGTTTACTGGGAGGTCCATCTCCTTCTAAACGAACAATCTTGGTATTTTTCTCTGGTGGGGTCCATGGGTACATTCGTGAAGTGCTTCTCAAGCATTGGGAAAACAAGACAGAAGACGGCGTTAAAATTCAAAAATATCTCCCAAAGGGCGAGAAATACTATACACAGGTAGCGTTATTATTTTTTAAGGTCAAACAGTATGATTAGAGGTGACAATTTTGAGTCTTTACTTTTAAGCTGGCCGATTTTAGTTGTATTCTGTCAAAAATAGTATGATAAGGTGGAATGTGTCGAATCAGTCAAACGGGTGAAAACGGCCTAAAGTAAAAGTGCATACAACCTCCTAAATCATTTATAAATTATACCATTACCTAGTGTGTTAATCATTTATGAAAATTTTCAAAGTTAGCCCTGACCGATCCTGTCTAAAACATACTAAATAGACCGTTACCACACCTAGATTTGTTATTTAACTTGGTAGATGATTACTTGTCAATGCAAATAGGTGAGAAAGAGCAAGTATTGTATTTGTGCTAGCGGGTGGGAAGTTGCAAGCCCACGGATGGTAGAAGCTCTATACATGGGGTGTGTCCCTGTACTTGTCAAGGACGATTATGCAAAGCCATTTAGTGATGTTTTGAATTGGGATACATTTTCAGTTGATATTCCAACAAGCCGTATACCACAACTGAAGGATATATTGATGGCCATACCGCAGAGGAAGTATATAAGGTTGCAAAGAAATGGCGTAAAAGTTCGTAGACATTTTGTAGTGAATTTGCCTCCCAAAAGGTATGATGTGTTTCATATGATACTTCATTCCATTTGGCTTAGAAGGCTCGATATTCACATTAGAGATATTAGCTAAAAGGTATAATTCCCAGTTTGTAAATGCATGTACAAACTTTATAAAATTTCATTGTCAAATAAATGACAGAGATATAAAAGCTGGTATTTCTGTAGCATACATCTATTCCTTAATTTCGGGTTTTGATATCTGTAGCATACAAAATATTCACACATATTCCTTAATTTCGGGTTTTGATATCTGTAGTATACATCTAAGTCGTGAAATCTATAAGCTGGGATTTTTTTATTTTGTACTACATGTTGGCTCAATTTTATGTATGAAATGTCAATAGGTTAGACATGCATATGACAAAAGTTCGACAAATAATCCGCGCATGTTGTTTCCTGCATTTTCTTATTTGCAATGGAATGAATCAAATGTATTTAGAAATTTAAAATGAAATGAAGAGAGTATGTAGACTCGAAATATGAAGGCAACGGGTTTTGTGCTTCTAATATGGAGCAATGTTGCACTACTGTGCATATTTGGGTCGATCCGTCGATACATTTACGAGTTTAAATGAATATCAATGTTTTGGAACTTGTATTTGACATGTATCGCAAGTAACACATCCTTAGGCCCAACTGACAAGGCCAATGTTCATACACAAGACAAATAGCTAGATCACTTTTTTAGTATTTTTTTTTTTTTTAAAAAACGGCAACTAACTATCTCACAATACACACCACAGACTATCTCACATATCCTAACCAGGACTAGAACGGCAACTAAATAGCTAGATCAATAGTTGTACATATATTTTGTTGCTTGTTGGAAAAGGTGGTTGATAGAGGATATGTCGAGGAATTTAACACCATAGTACTAATTGAAAGGTGTACCATCTTAGTTGTTTTTATGCAATTATTGTTGCTGTTAACAAATGATAATGATAGTGGTTTATGTTTAAGATGCTAAATGTTTCATGGTGTCATTTAAGACCGGGTTATAGTGAGTTGTTACATCCTAGCTTTATATGTCAAATTAACATTCTGCAACCATAGATTTCTAAAGTTAAATCGAAAAAAACACAACAAAGTGAACCATTTAGGTATCCGTACATAAATACACGAAGATGATGAATTTGATGCAAAAAGTTGAAGACGACAGATGAAAAGTGAGAGACCACAAATGAACAAATTATGTTATAAATCATTTTGTTCTTGTATAGTTCGAGCATGACCAAACCTATTATTTGTTCTTGTGACTAACGTGTGTACGTAAATGAATCAATGATGAATATAACAACAACATATGATGTATTGAAGATGGACCACCAATAGCATATGTTAGATAGAGAGCTAGCATATGTGCTTATATGTCATGTGGTGCCTTGCCTTCACTTGAAGATCATGTTACTTCTATTAAAGGGCACAAACATTTCAATATCTTGCTATCATATTTTCATATAAGATTTGATTTTTAGGAAGGAAAAACGATAAAAGTACACGCCGACAAACTTTTTTTTCAAGTTACTGGTTACCATCTCTTTTAAAAAGTTGAAGATGAGGCACACTCCTCTTTCTTCAAGTTGTATACTAACAAACGATTTGTCGAAAATTGTTCACATGTGGTTTTGCCAAGTTGGCTTGTGTTTATATACGGTGGTTTAATTGAACACGTTTATTGTAAATTGTTGATAGAGATTTGAAAAAAGACAGTCACCGAGGCTGCAAGTTGCAACTAATATGAACTTGTGACAGTGAACACTTGTGGGCAAAAATAAAAGTGTTGTTTTCCTGTTGATAACAGCTTAATAATTCATGTATATGGTAATCTATCATGTATACATTTTTGTAATTCGTCGTAGTTGAAGGTATTACTTAATTTGAGTCTGTGAAGCGTTGGTTTCCAACATGTAGATTGATCTGAAATATGCTATAATGTTGGAACTTATGCTTAAAAGGTTGGATAGAACAATTTGCTAGTTTGCATTGATCATCTATGTCAAACCCAAACACAAGCAGACGACAACCAACAACTTCATCAATGTCGTCTTGTGACACATCGATTGCGCAAGTCAAGACGTTTGCTTTTCGCAGCTCGAAACCCATGAGAGTTGTCAGATTATAACATCATAGAATGTTTTAAAACATGTACAATAGACATATATGTTAAAGGGTTTAGTAACACATGTTATATCCATGGCACATGGGAATTGCTAGAGAATAGGATGCCTTAACAACCACCTTTGCCCACCCTATCCTCGTGGTACATGCCTAAATTATTATCCATGGCTTGTTTGGATTGGATAATGAGATTGGTTGTGTCGTGTCCATGATGCATCAATTTTCTCAAGTAGCAATGGATGGCTAGAACCATTGCGCACGATCTAAGAGGCTATAATAATGCTACTATGGTGATCACTCTTAGTGTAGTTAATTAGTAGTGGGATATGACCCAACCTTTTTCACTTAACTTTTTAAATAATTGTTCTTATTCATAACAGAAGTACATGTATCTTTCTATATCCCCATTGACTTTCTTTATAATGTCCATCAACTTCTTAGAAGTATTAAAAGAAAGAAAAATAATAATGATAATTTTAGAGAAATGAACATGACGACCCTAATGCCATAACTTTGTACACGAGACATTTAGCTTAGCGATATGTGAGTTGTCTATCAATCAAAAGAATCAAAAGGTCGTGAGTTTAATTTTTGTTGAAAATATTTGCAAAAACTATTGTGATCAAGATAGGTGATATACTGTATGAAAAAGTTATTTTTCTATTAAATAATAATAATAATAATAATAATAATAATAATAATAATAATAATAAAAATAAAAAAATAATAAAAAATGAACATGACGCTTATGGCATAATTTCATGACTCATGAGAAGACTAGCTAGCAACCAAAGATAACTAAATAGGTCATGCTTTTGGCTCACTATAAACACAGAAATTTAAGGCATGAATGTACGTTTTGGAGTTCGGGATGATAAAAGTGTGACATTTAGTCATAATTCACTCGTGATTATAAACTTATTGAAAAAACATATTGCCCTATCGAAACCAAAACAATCGACTAATTTGTAGGATGGAACCACTTGAAAGCCGGGTGTCGCACTAGCCACACCCGATTTTGAGTCACGAACTCTGATTTTTTCGAAAAGCATCACCTTTTTAGCACGTGCAACACCGGAAGATATTTTTCGGCCTCTACTTCATATAAACATGTTTTTTTATATCAAATATTTGAATTTTCTAACGACAAACTTTCTAGAAATTATTTAATCGTGATTATAAGAGTCCACCTAGTGTGCAATAGTGGATGGCGGCTCTATGTGTATCGACTTATTGACAACCACAGTTTGGCATTCGTTACTTTCATATCGGGTTGGTAACCAACTTGTGGGACCCACACCTTTACAAAAGTAGAAAACAAAGATTATGCACAATAATTATTCATTTATAACCCCTTACTTTAGCTAAGATTTGTAATTAGAACCTTAGTTTGAAAATTGGCCTTTTCGTGTCATATCACATTTCCGCTATTTTCTACCAATTACAACTAAATGTACTCTAATGCTAAAAGCTTTTCCAAAAGCTTTAATTACAGCTAAAAAGTCATTATTTAAAGATTTGAGGATCATCAATTCGTTAAGTAAAAAAAGAAGTCATCTTTCTCATGTAAAAAGCTTTTTCAAAAAAAAAAAAAAAAAAAAAAAAAAAAAAAAAAAACTTTGTTTTACCTCTCATTAGAGATGCCTTAAGTACATTACAAACAATTTGTCATTTCAAAATACTTCATCTGTACCATAATAAGTATTCAGACTCGAGTAATAAAGTATAAAAGAAAATTAATGGGCTAATTAAAAAACTTGTATGAAAGTAAATTAGGTTGACTCTTAATCACTTAATTATGTATCTCCCAAACTATATTACTAAAGAGCGGTGGGAGTGGGTACGGTAAGGTGCGGGGCGGGATCCCTCACGCACGGGAACACCGCCGCCGGCCCTCCCTTACCGCACGGCAAGCTTACCGTGAGTGAAGAAGTCACGCACGGGGAGAAGAAGAAAATTGGAACGTTGGAGACGTGTGGCACATGTAAGTTGGAGGAGTGCACAAGAATGAACAAGATAAGAGGAGAAAATGAATTGTTGTTCAGTTTTGATTTTTGGTAAAGAAGGAAGAAAAAAAATGCAGAAGAATAAATCTAGAGGATGATGAATGTTGGCGTATGTACCCTCCGGATTGAAGCCGTACGATTAAATATCTTCCGGATCTATGTCAAGCAAGGCATACACAAATGTACCTAAACGAGACAGACCAATATCCGAAGGGTTGAGAATGTCCGCATGACCTCAAGTACATACCAACCTGGCACTCCATGAGTTAAAGTACAAGCAAGTACACCAAGTATATGATAATGGAGCATAAGTTAGCAAACATTAAGGAACTAAGTACATACCAACCTGGCACTCCATGTTGGAGGCCTATAAATAGAAAGGAAATCTTCACTTAAAGGTTAACTAATTCTCTCACTCTCTAGTATTATTTATACTTTCTTTCTCTAAGAACATATACTTACTCTCACGCCGGAGGTTGGTCCTGGGATACATTCCCAGGGCGAGACTAACGGACGTACCTGTTTTGCAGATATCCGAAGTAACCAATCATCAACAAGGATCACCCTGAATCCGGAGGACCAATCCATAGTCCGAAGGATTCATCTCGCTTGTCTGAAGTAGAAACAAACTTTTACTTCAACAAATTGGCGCCATCCGTGGGACTCGTCATTCACTCTACATGAACTAAGTAATGTCAAGTCCTGCTCATACTACACCTGAAGGAAGTGGGAAAGACCCGGAGGTCAATCCCAACAGCAGAGAACAAATCCAGAGTCACCTCACTGCCCTAAAAGTTCTAATCCAACAATACAATGCCACAGGAGAAACACCAATTAAACCAATTCAACTCGACTTCGAGGACGAAGAACCCCAAGATACCGGAGCTCAGAAAACAGAAGAAGAAAAAACGGACGATCTCTCCAAACCTTTCAAGGCAGCATCCAAGAGCTCATTCACCCGAAGTATAATTGATTTCATCGGACCTAAAAATGCAAAGTACTTAATGCCTTCTCACATAAAGTTATATGATGGATCCACCGATCCGGATGATCACATCACAAGGTTCGAAGGAGCTGCCAACCAAGGTGCTTGGCCCATGCCCATATGGTGCATGATGTTTCAACAAACTTTAGATGATGCAGCTAGAGGATGGTTCGATAGTCTTCCGCGGGGAAGTATCGACAATTGGGACGCTTTGTGTGAGCAATTCGTGCAAAGGTTCGCCCTACGAAGAAAATGTATCAGAGACCCTATGGAAATAACTAAGATTGTCCGGAAAGCCAATGAAGCCCTATCGGAATTCAAGGAACGATGGACCGATGAAGCTAGCCGTATTTCTGGGGTTCCGGAGGTAATGCAAATATCCTCTTTTATGGACGGTTGCAAGTGGCCGGAGCTGGCAAAGAGGTTCTCTGAAAAGATCCCCCGGACGGTAACCGAGATGATGATGAGGGTAGACGATTTCATCCGTTCTGAAAGAGCATATCGGTTGACCGAAGTACCAAGGGGAGAGCGAGCAGATAACTACAGAAAAGATTACCACCCCAACTCCTATAACCGGAACGACCAGAACACGCAGCGATCCTCCTTCAGAGGGAATCGCAGGCGAGATACTCATCGCGAAGAATTCCGACCCCGGCGAAATGATCACTATGCACCTTACAGGCAAGCTAGGAATGAAAATCCAAACAGGAATGAGTACGGAACAGATTATCGCCACAATGATGCAAATCGGAGGGATGTCCGACCATTAGACTTAAATGTACTCTCAAAAGCTCCCAAAGAAATCCTCGCAACTGAACACCATCTTAGACTCCCGGCACCACCTCCGTTGAGAGGAAGACCCGCCAGAGAAAATATGGATAAGTATTGTGATTACCATGGGGAAAAGGGTCACCTCACCAACGACTGTCACAACCTAAAAGAACAACTCAAAAAAGCTATGGAGACGGGCAAACTAGACCACCTGATCAGAGATGTTCGGCAAAGGGAGAGAGCACCCCCGAGAAATAACAATCACACCAACCAAGGCCGAATCATCAATATGATTCGGTATCCGGCAAGAAAGTACAAACGAAAAATCATGGATCAGGAAGAAGAATGGATGAACGCTCCTATAAGTTTCCCTCCCATACTCCCCGGAGATGCTTCCGAAGAACCGTTGATAGTGGAAGCGGAGATCGAAGGGTATATTGTACGAAGGATATACGTGGACCAAGGCACTTCAATAGAAGTAATGTATGAACATTGCTTTCTAAACCTTGACCCCTCCATCCAGTCCCGGCTGACAAAAACAAACACTCCGCTAGTCGGATTTGCTGGAGAAGCGATAAATCCATTGGGTAAACTAGAGCTAGAAGTGTGCTTCGGAAACGAAGGGTTGTATCGTCGGACGACTATGGTATTTGCAGTAGTAAGATCCCCCTCTCCCTACAACGTAATACTGGGACGTTCCTGAATGAAGAAATTAAGAGCCATCCCTTTGACAATACATGCCGTGATGAAATTTCCAACACCAAGAGGTATCGCCACTTTGGTCACCCGGTCAGTCATCATATCGGAATGCAGGAAGCTGGAAAAAAAATTCTTGATGGAAAAAGAAATGAAGGTTGAAGGTCTTCCGACATCTGCGACAGAAGAAGGAACAGCGGAAACCGAAGAGATATTGGTCCATCCAGCTTACCCTGAGCAATTGGTGACAATAGGGAAAAAATTTTCAAAAGAAGGAAGAAGACAGCTAATAACGTTGCTCAAAAACAGGGAAGACGTTTTCGCATGGGAACCTTCGGACATGACTGACGTTCCCCGATGGGCGGCTGAACACAAACTCAATGTAAATGTCCAAGACAAACCTGTTGCGCAAAAGAAGAGATTCTTTTCGGAAGAAAAGAATCAAGTTATAAACAAGGACGTAGAAGAATGGTTGAAAGCAGGGATAATCAGACCCGTCCGATACCCAACCTGGATATCCAATCCTGTGTTAGTAAAAAAGCCGGACGAGAGTTGGAGGATGTGCATCGATTTCAAAAATCTCAATTCATCATGCCGAAAAGACTACTATCCGCTGCCCGAGATAGATTGGAAGATCGAATCAGTAATGGGGTTCCGATATAAGTGTTTCCTGGATGCTTACAAGGGATATCATCAAGTACAAATGGCAAAAGAAGACGAGGAAAAAACAGCCTTCTATACTGATCATGGGACATATTGTTATGTCAAAATGTCGTTCGGATTAAAAAATGCCGGGGCAACCTATCAAAAGCTGGTAGATTCCGCCTTCCAGACACAAATTGGCAGAAATTTGGAAGTATATGTGGATGATATGGTCATCAAAAGCCAAACGGAGAAAGAGCTTTTGGCCTATATTGCAGAAACGTTTAACAATCTCCGGGAAATCAATATGAAACTAAACCCTAAGAAATGTTCCTTCGGAGTTGAAGAAGGTAAGTTTCTCGGATACATGATAACTTCCGAAGGGATTAGAGCAAACCCCAAGAAAACCCGAGCAATTGCCGATATGCAATCTCCAAAGTCGCTGAAGGAAATGCAAAGTTTAAGTGGCAAGTTGGCTGCACTAAACCGTTTCTTATCAAAATCTGCCGAAAGATCCTTACCCTTCTTTGAAACATTGAAGAACATTACCAAAGACAATAAAGAAAAATACCAATGGACGGAGGAAGCTGAAAAAGCTTTTCAAAAGATGAAGAAGATGATCTTAGAACTACCGTGCTTAACAACGCCAAAACCAAAGGAAGACATGTACCTATACCTATCGGCAGCAACGGAGGCAATAAGCGGGGTAATGATGGTCGAAAGGGGAGGACGACAGATCCCTGTCCACTACGTAAGCCGAACATTGCATGAAGCCGAAAAAAGATATGCTCCGGTTGAAGAATTGGCTTTAACGCTGCTACATCTATCTAGAAGGCTAAGACGATATTTCGAAGCTCACCCTATCAAGGTTATAACGGATCATCCTATCAAGCAAGTACTAAACCGAGCTGAGTCTTCCGGACGATTAGCCAAATACACGGTAGAACTAGGAGCTTACAACATCACCTATGTGCCCAGAAATTCCGTCAAAGGACAAGTGTTAGCTGATTTCATCAACGAGGTACCCCTCGGCGCCGTTTATCCGGATCCAAAAAGGAGGGGCAAGGAGATATGCAATATCTCCCAAACCGGAGAATGGATCTTGTATACTGACGGAGCTTCTAGTAAAAATGGTTCCGTAGCGGGGCTAGTGTTGATCAGTCCGGAAAAAGAAGAATATACTTATGCCCTTAGGACTGAACTTTGAAGCTACTAACAATGGAGCAGAGTACGAAGCACTCCTTGTCGGACTACGAATCGCAAGGGAAATGCATATAGAAGCGCTGGACGTACGAGTGGACTCGAACCTGGTGGCAAGTCAAATTAACGGAGAGTTCACAGCATACACGGAAAGCATGACCAAATATCTCGCAAAGGCTAAGGAATATATTGCTTGCTTTAAACGTTTTAAGATAAAGAATATTCCGAGGGCACAAAACCAAAAAGCAGGCGTACTAAGCAATTAGCATCCGTAGCATTCAACCACTTAACAAAAGAGATCTTAGTGGAAGTGTTGGAGAAACCATCCACCGAAGAAGAGATAATCAGTGCAATAGTTGAAGACGAGGAGGAAAACTGGATGTCGCCCATACTCCGATGCTTAAAAGAAGGGATATGGCCGGAAGACCTAAATGAAGCCCGAAACCTTCGTATGAAAATAAGCCACTACACACTGATCGATGATGTACTGTTCAAAAAATCTTATCTAGGACCCATGCTACGATGTGTAGGACCCCTCCAGGCCAATTATGTCATCCGAGAAGTGCACGAAGGAGCGTGTGGCATGCACTCCGGACCACAATCCGTTGTAGCTAAACTAATGAGGCAAGGCTATTATTGGCCAACCATGCACCGGGATGCCAGGGAAGTTATCCAGAAGTGTGACTCATGCCAGATACACGCTCCAGTCCCTAAATTACCAAAAACAATGTTAACCTCCGTCATGTCTCCATGGCCGTTCTTCCAATGGGCAATAGACGTGCTAGGACCTTTACCCGAAGCTCCAGGTAAGGTCAAATATGTGATCGTAGCCGTTGACTACTTTACTAAGTGGATGGAAGCAAAACCCCTGGCCAAGACGACCGTAAAAGAAGTGAAAAAATTTGTGTAGAATAACATCGTCTGCAGGTTCGGCTTGCCTAAGATAATCGTCACGGATAATGGAAGAAATTTTGTGGGAGATCCGTTCAAAAGTTGGTGCGAGAGATTGAATATCACACAAATCAACACGGCCGTAGCTCATCCTCAGGCCAACGGATTGGTGGAAAGAGCAAACAAAAGCCTGATGAAAGGATTCAAGTCACGACTTGGAAGGGAAAGAGTCGGATGGGTAGATGAGTTACCGAATATATTGTGGGCATTCCGTACCACCCTAAAAACTAGTAATGGAGAAACTCTCTTTAGCCTGACTTACGGAAGCGAAGCGGTCATCCCAACGGAAATCGGTATGCCTACCTTTCGAACCATGATGGCAAACGCAGAAGACAACGATGATGAGATCGGTTTAAACCTGAATTTGTTGGAAGAAAGGAGAGAAATGGCAGCAATAAGAGAAGCCAAATACAAAAAGAAGGTGGAACAATACTACAACCGAAGGGTTAGGCCTGAAGCGTTCAAGGTGGGAGATTTTGTGTATCGGAGGAACGAAGCCAGTAGAGTGGAGGATCAAGGAAAATTAGGGCCAAATTGGGAAGATCCTTACTGGATAACGGAAGCCTACCAACATGGAACGTACAAGCTGCAAACCATGGACGACACAGAAGTACCTCGTACCTGGCATGCAATCAATTTGAAAAAATGTTTTATGTAATCAGTTGTTCCGATAGACTTATTGTAAGGCATGAGCCATTTTCATATTATCAATAAAGCATACTATGCAGTTGGGCCGCAAGAAAAGTTGTTCTTATCTAAATATAAAACTACTTAGCACGAAACAAAGCCCCAAGTGGGTATTATCCAAGGCCAAAATCCGAAGGACACAAGTTGTCCGGCATAATAAAACCCCAAGTGGGTATAATCTAAGGCCAAGAGCCGAAGGACACAAGTTGTCCGTAATAACAAAACCCCAAGTGGGTATAATCTAAGGCCAAGAGCCGAAGGACACAAGTTGTCCATAATAACAAAACCCCAAGAGGGTATAATCTAAGGCCAAGAGCCGAATGCCACAAGTTGTCCGTAATAACAAAACCCCAAGTGGGTATAATCTAAGGCCAAGAGCCGAAGGACACAAGTTGTCCATAATAACAAAACCCCAAGAGGGTATAACCTAAGGCCAAGAGCCGAAGGACATAAGTTGTCCAGTATAATAAAACCCCAAGTGGGTATAATCTAAGGCCAAGAGCTGAAGGGCACAAGCTGTCCGTAATAACAAAACCCCAAGTGGGTATAATCTAAGGCCAAGAGCCGAAGGACACAAGTTGTCCATAATAACAAAACCCCAAGAGGGTATAATCTAAGGCCAAGAGCCGAAAGACACAAGTTGTCCGTAATAACAAAACCCCAAGTGGGTATAATCTAGGGTCAAGAACCTAAAGGCACAAGGTGTCCGTAATAACAAAGCCCCAAGTGGGTATAATCTAAGGCCAAGAGCCAAAAAACACAAGATGTCCGTAGTAACAAAACCCCAAGTGGATATTATCCAAGGCCAAAAACCAAAGGGCACAGGTTGTCCGATATAATAAAACTCCAAATGAATATTGAATAAGGTAAAAATATGAAGGTATAACCATGATTGACCAGTAAAATAAGCTCAGATGGATACAACATAAAACCAATAATTGAAAGGCATAAATGCCCCGGAACGTACATAACACAAAAAGCATAGATACAATAAAAGTAACAAAGATAAGCGATATATATTCATCCGATCAAAATTAGTTACATCAAAGTGTTCCGGAATAACGGAACAATAAAAGATGGAATGTTAATGACCTACTCTATTACATAGAATCATCAAATACATCAAAATAGTTATGAAGATAATTGTTCTACAAAATAGCGGAACGATAAATACCCTACACTATTACATCAGCGGCAACGGAGAAACAAAAGCTTCACAAGGAGTTTGCAATACCTATACCCATAGTCAAAATGGAGGTATGCAAACCCTTAAACACTTCAAACTCAGAGAAAGGCCGAAGTAGTATGATCCACAGATGGATTACCGGAGGGATTCTCGGTGTGAGATTCAACCACCGGCTCTTCAACAACTGGAATGGGAGCAGGATCCGGAACTAAGGCAATCAACTCATCAAACTTCCGGTAGATGGTTTGGCGGATCTTTTGAATGAAAGGATAGTCTTGGGAGAGGGCCTGATCATATAATGAACGGTATTTTTCATCGGCCTCAAAATCCATCCCTTCAACTTCCCCTAACAACTTAGCCGCTTTCTCCGGCTCCTCGAATAATCCCGACCCATCTATCAATCCGGATTGGTAATACAAATTGAAAGGTTCTGCCAGTGCGGACCGGAACTCATGGCTACCAAAGAAACGATGAATAGCTTCCGGAATGAACTCATTAACAATGCGATTTCTCTCCACTTCGGCATTTCCAGCAGCTATAGCAATTTCTTGCTTCTCTTGGTGAAGCTCCTTATAAGCCTTCTCCTCATCGGCCAGCTTCAACCGGGCATCAGATAAACTACCCTCCAACAACTTTATCTTCTCAGCCTGCTCAGCAGAAACCTTCCTCCACTCCTCTTTCTCCATCGCGAGCTGAGAGACCCTGTCCTCCAAACTGACATTCTCGGCACGCATTTTTTGAATCCTCTCCGGATTCACCGCAGCACATTCCGCATGCTTATCTTTCAGCTCCTTCAACTCCCCAACCACCTCATCAAACCTCTTACCTTTATCCTCCAAGACTTGGTCACACACTTGATGAGTCTCAGACAACTTCTGATACTCATGTTGAAGAGACTCAAAACGGAAAATGACGTCCGCCTGAGCCGTAGCATGCTTGCCCAGTAGTAACCAAGACCTTCGGATGGCCTCAGTATCATCTTGACCGTCTAAATGCCTCTCTTCAGCCGGGGTGGCCAAGTTAATCATCATGTCTCGGCAGATATTCGCATTGTTCATGCGAGTCCCCCTCTTTACCACCCAGGCTGGGACGAAAGTATCATCGTCATCATCATCTCCCTCTATATCCACTTGGACATCCTCCTCATCAACCAAAACCCCCTTACCCGGACGACGGGAACCATCCTTCGAACTCCCTGAAAATAAAAAACATTCATCAAATAAATGATAAAAACAAATCAAGAAAAATTTATGAACAGATTATTCACTAAGACATACCAGAGGGGATATCCTTCGGATGCAACGAGCGGATTGGCTCCGGCTCCTCAACCTCTTCCGTAGCTTCCAGATCAATAACATGATCAGCAGACTGCTTGTGCCTCTTGTGAACCTTAGAGGAGATACTCCCTCCGGCTCTTTTTGACGGAGGTTTCTTGGTGCCCAACTTTGCTGCCTGCTCCTTCTTTTTATCTTTGGCAGCCAGCACCTTGTCATCCGGTACCTCAACCCTCTTCAATGCCTCATCTTTCTCCGGAACTTCAGTATTGGAGGCTAGAGGGCGAGTGGTATGTGTCTCACGTTCCTGCCCTTGCGGAAGTGGGTCCCCCTTGACCACATTCACCGTCTTTCGAAGAGGAGGTTTCTTCAAGTAGCTCGACATAGTTACACCTGCGAACAAACAAGGCCTATCGTTAAAAATAAAAATAAAAAAGAAATAAGCACAACTTAAAAATTCATATTTATAACAAAGGCTATACCCCTCCCCTGCTCATCCCTCAAAGCCGGACGGAAGCCGGTAAATTCCCAATGATCCGAAAGACCCAGCGCATATAAGAACGACTGAAGAACTTGGCATGGCTCAATGATCGTCTCAGCCAACCTTTTGGCATGACCAACATCGTACTCACTCCTCTTGGGAAACGGATCGGACACATCCGAGTCCGAATGCCTCCAGGGCATAGCAAAGGGAATGGCTCTCCTATCAATCAAGAAGAAGTGATATTTCCAGCCCTTCAGACATGAAGGAAATTCTCCGAAACAAATTTTTCTGTCTTTGTGCACACGTTTTTCAAAGGAAAACCAGCAACCTTGTTTGCTAAGTTTATAAAAGACACGGAACAGAGGAGTAGTAGGAGGAATGTGCATGCTCCGGCAATACACCTCAAAAAGAGTAGCACGATGCATCCCCAACGGAACCAACTGAGATATATGAATCTTAAAATATCTAATAACATCTAAAAGAAATGTAGAAAAAGGGACGGTAAGACCTCCGTCAAAGAAATACTCCGCATATAGGCCAATGGCATCCGCAGGTAATCGATTCATCGTCATCCATCGTAGACGGCCTCAAATGTATGTCTTTCTTAACGTGTGAACCCTCCGGCATGGACACATCCTCATATTCGAACGACGCAGTAGACTCCGACATAATGAGTCCAACAGGGAGAAGAGTATAGCCAAACAACAAAAAACTAAACGGACTAGGACGTACCTCAAAGACGAAGAGAATAGTCGTTCGGAATACAGAAGGAATAGAACGTGTCAGAAGTCTGTGTGTGTAGAAAATTTACAGTAGTAAAAATGAGGAAATGAGAACTATTTATAGGCAGTAAAAAATGGGAGCGAAACGACACGTCACCCGTAGGGCAGACGTGTCCCCATCCAAACCGTATAAGCAGGAAGAGCATACACGTGTCCCCATCCCAAGGACGCAGTAAAAAACGACGGCCCACCTTAAACGACACATTAATTACTTTTGGCACTTTGTACACGACTCTAACAAACGACGAAGATACGACTCGCGCTCCGGAAAATTACAAAAATAAACTAAGTATCAAACCATTGGCATAACCAATACTATGATACTGTGGGGGACATGTTGGCGTATGTACCCTCCGGATTGAAGCTGTACGATTAAATATCTTCCGGATCTATGTCAAGCAAGGCATACACAAATGTACCTAAAAGAGACAGACCAATATCCGAAGGGTTGAGAATGTCTGCATGACCTCAAGTACATACCAACCTGGCACTCCATGAGTTAAAGTACAAGCAAGTACACCAAGTATATGATAATGGAGCATAAGTTAGCAAACATTAAGGAACTAAGTACATACCAACCTGGCACTCCATGTTGGAGGCCTATAAATAGAAAGGAAATCTTCACTTAAAGGTTAACTAATTCTCTCACTCTCTAGTATTATTTATACTTTCTTTCTCTAAGAACATATACTTACTCTCACACCAGAGGTTGGTCCTGGGATACATTCCCGGGGCGAGACTAACGGACGTACCTGTTTTGCAGATATCCGAAGTAACCAATCATCAACAAGGATCACCCTGAATCCGGAGGACCAATCCATAGTCCGAAGGATTCATCTCGCTTGTCTGAAGTAGAAACAAACTTTTACTTCAACAATGAACAGTAAAACTCTAGATAGGAGGAAGCAATTGTTTTGTCCTTTAGTTAGTTTTTCTAATCTTTTTAATTTATAAAGAAGGTGTAACTCTGACTTTGTTTTACAAATTCATAAGGGTGCTGGGAGTCGGTGCGGTAAGTTACCCCGCAAGGTAACACCGCCGCCTCGCCTTGTACAGCGCACGGGGAGGGGAAATGAGTGAGCAGGTCACGCACGGGAACAACTCAAAAATGAACGTTGGAAAGCTTGAAATGTATACGTTGGGATTCCAACAGTTATTTTTTTTATTTTATTTTTTTGAATTGTATAAAATGGAGTTGTTGTGGAGCATATAGATTGAAACAAAAAAAACCACATACCGATTAAAAAAAAACATACTGATTCAAACCAAAAAAAAAAAGAAAATCTTGCATATGGAGCATAAAAGAATAGGTTCGACTTTATTGTTAGACGACCCGTTTGAGTGGTCTAACGATAGTAGTCTCGCGTTTTTTGCTAACGCGATTGACGCAGATGAGGAGGAAGATACGGCAGGGTCGTCACGAACATCAGTAAAACGCGATCGGATCACAGCTGCAAAAACATTGCATCATGATTATTTTTGTGAAGAACCAAGATACATCGATCAAGTGTTTGAAGACAGGTATCGTATGCGTAAACGTTTATTTTTGAAAATAACACATGATATTGAGTCTAGATTTGAGTATTTTCAAGAAGGTTATGACGCTAGAGCAAAAAAAAGTTTTGCAGCCATACAAAAATGTTCGTCTGCCATTAAACAAATTGCAACCGGTAATCCACCGGATGAGTTTGACGAATATTTACAAATGGCTCAAAGAACGTCACGTGAATGCCTTCAATTTTTTTGTGACGCTGTTATTCAGATATACGGTCCAGTTTACCTACGTAGGCCAACAAGTCATGATATTGCATGTTTGTACGAAGCACACGAAGCTAAACAACACATTCCGGGTATGATCGGTAGCCTAGATTGCACACATTTCTATTGGAGGAATTGTCCAATCGAATTGAGGGTTCAATATAAAAGGGGTGATCATCAATACCCCACGATTATGATGGAGGCAGTGGCGTCTCAAGATTTGTGGATATGGCACGCGTTCTTTGGACCGCCAGGTTCAAACAACGATGTGAATGTTGTGATGCAATCGCCCCTATTCCTCACCGAGCGTAATGGTACGGCACCTAAGTGCCCATTTGTTGTGAATGGCCATACGTACAAGCGTAGCTACTATCTAACCGATGGCATATATCCTACATGGTCTACTTTTGTAAAAGCCTTCAAATTTCCAACCGACCCGAAAGAGAAAAAGTTCAAGAAAGTACAAGAGTCGGCTCGAAAAGATGTTGAACGGGTATTTGGTGCTCTCAAGGCTAGATAGGGTATACCGAGACGAGTCCAAAGTTGTCAAAATCGCGCCTAGGCGCTAAGGCGCACAAGGCGCTAGCCTTGGGGCTTTTTTTGACTCGAGGCGCACAACATGCATGACTCCCCAAAAAAGCGCGCGCCTTGGCGCTTTTTGCGCCTTGGGGGATTTTTGCGCCTAGGCCATATTTTGCGCCTTGAGGGGTTTTTTTTTTTTTTTTTTTTTTTTTTTTTTTTTTTTAAGATATAATACATGGGCCTTTTTAAGTCATAGGTGAGTATTGATATGATTTGTAAATTTGAATTGATTTTATATTTATTTTATTGATTGAAATTTTCTTTAATAAGTTCTTTTGTTTCATTAAGTATTTTTTTTACGACATATTATCATGAAAATGTAGCATTGTGCATTGAATATTAATATATTGCTTGCTTGATACTTTGGTTAAATTGTGAGCTTTGTTAGATGTAAGCTACAAGTGTAGGACACAAGCATATTTAGTCTGATATGGATTTGAATTTCTATATAGGTCATCGTGCCAAAGAGTTGATCCATTTTAGAAGTGACAACCGATCCATTTTAATATTTATAATGGCAATATGTGTTATGCATTAAGTATTTTAATGTTATTTTGTATTATTTAAGCTAAATAAATGGTCACATATGTTATAAAAAAACTTAATGCTTTTAGTGCGCCTCGCATTCATGAATCCCGCGCCTTGAAATGCGCCTCGACTCGAGGCTCTTTGGCCCCCTTTGCGCCTTAGTGCGCCTTGAGCCTTTCAGAACACTGGAGACGACCTTTACGGCCGTACACAGTAGACAGAATTAGCAAACTAGTTTATGCGTGTGTGATATTGCACAACATGATTCTACATGACTCCGGTAACGCAATTTGCCCAGTTCATATTAGAGATCCTCTGATCCAACCGGTGTTTGACGAAGCAGCCTTGGACGAGATACGAAATGAGAACACACATTTTCATCTCCGATTTGATCTTATGGAGCATATTGACGCTCAACAATTACCATACCTCGAGGTGGACGATGAAGATTAGTTTTTTAGTATTATGAAATTTAGCATTTTCGTATTATGTAATGTTATTTTATGTTTTTTTAAAATATTATGTAATGTTTATTTAATTTTAATGAAATTTTAGTTTTTAATAAAGTTTAATGGAATTTAAAAAAGAAAAAAGGAAAAAAAAATGAGTGAAGGGAGAGTGAAGTGACGCCATTAGAAATATGAGTGAGTGAGGGAAAAAGTGAAGAATGATGTGGCGCATTTCAATTGGTTGAGAGTGAGTGAAGGAAGAGAGGTGGGTGAAGCACTCCCTCCACCCTAATATAAAGTGTGCACCGTATACAAATTAATCAAAAGAACATTAAATCTATTTTAATTTTAATTTTAGTTTTAATGGATTCTTAGTTTTTTTATAATTTTAATGGAATTTAAAAATAAAAAAGAAAAAAGAAAAAGAAAGTGAGTGAATGGTGAGTGAAGTGGTGTCTCCTAAAATATGAGTGAGTGATGAAAAAAGTAAAGAATGATGTGGCGTAGGAGAATTGATTGGGAATGAGTGAAGTGAGAGAGGGTGAGTGAACCACTCCCTCCCTTTAACAAATACAAAATTTACATGGGGCACAACTCACAAGACAGAAAAACCCAATTTGCATTGGGATGTGTTATCACAACCCTCTCTATGGTGTCACACATCATAGGTTTTTAGTCAAATCGTGCAACCGTTAATGCATACTGTACAATCAAAGGATACGTCCAATCATTGGCAAACCCTCTTTATGGGAGGGTCCGGATAACTCAAGCCTTTCCATTAGTTAGTAGCTAAAAACGAGGCTTTGAAACATGGAATATTTGTCAACATCATAAAAGCTTAAACAAAATGCGACTTAGATAATAATAGTTTATTAATACATGTATAGTTATCCGAAAAATACTGAACAAACCTACGTCCAACTTGACATCTGATTTAATTTTATAAAGGTTTTCAGTAACAAACATCATTTAGCTTAAATATATCGACGACTTCAACCTATGTTTTGATTGAAAGTCAATAAGTTTAAGGCTTGATTTATCCGGACCCTCCCATAGAGAGGGTTTGCCAATGATTGGACGCATCCCCTGATTGTACGGTATGCATCAACGGTTGCACAATTTGACTAAAAACCTAAGTTTAAATGTAGGAGTTGAGATGCTTCCCTGTACGAAGTCTTAGACTAGAGTTAACGGTTCGTACACCGACACAAACCAAATAAATTATAATAAAAACACTTCATTTGACACAAATGCCTAGAAGTGAGCTACTTCACCTTTATTCACATTTTCTCTCCAGGTCACGCATGAGCTTAAGGAAGGATAGCGGGTCGCGCTAAAATTGGTGTGAGGTATTACGGTCAAGCATGACCAGTACGAGTAGTCTTAGCTTCACGAAATGTTGTATACAACTTTCTTATGTTCATGCATATAGTGAACTAACATCACATTTGGAAGAGCTCTCGTTGTTTTTATCGACCAACTTGGTTAACAAGAAGACAAGAACACGTTTAAGAGGTGACACGTTAACCTGCAAATATTATTGTACAACTTAAATTATTAGTATAACAAATTATTAGTCGTAGATTATTTCAATATATATTGTTTAACTTTTAAGAGGTTCAAGATAATTGAGCAACATTATGTCGAGCTTTTTAAAATTTAACTTGTTTCTGACTCTTTTCCAGAAACTAGTTGACTCCCCAAACTATTACTCCTTTGTCAATCCAAAAACTTGAACAACATGGTTTAAAAGCTAAAAAGATGCTTCCACTAAAAATGATACAGTTGCGAGTTCAAATCTTGGTCTCTTCCTTGTCTGCAGACTACTACTACTCACACTTATTAAAGCATGTTGTCGCACTTTAAAGTATAAAAAATTAAAAAGTTCACTCTAGTATGCGTGTGAACTAATTGGGTGTAACAAATATTTTCACACCTATATGTGTGAAGCTTTATAAATATTTTTCACACTTTTAAGCGTGAGGGTTTTAAAACAATTCTTCGCACTTTTAAATGTTATGATTTTGATGTTAAAAATGTGATAATTTTGATTTTGAACAATTTTCACACTGTTAAATGTGAAATTAAAATTCTTCACTCTTTTTAAAGGTAAGGATTTTGAAATAATTATTCACACTCTTAAGTGTAAATATATATATATTTTTTTAAAAGTTCACACTTCATAAAGTACGAAAAAAAAACGTGTAGATATAGGGGTGATCATCGGGCTAAAACCGACACGAAACCTACATAGCCCGAAACCGATTAACTGGAAAACCAAAATCGAGTCCTGACCCGACTAGTCCCGATAGTCCCGAAAACCGTTCAGTTGGGGTCGGTTCGGTCGGTATATGGGTTTGTTTATTCGGTTTTTGTCCCATCTCAACAGTCCCGAAAACCGATTAGCTGAAAAACCAAAACCGAGTTCTGACCCAAGTAGCTTGGTTTCGGGACGGCTTTTTGGGATTTCGGAATTCGGTCGGGATTGCTCACCCTATGTACTACGTAGATATAACAAATTTGTTGTAGCGGCAAGATTGCAATTATACTTAAAAAAAAAAAAAAAAAAAAAAAAAAAAAAAAAAAAAATTGCAATTACACTTCTTACATGTTTATTAGTGGACAAACGGTGAAAGACTACGCAGATTGAGTTACTTGTTTCGTTTTTTACCCGATGTGTGAAGAGCTTTATAACTAAACACAAAAACTAACATATTAGTCGTGGTACCTTGATAAAATAATTTGTGGTCTTGCAAGTAATGCTTTAACCGTTACTCAAGACTAAAGAGGTTTAATTCAAATATCACGTGCCTAGCTAGTTATAGGCAACGTTTATAGCCAAAACATTGCAATATTAATAAAACGTGCTATTGTAATGTATGTCGTGTACATGTTCTTTTAACACTATTACAATACTCTTGATAGAAAAAATACTCGAAGTTGTGAGTAATCTCAATCATGATGATCATGCCGCCAAACGTCGGTAACATAAAGATACCCATTCCAAGTGAAGGCCTACAAAAACCACCAAATTAAAATTTTAGTAATATATGTTTTCCCTTTTCAAAGATTCTAGGCTTCACTTCCAAGCAATGAAAATCCATGGTACATCTATCTTATATAAATCTAACAAAATGGACCACCTTTATGATATATTATTCCACAACACTACACCTAGTCATTTCTAAGTCAACCAATTGGAATAAAAGTATAATAAGTAAGGTTCAAGCAATATGATATGGTATTCCACTAGTAACCCCAAATAAAATCTTGATTAAAGAATAGAAAACTAGTCAATTATGTTTTAAGTATATGCTAATCTTGATTAAAGAATAGAAAACTAGTCAATTATGTGTCAAGTATATGCTAATATACTTTATTTTTGGAAAGAACAACTAGTGGTAGTACTACATGGCACATCCAAACAAAAGGGAATTACAAAACCATGGAGCCAAATATGGATTCTGATATTCTCTAAAAGTTGTATAAAACTAGAGATATGTCGCTTTTCTAACCAAACCGATATTGTTGCAGACACCTACATATTGTTACATTGACATGGTATACGTTACTTTCTCAAAAATTACTTCAGTATCAAGACTTCGATATAAAAGACGTGCAAGTTAAAATCAAGTTTATTATTCTTATCAAGTACACTGTACACCCAAGGCCTTTCGTTTAGTGGTATTTGAGTTGCACGCCAACTTAAAGATTGTGCGTTCAAGCCTCTCCGGAGGCATTTGTGAGATATATAGTTTAGTGGTATTTGAGTTGCTCACAACCAAGAGGTTGTAGGTTCAAGTCTCGCTGGAGGAAATTTGTGAAATATATTGTGAGATATATGGTATAAGTATGAAAAAAATTGCTGGTAAAAAAAAAATCTAATCAAGTACGGTTCGTAGAAGGTACTCTTACAAAAATCAGTTATACGGAGTAATTGTATTTTTTTTAGCAGTAAGCCAGTAATTTATTACTCATCAATAAAATCTTGAAGATGCTTTCTTGTAGAATACCAAGGACATACGATAAATAAACTTGATTTACTATAGCAATATTCAAAGGGAAGTTAATAGACAAATAACAAAAAGATAAATTTCACCATCTTGTTCTAAAACTTTGATGGAAATATACTCAAAGATCTTACGCTAAACTACAAGAAGTCAAGAACCATCATAGTGGAAAGACAACTTTTCAATATTCTTTTTACAAATCATATGCGAAATTAAGTATAGCTAAACTTAGCGCTAAACATGTTTACTTTGTTTAGTTAAACCCACAATCTTAATATAACTTTAGAGTAACTAATTACAGCTACTACCTAGAGAAAAATTCTTGCCCTGTCTTATCATGATTTTTTTAACTTGCACTATATTATGGGCATCAATACACCTACCCATCGGGTAATTTACCCGGATGAGGTGGCACTAATTCATTGAAAGAGAATGATTAATATTCTCTTTTTTCCTCCAACAAATCATTAATTGTGTTTTTTTTTGTGTTTTAATTTATAGTGGGTAGACTGCCCTACGCGTAAATTAAGTTTTCTCCCTATCTTATCATGATAATTGGAAATAGTTTTATATGTTGGGAACGAAACAAGTGGCTAGTCTAGGAAATAACATCGTACTTTCTAAAACACATCAATCTAGTAAACTTACCTTTTCATTTGACTACTTTAAACACACCTCTAAATGTTTTTTTAATAAATTGTGATAATTATAATAAATTGTAGTTAACCGTAATACTGATGTGAATGAACTAGTGTGAAGAGTTACAAAGTAAATAAATACATAAATTAATTTCATTAATAACAATAATAATATTCAACACCACAGTACATCACACAAAATTGCTGAGAAACCGTATCACAGTATATCAGCTATACTACCTCTCTCTGTCACCCACTATACATCTTTTTCCGTACATCCATCCAACTGTCCACCAGTAAGTAACTTCCCCAATTTACCCTACCCTTCCTTTTAAATACTACTAATAATAATCCTAACTTAATTACTCATTAATTACTTATTAATTGCAAAAACCATTATTCTAAACATTTTCAAATCCCATCCGCAACCTCTACTTTTTCAAAAAAAAGAATTGTTACATTCACATAAAAATAACACAAAAATTATCTGCACGCTGATATGTCAGACAAATCACTCTGGCATATCAGCGTGTGAATCTTTTTGTGTAATTTTTATGTCGGTCTAGCATTTCTTTTTCGAAAATGCAAATAATAGTTTACAGTAACGGTTTTCGCAATTTATAATAATAGTAATAGGTCAGTCAACGCAAGTCAACGCACGTCAAGCAGAAACTCATCGATATCAAAATCCCCAAACTCTTTAAAATCCGGTAAATTAATCGGACCCCCGATATAATCATATCCAAACAGCTCCACGTCAGCACACGCCAGCTCATCAAACGCCGTCAACTCATCGTCAAACGGCAAAACAGATTTCGGCGACAACAAACCGCCGTTACTTGAAGGTAACGGTTTCGGTTTCGGCTTCTCAACGGCTTCCGTAAAAACCGGGAAATACGTAACGGCGTTATGCCCTTGCAACACAACGGCCGCGTTGTCGTAAACACTCGCAGCCTCTTCCGGTGTATCGTACGTGCCTAACCACACGCGCTTGCGAGCAGTCGGATCACGTATCTCCGCCGCGTAACGCCCCCACGGCCGCTTCCGTACGCCTCGGTACTTCCTCGTAACCCCTTCACACCTCCTCACGCGCTGCATATTCTCATCACTTCTCCTCAAATCACTCTCCACGCGCCTCACGCGCTCCACGCGCCTCAAGTTGCTGGTCTGCACAAACCTCTCCAACGGTGACTGAGAAGTAACGTTGATTTCGATGACGTGCTTCTTAACTCTAGTTCTGATGACGTCATCGTCGTCGGATGAGTCGGTTGCGTAAGGATCAGTCATGGTGATTTTAACGAGCTGGTTTTTATTTTGGTCACGAAACGGTGTCGTTTTGGTTTTGTGTGTCGTGACTACGTGTTCTGTGAGTTTTATAACTGGTTGTTGTGGGGGTTGTACGGACGGTGTCGTTTTGGTTTTCATTTTTTTTTTTTTTTAAATAAAATGAAATAGGTGAATTTGATGAAAGGAATAAGAAAGAGTGAGGAAGAGATATGGGTGATGAAAAAGTGTGTGAGTGGAGTGGGATGGGGGTGATTTATTGTTGATGATATTTTTGGCGGGAAGTTTTCCCTCTCTTTTTATTCTTTTTCTGGATGGAGTGTGGGGTGTACAGAAGAGAGAGAGAGAGAGAGTGATGAGAGTGTGAGGAAACGGAGAGAAAGTGAGGAGAAGGGTGTGAATTTAAAGAGTGGAGTGGAGTGGGTTGTGGAAAACACTAGTTAATGATATGTTTTTTGTTTCAAAAAAACTTTTTCTTGATATGGTTTTGTTTTTCAGTTTTGGTCCTTGTTTTATGGTTGAAATGGCATACATTGTTTTAGTTTAGTGTTTTGTCTGAGTATTGAATTTTGTACAGAGAAATAATTCATGGACTTAAAAGTGAATCTAATTGTGAAACTAAAAATATGTGGTATCATTCTGATGGCTGCAGATATAAACTCACTTATTTTATAACCCATCAGAATCATGCCACATATTTTTAGGTCCATATATAATTTCTTTTTTGTATAATGATTGAGAATTGAGATCTTCTTAAGTTAATATTAATATGATCAGTAATATTTTCTCACAAACAGTACAGTGGGTTCTACTAAACGATCATTTTCTTTTTAACATTACTGGTCATATTCATATCAACTTGAGAGAATCTGTTCGTATAATATTGACGTAGTTATTTAAAGGCGTGAGAAACATTGCTTTTAAATTTTGAAGTCCCTTGAAGCCTCCAAATTTTGCATCTAACATATATTATGGCTCTCGAGATCTTACATACTAGTAAAAAAACACTAAAAGTCTTTGTTTCAGTGGTATGTGAATTAACCACCAACTAAAAGTACGTTTGGTTCGACCCTCATTTAGGGCGTTTGTTAAATGTATTGTGAGTTAGGTAATATAGAGTGCACATTAATGAAAAACATTACATTTTTTTAAGTAGCATGTTTTCATTGCTCTTATTAAGGTATTGTTGTTTATTAAAAGACTCTGAATTTTATTCGTACATCTGAATTTGAATATGTTGTTGAAAAGTCTAAATCTTATTTCCATTATAATCTGAATAAGTTGTTGAAAAATCTGCATCTGACTCAAATAAGACAACCACATATTTGCTTTTGTATAAATGTCTTAAACTAACAATTGCATTCGCACAATAAATAACTTAATCTAACATTCTTTATCTAGCAAAACATTTTTTTCAAATAAAACATTCTTTTTCTTTGAGACACTTATTGTCTCAAATTTCCATTGTAATTTGGATAGGTGATACCCCATTAATGTACTCATTTCCTAAGCTTTTTTCTTTGGAACTTGATCAAGATTGTCTCCAGTCGTTGGATTGATAATAGATGGAGTTGGCAATGGAGACATATGGTTTTAAAGGGAACCTCAGGCTCTCAGCTTTATGATCTTGAAAGGCTCCTATCAGTTGTGAACCTTGGAAACTCTTCTGATTACTGGATTTGGAATATTTTGGGAGCAATTTATGCTTCTCAGTTCATCAAGCTCGTTGGACTATTGATAATTACATTCTTCCAACCGGGCTTTTCAAGACTTTCTGGAACAAATTTGTTCCGCCGAAAGTTAATATTTTTTTTTGAGATGTCGTTTGGATAGACTTCCTACTCGTTCTAATTTGGACTCTCGATGTATAGATGTTCTGTCTACTCTATGCCTCATTTGCGATTCTCATGTTGAAACCATTGATCATATCATCATTGCATGTCCTGTTGCTTTGGATATTTGGGCTTTCGTATATAGTTGGTGTGATCTAACTCCGCCTACTGTAAGTTCTATCCTTAACTTAGTTAATTGGATGGAGCAAGTTCGTCTTACGAGTTCTCAGAGATTGATTCTTTAGATTATCGTGTTGACAACAAGTTGGTCGCTTTGAAAATTCAAGAACGCTTTGATCTTTGACTCGGAAAAAAACCGAGATATATGCTAAATGATTCCATAGTTGATTTATAGTTTTCTGGGTTTGCTAATAGAAATAGAAACTTTGTCCCAATCGTCGTTAGCTTTTTGCTAACTTTTTATATTCCCTTGTAATCGTCGTTAGCTTTTTGATAACTTTTTAATAAATAGCAGCCGTTCTAAAAAATGTCTATAGCATTTGGTCATTAAGGTTTACAAGTATGATATTTTTGGTCGTTTGTTTCTTAAAACATGTTTGGGTGGGCGTTGTTCACTTTGGTGGATTGTCTCATAATTATTTTACGGTGTAAACATTTTTCCTCCGTTAAATGACTTTTAAATGAATACAAATTAATTTGCAATATGTACAAATGATTAATATTGTGTATAATAATACATTAAAGAATAAGTAAAATTGTATATATTCAAAAAGCATTTATCATCTATGTGTGTATTTAGAACAATTTTAGTGAAATCATAATAATGTTGCTAATAAATTTGATTGAAAAGAATTATACATGTTAAAGTACGAAAAAAAATTGGTGCAATGGTGAATATTATATAAACACTTCAAATGATTTACAACATAATAACAGAAACACATTTGGACAGGCCCAAATGTCACATACAATCTATATCAAATACTTCACAAAGATATCTAATAACAGTACTTCATACAGAAAAGAAAATACTCTATCACACTTTACCTCATTCTGCTATACCATTGATCACAGTAGCTTATTCACCACTTAAGAAATGCACCAACAAACCATCTAGCTACATTTCCAATACTTCTCCTACCAAGATTACTCAACCTGCCACTACAGTAATCTAGGTAGAAAGAAAATTGGCTTCACTAGGCACCCGTAACCCATCCATTGAGGGGCTCTACCAAAACAACCTACATTTCCCTCTCTTAGAAGGGCTTCAGTTGTTTGGGAACACTCACCCTCAATGATGACCAACCTAACCTCCTGTGACAATGTATTAAGTGGACCAAGCAGGTTCATCTTTCACTCCTCGCTATTCCACTCATCATACATTGTCCTTCAAAGTCATACACCCTTCACAAAGGAATGCCCTACTTTATGGTACATCTTATCTGAATTAGACCTCCTTTTCATCTAAAATAGATGCTAGTTTCCTCCCTAGGCCAAACAGTATAACTATAAGGATTACTCAGGTACAGTCACACCAAAATGGATGTAGAACCGTAGAGGGGGGTGAATACGGTTTCTTTGCTTTTTAGATGTTTAAAAACTTTAAGCCAAAAGAAAACAAAGTGGTTATACAATCAATCCAAACAACCACAAACACAACCAAAGTATATAAAGCTAGTAAAGAAAAACACCACGATATATACTGGTTCGGGATGGGGGGGTTTATACCATCCGTACGTCCAGTTGCGAATCTGCGACACCGTTACTATTCACTATTATAATCCTTTCGGTGGACTACAAACCGTTACAATTCACTCCACCAATATTCGCTAATATTTATGCTCACAAAGAAGGAGTTACTCCCCAACGGTATTCCGCCCCCGGAAACCACCCAAAAGAATCTCACGATTTGACTTTACGTAAACATCACAAAGATCACTATCAAGACTTCCACCAGGAAGTATCAAACCCCAACTAGATCCCCAATGATCTAGGCTTGGTCACCAAGACACAAGACTTCCCTTACAAACAATTGAATGAATATAAGTTTCTTTGAACCAAGCCCTAACCTAACCTAGTGACTCGATTCCAGTCGAAAGGGTATAGATAAGAAGACCATCGACACAATCACAAGAGTGGATTAGGTTCTTGTGATTCTTCCCTTGCAAGTAGATGTGTTCTTTCAAAGATGTTAGTATGAAAATCAAGAACACAAGATTAGAGATAGAGAGATGGAGAGATTTGAGAGTGTTTAGAAATAAAGAATCTAGAGAGAAAGAATAATGGCAAGGGGTGAGGAATGCAAGAGGCAAGGGTAGTATTTATAGTCCAAGAACCCAAACTTGAGAAAATTTATCGAGGCCGGCGCGTCACCCGCGCGTCAACGCGCGGGCAGCGCGCCAGGCATCTGTAAATGTTTCCCAAGTGTTGGGTGTTTGGATCTTATAAATACCTATCCTTGCTAAACTCCCAATTGTACTTCACACTAAACCGTAACATTAATCAATCTAAGGTTTACCAACTCAAATAACCAATTTGGGAAATGTTTTGTGAATTGTTTAAAGAGAAACCAAATTACTAAGGGTATAAAGTGTAGATAGGGTAATTTGGAAGGGGTAGAAGTGTATCTCCTCACATGGCATAGAAAAGAGAGAAAGAATATGCCAAAGAATATTCCAATGCTTGGGGGGGGGGGGAATAATGAGATAGAGGGTTGAGATGAAATGGTTTGAATTGGATGGCTAGGATCAAAGGGAGCCTCCCTTGGTTTTCAAACAATTTGGCATGTGGTGAATGTGGATGGTTGAGATGAGTTCATTTGAAATGGATGGCTAGGATCAAAGATGCCTAGGTTAGGGTTGAGAAGGATATTCCAAAGGAATATGCTTTACTTGGGGGGAAAGGAGAGATCAATGGTTGAGATGGTTTTGGTTTGAAATGAATGGTGTGGATCAAATACATGTGATGGTATAGATAGGAGAGATTGGATGGATGGTTGTGATGTGTTCTAGTTTGAATTCAATGGCTAGGATGAGCGGAGCCATATTAGGGATTCAAACAATTCCCCATCTGTTAAAAATGAAGGGATGAGATGTGTTGTAAGGGAATGGATGGTTTAGATGTAATGTGTAAGGGAATATGTAAGAGTGTAAGAGATTGTGTAAGAGAATATTTGATTTAGATATGATTGGATTTATCTTTAGCAAAGATGAGATTAAGAGAAGATTAAGACATAATCTAATTGTCATTAAGAGGAAAAGGTTTAGACAATTAAGATTATAAGTTGAGAAAATCATAGGTTACTTATAAGTTTAAGTAACACAACATCTAGAATCCATAGGTTCATATCTAGTAACTTTACACGACTCAACGTTCTCAACTGATACCTTGGTTCAAACAAGTAAAGTGCTTTGCCTTGATGTAAAGCATAACCCAAGTGGGAAAGGATGCATTTACGCAAAGTGACCTTTGACTTAGTTTCACGAATAAGGGAGTAAACCCGTTACGTAATTAGAGAAGACGTAAGCACGGGATATGAGCATGTGGATGCTTCAACACGATGTCACGTGAAATATATGATGCGTGGGAATTGCACCAGGCTTTACCTCTCGAGGGATCTCGAGAAGCTTACAACCCCCGCCAGGCAGTGTACCTGATCGTTTTAGTATAGTATAGTGACAAGTACCGGGGGATTAATCGTTCAACTCAGGAATAGTGTCGCTAGGATTAGAAAGCCTAAAAATTAGGTCTAGAGATGAGGGATGATTCTTTTTGTATTTTTATATTTTTATAAAAGCAGGTAAAATCTCGGTTTTTAGAGGAGTGGGCAGAATTAGTTGCTAGTCAACTAACCCAATTACTAAGATGCAATCAAAATCAAATAACAAAAATGAAATAAAGCTAATTACTAATATGGTATGAACAATAAATGGGAGAATTGTGTTTACTTAGATTTCACTACTCCCTAGATATTTTTTACAGGTTAATTACTTGTTACAGTTGCGTGGATGACGGGTTATATTCCTTAATACCAATCATGGGGTGGCGTACTTACTTCCCCAATTCTATAAGCTCCTACTTCACTCCTATGTCGACCCTGCAAGAAGCTCCTAACATGGGATCACTAGAATTCACTCATGCATTAAATACAACCATAAAAATCTAGTACACATCGGTTCATGTTTCTTAAGACGTTCAAGCAAGTTACACAATGGAGATCTGCCAGTTTTCTTAAGCCTAACATTGAAATCATTCATCCATTACAACTATAAACAAGCAATCAACCTACAATCAACATCTAGGTTTCATTACATCTAAGCAAACACATAAAAGATCTAGCCTAGCATGTTAAAATTAAGACAAGCGTAAGATATATTCAAACAACACATAGACATCTTGAATGAATTGAAAGGATACTTATCTCAATTGAACATGAAGGGTTTCAAAGGGTGAAAACCCTTGAAAATACTGTTACAAACGAGCTAGGGTTTATTAAGTTCGGCCCTAAAATTCTCCACACAAGTTCCTCCCTTAATGAATGAAAATTAGAAAAGTATATATAGATTTCATGAGGTGACAGCGTCAAGAGGAAAGTTCTGACGCCGTCATCTCGCCACCAAAAATCTTCTCGGATTGCCTAGATCCAGATCTGACGCCGTCATGTGTATTTCTGCTCTGGGTCGTCACCACTTTTACTCTTGACGCCCTTGTTCTGACGCCGTCACGTTTTCTCTGGGCCGTCATCCATTTTGCTCCTGACGCCGTCATCAAATCCTTTTTGACGCCGTCAGGTACTCTTCCCAGCAAGGAAAATTAAGACTTTGCCGTTTTCTTCACTTTTATGCTCCAAAAACGTCCAAAATGCTTCCTTTTCCAGAATTCACTCCCAAAGTACCTAAAATCACAAAAGGAACGATTTAGGGCAATATTTGATCAATTAAATTCCAATTCCGGCTTAAATGACCCCCTAAAAACGGATCATTATTCGCCTCATCATATACCCTTACACTTGAGATTTGCTTGTCCTCAAGCAAATGCGCTTTTATTCTAGTCAAAATACAAGTTAGGGGTCATTTAACACTAATATAAAAGTAATTACAACAAATAATCATTCCACTAAAGACCAAAGACAAGCACGGAGGTCATACACTAACACCTCATAAATAGTGTTTAGATACTCACATCTCTCGGGTGTAATAAAGTATATATCACAATATGGAAATGGAAAACATCTCTCACTACCTGTCATAGCAAAATAGATTACCATAGGCTTGGGAAAGGATCAAACCTCCACCACATGGTGTAAACACCTAGGATAAACTATCAAAGAGGTCTTTTAAAGGGTTGTAATGTTAGGTGTAGGGATATGGAATACACGGTTTTGTTGGATATAGGCAATCTTTACTGGTGGCGAGTTAATCATCTTGGTTAATTACATGTACAATATGGCGTTGCTAAGCCAAGACTAGACTCGACTTAAGCTAATAAATGAAAAATAACAAAAACATAAAATGAACATATAATGAAACGGGATGGTAGTCCGTATGTTATAGGAAATGAACATTCCCCTTACACTTGAATTTTTACATACTTTACAATAAACTAATCTTATGACTCGAATCAAGATAATCAAAACACTTGGAGTACTTTTAAGATTAACGTACATATGGGGGTAATAATATGATGTTCTTCCCCATTAATCCATAACATAAGTACTTTACCCATGAGTCACAATCGTCCCAAAACAATATGTACAAGGATATGACTCGACTTAGTAACCATGTAATCAATTAGATAATTAACTAAGGGTTTAAACAAATAACAATAATGCACTAAAGATGAGTGCATACACAGAAGGCTAAGGCGATTTGGGTGTACATTTAAGTGGGGTGTAACAAATTCTTCCTTTAAGTAGGATGCATAAAGTTAGAAACGAAAAGATAGGCTCGGAGGGGTGTACTAGGGGTTTCGTATAATAAAAATGAGTACAACGCTAATGGTGTGGGAAAAATTAATTGACTTAACTAGCCAAGCAATATGACTTAAATGGTCAAGTAATTATGATACGGGTTTAACACAAGGGTGATCCTAATGCCTCTTATCATGTAGTAAATCCTACTACACGAATGTAGTCTCACTAGCGGTCTCGGGATGCATCACTAACGCAAGTTCTAGAATCTAAATGCTACCGGTACACTCGTAAGCACTAATAGTAAATGTTTTTCCTATCAAATCTAAAGACGAACCTCACATATTTGGGTGGAAAATATTTCTGAATGATACGGTTTTGTGCTAGTCATACAACTCCTATCCATGAGACGCTTGCTATGGCTAAAGTTTCACTCCTATATGTTGTAAAAAAATTTAAATTTGGCGCTAAAATTACACTAACAAGTATTTCTCTTTGTTTTATTACACACCTACCATCAAACAAACAAACTCAAGTGAAAGTGTATCCTATGAGGTATCATCATTTTACCCTCCCCTTACACTTAGGATGAACATTGTCCCCAATGTTCAATTAAAGATTGTAAAAGTAAAACAGGTAAAACAATGAAATCAAATACTCCCCTGATTCGCTCGGTATGGATAGTATGGTAACCAGGTTAGATCTTCCTCCAAGAAAATGAACAATCAAAGCTTCCCTTCCAGAATATAAATCATCTTCTTGTCGAACATAACCTGTTAAACCTGAGAAAACAAACAAGGCAACCTCGCGTAAAATCGGCGGAAATCTATATATGATAATAAATCCTAGAAAACAAAGTAAGGTATAATGCTTGTGGAATGATGTTTGCAGATTCCCTGGAGTTTATAAAACTAAAGAATAAACAAAAACTTTAAGACTCCGTTAGAAAAACAAAACTAGCAAAATTTCCAGAATTTTACACATGACGCCGTCAGAAGTGACCTGCAGAAATTCTTATGTTAAGTTTCCGGAAAATTTCTGGAAAAACTTTGTCCTACTTCCTGGAAAATCCTACAAAACATCATTATGACTCGATACAAGCATTTGAATCTAACAAATACGAATATACATGTTCATTTAATATTGTGGAGAATCATGATCGAGTTTGTTTCTTAAAAACATATTTGGGGTTTCCCCTTACACTTATCTTTAGCGAAATACCTTTGGATGAAGTTAAGACAAAGCCAAACAACAAAATAAAGTATTTTCACCATTTTAGTTTTTGAAACATGATCTACCAACAATAAAAATAAAGCATGCATACGGAAACAAATAACAATCAAACAAAATAAAAATCACACAAATAGAAAAATGAAACCATAAGCAAACCATAATATTGAAATTCAACGTGAACATAAAAATAAAAATTATCCAGGGCCTACAGAGGCCATATCCTAAACTATTACAATCCAAATTGTTTCAAATTACACCACCATGAATAAATTGTTCAGACATCACAAATATCAAGACAGATCATTGGGGAGGGGGACCATAACGGTAGTCATAACTAGGAGGGAGGTGCCTAGTGTACCCGTAGGGAGGGTAGTCCATATCACGACCGGGGAATGGGTCGATCTGTAGCTGGGGCTCCATCTGATCACGACTGGAGAGGTGCTGCATCTGGCGGATGGTATGATCATACATCCAATCAAAGCGCTGGTCAGTGGTGGTCCGCCATGCGTCCACCTGACCCATCCAGGCCCCCTGGTGTGCCTGCCAGTCTCCCCGACCCATGTGTCGGTAATAATTTGCAGACCCAACCTCATAATCCTTGAAATGTGGCTGCTGGGGCACTCCCTCATCATCATCATCATCATCATCCTCAGCACCCTCAGGTCCTCCCGCAATGTACCAAGTATAAGACCCATCCCCCAGCTCCATCACAATGCTCATCTGCTTGAGGGATTTAGCCCTCACCACCCTACAAGTCCCACAGTCGCTCAGGTACCCCATGATCTCAGGAACAAGTAGCCCATAAGATCGAGCCAGCCGGGTCACGAACATCCCCCCATACACCTTGTCAATATCCCTCTCCCCCACACTAGTCTTCAAATAGCTCGCTACCCAAAATGGGATGTTACAGTAAACATCCGCTGAAAACATGGTGTACAGGTAGAAAAGATCTGAAGCAGTGACACGGTGAGTGGTGCCATGACGCCCCGACAAGCTGTAGGTGATGCACCTGTGGGCCAACCTGATCATGGGGTCCCTGATTGAGGCCGCCCCAGTAGTCGAGGTGTACACCCCGTTCCGAATACTCGGCCAAAAAGTGACACACCTCAATTTGTTCCTCATTGTTTCCCCATGCAACAACCTCTGCATAAAACCCCCCTCAACAGCCTCCTCTCGAGTGTACAAACCAATCCTCCATCCAAACTCAGTAACCGAACATGATCGAATCTCTCCCCCAATCTGAAGTAAATGGTGGTGCCCCCCATATCTGTCGTGGCCTCAGCCAAATCAAAGCAAAAAGTCGCAAAGAACTCCCTAACCAACTCACTGTAAACTGTCTCCCTCATCCTGAACAATCTCTCTCATTGAGGACCCGTGAATCCATCAGTTTGGATCCTCCCCAAGAACTCACCCTCAAGACCTTGGGACCTCAGAAACTCCTAATCGATCAAAGCTCCAGCATCGATATGGTGATAAACAAGTTCCGCGTACTTGGTTGTAGCGGCGTCATTGTCAAACTCACCCCAACTGTGGACCAAATCCCCATAGTTTACTCGTTGGGACCTAGACAAGCTCCCTCGGTGTTGTTGTGATCGTTTGCTCATTTTCCTGGAAAAAGATAGAGTGGAATGAAAATGGTTAGAATGAGAGTTTTACGAATTCATGTTGTCAGACACATCTGACGCCGTCAGTAAGGGAAACCTGACGCCGTCAGACCCAGCAAAAATTCTTCCATGCAATTACGAGGGAAAAATCAATTTTCAAACTCTAAATCCATGACCCAAACACTCCTTTATGCAGAAAACATGGGTGGGGGGTCAAAAAATCCATGGTGTGAAAGATTTTTCCGCAATTAACGCATGATTCGAGTCGACCACTATCACCTAATGGTAACCTCATGATTACAAAACATCTAAGGAAGGGCATTATGATTCTCAAAGATGGGTCAATGATAGGGTTTCGGATGATGGGGGTTTTCAAAATTGGTAGGTCCTAAGGATAATTAAACGAAAAAGGATGAAGAAAAACTACTTACCACGTGGAGATTTGTCATGGATGTCGGATTGGATTTTGGAGACTCAGAGGTGGAGCAACAATTTGGGTATGATTTGTGGGGTATGAGTTGAAAGTGATGGAGTTTTGGTTATTATTGCTGAGAAAGCGAGGTGACGGCGTCAAGAGTAAAATCTGACGCCGTCAGATGCCCATATGGTGAACACTAAGTGACATTTTCAAATTCAGTCCCTGCACTAATGTAGATAGCTAATCACAAGTGAAAATTATGAGTAGCCATCCCGTTAGTGAAGTCCACCAGGGTCAAACAATCTGTTACTGTCACGGAGAGAGATGTGGTTGTTAAAAAGGGTGGGCAGAGTTCCAGTTAAGTTGTGACCCTCACATTGGTCAACGGTGGGTACAAAGAGGGATCGTTCCATAAAATTTTCCAAAGCTACGGTGTTTTTAAGGTGCAACCTCTTCACACCAGGTTTAAAACCAAAGGAACGTCTCTTGTACAAATTGGGGAGCATGGTTTGCAAGCATCCGACAAAAATGTTATGAAATTGCGAGTTCTTCTCCTCCTGAGGATGCTCATAGAAGTAGGGGGTGATTGACGATGAAGCACTTGAAAAGGATTTCTCATCATCCTCTTGGTCACACACCAAAGGGGTTGGGACTTCAAAGATTTTTTCAATTTTTCTTGGTGTGAATTTTTCCTTAATCTTCTCCTTAATTCTTGATATGAATTTGTCTGCTAAGTCCATAAAAGCATTACGAGTGCTTTTCATGCGTGCTTCTAGGTGCCGAATTTGTTTTTCCTGATTATTCATGAAGGTTACCATTATCCCTTCGAACTCCTCTTGTCGTGAACGTTCAGGAAAATTATATTTGTTAATCGCACTCATACGTACATTAGGACTCCTTGCGGTTTCAGCTGCAGGCATTTCAGCTCTCATCAATTCCTTTACCTGCTTCTCGATATTTCCCAATAATTGTTCTTCGGTAGCATTTTCGTAATCAAGACTTCCATTACTTGAAAACATTGGATCCTCCCATCCTTCTTCTTCGTATTGTGCTAACCCCTCAAGAACTTTCCAGCATTCATCAATGCTAAGTCTGTTTAGCCTGCCATTGGCTGCGTAATCTATAGCCCTTCTCGTTTGATAATTAACTTTATCGTAAAAGATTTGAATCTGGAACCATGGTTCAATTCCATGATGAGGGACTTTTCGGAGTAGGTCTTTGTATCGAGTCCATGCTTTACAAAAGGTTTCATCATGACGTTGTTGGAACATCAAGATATCATTTCTAAGCTTGGTAGTTATCCCCGGTGGGAAAAATTGAGCAAGGAAACGAGTGCTGAGATCATCCCATGAGGTGATGGATCCCACGGGTAAACGTTCAAGCCATTGACTAGCTTGATCACGTAGAGAGAATTGGAATAGGCGTAACCGGGTCGACTCTCTAGTTGTAACATCAAGGTCTATGGAATCTACGATTTTAAGGAAGTCCTTGAGATGTTGATTTGGATCTTCGGAACGAAGTCCATGGAATGCACATCCGCTTTGCACCAACCGGATGGTGTCGGATTGCAAGGGAGACACATTGACTCCTTGGGTAAGCTCAATGGTGTTTCGATAGCCTTGGTGGCTAGGTCGGGAGTACTCTCCTAGGGTTCGGGGCCTAAGAGGTTGGTTTGCTAGTGGTGGGTTTTGTGGGTGGTCTTGTTGTGGTGGGTTGATAGGTTCAAAGATGTTACCACCTTCCATGATGTCGGATGGTAAAGAGTTACGAACAAAAATACGAAGAAATAAGATAGACTAAAGAAAACCTAAAAATAAAAATAAAATCTTACTAGAAAGGAATCTAGCAAGTAAACCTAATAAAAAGAAAATCCTAACCTAGACAATAACTATTTCCCCGGGCTGCGGCTCCAAAAACTTGATGCGTGGGAATTGCACCAGGCTTTACCACTCAGAGGGATCTCGAGAAGCTTACAACTCCCACCAGGCAGTGTACCTGATCGTTTTAGTATAGTATAGTGACAAGTACCGGGGGATTGATCGTTCAACTCAGGAATAGTGTCGCTAGGATTAGAAAGCCTAAAAACTAGGTCTAGAGGTGAGGGATGATTCTTTTTATATTTCTATGAAAGCAAGTAAAATCTCGGTTTTTAGAGGAGTGGGCGGAATTAGTTGCTAGTCAACTAACCCAATAACTAAGATGCAATCAAAATAAAATAACAAAAATGAAATAAAGCTAATTACTAATATGGTGTGAACAATAAATGGGAGAATTGTATTTACTTAGATTTCACTACTCCCTAGATATCTTTTACAGGTTAATTACTTGTTACAGTTGCGTGGATGACGGGTTATATTCCTTAATACTAATCATGGGGTGGCGTACTTACTTCCCCAATTCTATAAGCTCCTACTTCACTCCTATGTCGAGCCTGCAAGAAGCTCCTAACATGGGATCACTAGAATTCGCTCATGCATTAAATACAACCATAAAAACCTAGTACACATCGGTTCATGTTTCTTAAGACGTTCAAGCAAGTTACACAATGGAGATCTGCCAGTTTTCTTAAGCCTAACATTGAAATCATTCATCCATTACAACTATAAACAAGCAATCAACCTATAATCAACATCTAGGTTTCATTACATCTAAGCAAACACATAAAAGATCTAGCCTAGCATGTTAAAATTAAGACAAGCGTAAGATATATTCAAACAACACATAGACATATTGAATGAATTGAAAGGATACTTATCTCAATTGAACATGAAGGGTTTCAAGGGGTGAAAACCCTTGAAAATACTGTTACAAACGAGCTAGGGTTTATTAAGTTCGGCCCTAAAATTCTCCACACAAGTTCCTCCCTTAATGAATAAAAATTAGAAAAGTATATATAGATTTCATGAGGTGACGGCGTCAAGAGGAAAGTTCTGACGCCGTCATCTCGCCGCCAAAAATCTTTTCGGATTGCCTAGATCCAGATCTGACGTCGTCATGTGTATTTCTGCTCTGGGCCGTCACCACTTTTACTCTTGACGCCCTTGTTCTGACGCCGTCACGTTTTCTCTGGGCCGTCATCCATTTTGCTCCTGACGCCGTCATCAAATCCTTCTTGACGCCGTCAGGTACTATTCTCAACAAGGAAAATTAAGACTTTTCCGTTTTCTTCAGTTTTATGCTCCAAAAATGTCCAAAATGCTTCCTTTTCCAGAATTCATTCCCAAAGTACCTAAAATCACAAAAGGAACGATTTAGGGCAATATTTGATCAATTAAATTCCAATTCCGGCTTAAATGACCCCCTAAAAACGATCATTTTTCGCCTCATCAATATACAAGCTCCCTAAGTTTAGAAAAGCCTTAGCTAGAGGCGATAGTTAGAAAACATGAGTTGGCGTTTTCCTGTAAATGAGTGTTTTAAAAGTAGGATTTCTCAAGTCTCAAAACTCGTTTCGAGTGTTCTCAATTAAGCACATAACATATATTCATACCTGTATTGAAAGATCCACATTTGTAGGGTAAGAGGAAAGCCGATATTCAAAATTCGTCCGGAACCATACAGACTCCTGGCGCGTCACCCGTGCGGGCAGCGCGCCAGGAGCAGACATTGGCTCCGGCGATTTTGAGCTAACGTTTGTTATTTTATGTGTTTCGATAGTTTATTTGTCATCATTAAAACATAAAGGGATCTTGATCATGTTGCCTCAACAATAGACTCCAAGATACAAGGTGCATATCCTTTGTTATGACTTGAGATTCATTAATCATAATAAAGCATTGATCAATTCTGTGGTAATAGTATCAGATAGAACCTTAAAATCTTTTTACAGTTGTTATAATCTTCACTGCCAAACACCCATTTAATGCAATCAAACTGACATTTATATCATTTCAACTCATCAACCCATATATCTTTTCTTCTCATGTTCATCAAAACTTGCCATTCTTTGCTAACATTTGACACTTGTGGAGAGCTTTTAACCTTGAGACTAGCCAACTTCAATCTCACATTATCAGTTATTATTTTCAGAACATCAGCTGTACTTCTTTTCTCACCAGTGAAAAGTCTTTTGTTCCTTTCATTCCAAATGAAATATACAGTTGCAGCCAAAACAATTCTTCTTACCACACTGTTTATAGCATTGGAACATGGAAGTCTGATCATTGTAAGCACAATTTCTTCCCAATCATAAGACAAAACTTGAATTTGCCTCTTCTTTCTTAATTATGTCCATATATCCTCAGCAAAATTGCATTCAAAGAACAAGTGTTTGATCAGGACTTCCATCACATAGAGGACATGACATATTTCTTTCAGGATACCATTTCAATAATCTGTCTTGTGTACTTAGTCTTCCTTGTATAGCTAACCATAGAATAAAGGAGTGTTTGGGAGTACACTGTGAAAACCAAACGATGCTTCTCCACCGAACTTTTTCTTCCTTCTTCCCTCCAGTCTTTGCATGCATTTGCAATTGTGAACTTCACTTTCTTGTTATCTTTTGTTTCCCACATAAATTCATCCATCCTCTCATCTTGTAAAGTACGAAAATTTTCAGATGACTTATAAAATATGAAAACGTGTAATCATATAAAGTACAAAAATTCTCTAAGTTTACACGTTATATAATATTGTGATGAATATTACACAACATCTATTGATTAGAAAGTACATTTCACCATCAATCATCACAACATCGTAATACTATTGACTACCATTTTGTATCACACTTATATCGTAATGCACATATACTTGACATTTTAATATCAAAATAGTGTGCGATAAATTTGTTTCTTAAAATTCCACGCATGCATCAAATTATTTTCACGAAAAAGCGTGATCGAAAAATATTGTTCGCCAAAATTTTTAATCATATAATACCTGTCACCACAACGCGCTGACACACTTATAGTCCTAATAAAAAATATACCTTGGTCAACTTGAATTGAAATAAGAGTGCAACTTCTTTAGCATAATTATTTTAACATAAAATATGAAGAAATGTTTCTGATATGAAATAAAGTTATCAAGCATGCAATGTTTTTCTTTAAGGAAGATTGTTTACATACTTTTCATTTTGATCTGTACACTTAGTTATACAGCAGATAAAATATACTGTAGACATTATACAACTATGTAATATACAAAATATAATGAAATAGAAAGCATGTACAGTAAAACATCTATAAATTAATACTAGATAAATTAATAACTTTGATAAAATTAATAATTTGTCCAATCCCAACTTGAGACCAGTATAAATTTGGATATCAATCGATAAAATAATAAAATAATAATTTTTTTGAAACCCCAGTGTATATATATTGGTCTTAATGAAACTATAAATTAACAATTACTAATATACATGTTAATTGGAACTTGGAACTTGTTTTCCTAAGATAATTAATAATTACTAGTATAAGATAATAATTTTTTTTTGAAACCCCAATGTTAATTGTAACTTTTTTTTTTTAATTTATTTTTTATCTTTAACTAATATACATTGTAATTACTCCCTCCATCCCTAAATAAATGTCCAGTTTGACTTTTCAGAGTCAAACTGGTTCAACTTTTACCTTAAATATTTTTTCTATGTTATATAATACAGTATAAAAAAATTAGACAATTGAAAAGTACACTTAAAAGACAATTCATTCATATATTTTGCATCAAATATTATATAACACCCACAAAAATAGTCAAGGTAAAAGTTGAAACAATTTAACTCTAAAAAGTTAAACTGGACATTTATTTAGGAACGAAGGTAGTAGTATATATTAGACTTGAAAATTTAAAAACCATACGTAAAACTTATTTAAATTAATAAATTAATAATTTATTTATATTATAATGTTTCGCTAAATTAATAAAATATATTGGTTCGATATTAATTTATAAGAGGAAAATTTAAATGCATACCCTTTTTTTGTGCATACCAATGGAAAAATCCCCACCGTCAATCATTTTTTATCTAATGGCCTAGATTAATCTAAGATTTAATCACTTAAACATAATTTACCCCACCTATATAAAGTTTTATTTTATTTATTTTTTCCCATTCGCTTTTTTTTTCACACACAAACTGTGTGTTTTCTCTGAACCGACTTCCCTCCATAATTTGTTACCTTTTTCCTCCATAATCAGTTACCACCGCTACACCATCGTTCCGATCATCATCACCATCACCATTCCAGTCACTATTCCGATCATCATCTCATAATCACCTCCCGATCATTATCATCCTTTTTTATGTCTTCTTTTGATTTGAATGAACCGTTTGTTTTCAAAAGCTGATTTGATGGATATTGTTGCTGTTGATAGTGCTGTTGAATCGTTTGTTAATTATGTGGATCAAGTTATTTAACATTCCTTGTGATCAAGTTGCATACCAAGTGTTTGATGAAATGTGAGAGTGAAAAATATTTGATAATTTTGTTATCTGCTTTTGTAATTTTGCTTATTAATTAAGTTGTTAGTTGAATATATGTTTTTAACTACATTTGAATGCTATTTTTGTGTCTAATTGTGGTTTTGAATCTGCTCTGTAATATACGTTTAGTATCACCAGTGATATTTGAAGTTGATGATTATAAGCTGGTTTAGTATCACTAGTGATATACGTTTAGTATCACCAGTGATAATTGTTAGTCTGTTTATTAATAAGTTGTTTATGTTAAGATGTTTAATTTTCTTATAATAATATTTTTGACATTTTGATGAGGATGAAAATATAAGTTTATGGGGATAAGCTGTGAGTATAAGTTACTGATAAGTTATTAATTATAGTGTAATATTACTTATTATTTATTAATTAAGGTGTAGCTTACAGTGTTTTGAAGTCCTTTCTGTGGTGCTCTATTTAAATGCTTGCACGGCTACAAAAAAAACTTATGGAGTTCTTGGCATTTTTCGTGTTGTTTCTGAGTTTAATGTTGAGTATATAATGAAGATCATTATTGGATTTTATACCAAGGTATTAATTACGTACTTTTTATGTACAAGATGGTTTTTGTGCCTTTCACTGTAATAGACAAACACAATAAATGTTTTTGCTGATGGTATATGTGTAGTATCACTAGTGATATGTTTGATATATGTGTAGTATCACTAGTGATATGCTTGATATATGTGTAGTATCACCAGTGATATGTTTGATATATGTGTAGTATCACCAGTAATATGCTTGATATATATGTAGTATCACCAGTGATATGTTTGATATATGCGTAGTATCACCAGTGATATGTTTGATAATCTGTTTTTTATTGTTGAAATTACTGATAAGCTATCTATGATACTGGACTTCTTTTGTATACAACCTGAGAGAGCTAAAGTCAAAAGTTGAGACTGATTTGCCAAGTCTTCCACCCCGAAAAGTTTGTGATATTGTTCAAGATTTTATGGGTATAAAGAATCCTCCTAAAGGACATAAGAATGGTCGTATATAAGGGTAGACGTGAGAAAGCTGTTGAGAAAAGTATGAACCAAAAAAAGGGTTGTAATATTTGTAGTTTAATTGATCATAATAGACATACTTGTCCAAACAAGGGAAAAGTTTCAAATGTCAATGGGGCGGCGGCATAGTTGAAAGTAGAGGCGGCTTCTAAGTCGCTGCAATTGAAGTATTAGTTTGTTGATTGATTGATTTTTTTTACTGAATTGTTAGGTTTATTTAATAGCATTGCTTATTTTATCCTGGACTTGTATATCATTTGTGATACTTTTTTTTTTCCTTCTGAATTGTTAGGTTTACTCAATAGCACTGGTAAAATAAAGCTTAACAAGTAAACAAAAAAACCTATAAAATATACAAAATATCACAAGTGATAATACAAATATCACTAGTGATAATACACATATACAGTTCAACTTCAAATATCATTGGTGATACTACAGGTATGACACTTTTCACTTTTCACATTACCATATTAAACTAAATACCACTCAAAACTTTATCAAACAAATATTCACAAATCAAGATGGATTAAACAATTGCTCGCTATGGCCCATTGCTATGAGTTTGAATCTCTTGTGACAAATAACATGATTCAGTCAAACTAAATACCTACTATTGACTTCCAACTTGTCAACTATACACATTTATTTATAACCGTATAGATTAAAAAATAACAACACAACTGTTTTCATCAACTTGTTCTATTTACTTTTGTTCTTCAAAATCCGTCCTCTCCATTGGTTCATCAACCAGCACCTTCATTTTATTCCCAGATGCTTTCGGGGGAACCTTTGATATCACATGTGATCACATATCACATGTGATATCACAGGTGATACCACCTGTGATATCAAGTGATATCACATGTGATATCACTGGTGATATCACATATGTGTCAGCTTTCTTCTATTTGTTGAATCAATTGTGGTGATGGAAGAACTTGTGATATGACTGGTGTTTGAGCTTCTTCAATTAGTTTGTGGAGATGTTGTACTTTCTTCAACGACAATTGCACTTGTTGTTGATTCTTTTGTTTGATGATGCTGTTTTTTTCACATGTCTCATTCAAGTCTGCATCAAAATATTTTCATAATTTTTGTTAGTGTACGAATAGTTCATTTGTTTTCAATATCATATGTCAAACAAATAACTATTTGTTATCACAATAGATATACTACTGATACGTGGGAATCGCACCAGGCTTTACCTCTCGAGGGATCTCGAGAAGCTTACAAACCCCACCAGGCAGTGTACCTGATCGTTGTAGTATAGTATAGTGATAAGTACCGGGGGATTGATCGTTCAACTCAGGAATAGTGTCACTAGGATTAGAAAGCCTAAAAACTAGGTCTAGAGGTTAGGGATGATTCTTTTTGTATTTTTTATATTTTATAAAAGCAAGTAAAATATCGGTTTTTGGAGGAGTGGGCGGAATTAGTTGCTAATCAACTAACCCAATAACTAAGATGCAATCAAAATAAAATAACAGAAATGAAAATAAATCTAATTAACTAGTGGTGAGAACAATAATAGGGAGAGTTGTGTTTACTTAGGTTTCATTACTCCCTAGATATCTTTTACAGGTTGATAGTTTGTTATAATTGCATGGATGACGGGTCGTATTCCTTAATACCAGTCGTAGGGCCGTGTACAATATTCCCTAACTCTATAGGATCCTACTTCACTCCTATGTCGAGCCGTTAGAAGCTCCTAACATGGGATCATTAGAATTCTCCTACGCATTAAATACAACCAAAAATCATAGTACACCTCTGATCATGTTTCTTAAGACGTTCAAGCATGTCACCAATGGAAGTCTGCCAGTTTTCTTAAGCCTAACATCGAATACAATCATCCGTAACAACTATAAACAAACAATCAACTCATAATTAACATCTAGGTTTCACTACATCTAAGCAAACACAAAATAGATATAGCCTAGCATGTTAAATTCAAGACAAACGTAAGATATATTCAAACAACACATAGACATATTGAATGATTTGAAAGAGTACTTATCTCAATTGAACATGAAAGGTTTCAAAGGGTAAAAACCCTTGAAAAAGCTGTAATATTCAGACTAGGGTTTCTCTCCAAAGTTACACCCTAATTGTTCCCCTCTAATGAATGAAAATTGCAAAACTATATATAGATTTTGCAAGGTGACGGCGTCAAGAAGGAATTTCTGACGCCGTCAACTCACCTCCGATAATGAAATCGGATTGCCTAGATCCAGTTATGACGCCGTCATGTGCACTTTTACTCTGGACCGTCACTTGTATTTGGACCATGACGGCCTATGGTGACGCCGTCATGTCCATAGTGTAAATCACTTCTGGATCGTCACAGACTTTATCCACTTCCACCTCTGGTATTACTCTTGACGCCATCATTAAGGAGCATGTGACGCCGTTAAGAACTGTTCCCAGCAAGGAAAATTAAGACTTTGCCGTTTTCTTAACTTTTATGCTCCAAAAACGTCCAACATGCTTCCTTTTTCAGAATTCACTCCAAAAGTACCTAAAATGACAAAATGAACGATTTAGGGCAATATTTGATCAAATAAATTCGAATTCGGGCTTAAATGACCCCCTAAAAACGGTTCATTTTTCGCCTCATCATATACCCTTACACTGGAAATTTGCTTGTCCTCAAGCAAATGCGCTTTTATTCTAATCAAAATACAAGTTAGGGGTCATTTAACACTAATATAAAAGTAAATACAACAAATAAGCGTTCCACTAAAGACCAAAGACAAGCTCGGAGGTCATACACTAGCACCTCACAAATAGTGTTTAGATACTCACATCTCTCGGGTGTAATAAAGTATATATCACAATATGGAAATGGAAAACATCTCTCACTACATGTCATAGCAAAATAGATTACCATAGGCTTGGGAAAAGATCAAACCTCCACCACATGGCGTAAGCACCTAGGATAAACTATCAAAGAGGTCTTTTAAAGGGTTATAATGTTAGGTGTAGGGATATGGAATACGGTTTTGTTGGATAAAGGCACTCTTTACTGGTGGCGAGTTAATCATATTGGTTAATTACATGTACAATATGGCGTTGCTAAGCCAAGACTAGACTCAACTTAAGCTAATGAATCAAAAATAACAAAAACATAAGATAAACATAGAATGAAACGGGATGGTAGTCCGTTTTTTTTTTAACATACACTCTTACCCTACCATACAAAATAATACATCATAGGGAATGAATATTCCCCTTACACTTGAATTTTTACATACTTTACGATAAACTAATCTAATGACTCGAATCAAGATAATCAAAACACTTGGAGTACTTTTAAGATTAACGCACATATGGGGGTAATATATGATGTTCTTCCCCATAACTCCAAAACACAAGTACTTTACCCATGAATCCCAATCGTCCCAAAAAATATGTACAAGGATATGACTCGACTTAGCAACCATGTAATCAATTAGATAATTTACTAAGGGTTTAAACAAATAACAATAATACACTAAATATGAGTGCATACACGGAAGGCTAAGGCGATTTGGGTGTACATTTAAGTGGGTTGTAACAAATTCTTCCTTTAAGTAAGATGCTTAAAGTTAGAAACGAAAAGATAGACTCGGAGGGGTGTACTAGGGGTTTTGTGTACTAAAAATGAGTACAACGCTAAGGTGTGGGAAAAATTAATTGACTTTACTAGCCAAGTAATATGACTTAAATGGTCAAACAATTATGATACGGGTTTAACACAAGGGTGATCCTAATGCCTCTTATCATGTAGTAAATCCTAATACACGAACGTAGTCTCACTAGCGGTCTCGAGATGCATCACTAACGCAAGTTCTAGAATCTAAATGCTACCGGTACACTCATAAGCACTAATAATGAATGCTTTTCCTATCAAATCTAAAGGCGAACCTCACATATTTGGGTGGAAAATTTTTCTGAATAGTACGGTTTTGTGCTAGTCATACAACTTCTATCCATGAGACGCTTGCTAAGGATAAAGTTTCACTCCTAAATGTTGCAAAAAATTTTTAATTTGGCGCTAAAATTACACTAACAAGTATTTCTCTTAGTTTTATTACACACCTACCATCAAACAAACAAACTCAAGTGCAAGTGTATCCTATAAGGTATCATTTTACCCTCCCCTTACACTTAGGATGAACATTGTCCCCAATGTTCAATTAAAGTATGTAAAAGTGAAACAGGTAAAAGAATGAAATCAAATACTCCCCTGATTTGTTCGGTGTGGATAGTGTGGTAACAAGGTTAGATCTTCCTCCAAGAAAATGAACAATCAAAGCTTCCCTTCCAGAAAAATAAATCATCTTCTTGTCATACATAACCTGTTAATCCTGAGAAAACAAACAAGGCAACCTCGCGTAAAATCGACGGCAATCTATATATGCTAACAAATCCTAGAAAACAAATTAAGATATAATGCTTGTGGAATGAATGTTTGCAGATTTCCTGGAGTTTATAAAACTAAAGAATTAACGAAAACTTTAAGACTCCGTTAGAAAAACAAAACTAGCAAAATTTCTAGAATTTTACACATGACGCCGTCAGGAGTTAACTCCTGACGCTGTCAGAAGTGACCTGCAGAAATCTTTACGTTAAGTTTCCCGAAAATTTCTGGAAAAACTTATGTCCTACTTCCTGGAAAATCCTGTAAAACATCATTATGACTCGATACAAGCATTTGTCTCTAACAAATACTAATACACATGTCCATTTAATATTGTGGACAATCATGAACAATTTTGTTTCTTAAAAACATATTTGGGGTTTCCCCTTACACTTATCTTTTGTGAAATACCTTTGTATGAAGTTAAGACGAAGTCAAACGACAAAATAAAGTATTTTCACAATTTAATTTGAAACATAATCTAACAACAATAAAAATAAAGCATGCATACGAAAACTGTTAGGAATACAAATATTCCTGTAAAAGTCTCGGTCACCTGATTATTGTAATAGCAACAAGTTAGCTCGTAGTTAGTTTAGTTATTAGTTAGTTAGTATTAGTTTAAGTAACACCGTGGAAGAAGGACGGGTCTTCACACACTGTATGCCTTATCCACTGCCCGGGTGTGGGCGTTTAAGTTGTAAGTATAAATACCCCTCTCCACATGTGGAGAGGGTTGGACCTTCATTTCACCTTAATCTAATCATTCTATTTCTCTCTCAAGGTTCCACTCTCCCCCTCTCTCTAGTAATTCCAACGCCACACAAACCACAAGGAAATCATGTTTCCAACTTAATTAGTATTCTACAATTGGTATCAAGAGCCAAGGTTTCATCTTAGGGCCTTGTAGAATCGGATTTGATGTGGTTTTGTGAGTTTGAAGTCACTTTATTGTAAAAAACATCTTGGTTTGATCTTTCTAGTGTTATTAGACATGTTAGTGATGTACTTTTATGATCATTGGTGTTAGTAGAACATTGTGCTTTAGTTGGTTATACCATATCTTTTATCTATTTGAAGTTTGGATTAGGTTTTGGGCGTATTTCTAAGTTGCGGTTAAGTCTACTGTTTCATTGCTTGTCTGCGTTTAGTTTCTGATATCTGTGGTTAGTTAGACTGCGACTACTATTTTGGGAATACAAACAAATCACAAGGAAAGTGACAGTTTTGGACCTTTGTCTCTGCGTTTAGCTCCTGCGGTTAAGTGGTCTGCGGTTAGTTCATTGTGTTTAGCTCCTGCGGTTAAGTTGTCTGCGGTTAGTCCATTGTGTTTAGCTTTCTGCGGTTAAGTGGTCTGCGATTAGGTCCTTGTGGTTAGCCTCACTTGCGGTTTGACTATTCTGCGGTTTGCTTAGTTTGCGGTTGGAGTATTCTGCGGTTTGCTACATTCTGCGGTTAGTGTCCTGCGGTTATTGTTTACTGAGGTTAACCTATCTGCGATTCATTATTCCTGCGGTTAGGTCAATTTGCGATTAACTATCCCTGCGACTAGTGCACTTCATTTCGAGTATCTCCTACTCTCCGGTTTGATAGTTCCTATTTTGTGATGTCGACATCCTCTGATGACATTCAAGCTGCTGGGTCCGACACCCGACCTCCGATGTTGGACAGAACTGACTATGAATCATGGGCACAAAGGATTCGTCTCTATTGTCTGGGTAAGGAAAATGGGGTTAACATTTTGAAATCCATCGATGAGGGACCCTTTCAAATGGGTACTACAAGAGACACGGTCGCAGCAACTGATCAAAAACCGGCTGTAGTTGGTCCTGATAGACCTCGCACTTACAATGAGCTGTCGGATGAAGAAAAGAAACGCAATGATGCCGACATCAGAGCATCGAATATTGTCATTCAAGGGCTTCCCAAAGATGTCTACAAACTTATCAACTACAACACTGAAGCCAAGGCTGTCTAGGATAATGTGAAAATGCTTCTTGCGGGGTCTGAGTTAACTAAAGAAGATCAGGAGTCTCAGCTTTACGATGAATTTGAGCATTTCAAAATGAACCCAGGTGAAAGCATCACTGACTATTACGTCAGATTTCACAAGCTGGTTAATGATATGAGAGCCATCAAGATGACAATGCCCAATATTCAGCTTAATTCCAAATTCGTGAATAACATGGCACCAGAATGGGATAGGTTTGTTACAGCCGTTAAGCTCAATAAAGGTCTCAGGCATACTAATCATGAACAACTCTATGCATATCTCCAACAACATGAGAAACATGCTGCTTATGATCGGTCAATGCGAGAAAAGCTCAATCCGTCAACATCAAATGAATCTCTTGCCTTTGTCTCTAATGTTCAACAACTTACCCAAACTTCAAATGATCAATCTCAACCATTACAACCATCTTCCCGGTCTACGCCAACAAATGGTCAATCATCAACTCCCTCACCATCTACTTTGAACACACAACTGGATCCTGGGTATTCTCATACTGACAAGATGATTGATAATCTCTCCAACCAAGTTTCCTTACTGGTCCAACAGTTCAGGGCTGCACTTCCATCAACTAATAACCAACTTAGGACTTCGTCTAATCCACGTAATCAGGCAGTCATAGAAGATGGTAGGGTGGTGGTGCAGAATGTGCAGGGAAGACAAAACTTCAATCAAAGAAATGCTGGTAGAGATAATGGGCAGTACAGAGTTGGGAATGCTCTTCAAGTACAAGCTAAGCAGCCTAAGTGTTATAACTGCGGAGGGTTGGGCCATATAGCTAGGAATTGTACTCTCCCAAAGCATCCTCAAAACTCTGAGTACTTCAAAGACAAGATGTTGCTGATGCAGGCGCAAGAGAATGGGACGCTGTTGGATGAAGAAGCTTTGCTCTTTCTGGCTGGTAATGACGGGAACACGTTTGATGCTGATGTGGATGATCAGCCTGTTCAGGACATGGCTCTAAATGATCCGAATATCTTTCAAGTTGAAGAATGTGATGCATTTGACTCTGATGTAGATGACGAACCTACAGCTCAAACCATCTTCATGGCTAATCTGTCTGCAGCTGCATCCTCTCCTCAGCATTCTGACTCCTCCATCACATCTGCTATTTCTGAGGTACCAACGTCACTCAATCCTGAACTGAGTACTCTTACAAATTCACAGGGGGTGTGTGACTCTGTACAACTCAAGAATATTGTCAACACAGACACCACTGATATGGGAAATACCAATATATCCCATATGAAATGTATGTGAATGACAATAGACTCCTAGTTGGACCAAGTGACACGCCGTCTGTTGATCCTTGTGAACATGAGTTACATGAGCACACGATATACAACCCTGATGATTCCTTAATTACTAAAGTTAGCATCCTTAAGGATCAAGTGAATATATATGAACAGCGTGCTAAATTTGAGCTTAATGAACGTGAGCAGAAAATGGAATGGCAAATGCGTACTTACATATCTGAAAATAATTCCAAACAAGAAACATTGCAAAGGGAGTTAGTTTCTTTGAAAAAACAATTGGATCAAACTGTTAAACAAAAACCAGAATTTCAAAAAAGTTTGACTTCAATCAAACTCGAATACAAAGATAAAGAGACTAAACTTCTGAATGATTTCTCAAAACTCAAAATGTTGAAAAATAAATTGGAAGATAAGTTATACACACAAGGCCAAACCATTCAATCTGCTCAAATGATGCAAAACCATAGGAAACTTAGTGATGAATTCAGTGAACAGGATGCCTCTAAGCCTAAAGCAAAATACCTTAGAAATGGTATAGGTGCTCAACCTGCATTATATGATGCAAACACTATGCTTGAACCTAACCATGCCCCTCCTGATATGAGATCCTATGATGAGATTGATGAGGCAGAGGATACAACTAGGATAAAACTTGATGAACGATTAAAGGATCCTAAGTGCATTGCTAAGAATATTGTGTTTCACTATGATTATGCGAATGACAATCATACAGCCATTTTTGTGCCTCAAAAGAGAATCCTTCCTGACAAAGTTTTTTGGAATATTGACATTGAGAAAATGAAAGCTGAAAGAATTGTGGGTAACACACGCACTATCTTTAGAATTGCTGACCCAACTATTTATCCCCTGAATACACCCAGGCACCTTGTGCCATTTACTATCCCCACACAGTGTAATACTCTAATTGGGCTGTATGTTCTAGGTCAATTGTTTAATGACTTTGAGAAAACATGTAAAATGAGAATTACACCAACAGGGATTACCGAAGGGGAAAGGGGTTTTGAGCAAACAAAACAGTGTTACCTTACTGAAGTTATGCCATTTTTCAAACTTCTCAAAGAACATTCTGAGGGCCTTAAAAATACCATTAATGATGATGTGACTCAAATGAAAAAGGTTTTTAAAGAAGTGGAAAATGAGTGTAATCAACTAGCTATTGCTCTCAAATACAGTGAAATTGACAAGAAAAACATTCTCATTATGAATGAAAACTTGCTGGCTAATTGCATTGCAAAAGATGTGTTTTACACTGTAACTGACTCTGCTTTATCTGCTCGACAATTTCATGAAATGTCGGTCACTTTGAATGTCTTCCAGAATCGTGTAATTGAGCTTGAGGGGGAGAATTGCAAACTTAATGAAAAAATTCAAAACGACGACCACGATAACATGGTCAGGAATTTCTCAAAACTAGAAGTTGATAATCTTAACTTACAACTAAAATATCAACATCTAGAAGAAAGCATAAAAATATCAAATGTCAAGACATCTTCGGATGCTCCTGAGTTTGACACATATTTTGAATTAGCCAAAAAGGATGAAGTAATTCAAGCTCACTCAAACACAATTCGGAAATTGAAGGTCCAAATTGCACAGTTAAAGTCGAACAAAAGCGACGTGACCAATACCAATTACCAGAAGTCGATAGATTCTCAAAACTTTCAGAAACGAGGCATTATCAATGAACTACAACATGAAAATGAGTGGCTTCGTGCTGAAATGTCAAACGCTAAACAACGTTACAAAGAGTTATTTGAGTCTATTAAAATAACACGTGACCAAAACAATGAAAGAGTCACTTCTTTGTTAAACAAAATTAAGAATCTAAAGACTATGGTGAAGGGTAAAATGCCCGTCGTTTCATGTGATCATGCAATTTCCAATGTACATGCTTGTAAGAAATATGCGTGCGATGCTGTGAATGTCTCTCTTCCCCTTAGGAACAATAAGTTAGTTCATAGCAACTATCTTAGATATCTTAAGGATTGTCTGGCCATACTCAGAGAAACCATTGAAGATGAGAGGATACCTAAACCACAAGATGATGTTATCGTTGGTGCTTGCTTCCTCACTAATAGAGCCCAGGAATTATTAGAATATGCTATAGGATCATGCTCCAAGAATGATAACAAGTCAGATAGGTCATTTGCGTCGCACTCTAACAGTGGTAACAAACATGTTACATTAGATCATCCCCAAACCATGTCACAATCCACCATCATGATCACCGGTAAACAAGTAGCAACTAATCATACTATTGTTCCCGTCATTGCTTCTATAGGAGTAAAAGGTGTATCTAATGCTAGCAAGTCACAGCCTAGGTGCAATACAAAGAATGATAGGACTTTGCCGGCTAAGAGTACACTTATGAAGGAAGTAGAAGAATCCTCTAGGAACAATAAAGTTATGCTTAATGAAAGGAATCGAGTTGAATCAAACATTTGTGTTAACAATGATGTAATTAATTCGAATTCTGGTGCTATTTGTAAGACTTGTAACAAATGTTTATTAATCATGATGCTTGTGTTGTGTCTTTTCTAAAATCCAATATGAAATCTCCGGTTATGAATGTTTCGAGTGTTAAAAGGGTAAAACAAGTATGGAATAAAACAGGAAAAGTGTTCACTAATGTTGGTTATCAATGGAGGCGAAAAGTGCCCAATGACTAGGATCACTAATTCCAAAGTTGTGCCAATTAAGAAGTGGAGACCTACTGGTAGAATGTTCCCAATAGAAGCATGTAGTACCACTCCTAGTTCTAGTGCATCAAAATGTGAAAATTCCAGTGAGATATCTGTAACATATGATAATCCAATATTTGTGTGTGCTAACCAAACGGACCCCAACTGTTTGTGGGGCTCCAGCTTTTTCAGTTATCCACCATTGTCTGGTTTCAAATGCAGGTCGTACAAATTGTCCTTTGGTATTTGGACTCAGGCTGCTCAAAACATATGACTGGAGATCGCTCGCAGCTCAAGAATTTCATGGATAAGTTTATTGGTACGGTCAGATTTGGGAACGACCATTTTGGATCTATAATGGGTTATGGTGATTACGTCTTTGGAGACAGTGTGATATCCAGAGTTTACTACGTGGAAGGACTTGGGCACAACCTATTTTCTGTTGGTCAATTCTGTGATTCTGATCTTGAAGTGGCTTTCAGAAAGCACACATGTTTTGTTAGAGAATTAGATGGTGTTGATCTCCTCAAGGGGAGTCAGGGCACTAATCTTTATACCATCTCTATCGAAGACATGCTACGGTCCTCTCCAATTTGCTTGCTCTCTAAAGCCTCCAAGAACAAATCATGGTTGTGGCATCGTCGTTTAAACCATTTGAACTTCGGTACCATCAATGAACTCACACGTAAGGAGCTTGTTCGAGGCTTGCCCAGACTTAAGTATGAAAAAGATCATTTGTGTTCAGCATGTCAAATGGGCAAGAGCAAAAAGCACACGCATAAACCCAAGACTGTCAATTCCATCATGGAAGTTCTACATACTCTTCACATGGATCTCTGTGGACCAATGAGGATTCAAAGTATCAATGGAAAGAAATATGTGCTTGTTATCGTCGATGATCATTCTCGATTCACATGGGTGAAATTTCTACGTTCTAAAGACGAAACTCCGAAAATCATCAAGCAGTTGCAAGTTCGTCTCAACAAAACAGTCAGATTCATTCGTACTGATAATGGAACGGAGTTTGTGAATAAACAACTTACTCAATTTTATGAAGATGTTGGCATTAGTCATCAAAAGAGCATTCCACGTACTCCTCAACAAAATGGTGTTGTTGAAAGACGCAATCATACCTTAGTTGAATCAACAAGGACTATGCTCATCTTCTCCAAAGCTCCTATGTTTCTTTGGGCTGAGGCAATTGCAACTGCATGCTACATACAGAACCGATCCTTGATACATCCTCTCCACTGCAAGACTCCATATGAACTGGTTCATGGCAGAAAACCAGACCTTTCGTTTCTTCGAGTATTTGGTGCATTGTGCTATCCAACTAATGACAGTGAAGACCTTGGGAAGCTCAAGGCCAAGGCCGACATTGGTTTCTTCGTTGGCTATGCTCCAGAGCGAAAGGGGTACCGAATCTACAACAAACGTACAAGAGACACAATGGAAAAAATCCACATTACTTTCGATGAGCTAACTGAGCAACCAGTTCCTGGACAATCAAGTTCTGGACCCGTACCTAACCTTTTGTCTCCTGGACCTATAAGTTCCAGGCTTGTACAGAATCCCACTCCTGCTACTCCTTTTGTACCACCTACAAGTGAAGATTGGAAAAAACTGTTTGACCCTATGTTTGATGAATACTTTGAACCGCAACATGTGGATGCTCCAGAAGCCACAGTGGCTCAACAAATAGCTGGGGTAGCAAACGTCCCAGTTGATAATGATGGGCCATCCACTTCGTTGTCATGGGATCCTGAAGCCCCCACCATCAGTCGCTCAATTACCACTTCTAATGACCAACTTTCATTTGTACAATGAGTAGTAACTGTGGATAATTCGTCTGAAGTAAATCCTTTCGCCCCACCTGATAATGAGCCATTTGTCAACATCTTTGCACTTGAATCGTCAAATGATGCTACATCCTACGATGAATCTAACACGGCTACCTCAGTTCCCTATTCTCAACCCCATGAACACCTTAGGAAATACACAAATGATCACCCAATAGACAACATTATTGGAAACCCTTCGCGTCCGGTATCTACCCGTAAGCAACTTGCAACCGACGCATTGTGGTGCTTCTTCAATTCTATCCTCTCTAAAGTTGAACCAAAAGACTTCAAGGATGCAATGTCTAAACACTCATGGTTCACTGCAATGGTGGACGAGATTCATGAGTTTGACCGACTGGATATGTGGGAATTAGTACCGCCTCCCGATTGTGCTATGATCATTGCTCTTAAATGGATATTTAAAGTTAAACTTGATGAGCATGGTGACGTATTGAAGAACAAGGCTAGGCTTGTGGCAAAAGGATACCGTCAAGAAGAAGGTATAGATTTTGAAGAATCCTTCGCACATGTTGCTAGAATTGAAGCCATAAGAATATTTCTCGCAAATGCTGCAAGTCAGAACATGGTGGTTTATCAAATGGATGTCAAGACTGCATTCTTAAATGGCGACCTAAAAGAGGTGGTGTATGTAAGCCAACCCGAAGGTTTTGTGGATCCAGAACGCCCTAATCATGAGTATCGTTTGAAGAAGGCTCTCTATGGGCTTAAGCAAGCGCCTAGGGCGTGGTACGACACCTTGTCTATATTCCTTCTTGCTAACAAATTTTCCAAAGGCGCTGTTGATCCTACACTCTTTACCAGAAAAATGGGCAAAAACCTTCTTCATGTACAAATCTATGTTGATGACATCATATTTGCCTCCTCTGATCCCAAAGAGTGTGATCGTTTCTCCCAAGAGATGAGTTCTGAATTCCAGATGTCTATGATGGGTCAAATGTCCTTCTTTCTAGGATTGCAAATATCTCAAAATCCCAATGGCATCTTCATCAATCAATCCAAGTATGCCAATGAAATCTTGAAGAAATTTGGATTCGATTCCTATGATTCAGTTGATACTCCTATGATTGAAAGATCAAAACTAGATGAAGATGATGTTGGAATCCCGGTCGAACAAACCATGTATCGAAGCATGATTGGCTCCTTAATGTATCTTACTGCTAGCAGACCAGATCTTCTATTTGCAGTTTGCATGTGTGCTCGGTATCAATCCAAACCCACCAAGAAACATCTGGAAGCTGTCAAGAGAGTCTTTCGGTACCTTAAAGGAACAATCCACATGGGCCTTCGGTACCCTAAGGAAACTTCTATGGCTCTTACAGCATACTCTGATGCTGACCATGCGGGATGTCAAGACACTCGTCGCAGTACATCTGGGGGTGCTCAGTTTTTGGGTAATAAGCTAGTCAGTTGGTCGTCAAAGAAACAAATGAGTACATCTATCTCCTCCACAGAAGCTGAATACATTGCCATGTCCTCGTGCTGTGCTCAGATCTTATGGATGCGATCTCAACTTTCAGACTATGGCTTCGTATGTAACAAGATTCCCATGTACTGTGACAACAAAAGTGCAATTGCACTCTGCTGCAACAATGTCCAGCATTCAAGGACTAAGCACGTTGACATTCGACATCACTTCATCAGGGAGCAAGTTGAGAAAGGAATTGTGGAACTTTACTTCGTGAGGACTAAGTTCCAGGTAGCTGATATCTTCACCAAAGCACTTTCTAGGGACCGATTTCATTTCATCCTCCCATGCCTTTGTATGAAGAGTCTCACGCCTGAGGATCTCATAAGTCTTCAGGAAGATCAGGAGGAGTAAAGGGGTTGCTTCACATATCCTTTGTACATAATATTAACACAAAAAGAAAATAGAAAAATATAAAACCTATAAAATCCATAAAAATCTGAAAAATCATATAAAATACAAAAATATTATTCTCACGACATGTCTCTTGTGTAATCAATATTATGTACGTTTCTAGAAATGTCATTCAATAATGACACGGAATCATACATATGCTTGAGCAAGAGTTTTTCGTTTCAAATAAAGTTTTTCTAAAACATGTCGTTTCTCAAAACATTCTTAAAATTATGGATTGTAGTCATTTCAGGCTACAACCCGGACTTCAAAATTATGGTTTGCTATTACTTCAGATAGCAACCCGGTTTTTCATAATGAGGAAAACACGTCGCCTAAAAGACGGTTGTTCCTAGCAAAGGGTGCCGTTCATCCAAGCGTGAATTACTTTATATTCATGCACCCTCGATCTAATGTACGCTTCAGTGCATTATTTCTTGACAAAGAAGAGAAATATTCTTTTTATAGCCAAATACTTTCCCTTCTATGATTTTTCTGAAAAGTATTTGTGCAAAACTTGGTGGTACCATGAGATTTTGATTAAAAATCAAATTGAACTCAAATGTTTGATAAATTTTTCACTCAATCAATGACTTTAGTATTTTATGAAAATATTTCAGATTTATCATCCGTCATTAATTGAGGGGGAGAATGATCTCTCAAAATTTTATGTATCATCAAACCTCCACACTTTGTACTATACAAAAGCAACAATACGATTTGTGATGGTTATGTGTCAGAATGAGTAAATTTTCAAAGAGTTTTCGTTAAAACTTCGAATCTTTTGCAAACTCTTCAAATCTGACACATAACAACCTCCCTCACAGATTGAGGGGGAGCAAGAAAAAGTTCCTTTTATCAGAAAACATTAAAAATTAACCGCATTTCTCTCCCAAAACGTTTTCCTAAATTATTTAAATCAATTGGGATCCAAAATCTCAAAAGATTTGAAATTTTTGATCGGGAGAGAGAATGTGATTTAAATATGGAATCTGATAATCAAATGTGATCTCTTGAACTCAATAAATGTGCTCCCAAATATGTGTTAAATTCTTTCGTATATCGAAGCACATATTGAGGGGGAGCAAAAGGCGTTTGTGGAAGTTATACCAAAGACCGACCATTTATCTTTATGCATGGAGTTATAAGGACGGTTAAGGTTAGATATAAGTTCCCATGATCCACCAGAACCGGAAGGATCTTCCCAGGGACAATCCATAGATAGATTAGAAGTCCTTAGGAATGATTGGAAAAAAGGAGAAAAGTGAGAAAGGGAAGAGTGCGGACTGAGATAGAGCTAGGACTGGAACAAACCCAACAAGGTTCTAGTGGTGAAGTCTCGGTAAGCACTGAAGGGGTTGAAGAATGAAAAAGAATTGAAATGAGAAAGGGTGAAAAGAAATAGCCCTCCAAATATTCAACCTTAGGGCAGAAACAGGGTTCAATTCAAAATCTACTGGCGGTTACTAAGGTAACACCGGTATTGAAGACAAGACGTCATGAACCCAGTGACGCACTGCACTAAACTTACCAACCACTCAAGTTCTCTTAAAAGAGCTTGTTTCATTCTCACGGGGAACCCTGTACAATGTATCGACCGCTCATTACGAGCCATGTTGATACCTAAACAGGAGACGCCTCCCCAGTCTCCAGAAGCGGATCAAAATGCACTATTGAGTCTAGAGCCATGAGATCATCCATAAATCTCGATAGGACACATTCCAATTATGCTTATTGTTTCGCACAATGTGGAAAATAAGATAAAATATTTAGAGTCCTACACATTATCCTTGTGGTATTGCCAGAACATCCGAGTGATATGAAAATATTCACAATGAGGATGGAAATCCTTCTAGAGCGAACATCACTCAAGCTCTTGGTAGGTGACATGTGAGATCCACCTTGGATCAATGATCAAGTGACAACTGGAAAGCAACAATGGTGCGATTCATAATTGAATCAAACTTGTTCCAGGTAATGGATTGACGGATACTTTTGCTAAAACCTTTCAATGTGCTCACTTACTTATTTTTTTTTCGAGCACATTGATTGTGTAATATCTTTCAAACAAAAGTATTTTTTGATGGAAATGTGATTCAAAGTATAAAACTCTCGTCGTGTCTCAAAAATGTTTATCATAGGACACGCGAGTGATTTCTATAAATCTATTTCTCATCAATCCGTGAACATTTATTCACCGATTCACTCTATCGTGCGGTCTGCTTTGAGACGTTCCGGTATGAGAACATGCTAAGTATGAAGATTCCAAAGTGGATTCTTTGGAAAATTCATTACTACAAGCTGGAAATTCCTGTCAATGAGAGTCTTCTTTAAAAGAGACTCTTCCTGATCACAGGTCGGTTTTCACAAAACCGGAGGGTAGTCTATCCTCGCAGAACGAATGACAAAGCCATATTCGTTCTCTATCTTTACTGCTGACTGTTTAATTTTAGGAACACATATAAAGATGGTGTTGATGGCTCCTATTTCCAGCTGAATCGGGTCAATCCATACCTCATGCTCACACATCCTCCACACTATCAAAGACGATGAGAGACTTGCTACAACAAATGTTGAGAGACTACCAACAACGTTTCTGAAACTCTGATGAAAAAGTCTCCTGATCCACAACTCTAATGCTAAGTCTCCTGATCCAGAAGGGTGTGAGCATGAGGGTCCTAACGTCACATGAAGGCGATACTATTAAGGATGAGCTTGGAGATTTACTATGGCTGATGATCTCAAAGAAGCTCAAAGATCACACAATTCAAAGGAACTCAAATCACAAGTTCATTGCTTGAAATACAAAGTGTGCGGAGAAGTGAAGAATCAGAACCTACGAGCTACATGACTAAAAAATGCTTGAAGAACAAAGAGCTTAATTTCCAAGGTGACCTCGCTTAGGGGGAGATTGTTAGGAATACAAATATTCCTGTAAAAGTCTCGGTCACCTGATTATTGTAATAGCAACAAGTTAGCTCGTAGTTAGTTTAGTTATTAGTTAGTTAGTATTAGTTTAAGTAACACCGTAGAAGAAGGACGGGTCTTCACCCACTGTATACCTGATCCACAGCCCGGGTGTGGGCGTTTAAGTTGTAAGTATAAATACCCCTCTCCACATGTGGAGAGGGTTGGACCTTCATTTCACCTTAATCTAATCATTCTATTTCTCTCTCAAGGTTCCACTCTCCCTCTCTCTCTAGTAATTCCAATGCCACACAAACCACAAGGAAATCATGTTTCCAACTTAATTAGTATTCTACAGAAACAAATAACAATCAAATAAATAAAAATCACACAAAACATGGGTTGCCTACCAAGAAGCGCTTTTCTTTATTTACGAGTCTTGTAGCTAGACTCAAGGTCATGGGAAATTACGTGACCTTATTCCGCAATAGGAATGCGGTTTTAAAACTTCGAATCACTCTTCCATCCCACTTGTATTCCGGGCCTAAAGCCAAACATCCCGAATACTTAATTTTATTTCCTCTTTGGTTAACATCACTAACCTCAAATGTTGGAATATTGTCGACATCTAAACCATCAATACCTTTGAACTTTTCGAACTTATAAGGCATCATGTACTTAACACACCCAGTTTCATTGGAAAATGTAACGGTACCTTCATCCTTATCGTAAATCATGTTGGATGTATTGATGAAGGGTTTTCCCAAAACTATTTCTCCTAAATGTTGATCTATAATTCCCTTCACATCTTCTAAGATCATGAAATCACATTGATAAACTAAATCCCCAATAAAAACGTGTAAACCTCTAGCAATACCTATGAAATTGCATAGTCGATTGGGGTTATAAGGGTCTTGTCTAGGTTTCAGCTCATTGCTCATGATCCAATTATAATAGAGCCTAGACATAATATTCATTGGGGCTTGCAAGTCAATATAGGTATGCTAACTAAACATATGACCAATCATGCATGGAACCTTCACATTAAAATAGCCCCCCCTTTTAATCCATGGGTTCTTTCGATGTTTAGCGGGACAAGGATATTTCAAAAGAAACTTATGGTGACTTTATTCCTCAAGAGTTGGTGAAGAGTTTTGAAATACTTCTAAATCATCCCTAGACTCCATTGTGTTATTGTTGTTAAAAACGGTGTTATTTTCACAATGGTCTATTTTCAGCCCCCTTTCTTTTTTAATTAATTCATTAAGCTCATTAAACCCATTAATTTCTCTTTCCATTCGGTTGCGTAGTAAAAATCTTTTTTCAATTTCAAAACGTCGGCTTTTAGTATCCATAATGACACACTTTTTACGAATAAAGACACAAAGAAATGAGATATACTAAAGAAAACCTAAAAATAAAAATAAAATCTTACTAGAAAGGAATCTAGCAAGTAGACCTAATAAAAATAAATCCTAACCTAGACAATAACTATTCCCCGGGCTGCGGCACCAAAAACTTGATACGTGGGAATCGCACCAGGCTTTACCTCTCGAGGGATCTCGAGAAGCTTACAAACCCCACCAGGCAGTGTACCTGATCGTTGTAGTATAGTATAGTGACAAGTACCGGGGGATTGATCGTTCAACTCAGGAATAGTGTCGCTAGGATTAGAAAGCCTAAAAACTAGGTCTAGAGGTGAGGGATGATTCTTTTTGTATTTTTTATATTTTATGAAAGCAAGTAAAATCTCGGTTTTTGGAGGAGTGGGTGGAATTAGTTGCTAATCAACTAACCTAATAACTAAGATGCAATCAAAATAAAATAACAAAAATGAAAATAAATCTAATTAACTAGTGGTGTGAACAATAATAGGGAGAGTTGTGTTTACTTAGGTTTCATTACTCCATAGATATCTTTTACAGGTTGATAGTTTGTTATAATTGCATGGATGACGGGTCGTATTCCTTAATACCAGTCGTAGGGCCGTGTACAATATTCCCTAACTCTATAGGATCCTACTTCACTCCTATGTCGAGCCGTTAGAAGCTCCTAATATGGGATCATTAGAATTCTCCTACGCATTAAATACAACCAAAAATTATAGTACACCTCTGATCATTTTTCTTAAGACGTTCAAGCATGTCACCAATGGAAGTCTGCTAGTTTTATTAAGCCTAACATTGATGAGGCGAAAAATGAACCACTTTTAGGGGGTCATTTAAGCCCGGAATTGAATTTATTTGATCAAATATTGCCCTAAATCGTTCCTTTTGTGATTTTAGGTACTTTGGGAGAGAAATCTGGAAAAGGAAGCAATTCGGACGTTTTTAGAGCATAAAAGTCAAGAAAACGCCAAAGTCTTAATTTTCCTTGCTGAGAACAGTAGGTGACGGCGTCAAGAACAACATCCTGACGGCGTCAAGAATAATTTGCATGACGGCCCAGTACAAACGTGAAGGCGTCACAAGTAGAGCGTCAAGAGTAAAAGACGTGACGGCCTGGAAGACCATAACACATGACGGCGTCAGCTGAAGATTAAGGCAGTCCAAGAAGTATTTTGGCGGTGAGATGACGGCGTCACCTATTTGGTCTTGACGCCGTCAGCCTCAGTTTTCTATATATAGTTTTCTAATTTTCATTCATTAAGGAGAGAAGTTTTGGAGAAACCCTAAGGCCGAACCTATTACGAATTTTACAGGTTTTTCAAGGGTTTTTAGCCCTTGAACCCTTTCATGTGTAATTGAGATAAGTATTCTTTTAATTCAATCAATATGTCTATGTGTTGGTTGTTTATATCTTGTTCTTGTCTTAATTCCATCATGCTAGGCTAGATCTATCTTGTGTTTGCTTAGATCTAATGAAACCTAGATGTTGATTATGTGTTGATTACTTGTTTATGGTTGTATTGGATGAATAATTTTGATGTTAGGCTTAAGAAAACTGGCAGATCTCCAAATGGTAACATGCTTGAACGTCTTAGGAAACATGAACTGACGTGCACTAGGTTTTATTGGTTGTATTTAATGCATGAGTAAATTCTAATGATCCCATGTTAGGAGCTTCTTAGCCGGCTCGACATAGGAGTGAAGTAGGCACTCATAGGATTGGGGAATTAAGTGCGCCACCCCATGAATGGTATTAAGGAATACAATCCGTTATCCACGCAACTATAACAAGTAATTAACGTGTAAAAGATATCTAGGGAGTAGTGAAATCTAAGTAAACACAATTTCTCCACTTATTGCTCACAACCTTAGTTTAATATAGTTTATTTTCATTTTTAGTATTTTATTTTGATTGCATCTTTAGTATTGGGTTAGTTGACTAGCAACTAATTCCGCCCAAATCCTTAAAACCCGAGATTTTTACTTGCTTTCTAAAAAATATAAGAAATACAAAAATAATCATCCCTCATCTCTAGAACTAGTATTTAGGTTTTCTAATCCTAGCGACACTATTCCTAGCTGAACGATCAATCCCCCGGTACTTGTCACTATACTATACTACAACGATCAGGTACACTGCCTGGTGGGGGTTGTAAGCTTCTCAAGATCCCTTGAGAGGTAAAGCCTGGTGCGATTCCCACGTATCAAGTTTTTGGTGCCGCAGCCCGGGGAATAGTTATTGTCTAGGTTAGAATCTCTTTTTATTAGGTCTACTTGCTAAATTCCCTTCTAGTAAGATTTTATTTTTATTTTTAGGTTTTCTTTATTCTATCTTATTTCTTTGTGTTTTTGTTCGTAACTCTTCACCACCCGACATCATGGACGATGGGAACATCTTTGAACCCGTCATTCCACCACAACAAAACCCACCACTAGAACCTCTTAGGCCCCGAACCTTAGGAGAGTATTCCTGACCTAGCCACCAAGGCTACCAAAACACCATTGGGCTCACCGGAGCCAATGTGACCCCCTTGTGATCCGACACCATCCAGTTGGTGCAAAGCGGATGTGCATTCCATGGACTTCGTTCTGAAGATCCAAACCAACATCTAAAGGACTTCCTTAAAATCGTAGATTCCATAGACCTAGATGTTGAAACTAGAGAGACAACCCGATTACGCCTATTCCAATTCTCTCTATGGGATCAAGCTAGTCAATGGCTTGAGCGTTTACCCGCGGGATTCATCACCACATGGGATAATCTCACCAATCGCTTCCTTACTCAATTCTTCCCACCGGGGAAGACTGCAATGCTTAGAAATGACATTTTGATGTTTGAACAACATCAGGGTGAAACTTTCTACGAAGCATGGGCCCGTTTTAAGGATCTCCTCCATAAGGTCCCTCATCATGGTATAAACCTTTGGTTATTAGTCCAGATTTTCTACGACCATGTTGACTATCACACTAAACGCACAATCGATAGGGCCGCGGGAGGTAAACTGTGTGATAAGAACGCCGAGGAGTTCTGGGCAATTATTGAGGAGCTCGCCACCGATAATCAAGAGATGTGGGAGTTTAATCATACAATAAAAGCGGCCATCAATGCAGTCTCAACATCGGGAGGAACCACCGAAATCCCCGATGAACTCCTATGCAAACTCGAGGCAAAAGTTGACTATTTTGAGGAAAGGCAAAGGAGACCTTTAAGTCCTAGGTGGGCTACTGTCAATTCTGTCTCGAAACCGACTTCAACACCATTATCAGAGTCACCCTCTAGAGAAAATATCGGGATTTTTCAAAACTATACCCCACCTTGTTCCCCTCCCGAGGAGCTTAGCTCGGAGTTTGAAGCTAGGATGAGAGAATATATGGCAACTCACTCAGATCGGCTTGCTAGATTCGAGGAAGCAGTTTATAAGCAAAAAGAGGAGATGCAAGAGAAAATGAATGAGATGATGAGTCTATTGGAGGAGTATGCCAACCAGAGAACCCCTGAAAGAATGCTACTAAGGAAAGAAAGCGTCACCCCCACTACCCAATTTGTTAATTCCATCACAATTGTCCACAAGGATGACGAGAAGGTAGAAGCCTTTACTAAACAGACCTTAGATAAGCCACCAAAATCCCAGCCCTTGAGTCACTACCTGAAACATGATATAAACGAAAATACCATAACAAATTGGATTAAGGGTGACGGGCGTAACCAACCTTCCAAACAGGGTTCTGAGAAGGAGGAAAAGGTAAAAGATGAGTATGATACGTTACCTGGGGGATCAATATTCGAGAGGCTATTGGTACAAAAAGTGGCTACTAAGCAGATTGCGTGTGGGAACTTTGAGATACCAACTAGCATCGGGGATTTGAAATATCTTAGTGCTTTCGCCGACCAAGGATCAGAGGTAAACCTTATGCCCCTAACTATTTACATTCAACTAACATCAAAAATGCCAGCCCCTACTCGTGTTAGGTTGTCCCTCGCTGGACACTCGTACGTATACCCCTTGGGAATCGCAGAAGATGTATTAGTTAATGTCGCAGGATTCATGTACCCCGTTGATTTTATGATCATCGATGATAAGGGAGATGGATGCATGCCAATAATCCTTGGGGCACCATTCCTCGCCACCGCTAGGGCTATCATTAAGTATGAAGGCAGGAAAATTGAGCTTAAATCTGGAAAAAGAAAGATTAGCTTCCCCATGACTCCGCGAAGTAGGTATGAGAATTTGAGTTGGAGAAAGCTCAAAAAAAACATTGACACGACACCCATTCGTGTTCTGAATAAAATTCTTGCATGGGAGGCAAAAATCAAAAGCTATAAGGAGGCTAAATATATAAGAAGCAAAAGCAATAAGGTTCAGGTCGAATTCGAACATACTCAACCCGCAGAAAATCATGTGCCATTTGAGGAAGGGAATTTGGTACTCTTGAGACACTTGGAAACAACAATACCACCCGATAAACCAAGTCCTTGGTGGTATGGGCCTTTCACACTTGAGAGCATGAACCAAGATGGGATGGCTAACCTGAGAAGTGAAGTAGGTGGAGAGGTGATTGCAAGTATCGACAGGTTAAGGCACTACCACCATAATAGTAATGATCACAACTACATGGGGTATATCATTTCAAGGGATGAGGTCACGTAGTAACCCATGACCTTGAGTCTAGCTACAAGACTCGTAAATAAAGAAAAGTGCATCTTGGGAGGCAACCCATGCTTTGTGTGATTTTATTTTGTTTGTTTGTTTGTTATTTGCTTCCGTATGCATGCTTTATTTTTATTGTTGGTGGATCATGTCTCAACTAAATAGTGGAAATACTTTACTTTGTTATTTTGGCCTAGTCTTAACTCCACCTAAAAGTATTTTTGCAAAAGATAAGTGTAAGGGGAAACCCCAAATGTGTTTTTAAGAAACAAACCGATCATGATTCTCCACAATATTAAGTGAACATGTATATTCGTATTTGTTAGAGTCAAATGCTTGTATTGAGTCATAATGAAGTTTTGCAGGATTTTCCAGGAAGTAGGACCAAGTTTTTCTAGAAATTTTCCGGAAACTTAACATAAGAATTTCTGCAGGTCACTTCTGACGGCGTCACGAGTTAACTCTTGACGGCGTCACGTGTAAAAATCTTGAAATTTTACCGGTTTTGTTTTTCTAACGGAGTCTTACGGTTTTTGTGAATTATTAAGTTTTATAATCTCCAGGAAATCTGCAAACTTCATTCCACAAGCATTATATCTTACTTTGTTTTCTAGGATTTAATAACTTATGTAGATTGTCGCCGATTTTATGCGAGGTTGCCTTGTTTGTTTTCTCAGGATTTACAGGTTATGTATGACAAGAAGATGATTTATTTTTCTGGAAGGGAAGCTTTGATTGTTCATTTTCTTGGAGGAAGATTTAACCTGGCCACCTTATTATCCATACCGAGCGAATCAGGGGAGTATTTGATTTCATTCTTTTTACTTATTTCACTTTTACATTCTTTACTTGAACATTGGGGACAATGTTCATCCTAAGTGTAAGGGGAGGGTAAAATGATAATACCTTACAAATACACTTTCGCTTGAGTTTGTTTTGTTTAATGGTAGATGTGTAATAAAACTATGAGAAATACTTGTTAGTGCAATTTTAGCGCCAAATTTAAAATTTTTTACAAAATTTAGGAGTGAAACTTTAGCCATAGCAAGCGTCTCATGGATAGGAGATTGTATGACTAGCACATAACCGTATATTCAGAAAAATTTTCCACCCAAATATGTGAGGTTCGCCTTTAGATTTGATAGGAAAAGCATTTACTATTAGTACTTATGAGTGTACCGGTAGCATTTAGATTCTTGAACTTGCGTTAGTGATGCATCCCGAGACCGCTAGTGAGACTACATTCGTGTAGTAGGATTTACAACATGATAAGAGGCATTAGGATCACCCTTGTGTTAAACCCGTATCATAATTACTTGACCATTTAAGTCATATTACTTGGCTAGTTAAGTCAACTAATTTTTCCCACACCTTAGCGTTGTACTCATTTTTAGTACACGAAACCCCTAGTACACCCCTCCGAGCCTATCTTTTCGTTTCTAAAGCATCTTACTTAAAGGAAGAATTTGTTACACCCCAATTAAATGTACAACCAAATCGCCTTAACCTTCCGTGTATGCACTTATCTTTAGTGCATTATTGTTATTTGTTTAAACCCTAAGTTAACTATCTAATTGATTACATGGTTGCTAAGTCGAGTCATATCATTGTACATATTGTTTTGGGACGATTGGGACTCATGGGTAAAGTACTTATTTTATGGAGTAATGGGGAAGAACATCATTTATTACCCCCATATGTACGTTAATCTTAAAAGTGCTCCAAGTGTTTTGATTTTCTTAATTCGAGTCATTAGATTAGTTATTGTAAAGTATGTAAAGATTCAAGTGTAAGGGGAATGTTCATTCCCTATGATGTATTATTTTGGATGGTAGGGTAAGTGTATATGCAAAAAAAAAAAAAAAAAAAAAAAAAAAAAAAATCGAAAAAACAAGAAAAATAAAGAAAAAAATAGAAAAAGAAAAGAAAAGAAAAAAACATACGGACTACCATCCCATTTCATTCTATGTTTATTTTATGTTTGTGTTATTTTTCATTTATTAGCTTAAGTCGAGTCTAGTCTTGGGTTAGTTGACTAGCAACTAATTCCGCCCAAATCCTTAAAACCCGAGATTTTTACTTGCTTTCTAAAAAATATAAAAAATACAAAAATAATCATCCCTCATCTCTAGAACTAGTATTTAGGTTTTCTAATCCTAGCGACACTATTCCTAGCTGAACGATCAATCCCCCGGTACTTGTCACTATACTATACTACAACGATCAGGTACACTGCCTGGTGGGGGTTGTAAGCTTCTCAAGATCCCTTGAGAGGTAAAGCCTGGTGCGATTCCCACGTATCAAACATCGAATACAATCATCCGTAACAACTATAAACAAACAATCAACCCATAATTAACATCTAGGTTTCACTACATCTAAGCAAACACAAAAGAGATATAGCCTAGCATGTTAAATTCAACACAAGCGTAAGATATATTCAAACAACACATAGACATATTGAATGAATTAAAAGAGTACTTATCTTAATTGAACATGAAAGGTTTCAAAGGGTAAAAACCCTTGAAAAAGCTGTAATATTCAGACTAGGGTTTCTCTCCAAAGTTACACCCTAATTGTTCCCCTCTAATGAATGAAAATTGCAAAACTATATATAGATCCAATTATGACGCCGCCATGTGCACTTCTACTCTGGGCCGTCACTTGTATTTGGACCATGACGGCCTATGGTGACGCCGTCATGTCCATAGTGTAAATCTCTTCTGGATCGTCATGGACTTTATCCACTTCCACCTCTTGTATTACTCTTGACGCCGTCATTAAAGAGCATGTGACGTCGTCAGGTACTGTTCCCATCAAGGAAAATTAAGACTTTGCCGTTTTCTTCACTTTTATGCTCCAAAAATGTCCAAAATGCTTCATTTTCCAGAATTCACTCCAAAAGTACCTAAAATGACAAAATGAAGGATTTAGGGCAATATTTGATCAAATAAATTCAAATTCGGGACTTAAATGACCCCCTAAAAATGGTTCATTTTTCGCCTCATCAACTACCAATCAACAATAATTTAACTGTTATATCACAGGTGATACACTACAAGTCAATATTTTTTTCAAATACCGCGGTAAAACCTTTTGAAACATGCACAATCTATCCATTAAACATACAAATCCACCACAAATCAAATAGAAGCATCACTTATCTTTTGTTCTGTTAAACCTAACTTTTAATCTCTCATATTATCACAACATCACAAATTATCAAAAATTAACTAGTAAAATACACTAATAATGATTCTATAACAATAAAAACTAAAGTATTTCATTGTTTTAGATGTCGATTGTTTCATTTTCTGTGTGCTTTATGTGATTTGCACGGTTAAGTCAAATACAAATATCTCTAGTGATAATACACATATACAGTTCAACTTCAAATATCACTGGTGATACACACGTATGATACTTTTCACTCACACATTTCAGCAAACACTTGGTGTGCATCCATGTATACAAAGCTTTTTAATCAGAAACTCAACCAAATATAAACACTAAAAAACACAACCAATAAAACAACTAAATAATTAGTCAGAAGCATCGTACCTTCATCTCGAGATTCAGTAGGTTCATTTTGAACCGGTTTTTTTTCGTGGATCTGCTTGTGCACTCGATGATTCTTTCATTTTTGTGTTTTATTGATGATTTGAACGGTTAAAATCAGTTAATTTTGAGTTTTTGTTGCAGTTTTTTAATGGTTGTTAGAGAGAGAAAGTGAGATTTTTGTATACTGATTTTGTTGAAAGTGAGAGGTGTAGGGGTGGGTTTGTTGGGGTAAGTTTGGTGAATTGGCAGAAGTGATCCCTCCGTGTTTTTTTATTTTTAAATCTTATCTTTTTGATCCAACGGTTGTGGATTGTCCCTCGGTATGTATGAGATTTTAAGTCTACAAAATAAAACGCCTCTAATTTATAAATGTTTTTATTATATGCGCAAGTTAATTTAGTTACCGAGGATTTATTACTGTATATAATTATGAGCAAATCATATGTCTTATCCTAGTGGACACCTTATAAAGTATTGTCAATTGTGATTTGACTTTATACTTTGGTTACCCAAATGCATCCCCTCGTCTCGTGTAGTCATCCAATAAATCTTCACTTTAGCAAGTTTGGTGCCGTAAATTGGATAGATTTGAATGGCATGTGATCATGTTCTTACATATATGGTAATATAAGAATATTTTGCTTCTTGAGCAATACTTGAAGTAACTTAGTATCTTGATTTTACCATGTGACTCATGTCGTCTTTTAAAGAGATGGGTGTATTGGTTGATCACATAAGTTACATAACACATCAAAAGAAGTAATTTTTCTAATGGGTCATTTCAGGTTGGCTGAGATGAGGATAGATTGATCCACACACAATTTTGTTTAAATTATAAAGTGTTATGGATAAAGAGTGTATCATACTCCATGTTACATTATCATTTATGCATTAGATAGAGCACGTCCTACCATAATACTCCATGTTACATATCATTTATGCATTAGAGCATGTCCTACCATATTTGATTTTTATTGAGATATAGATGGTTTGATGTTGGAAAAAATTACCGGTATATCATAACTATATATCTTAAACAAGTTATATAGTGATTTGTGTCAAAATCCTGGTTTTAAGCTGTTATCGCAATTTAGACGTGACTACCTTGATCCGAATACTAAAAGACGATGTGTACATCGGGTACTTGATTGGTGTTAGCTTGCATCATGGTTGTGTTAACCAGAATAACTTAGATCAGTTAAGGCCTAGCTACACCTAAATAAATTTGATTTTTCATTTAAAACCATGAACCATTACTATCAATTATCAAAAGACCATTTAAAACCATGAACATGCGATGATTGATTGTGATAGAAACTAGAAAGAGATATCAACTTATTTACTTCGTTATCATTACACTTGTTTTGACTCGTGATCTTTATAAACATATATAGGCTTCAAGGTTTATTACACTAGCTTGTTTTTAACCATTCATATCTAACACGTATTTTCTATGATGTTTCTACTTTCTACACTAGTATGTTTTCTTTTGCTAAAGGCAGGGGCGGTGCTGAGAACGTCAAAAAAAAATTAGGCCCGACACGAAAAGGAAAAAAAAGTGCCCATATAATGGGTATAAAGGGTTGAGCCTAGTACATATAATGCGTATAAAAAGTACCTTTATAATGGGTTGGGCCTAATACGTACATATAATGAGTATAAAAAATTTTAGTGCCCCTTAGTGGGTTGGGCCCGGCTCGGTTGCTGATGCTGCGCCGGCCCAAAACCGCTCATGGCTAAAGGCCCCACACTTATTGGCGCTACAGTTATCTAAAGTTTTAAACCCTGAAATAGATAAGAAAAAACTAAGAAACACAAGCTTTGTTCGGGGCTATAGTTATTGACCAAACTCAATACTTTGTATTTGTGAAGAAAATAATCACGGGGAAGTTATCTTTGGGACTTGGGAGTGTTTACTAAATTAAGTGGTTTGCAGAGATATTTATTTTAGATTTGTTAGACAATGCATCTTCTGCGAATGGACGATAAGACTAAAAAAAATGACTTGCTTTCAAAATTTCTTAAAAAAACAGTCAAAATCCAAACTCATATAAAACACATGCATCTCACGTTACGTTCTTTGCTATATGTTACAACCAAAACCAGTATCCTTTGTAAACTGTTTTAACATTTTTTTTCCCCAGGTATATGCATAAAATGTGCTTACAATGGTGTTTGCAAAGTTGATGTGTCATGAGATGTGGTAGATGGATCACGTTAAGCAAATGACAACGCCTTCAAGCGTTTATTTATGTGTGAACTACACCAAAGTTTGGGATAAGCATTGAACCTTTCAAGAAACTTCAAGGAAGTGCATATGTTGGACAATGATGTTCATTGTATTGAGTAAATTGCAAAAATCGTCCATGTGGTATGGTTAAATTGCATGTTTATTCATATCCTTTCAAAAGTGCATCCATCGTTCATTTGAGGAACTTACAAGTGCACATTTGATCTCTGGCTAAAGCTAAATTGTTAAAATACCCTCTTTGTCTTCTCTTTCACTTTGTTCATTGTGAGGGTAATCTAGTTATTTAATTTTGGCCAAGGACTAAGAGTACACTTGTAAGTTTTTCAAAAAGACGTTGAGTACACTTTCAAAAAAATAGGGACTGAACCTGCAATTTAATTAAACCACAAGGATAATTTTGCAATTAACTCTTTCGTATTTATTATTCTTATTGTCAAAAGGTGGATCAATTGCAATGAAAATGCAATGAAATTGCAATGAAGGCATTATTGAGTCCCAAAAGTAGGGGCAAGGTGCAGTAAAGAGCAAGGAAAGTAAGCACCAATGTTAAAAAAGTAGACAATTATGGATCATTTAAACTTAACATAATAATGATCAAGTGGCCGTATCATTAAGGGTTTTGTGTACAAGTTGCTTCATAACCAACTAATGAATCAAACTTAAAAACTAAACATACAAAGGCCTTTCAAAAAAAACAATACTGTAACATATAAGACCGCCAATAGTGGTAAGGAATAACAACCCGTGAAGCAAAATTTGGGACATAACCACGCTTGAAAAAAAAAAAAAAAAAAAATGAAATTTTTAACAAATTAACAACGATTAACAAATGGTCTAAAGCAGTTTTACAAGCAATCCAAAGTTCTTTGGTAAAAGTCACCGGAACATGTTGTTGCATAGTTTCTAATCATGTACTACAAGTCACCTCTCCAACTTGGAATAACCAGTTCTATTCGAACAGTAACCAGTTTATTTATATTGTACTAGAAAATAAGCACATTAAACAAAACCAAGCATTAGAAGCTACCTATAATATTCACATAAATAAATACTAACAGCCAAATCCAAAACACCCTCTCAACAAAAGCTGCCTATAAAAAGAAGCAGAGAAGCACAATAAAGGATTATTAGTTAAAATATTAACTTTGAAATAAGCAGTCTAATGCGCACACAAAGAGCTGCTTACAAAAATAGCTGAGATGAAAAATCCTCAACTTGTGTCTTTGTTTAAGCTTACATGAGGCTTATAAGTTTATTTGATTTTTGCCTTATGTTTCATAAGCTCCAATATTACGGCTTAGTTTGAGACTCACAGACTTATATAACCTTATTACTATATATATTAAAGCACATGTAATACGACGTCGTCTATCATGCTGGGCTCCCGCCCTTTTTTTGGGCTAATTGGCCTGCCACTGATACATCGCCTTCCGATCCATTGTCCGGCCTGTTGCTTGATATGTGGTTTCCTTTATACGGGCCTTCCGATCCATTGTCCGGCCCTTTTTTTGGGCTCCCGCCCTTTTATTGATGTTCCTGGAGTTTGGCCTTTTACTCTCGACAAGTTTGTTCAACCTACATTGATCATGTAAGGGTGAAATCATTTGCATTAACCATGTGTGCCCAGTTACACACTTGGACTGATTTGCAGCCATGGCGGGGCAAAGTATTGGATTTGCAGCCATGGTGACATTATTTTTACTCTATGTGGTTGCACTTGATGTATGTGGTTCGGATGGTACATACACCAATTAGATTTGCGATTTTCCATATTTCAGGTTTCAAAGTTTCGTATTACTTTTATTGATGTTCCTGGAGTTTGGCCTTTTACTCTCGACAAGTTTGTTCAACCTACATTGATCATGTAAGGGTGAAATCATTTGCATTAACCATGTGTGCCCAGTTACACACTTGGACTGATTTGCAGCCATGGCGGGGCAAAGTATTGGATTTGCAGCCATGGTGACATGAAAATGATAGTAATGTTGATTGTCAGTGGTTGTGATGAATATGACCAAGATCGATTAAAGTTGTGATCGTCCGTGTGTTGGCGGGGCAAATTATTAGATTTGCAGCCATGGTGGATGTATCCGCTTTCTTCGATTGTCAACCTATCTGACCCTCATAGACGCATTTATCTATGGTAGGGCAAGCTTGGTACGCTTGCAGCCATGGAGACATGAAAATGATAGTAATGTTCATTGTAAGGGCCTGTGATGAATATGACCAAGATCGATCAAAACTATGATCGTCCGTGTCTTGGCGGGGCAAACCATCAGGTTTGCAGCCATGGCGGATGTATCCACTTTTTGAGATTACTAATCAATATGAGCCTCATATTATGAATTTAAATGAATGACACATTTACAATTATATGGGTGGTCCACAACATATTAAGGTTTCATCATGTGTGTTTCAGTGGGTGTGTTCAGGGTGTGTGATCAGGGGATGTGGGCTGTGATCTGGGAGTGAATTCAGTTAATGTGCTTATGGTGAGCATTATTTTTACTCTGTGGTTGCACTTGATGTATGTGGTTCGGATGGTACATACACTAATTAGATTTGCGATTTTCCATATTTCAGGTTTCAAAGTTTCGTATTACTTTTATTGATGTTCCTGGAGTTTGGCCTTTTACTCTCGACAAGTTTGTTCAACCTACATTGATCATGTAAGTTCATCTATACAATTCTTGGGAAATTATTTGCTTAAAATTTGTGTAATGTAGGGATCATATAAGGAGTGTTCGGGATTGATTGCTGTAAATTTCTAACAGTTTCACATAGCAAAAGTTACATTGATAACAACAATATGAAAATAAGTACCATGATCAGCTATTTTATAGATGCCATTTTTATGTGTCAAAAATTGGTTAGGCTAATTAGTTGCGCTTCCAAGCAGGTTTTATAAGATGAGATTGATTGTGATTGTACCTTTTGTATTTCGTTTTTTTTTTCAGGTTCCCGGTTGTATTGACAAACTTGCTCAAATTGATTTTATAGGGACCGTTCACATTAATAAGATAAGTCATACATAATTAACTTCTATTGCTTAGTATTAGAATCCGCCCTATTGAACAACTTCTTTTGCCTAATGCTTGATCTTCGAATTGTCGTATAAAGAATGTAACTGTAGGCATGAGGTCTGCTTTGCTTATCCTCACAAAGCACTGATGTTTCGTGGCTCACAAAGCACTGATGTTTCCCTTCGCTCAGTTTACATTCATAAATCATAATCAGTCTTTTTTACTTATATTTTGGTAAGTTATAGTGTGAAGCTTTTAAGCCAACTGTGTCATGTGTATATCATGGCATTAGCACTTATTTAATTGATTGGTTTCATACTATGCAAAGTGAAGCCAGAAATTTGTCTTTGGTTTTTTAGAGGAATTGAATGGCTCAAGGGCGGACCTGCTTGGATGGATTATTAGTTAGGGTTTTTTTATTTTTCGAGGTAAGTTTTTTATGTTAATTTTACTTTGCTTATTGATATTTTTTTTTTACTTTATGTTTATATGCTGCAAATCTGATATATTTGTTGCCAAGTTAATGTTTTTATAACCACCACCTAAAAACACACACACACTTGGCCATCTTTTGTGATCAAACTTTCGCCTGGTGACTATGTTCGGTTTTACTCCAGGTATCAAAGCTAACAAGCGGATTCAGAAGACGATTGTTGTCAAGATTGTCATGAAAATAGATATGTAAACATCTTTTATTCTCATCAGGTGATAAAATGCCCTTTTTTTTAATTTATTCTTTAATTTGTGTTTGTTCTTATCATCAGGGTGGTAATTGGGTGTTCTATTACTTGAAATATTGAACGGGCGACCAACTTATTGTCCAAGAAACTTCACAGCTGGTAAGCGAAAATTCTCAATCTATCCATATTATATAACCATTTTGAACTCTGAATTTAGTTATACACATTTTTACAAGTAGTTTATACTTTATAGGCATTTTCAAAACTATTTCCAAACAGTTTTAATGAGATGAAAAAGATGCTCATATTGATTATAACAAGCTGATGTGATGAGTGTTTGATGTCTACTTATTGCAGGTTTGATCACACGAGACATCAATGAAGAAGAGGGGTCTGTTTAGGTCGGTTACTGATAAAGCTATAAATAAACTAGCTGCAAGCGTCCTACGTCTGCGACTAATATTGACACAAGGTGAAAGTCACATGCCACAAAGCATTGTTTTACTATTATTAACATTCAAAACGGGTTGGTATTGAACTGATCCACGTAATTTGTTTGTAACTTAACCTTTGTGTCATCAAGTTAAGGGGGTGTTTGCGTTAGCTAATTTAATCAGCTTATGGGCCTATTTTATTTTGGAAAACCAGATAAGCTCACTTTTTAGAGCAAACATGCAGCTCGGGGTGCTCGGGTAAGGGGTCAAAGCTGACTTGGGTGCGAACGAGTCAGGTCATAATGACCCAAAACATTTTTAGACCATATTTAGGATTATAGACACTTTGTTTGTAATAATATATGTTGGTGTTTCTGTATACTACTACTTTACGAGTCTAATGCTCCGCTCATGAGTTTAGATTTATGGGTGACTATTTACCGACATTTCTAAACTAATTGACGATTCTTGCAGGAAGAGGTTCATACAAACAAACTTTGACATTATCATGGAATCACCAAAACTTCATTCTTCCTGTATGAAATATTTGAAGTGAATTGTGTAGTAATGTGATTATCATTTGGTTTTTTCATATGATGTTGAGCCGAAATTTTGAATTCTTTTCAGTTAGCTTGGATAGTAGTCCACTTTCCTATCAGTTGGCCACGGGATTCGGCAGTCGGAAGTTGGGTGGTTTTCTTTCAGGTTAGTCCCCATTTTCACTTCATTTTGCTGCAATTGCAATCCTTTTGCAGTGCACTAAAGAACGCTTTGCTGCAATTCCAATCCTTTTGCAGGAGCGTACTAATAGGCTGATAAAAATGAGTGAAGAGAAATCAGAATCCAAAGAGAGATCAAGCACTTAAAACAACAATACTTATTCATGTGAGGGAACTAAATACCTGCACTTTGCTTGCACAAGATTTGCACGCCTGTTTAAAATGGCATTGTATTTGTAACAGGTATCCGTATCATAAGCATTGTGCATCTGTTTGTAACTTGCAAGTATCATTTTGATAAACATATTGGTTTAAATAATTAAGTAAAAATATCATTTTGTAAGAGGTATCCATATTTAGTTGGAAAACAATACTTGCTTAATACATATTTTTGTATCTATATACAGTTGCATTATATGTTTTAGCTATTATTGATTGAAGCTCAATTAAGCTATCGGCCCACTTCATACTTAAAAAAAAAAAAAAAACGTGCAATGATCAACAACGTGCAACAGCGGCGGGCCGGAGCACGACTAGTTATGATAAAAGAAGCTTATATAAGTCCATACTTAAAATATGCCGAAAATTTAAAGCTATAAACTGGAATCAAATAAGCTCAACAAACACCACCCAACTAACTAAAACAAACAAATCTTAAAACACCAAAAAGCACAACTGAAGTACCAAAATTTCAATCTTAATGCAATATGTGGTTAACGCTGAATCACCTTCAATTGTCAAAATTTCAATTGTAAATATTAATTGCCTATTTTAGTTATTGTTTTGAACTTTTAGAACCAAAAATCCATTCAGAAACCTTAGGCAGGCGGATCAAAATATAACTTAATACAGTAGAACTGAGATGTGGTCATTACAATAACAATTCATTCCCACAATTTTTCTAAATGTCTTCCATTGAAATCAATCCGGTATTACACAAACAGGAAGGTACAATCTTAAACACCATTTCATTGACATATCAAGAATAAAAAGTTAAAGCTAACAATTTTTATTCTTCCAACCATAGATGATTAGAAAACACTTTGATCAGCCCATGGCATACTTCTGCGTCCAGCTACGTGCAGTTGCTTCGTATTTGGACTTATCAGTCTTGTACATATGAGCGATTTCTGGAACCAAAGGATCATCTGGGTTTGGGTCCGTCAACAAGGAACAGATGGAAAGCAACACCTGTAATAGAGAGTAAATACCTAAGTAACTAGCAGGCAATAGAAACCAACTTCTGTCCAAAACGCCAAAATCATAAATTTTGCAGAATTACAAACAGAAGGAAGATCATACCTTGGAGATAGTTAGTGCCGGGCTCCATTGTTCCTTGAGGATATCTAAGCATATGCTACCATTGCTGTTGATGTTGGGATGAAATACCTTGGTCCTAAATGCCACCTGAATTACACGAGATCAGTAACACATAAGCAACATAAACTAAAACAAAATGACAGCTATCAGTAATTCTTTGAGACAAGCCCCAAAGAGTAAACTTTAGACAACACCACATGCACCGATTAAAACAGCTAACATGCACGTAGACTGAAGCACATGGGAAGAAAACATGCTCAAAAGAGAAAACGAGACATAAACAAAGGAAAGAGCCTCATTATTGTTAAGTCCAAAGCAACAAACTTTTACCCAACCAAAACAAATAAATAAATGTGTTAAAACATCAAAGCATAAGCAAATCAACCAAATTTTATACGTTTATCACTGCAATTTTTTTCGATCCACACTTCTTTTTAAAAGGGGTATACAAGTTTACTTTGAAAACCTATGTATCATATCACCATACAGCAAACATGTTTTAACCAAGTATTAGTTCCTTTAGCAAAAACAACATTAACACTCCTAATACAGTAAAAACAAGTCAGCAATATCATAGGTAACATACCTTTGGGGGCTTAAAAGGATAGTCTGGAGGAAAATGAATTGAAACTAGGAACACACCACCAGAGTATGGGCTATCAGATGGTCCCATAATTGTTGCCTGCCAGTGAAACATATCCTCGGCTACTGGACCTGTAAGAAACAGTTTGCAACTTGTTAGCTTCAAAACAAGATCAATCACTACATATCAACAATGTGAATACAAACAACCATGTGCCATAGGCTAATTTATCAAACAAGTGGGTCACAAGCCCATGACAAAAATCACATTACAAGCTAATTGTGAAACAAAACATGCTCCCATCTACATCATACTTCAAAATTCAAGATATCTGATAAAACTTAGAGAACCAATGACTACTCACAACAATGGCTGCAAATACACTAGACAAACCATAAGCCATGACAAAAGCAGGACACCATCCCCAAAATAAATGAGCATCCCATTTAGTTAATCATAGCTTACACGTGCATCTAATCTAAGTAGAATCTGAAACTTGAACTCAAAACCAATCTATTCCTAAAATTAAGGGAACCAAACATAAACATATCACCTACCCCTTATTCCTATCCAACAGGCCTGGCACAATCCCACACGGAACAGCAACAAACCATCTATACTCTATTCAACACAAAATCTCACATGATCATAATCCATTGCATCTGGTTCCCCCTTCAATCAATAGCTAAACCAGTTATAAATAGTGAGATAACAAGCCTTGTTTGTGTTAGCTTATTTATTTGACTAAAAGCCCACCCTTCTCGGCTTATGATCCTTTCAAGTTTACCTAACACCTAATATAAGCTCATAAGCTCAAAGACCCAAAAGCAAAAAATTTAGGCTTAAGCGATTTTTAAAATTTACATTAGCTCATAAGCTGCTACCCGCTGCAGTGGGATTGGGTGTTGTTGAATTACCCAATGGTGTACACGGCCAAAAGTGTACCTAATGAGGTTATTATTAGGTCACCATCCACATGAATAAGGGGTTATTTATTTAAGCTTATATGTGGCTTATATAAGTTTATTACTCCGTATAATATGATAATCTTATATAAGCCAAAAAGTCTTAAATAAGACGTAAAATAGGGGCTTATGAAATATAAGCCAAAATCAAATAAGCTCATAAGCCAACATATAAGCTTAAACAAACACCCCATAATAATTCACATCAACTAATTCCCTTAAAATAATAATTCCATTGACCATAACCAAAGTCAACTCACACATAGCAAAACTAAACTTTACAAAAATTTATAAAATTATATAAATAAAAAGATATAAAAAATATATACCAGCACTGCATGACGTAGGCGGATCCTTCTGCAAATCCTTCAGCTCCTTCAAAATCCTCTTCGACGCCATCAATCACCTCTTATAAATACCAAACCCTAATTTCAAAATTCACAAAAATCAAGTCAATTAACACAATCAAACCATCAATAATCACAGATCTACGTTACCCTAACCTAATAAATAAAAAAAAGAAGAAGATGATGACGTCATCATACCTAGATTCAAATCAAGTGAAATTTTGGTTTGATGGGTACCTGATTGATGGGATGATGGAGTGGATTTGGTTAGTTTTGGTGAATTGAAATGAGGATCTGATTATTTGCGATTGGTATTGTGAATTTAGGGAAATTAGGGTTTTGAATGAGTTTGGGGGGTGTTTGGATTTTATAGGGTGGATGGGCTTCTAGAATATTCTTTAATACGTGTGGGGCCCAATGTGGCGTGATTTAAACGCTGGTTGTTGGGTTGTGGATGGATTCAGTTCTTTCTTTCCAATTTTTTTATGTTGTGGCCCGCTTTTGTTAGATTCTTTCCTCTTTTTAAAACAAACTAGCCGGTAGCTCGCGTATTGCGGCGGGTGTATTTTGTGTTTTGTATTTTGTGGGTTTTATAGTGAAATTAATAATTTTGTTATTTGAAGTATGTATATTTAGTTCAAAAAAAGTATGCATATGTTTACTTGGAAACATAATTTGTTTTTTTTTTTTTTTTTTTTTTTTTTTAAGAAACAAATTTGTATAAGAAATTTTTTGTAAGTGTATTATTTTTTGTATTTTTATTTTTTGTTATTATTATCTTTTTGAAAAAACAAATTTTCATAAGAAACTTTATGTAAAAAAAAAAAAAAAAAAAAAAAAAACAACTATTGTACAAAGTACTGTAGCAACACTGTAGCGACACGTGTCGCATTGTGGTGAAATGCCTGGGTTTTAGATACTATATGTAATTTATTTCTTTATTTTATTTTGAGTTTTGTTAACCACGACTCTATGGGTTGTATGTAAGCATTCCAAACTTTAAAAATGACAATTAATGAACTCATATAATCCATGATTATGTACTTTTAATATTTATAAAAAAAAAGTAAGTGACGTTAATTATGGAATGCTTAGAGTTCATTAAGTGTTCATTAAATGTTAATTATATATTTACTCGGAGCGTGTGGTTACGCATCACCAACGCCATTTATACGTGGCAAGGATTTGGCTTGAGCCAAAGCCAAGCCACCCATATACCTTTCCCCGCGCCTATCGTGCGAGTGAAGACAATGACTTGCGCCATTTATGTGTTGATAGTATTATTTTGCATCATTTTTCACTTTAAAATCACTTTCGAAACTAATTGGGATGTATCAAAATTAACAGAAATACATTTAATTCAAATCAAAACATCTCAAATATTTAGTTATAGTTATTTCTCATTATTTTCATTTTAAGTTTTTATTTATTTATTTATTTTTTCCTACCCAAGTTGAGCGTATACGGAATAGCCCATTGATTTTAATAGTGGTTAGTTCTTGAAAAGGTTCCAATTGATGTCGATTGAATTTTACTCATAACTAATACAAGTAATGTTTAGTTGTTTCTTATGTAGTGATAGACACTTAAATGTTGGTTCAAAGTTGTTGCAAACTTGAGATCTCTCCATTAGAAAAACTTAAATATTCTATATATGTACTATAGGAGCGACGTCTCGCCGACCATTTCGAATATCTGTTAAATTTGTTAAAATATTCATATAGTTATGGGCTCCTTGACCCAAAGCAACTCGAAGCACTCCACTCTCTATACATCCAGCCACCCATGACCCATGCACCACTACCACAACCACCACCATTTGTGTGTATGTAATGTATGAACAAAGACAAGTTATACATGAACTAAAAATCAAGATGTTTATGTCCATTTGTATCAACTTCTATTACACTGAATTATATTCCGCTGTAACAAAAACATAAAGTAATAAAGTAAACAAAATCCCATTTCTTTCCAAGAATTACAACACCACATAAATGACAACAAAAAAATGTCCTAAAAAGCCCCGCTGCAACGCGGCGGGCACTGTATCCCTTGTTCACTACTAAACTACACATTTGAGAAATTTAATAATGTTTAGTTGTTTGAAATAATTTGAATTTTGATTAAACATGGTTACAAACTTACTAAATATTTAACAACCCATTTTTTTTTTAATTGTTATTTTTATTTTTTTATTTTTTACAAATTAACATATGTGATTTTATACACATTTTTTGTTGGATGAAATTTAAATAAGTTTGACCAAATTGTTTCAATTTTGACTTTCTATTATACAATAGATTGATAGAATGACTCTATTTATTCTAAGTGACAAAATTGAGCACTCATATTGATCCATTTTTAATTACTCCAACATTTGTTTTCGGTTCTTGGTCATATAAAAGATATATAGAAACTCATGAACTCGAGCTGAGCTAACCAAGTCTTGCCACTGATTATACACTTGCATAACATGGATCATGACCACATAAGCTTATATATCGAGTAATGCCTTTCAAATTTTCAATAACAAGACAACTTAGAACTTCCTTGGTCCAATCAATCATCATCACACTTTTGGGCCAAACCCATACACCACCCGAGTTTCCTATAGAAGTAGTAATATTCAATTTGAATACAATGTCAACAAACAGTCTATATTGACTCTTTCTAAAGAGGAAAAAAAAAGAGGCGTTGACGTCTAGGCCATCACATGAATATTTGAAAGGTATTGAGATTGACATATTCCTACTGAATAATGAACTATTAGTCTGCTTAATAATCTTAGCAGATAATGCTCTTTAATTATCTAAATAATCAATCTCGTTACAACAATCATCCATACATGGCATCAGTAACAAATGACCATACACATAGAGGTTCAAGCTTCCACGAGTATGTCGTAGGTTTTGGACAATATGTCTACCAAAATGTCTCGACAAGCCAATCAGTTTATAGCGAGTACGTCAACCATAGAAGTATTTTTATATCAATCATGACATCTGTAAGCTAACCATTCATAAAGTTCATTCAAAAATCAAAACATCTTTATCATACAAGTATACAGCCCAGACAATATAATGAGACAAACTTGACATCTAAGCAAAAAGAAAATAACAAAACACAGATAGTTTGAACATCACATTTCTTAAACCAAGGTTATCAATTTACAATTTCTCCGTACCAATGTATAATCTTGTAGAAACATGAAACATTAATCTGTCAATATCTAATGCAAACAAAATATTAACTTGTCTAGGCAGATAGGCTTTCAAGTATAGTAGCTCTAAAGAGAATCAGATACTGCATTCGATATCCAAGTCATATACCTGAATCAGCTCAATCACTCCTACAACTTCACTAATAGAAGGTCGACTATCAGGAACTTTCTCCACACATGCCAAAGCAATCTGCAACATTTGAATCATCTCATTTGTAAGGTTATGAAGCCTTATAAGCTCAACATCAAAAACGTCTGCTGTCCACCCTTCCTTAACAACAGATTGAACCCATACTGGAAGATCCACCATTTCGCCACCTGATGGTGATTGGAACGGTTTTTTTCCAGTTAAGATTTCCAGAAGGAGGATACCGAAGCTGTAGATGTCGGATTTATGGGTGTGCACTTTGGTTTCTAGGACTTCAGGAGCTTGGTATCCAGAAGAGTGAGAAGATGGAATGAGTGGGATGTTCATGATAGGAATTAAACCAATGTCGGTGATTCGGGCTTCCATGTCTTTGTCTATTAGTATGTTTGAGGATTTGATGTTTCCCAGAGTGAATGTCGAGCCTCCAATAGAATGGATATGGGCTATGCCTTTGGCGGTTCCTAGTGCAATTTTGACTCTGGTTTCCCAAGCAAATGAAGTTCTACCCGCACCAGTGTTTCCTGTTGTTTCATGCAGACTACTGAGTAGAGATAGATAAAAATTCACATAAAAACAGACTTTTAACACGCAGGGGTCTTTGGATCTGCGTTTTGAAAGTTATTGCTTGATACGAGTATAAGATAAGCATAATCAAATAACTAACTGTAAAAAAGTGAATGTAAAAGATAATCTATAAATGAGCTTTTGTCCGTTTTAATTTGTGGTAATTAGATATTCACATATTTGGAGTGTTCGGAAAATTCTGATTACCAAAGCGAGAAAAAAATGTAACAGCTAACACTATAATAAAGCGGGTATAACAGATAACGTTTAAATGTCATTCTCCCACATAAAGTTGTGATAATCAGATATGTTTGGCAAATTCTGATTATTATAGGACTTAACAAATGAAATGTTTGAAAATGGCATTATCAGGAAGGGTCAGCTTGAGTTAAAAGTTTCTCAAAGTAGGGTAAGAAGGGTTAAATAAGTAAAAGTTAAAACTCATTCAAAGTGATTATTTGACCCCTAAATACTCAAGTAACTAAAAAAGCAGACTCTATCATTGACTTCTCAAGCACTAAACTGGTGATTATCATGATTATAAAACACAACTATGGTAATAAGTTGCAAAACGTAAATCCAAACATCAAAGAGTGAAATATACGTACCATGCAAGAGGGCCATTAAGCTACCAGCAGCATAATAATCATACAAAAGAAGCTTCTCATCCGTTGAGTAATAAAAAGCATGAAGAGTAGCAACATTTTGGTGCTTTCCGACTCTCCTAATAAGCTCCAATTGCTGTTGAAACTCAATCTTAGTCGCATCCACGTTACTCAACCTTTTCACAACCACAGTAGTCAACTCATCAAGTACAGCCTTATATGATACTCCAAAACTACCCTTCCCGATCACCTCAGCAGAAGCTCTCAACAAGTCATCAAGATCAAAGTTATAAGAAAAACCTTCAAAGAAAACCAGCTTGCTGCATTCAGGATTCGGTACCTCACTAGAAAACTCCTCTTTAGGCTTCTCAGTCCTTTTGTCACTTAATGGGTTCGGGTTTGTTATCTGGGTCCCACTTTCATCAGTACTCTTTTTTCTGAGACAGCAGAAAACAAAGGCGACAACCAAAAGTAATGTTACAACACTTCCCCCAAATGCCATTGCTGCAATAACCCATACTGATATTTTCTTTTTGAAAAGAGTATGTCCACAAGACTTAAGAGGTTTTCCACATAACAAAGGATTTCCTATAAATGATGAACTTGGGAAAGCTTTAAAGGAAGATGGAATGCGACCTTTGAGATGATTGTAGCTTATGTTAACATGTTTTAATTTTGATAATGTGATATCGGGAATTCGACCGGATAGGGAGTTGTTGTGGAGATATAATCCGGTTAACCGTGTTAACAATTGGATATTTGGTGGGATAGTTCCGGTGAATGAGTTAAATGATAGGTCTAATATATGAAGTCTGTGAGGAAAGAAGGTTGGAATGTTCGTAGTGAAATTGTTATGTTGAAGGAATAAAGAGCGAAGTGAAGGTAGGGAAAGGAGATCCAATGGTAAACTTCCACTTAAGCGATTTGATCTTAGGCTTAGAACTCTTAATGCATCAAGCTCTCCAAGAGTGCCAGATGGTATTGGGCCTGTAAGGCCAACAGCAGGAAGTCGGACAATAAGAACACGGGTGTTATCAGCTGTACAGACAATGCCTGCCCATGAAGTACAGATGTAAGAAGCATTTTCATTTGTAGTATCATTGTCCCATTTAAGCTTTGGACTATGAGGTACCAAAGCAGCAAATGCAAGAAGAGCTTTTTTATCAGCATTTAAGTCAGCATTGGACAGAGGCAGAAGAGAAAGTATGATAAAGATTGGCAAAAGGAGTTGAGATGAACAGAGCCTCATGATTAAGTTTACACGCGTGTAAAGCTTCTGCTGATTCCTGTTAGATGATTTTCCTGGTTCAGCACACATGAAAGAAGATATTAAAAGACAGTGACAGTACTTTATCTGATATTCGTTGGAAATGTATTCATAGATATAATAGAAAACGGCATAACATATTGTGTACTGCATTATCCAGCTGCTTATGGAGCAAAGTACAAAACCACATCTTATGTTAAGAACTCTGCAAAAGCAACCATTAAGGATGCTGTATTACAGTAGAACAATTAAAAATTTTGATTCTTCCCTCTTTAATGAAAAGTAAGTTCAGAAGTTCAAACACATGCTACATGTTTTCTCCATTTCTTACAGATAATTAAGAGCTACAAAGAATGCATCTGAGTCAGGGGAGTCCTAGAATTAGATTTATGCATGATAAACATGTATGATAACGTATCAACGATCATTGGCTTATGATTCATACGCACGAATACTAGGATCTACACTTTGCATCTGACCAACTTTTTTACATATGTTGAAGGACAATTTTCCAATTTATGTCCTTGTTCCTACCATGAAATTATGAAAACAGAACAAGCCTAAATCACACAGGAATACTAACTTTTTTACATATACTGATTAAGTTAGAATCAACAAGTGGTAATAAAAAGGATAGGAAACAATATATGGAGCATAACTTATTTAAGCAGATGCAGTTTCGTGACTCCATAGTATACTAAATCACACAGCATTACTTCACAAAATTGCAAGGTAAATCAGTTTGATTTTGAACAAGAAAGCTACAAATAGCAGAACTCTCCACTAAATATATCCGACAAGCTGACGAAATAACAATGTAATAATCATAGCAAGTATTACCTAACTGCCAATTGTCATACTTATCTATCTGAACTTTAGTTGTGTAACTTATATCCTGAATGCCCAAGTGGAATGTGAACTAGGTTCGTCGTTAGTTTAATCAGGTATATATGAAAATCCTATTATCAAATGCGCCATGACTCCTAGCAATTTATGCATCAAAACCTCATAAAATAGGATAAGATTACTATCATAACAGTAATACTTTGATTGCAAGCTTTAACAAACAATTATCTTACTAATATCAATATGCAGCGTAAATATTAGCAAATCAGACCAAACTAAAATTGTGAAGACAAGCACGATTTTGTCTGTAACGCATCAATCGCCTAATCAAATAAATAGATCCTAACCTAGTGTAGACTAATCGCACAAACAACTTAACTAGTCACGAACAAGCACGCATCAAAACTCGCATACAAGTAAATCTCACTTATATAAATACACAAAACTTCAACAACTAGTATTTTCATATATTCATCTAAATCTTACTCAAATCGCCTATACAAACACACTTTTAATTAGAACACATTAATCGCTAATCAAATACACAAATTCTACACTACTGTATCTCAACTGTCTTTCGTCAATGTAAGCAAGTAAACTAATTACTCGCCGTACAAACACACAAGTTAAAATTAATCACATAGCTCTTTCACCGATTCACATACACGTAAACAAACACAGATCTAAACTGTTCATTTCATAAGAGTAAACTAACTTTTAACCGAACAAAATCACACATAACTAATATCAACCGAAACGAATACGTACCACAAATTATTAGGTCAAATTACGCTTTCCGCAGCTCCTAAACTTAAAGGCTAATTAACCTCCGGTGACGTCATCACTGATTCAACCTATCAAAACAGTTATAATTAATCGGTTAATGCTTCTCATAATTAGTATAATTTAACTCTTCAGTAAACTAAATCACACACACACGCACTAATTTCAACGGAAACTTAAACGTTAACCTCACGGTGACGTCATCGATCACTATCAAAACCGTTACTAATCTTTGGCAAATGCTTTTAGAACGTTCTTCTGATCACACGATTAGAAACGAAAATTTTTCGGATAAAATCGACTAGAAAATGATTAACTAAACGTGTAGATTTCGTTATGTGTTAGCTGTAAATGACGAAAATGTGGTGTGTGTTTGTGTGTGTGTTTATGAAGGTGAAAAATGGATACACATAGTGAAAGTGTGAGTGTGTGAGAGAGAAAGATGGGCGGGAGGAGGGATTTTGGTATATTTGTTTGTAACAAACTATTGTGAAGCGAGGTGAGCGTGTGTGAATGTACACGTAGGCCGGTAAGAATTATTTCTCATTTTCTAAAAACTAAACAAGAAAAATTGTTGGGTCCATACTCGTATTTATCTTATTTTTGTCACATGTCAAGCATACAAATAGACCTTGTAATCTAGACCCAAACGGGTCTAGAAGAGTTTACATGAAAACGTAATAACTTATACGTCGCTGTTAATTTAAACAAAACTCTTAACAGATCATGTGTTTACTAGGGTCACCTTCAAAGTTGTTGGGTCCAACAGATTTGTTAACTACTTATATTATAAGTAGAACCTCTTTAATAAGTGTAGCTCATCTAAATATTGACACATCACCAGTTGCTTACTATTCTATGTTTAAAAAAAAATAAAAAAAGGTAAAATACGACGTTCGTCCTTGAACTTGTACCAAATTATCATACTGAGTCTAAATAACATTTTTTTTTAATCACCAGAGTTCAATTTTTCATATTTTTCCATTTTTTATGACCAAATTATCATACTGAGACTATATCTTCTCAGTCAACTCCCGTTATGTCCCTCATGCACATGAGGGCAAAATATAAATTTCATCACTTTTGTTAGTGACACCTTGGTGCTGCACATGAAAAGGCACTGGATGATCTGAATGATGATAATACGGGTCCGCCATCGGTTTCACATTCCTCACAAAATGAGCATAAACCTCCATTGAGACTCAAATTCAAGAACTTGTATTCTGATGATCAGAGTTCTTGGGTTTCTTCTAGGGAGGAAGATAAGGGTTTAGTCAAGGGTCAGAGGTTTAAGAGAAACAGGCCGCAACCAACTATGGATAATTAATCTTCTATTGGGGAGATCATGGATGCAAATTGGATCATTCAAAAGTTGGGAAAACAAGCTATTGAAAAGATTGTGGAAGTTCATCATCCATCCAATAATTCCTATACATTGTAAATGAACTGAATGTTAAGTGAACATTTCATGAATCGTGCGGTAAAAAGTTCATTTATATTCGTTTATTTATTAAATTGAACGAACATGAACAATATTTTACGTTCGTTTAGTTAAATGAACGAACATTGACAAAAGTCGTGCCCATTTATTTATGTTCATGAACATTTGATTATGTGTTTATTAACGTTCAGTTATGTTCGTATATCATATCGTTCATTTGTATATTTTTTTAAATCTGGTTTGTTGAAACAAAGCTACACTTATAAAACAAAATATTAAGCATAATTTAAAAAAGTTTATGTTTGTTTTTATATGTTCGTTTAGTGTCTTAATGAACATGAACAACTCATTTTTTTAATAAACGATTATTAACAAGAAAATTCGTCCATTTAAGCGTTTATGTCCGTTTATTTGTCCGTTTAAAATTAAACGAACGAACATGAACAATATATTTGTGTTCGTCCGGTTCGTTTACAGCCCTAATTATAGATGTTGAGGATTATAACTTTAGATCTGAATAAAAAACCTAAAGTAGGGGGTGTTTATTTTTTGCTTAATGGGCCTTTTGGTAACAAACTTGGATCCAAACAGGAAATTGTAGTGTTTCTTTTTTGCTTATTCTAGAAGAATATCCTAAATGCAAAAGGGTAACAATACTTGCCCCTTTCCTATCCAGGATCCAATATCCATTAATATTGACAAACATACCCTCACCATTACATCTTCCTCCATATCAGTCATCAATCCTTTCATGTTTCAGTTATCATCCATCACACCGGTGCTCCTCCTTCGACACCCATTATTGTCGACGCTCTTCCCCGAACATCCCTTCATGGCGGCTTTCTTGTTTTCTCGCTCCTTCATTGAACTCTAATGCTTCAAGCGTTTGTAATAACATAACATGGGTATGAAGAAGATGATGACTAGTGGATAATTACATCCACTTAATGGGTTTCGTTATTTCTAAATTACTAGATCTTAAGGTGATTGGTTCATGTTAATTATATTTTAGTTTTGATAGAAAAGATTACAGTGATGAATCATGTTTTTTTTAGTTTAATTATATCCGGGCTTTTTATATTTTATACATCTATATTAATTTGTTAATTTTCATTTACACACTGACTTCAAGATATTTGAAAGACACAATGGAAAAAAATCTATGCGTCACAGATGCAATGTAATGCTTTTGTAGGCCATAAGATTATGACATCTTTAGTTTGGAACATTTGTGGATTATCAATTCAGAGTTTTTTTTTTTTTTTTTTTTTTTTTTTTTTTTTTTTTTTTTTTCATGTTCTTGTTAGGTATGGGTTTTTTAAGATTTGGGTCTTTCATGGAAGGGTTAATATGGTCATTGACTATTATAAACTATTTTCATTAAGCATAAAAAAGAAACAACATATTTTCAAGCCTTTCTTATTACAAACATGACACATTATGCACAAAGACACTCTTCTCAAACAGGATAAAAAAAAGAAACACCCATAAGATACTTGCAGAAAGTATTCGCCCCTTCCTAGAAAGTCTCTACATAAGGTAATTAAGAGGAGCTCTTCCAATTAATTCCACATTTTTTTTATTTTATTATCATTTTTAAACGAAACACTTGCTCAACAATATAGGTCGGGCCTTGTAGTAGAAATATTTCTACATTCGGATAATTTCGATATAGATTTACTGGGGTTGCTAAATTACTGTTGTCCATGTGTCTATTTGGTAGGTAATGCACTACAAGAGCTGTACTAAAAGGCATCCTTAAACGGTGATTATCATGTGGAGATCTCTTAGATGTATTAATTCAAAACATCTAAACAACAATCAATGTTTGACATTGTGATGTGACTGATAAAAGTTTGTAATCATCCTTTGCTCCATTTTGTGTTCAAGATCTTGCATGAGCCTGGTTTGTGCTCTTGTCATCGGCACTATTGTGATGGTTTGGGATTAACTTAGCAAGTGCGGATACAGTTATCATCTATGATCTGATTTCGACTTGCATTCTGATATAGGCTAGTTCGATCAATGTGTGTATCCAAAGAATGGAACATACTGATCCAAAACCCTGCGTTCCAAAAACTTAGAAACCCTAATCCTGAACCCCCTTCTGGTCTATTTATTCCTGTCAGTGTGAACGAATATCGTGCAAATACAATTGGTTAGTCAATAAGGCCTTTTTTTTACAAGCTAGGTTGTCCGTGCTAGTGTTGAAGAAAGGATAGCTGAAAAGATGTTTGAGAAGTTTCAGTTTTATGCAAGCTGCAAGATCCTTTCTTCAACACTAGCACAACAACCGAGCCTATAAAAAAAAGCCTTATTGACTAACCAATTCTATTTGCACGATATTTATTCGCACTGACATGAATAAACAGACCAGAAAGGGGTTCAGGATTAGGGTTTCTAAGTTTTTGGGAATTAGGGTACCAAATCAGTGTGTTCCATTCTTTGGATATGCACATTGATCGAACTAGCCTATATCAGCATGCAGTTCGGAATCAGAATCATATATAATAATTGTATCCTCACTTGCTAAGTTAATCCCAAACCATCACAATAGTGTCGATGACAAGAGCACAAACCAGACTCATGCAAGATCTTGACACAAAATGAAGCAAGGGATGATTACAAACTTTTCTCAGTTACATCACAATGTCAAGCATTGATTGCTGTTGAGATGTTCTGAATTAATACATGTAATAGATCTTCACATGATAGTCACCGCTTAAGGATGGCTTTTAATATAACTCTTGTAGTGCATCACCTGCCAAATAGAGACATGGACAACATTAATTTAGCAACCACAGTAAATCTATATTGAAATGATCTGAATGTAGAACTAATTTCTACTACTAGGCCCTCCTATACTTGTGAGCAAGTGTTTCATATCAAAACTACTTGCCAGAACAAAATTAAATGTGTATTGTTATGTGAAATCAGAAGAGCTCTTCTTAATTACCTTCTTTATAGACTTTATGGGCCAAGGGCGGATACTTTCTGCAAGTATCTTACTTCTGGTTTTGTATTCAGATCGAAAGTTTTGATCCTCAACATCTATAATCAAAAACAACATCCTACACATCAGGCATGTATCACTTACAATGAGATTAAAATGGAAGGTTTCCTAAAAATCGAGATTAAAGAGACCAAGTCGAAAGAGAGTGATGACGAAGGCCAAAGACTTATACAAAAAAGATGGCTACAAAACTTAAAAATATCTATGGGTGTATGGCCTTAGGCAAATGATTCACAACATATATAATGTTCTATATTTTGACCGTTATTCAACGGTCATATTATAAACTTGAAATAAAATACTTTTGCTTATTGATATTAAGCTTAAAAGGATTTGAAATGACAAAAGGATATAGCCGTTGGACAAATAAACACACTTTTGCATATATTGGGGTATTAAGTATAATTTACCAATTTTGAAATGCATACTTAATGTTTTAAGTAGAGCAATATCTATAAAGTTTCATTTCTTGACCGTTAGCCAACAGTCATATTTTAAACATGGAAATACTTTTGACTTATCATGGTTAGACAACGACCTTGGTGATATATGTATTTTGCATCTAATCTACCAATTTTGATATGCATTTTGCGGATATCTGAGTTATATCAATAATATACCAGAGAATGATGTATTGAACAATCGTTGTCCATGACTACACGCAAGAAGATTTATATGATGAAGCTAATTGAATAGTTTAAAATGAAAAAAGCTATACTTGTCACAGTCTGCCACGATTTTACTTTGCGTGTGTGCAATCTCACACTTTCAAGAGTACACATGAACACATAACACATGAGTTGGTAGTCATTTTGTTATGACAACTCCCTTTTGAAGAAAGATTATGAAAGAAATTAGGTTTATGAAGTATGATTGGCACAAATATTTTATTAAACACAATGTATCATACAATATATGTATGTGTATGCAAGGTTCATTTTTTGATAAATTGCAATTTTTTTTAAACGCCTTATAAGAAAATAACTTATTTAAGCAAATAAATTTTTAGTGACACCTCTTTTATACCGTGACACTTTTTTTTGACTTTTGGTGATATTTTTTTTATGTGTCATTGGGTGAAAATTTTTTTATAGCGTATTCGAGTTTAACTTCATTGTAAGTGCTATATGCCTGTTGTGTAGGATATTGTTTTTTTTTTTTTTATTATTATTATTATAGATAAGAATGTAAACGAACTGAAAGTTCAGTGAACATTTCATGAACCGTTCGTTTATTTATTAAATGAACGAACATGAACAATATTTAACGTTTGTTTAATTAAATGAACATACATGAACAAAAGTCGCGTCCGTTCATTTATGTTCATGAACGTCCGATTATGTGTTTACTAACGTTCAGTTATGTTCATTTATTTATGTTCGTATATCATATCGTTCATTTGTATAATTTCAAATCTGGTTTGTTTAAACAAAACTACACTTATAAAACAAAATATTGAGCTTAATTTAAAAAAAAGTTTATGTTTGTTTCTCTATTTCATTTATATTCGATCGTTTATGTTTATTTAGTGTCTTAATGAACAAATATAAACGAACATGAACAACTCATTTCTTAATAAACGAACATGAACAAAATGGATACTGTATAGATAATGTATTTCTTAAAAGGCACATTTTTGGAACGAGAATTTTGTATGGCAGGCAAAATTTTATTTCATAGTTGCACATAACGAATCTTCCTAAAATAGACATGAGCATACAAATTGGTTGTATTGTTTATGATGTTTTATTATTTTTAGGGCCTGTTTGGTTTGTTGATGGGTTTAGGATTTAGATTTAGGTTTGGTTTAAGACTTGGATTTGGATTTGGTTGAAGAGAAATAAAAATATCATAAATTAAATACATTTTAAAATGATTATATAAGTATATAATATTAGGAAAGAAATTGTGAGAAAATGACTTTGTATGTGTACTTGTTGTTAGAATATGGACATTATTTTAGTAGTCGTATGTTAGGATCGAACTCGAGATCACGGGATTGCACACAATACGTATGAAGAGTAAAAGTAATAATTATTTATAAATGTTATAATTAATTATTAAACACCAAAATAAATAATAATAATTAGTATTATTGATTAATGACTAATTATTTATTAAACGAAGATTAGGAAAGTAATACTAGGCAAAATTTGGAAACAAGAGAAGGTTCCGGAATCCCCTAGGGATTACCTAAACCGATCGGCCATAGGGGGTTTCCACCTCCTTATGTGCCTTGTGCTCCAAGTATTGATTAGTATATAAGCAAACCCAAGATGTAGGTTTTTCTCATAACTTGTACACACGCATCTTGGTGTTTTTCCTCTCCTTCTTTTCCTTGGTCGATTTCATCAAAACCAAACCCTATGGGTTTCGATTTTATTGATCTAAAATTGTTTTGTGTTTATTACTTGCATAAACTTTTTCTTGAATTAGTACGTGTGTACAAGAACGTGAATCAAACACACTATTGTTTGATTCTTGGATTGAATTACAAAAAGGTAAGGGGTAATTCTTATAATCCTTATAAACCCTAATTAGGGTTCTTGGTTCCGGAAGATTGCATTGATTCTTGTTCGGGCTAGAATCACAAAGGTACGTTTACGATTTAAATAATTGATTAATTAATTACATGTTATTCGATCTATTATAATTGCTTCCGCTTATGCTCACTTTGATGTACTTGGTTTATTTATATGAAGGTCATGATATAATAATTCCAACACTTGTGTGTGGGAGAAAGAAAAGGCAAAACAAAAGTATGTGAGAGAGATTATAAACCAACTAGATCAGTGAGGATTTTGTTTTGAAAAATCTTTTTTACTGTTGGAGTTCAAAACCTCATACCAAACATTTATTTATTGGCATGAGACCAAATCCTTACTACAAAACCTCCCAATCAAACGAGTCCTTATTAGTCATGCCCAGTTAATATTTTTAGTAGATATTGATAGAATGTAATGTTTTTGCTTAAATAATTAATTAATAAATTTAAGCTAGCTAGAACGAGTGTGCATTCCGCACCTCCTAACTCGACTGTAAGCTAAACCTGATTAATCCTTTGATCTCATGTAAATCACAATTAAATAAAATATAAACAATAGAAACTCAAAAGTATTCCACATGCTTTTAGGAGCATAATTAGAGATGAAACTTAAACTAACCCTCAACAACCACCATTCAAAACCAACCCCCGCCATGCTCCTTGTTCTAACCCCCATATTTGTCCACATATATAACCATGCACATCAAACCTATGTCCATTGTCAATTTAATCAATGGCTTTCAATCCCACTGTCACTACAATTCTTGAACACTCTCGAATATCCTCACCACCAGGCACCATTGGTGAACGTTCATTGCCACTTACTTTTTTCGACATTATATGGCTAGCTTTCCCTCCGGTCCATCATGTTTTCTTCTACCGCTTCCCGCACTCTAAATCACATTTCTTAGAAACCGTTGTTCCGAATCTTAAACACTCGTTATCACTCACACTACAGCATTTTTTCCCATTTGCTAGCAAGTTGTTTGTGTTTCCTAATGTTGATGATTTTGGTGTCATTAGAAAACCGGAAATTAGACACGTGGAAGGTGATTCTGTTGCACTTGTATGCATGCTTCTTCATACATTATTTTGATCACATCAAAATAGTTATACCCTTATAAATTAAGTCGAATGCCATCTAATTAAGAACACTTGAAGTTATAATTTACGTCAAGTGAGACTTGGCGAGATTGCAATGGAAAGGTAAATTTCATAAATTCATTGCTAGCAGATCAACTGATGTGATGGATTTGTGAGTTTGCAGTTTTTAAGTTAGAAGACTTAAATTGAGTAGGAAGTGAGACTTGGACTCAAGGCATTAAGATGGGGACTAAACATGCTTACAATACAAATGTTTTGTGATTGTAGATCCCATAAATCTAGGAATTGCAATATAATATTGGCAATTATTGTTCGACAATTACCTTGTTGAATACTATCATTACTAGCAGATCAACTGATGTAATGGTACTATGTCAATTTAGGATCCTAGCTTTAAGAAAATACTATGGTTTATATGAATATTTACCAATGGGTATTTTATTTTCTTCAAGATCTAATTATCGAAAATACTGAAATTGAATTTTGTAATTCGTTTTAATGTATTAATGCAACGTTCAAACCGTAAACGCACTTTGGGCTTTGGTAAATTGATGTAGTTCTGTTTTCAAACAAATGTTTGATTAAGAAATATTTATTTGAAAGACAAAAGAAGTCTCCTTTCTATGATGGAAGAGTGAGACACAATCCTATTCCTTTTCATGAATGAGAAAGAAAAATAGGAATATTAGATATGTCTAAATTCTAATATAACTCATAGCAAATTTTTTAATAGTTAAGAAAATTGCGAATATTTTCCATAGGGATTTTATCATCCTCATTCGGTGATCAAATTCATAGTAACAAATATGATATTTGGTTAACAGGAAATTATGTATGACATTTTATGAGTTATTATAATTAGAAGCTAGACTAATTACTGCAAAATGTTTAAAGACAAACTAGTTGTTTTGACTATTTTAAAGGTGCTACATACATTGTAGGATGGTAGACCTATTTAGGAAGAAATTGCATGCCCAATTTTCAAGTTAATAGCATTTGGTGGATAGTCCATCATTTACGTAGTAGAATACACTTTTAGTACATAAGTAATTGTTACGTATGGACATTAAAGGTGTAGGAAAGTTAAAAGTACACTATTTTCTTTCACTAGATATGAAACATTTTAAATGTTGTCAAATTCAGTGGGAGTATTGTGTACTTATCACTAAATAAGAAATTATTGTAATGATCTTTAATTCAGTGGGAGTTACAAGCTTTGATATCTTGGTAGCTAAAGATAATTACTTTCCAAGTGTAGACACTCATACTTTTAAGGATAGTCTTGTACGTTTCCTTACTAGACATTGTTGTTTTACATATACTTGTTATGCTAAAATCTATGACACAATCATATTGAACACATAAACAAATGCATGGCATGTTGTTTATCAACTATATGAGGTTGTTCAATGCACAAGTGGGAGAAATGTTATCTTTATTGTGTGCAAGAAACAACTCATAAAAAGATATGATTCAATGGATTCTCTTGACTACAAGGTAAGAGAATAATGTTCTAATATTAATTCAAGAAACACTTGGTGTTACAATTTATGTTATGTGAGAGCTTAGCTAGATTGTAACAACAAGGTAAATTTCATATTTTCATTACTAGCAGATCAACTGATGTAATTGAACTATGAGAATTTGCAGTTTCTAAATTTGATACCTATTAGAACATGTGTCAATATGATATCAAGACTACTTTAATTTATAGATTTATGAATTCATGGAATGACATAAATTAATTAAGTAATCTAATGCTACTTCAATCTGAATATTTATGTGTTCTTGGAATGACATAAATAAATGAAGAAATAATGTTATTTACATTATAGTGAAGTAATATATTAACTTGAAATTACTATTGAAACCAAAAGATGGTGTTCATAATTACTTTAGTTAAACATGTTTATGTTTCATGTAAAGATATAAACATAAAGTCTTTTAATTGTTACAAGACTTATAATAAAGTAAGACATTATCTTGTTGTGTTTTTAATTAAGACATATACATAAAGTTATTAAATTGTTAAATGACTTATAACGTATAGTGGGATTATAACAGTTTATGTTTTCTTGTAAAGACATGGACATGAAGAGAATTTGTAAAAAGTATTTGAGTTATAAAGCATGTAATTGGCTTGAATATTATTATACCATTAAAATGACTTAGTTGGTAAATAAACAAGTCAAAAGGAATAAGGTTATCTTTAATATTGTTAGATTGTCTTACAATATTAATACTAATGAAATATCAAATGTTTATGATATGTTCATTTAGGAAAATCAAACTCTTGTTATATTATTTGATTAAAGATAACTATGACTTCTTTTCTTCCAAAAGTTATCAAGGTTAGAATGTTGAGTATGACTTGGACATATTTAATAAAACTCCAACATAGAAGATTAATAAGACATTATCATATGATGGAATGTGATGAATCACATTAAGTCTTAAATTGAAGTTCTAAATTTGTTTAACTGCTTATGAAGAGGTTATTAACAAAGTTAAGTCAGGAACTATCAATAAGTATTTGTAATATCCCAAAATAGAACATTGTATTGTTTCTTTATTTGCTAAGTATTTAAAGATAGTCTTTAAATTACTAAAAGCAAGTGGGAGTTTTGATCTTTAAAAGATAAAATTATAAGATACATAATCTTCTAAAATACACTAGTAAATATCATGATGAAGTTTGACATTTAAATGTTAAATCTCAAGATAATGGAATTGTCATTCATAGAATAGCAATATATCTTAGATATTTGATTAATATGCTGAGGGATATGATTTACAGGATTATTGTAAACCTGATAATCATTATGATACATTACCAAATATGAAGTTGGGTAAAGTATACATGATATGAATGATTAAGATGCTGTCCATAAAGATAATCAATTTTAGAAACTTGGTTTATCTTAATAGTTAGACTAGAAAATGAAGATGAGTTTCTTCAAAGATAAGGTAACCCTTGTGGTTTAAATCTTTGTATAGAAATCATATGGACAATATTGTGTACGTATTTAATGCATGTCTTATAACAAGATTATTAATCACACTTAAGCAATTAACTGTGATTGAATATTCTTTTCTAAACACATTAAATATATAAAGATTATGATTGTCATATTTTATGAAATTGACAATAGAATATCAAAACTCTTTCTTGAGTGATTACTTGAGCGAGGACGATAAGTAATCAAAAGGAGTTTATGAATTCAAATAAATCTTTGTAAGTGTACATGGTGCAATAATCCATGGATAGATAAATGCATGCATCTATAAGATTACTCTTATGTTTAATTATTAAACTCAGTTTTTGATTTATAATTGAAATAAGATAATTTCTAAGTATTCTTAAAAGCTAGTGGGAGTATTATGTTTAATTTCTTAAATCATATATGTTGTAGAACATATGAAAAGTAATATTCCATATAAGTAAATGTTAAGTCTTAGAATGGAATGAAATTTTACTTGTAAGATTTAGGAAATAAGACATATAACCTTGGAATCAATGTTTGTTGTTGAAACATGTGCGGTAAATAAATCTAATATGTATAACATGATATATTATTTAGAAAGTCTAAATAGATATGTATGACATGAATAAAATCTAAGTATGACTCAAAGATTTTTCATGTACATCATGTTTTGTTGTATCATGCTTGATTACAAGATGATTTGGAAATATTAATATCTAATTAAAAGTTATTAGATAACTTGTGTAATATTCTAAAAAAGGATATGTTTGATTATAGAATTACATCCTAAATCTGGAACAGCTTCCAAATTCTATAGATGAACAATTTTTCAATTGTTGTGAAAATTGTCATAGCCAACAAACTTGAAAGTTTGAAGGGCATCAAACATTACACAATAGATATTATAGTTTACGGAAAGTTTTAATAGCATATTGTTGTTGCATACAATGATGCTAATGAAATTGAGATGACACTCAATACTAGTCATGGTAAGGATTTCATCTTTGACTATATGTACTAGTTATACTTACTAAAAGCATAGTTGCATTATACATTAAAAGAATAAGAATACTTTAAACTTTAAAATGTTTGGAAGTTTAATTATCATAAATTGGTGGTTAAGGATGTCACACATTTTATGAAATATTATATGGCATTGTCAAAATAGTTGAGTATGCACATATAAGAATTTCAATAGTTGAATTCTTGAAATAAGTATTCTCAAAATTTCGATAGATCAAAGTTGGATGATTTATGTTTTGTCAACAAGTAGGAATGTCATTACTTGAGACATAATTCATCAACAAGAGTTATCATGCATTGATCTATTTAGTATTTGGATAAAGGATGTTAAACAATTATTATAATAAATTTAAATACATGGTATGTTTAATTTATAATATATTGTATCCTATATTTGTATGTTTAATCCATGAATAAATGTTATTTTAAATTGTCCGTTGTCAGTTAATAATATGGGAATATTATTAAATCAAGACAAATCTGAAGGTTGGTATAATATACTTAAGGTATATTGATGCGTAGACATGCCATTTCAGATGATATTCGATGATACTGAATATAGGACTTATCCCAACTACATGATGTTACTTTATGGATTTTGTTATTAAGTAAATCATGAGAAGTTATCCTTAGACTTGAGATGCAAGATAAGTGTCATGAATGTAACATTTTTGTGGAACAACTTAACGCTATACGTAACTGGTAGTCATAAGGGTTGTTTTCGGAAGTGTTACAAAGTTTGTGGGTTTTGCTTGTAGTCAAGAAAGAATTTGTTCCTTCAAATTTATTTTTGGAGTTTAATACTGCTGGGCCCCTCGTAGGGTTGGTAAGATGCATGTGCGGCCGCACCCAAGATCTCCCCTGATTATGTTCAGAAGATTTGGTAATCTTGATCAATCATAAACAACGAGAAACATAATGGTTAATTAAGGAATGACTTTAATCCATATCCTTATTAACGTGGTATTAGAAACAAAAAGATAATAATAATGAGAAATCATTAAAAGGTTTTTCCAGGAGCCTTACTCGAGATCGTACTAGAGGCATCGGCGTGTTGCAAGACGCTAACCGATGTGATTACACTATTAAAATATGTCCAAGTGGGAGCTGTTAGAATATGGACATTATTTTAGTAGTCGTATGTTAGGATCGAACTCGAGATCACGGGATTGCACACAATACGTATGAAGAGTAAAAGTAATAATTATTTATAAATGTTATAATTAATTATTAAACACAAAAATAAATAATAATAATTAGTATTATTGATTAATGACTAATTATTTATTAAACGAAGATTAGGAAAGTAATACTAGGCAAAATTTGGAAACAAGAGAAGGTTCCGGAATCCCCTAAGGATTACCTAAACCGATCGGCCATAGGGGGTTTCCACCTCCTTATGTGCCTTGTGCTCCAAGTATTGATTAGTATATAAGCAAACCCAAGATGTAGGTTTTTCTCATAACTTGTACACACACATCTTGGTGTTTTTCCTCTCCTTCTTTTCCTTGGTCGATTTCATCAAAACCAAACCCTATGGGTTTCGATTTTATTGATCTAAAATTGTTTTGTGTTTATTACTTGTATAAACTTTTTCTTGAATTAGTACGTGTGTACAAGAACGTGAATCAAACACACTATTGTTTGATTCTTGGATTGAATTACAAAAAGGTAAGGGGTAATTCTTATAATCCTTATAAACCCTAATTAGGGTTCTTGGTTCCGAAAGATTGCATTGATTCTTGTTCGGGCTAGAATCACAAAGGTACGTTTACGATTTAAATAATTGATTAATTAATTACATGTTATTCGATCTATTATAATTGCTTCCGCTTATGCTCACTTTGATGTACTTGGTTTATTTATATGAAGGTCATGATATAATAATTCCAACACTTGTGTGTGGGAGAAAGAAAAGGCAAAACAAAAGTATGTGAGAGAGATTATAAACCAACTAGATCAGTGAGGATTTTGTTTTGAAAAATCTTTTTTACTGTTGGAGTTCAAAACCTCATACCAAACATTTATTTATTGGCATGAGACCAAATCCTTACTACAAAACCTCCCAATCAAACGAGTCCTTATTAGTCATGCCCAGTTAATATTTTTAGTAGATATTGATAGAATGTAATGTTTTTGCTTAAATAATTAATTAATAAATTTAAGCTAGCTAGAACGAGTGTGCATTCCGCACCTCCTAACTCGACTGTAAGCTAAACCTGATTAATCCTTTGATCTCATGTAAATCATAATTAAATAAAATATAAACAATAGAAACTCAAAAGTATTCCACATGCTTTTAGGAGCATAATTAGAGATGAAACTTAAACTAACCCTCAACAACCACCATTCAAAACCAACCCCCGCCATGCTCCTTGTTCTAACCCCCATATTTGTCCACATATATAACCATGCACATCAAACCTATGTCCATTGTCAATTTAATCAATGGCTTTCAATCCCACTGTCACTACAATTCTTGAACACTCTCGAATATCCTCACCACCAGGCACCATTGGTGAACGTTCATTGCCACTTACTTTTTTCGACATTATATGGCTAGCTTTCCCTCCGGTCCATCATGTTTTCTTCTACCGCTTCCCGCACTCTAAATCACATTTCTTAGAAACCGTTGTTCCGAATCTTAAACACTCGTTATCACTCACACTACAACATTTTTTCCCATTTGCTAGCAAGTTGTTTGTGTTTCCTAATGTTGATGATTTTGGTGTCATTAGAAAACCGGAAATTAGACACGTGGAAGGTGATTCTGTTGCACTTATATTTGCAGAAAGTTGTCTTAATTTTAATGATTTGACAGGAAATCATCCTCGAGAATGTGAAAATTTTCATCCACTTGTACCTCCATTGGGTGATCTTGTTAAAATGTCTGATTATGTCACTATTCCAGTTTTTTCGGTCCAAGTTACGTACTTTAAGGACTCGGGTATCTCTATTGGAATGACAAATCATCATTGCCTAGCTGATGCTAGCACACGCCTTTGTTTTTTGAAGGCGTGGACTTCAATTGCTAAATCAGGGGGAGATCAATCATTTTTAATGAATGGACCACTCCCGGTTTTAGATAGATTGATCGACAATCCAAAACTAGATGAATACAGATTGAGGCACACAAGCCTTGAAACTCTTTATCAGCCTCGGAGCCTTGTTGGGCCTACTAAGAAAGTTCTGGCAACATTTATATTGAGTCGAACCAATATCAATCAGTTAAAGAAAAGGATCCTAACCCAAATCCCAACATTGGAATTCATATCATCTTTTACGGTAACTTGTGGTTATATATGGAGTTGCATAGTGAAATCACTAGTGAAAATGGGAGAAAAAAAGGGCGAGGACGAGTTAGAACAATTCATTGTCTCGGTTGATTGTCGCTCTCGCATGAATCCACCGATTCCATCAACCTACTTGGGTAATTGTGGTGCACCATGTATCACAACCATAAAAAATGTTGTTTTGACGAGTGAAAATGGATTTGTATTCGCTGCTAAACTAATTAGCGAGGATATAAATAAAATGGTTAAGAATAAGGAAGGAATCTTGAAAGATGCCGAGAGATGGCATGAGGGTTTCAAGATTCCAGCAAGGAAGATTAGTGTTGCGGGTACACCAAAGCTCAACTTCTATGATCTCGATTTTGGGTGGGGGAAGCCACAAAAGTACGAAGCCATTTCGATTGATTATAAGGAGGGTGGTTCTATTGCTATAAATTCAAGCAAAGAATCAACACAAGATTTTGAACTTGGATTGTGTTTTTCAAATATGCAAATGAAGGCGTTTGCTGATATCTTTAATCACGGATTAGAGAGTGAAATATAATTTCATTGTACATTATCTTGCTCTTCTTGTGTATCATTGTTGATTAGTTATGTGAGTTTGTCGAAAGCTATCGAATAAAATATTGAACCGGGTTTTAAGGCTTTGAGTGTTGGTATTATCTAAGTTGTAATTCAGATGAATTTTCATATCAAAGTTTCCATTTTTCCTTCTTTGAAATCAATTACATTGTAACAGAGTTAGGCTAGTTTATTTTCGATTTAAGATGCTCTGTAGTTAAATTGCATTTTTCTCTATTGGCTTTCATTGGTATGCCTTGGTAATGCAGGAAGAAGGTAAAAAGTATGTCAAGATGGGTGAAAACATTATTTTGTACCAAAGCTATAGCATATTTGCTTCCTAGTATTAACATACGTACAAGTTATCGCTATTTCATATAAACCCATCTAGACCCGTTTGGGTTCAGATTGACACGTTTACATACCCGAGTGTGCGAAATATGTTTGTCTAATAGGAGTATCTGGTAACATAGATGCAAATGTGATTATAACGAAAAATTAGCGTTAGAATAAAAAAACACACTAAAAAATAGCTTTGAAAAAAATCTGTGAACGCTACCATTTCATCATAATCATGGATCAAGATACGAAATGATGATTGCCAATAAATGGATTTTTGCAAGTACAGATAAAGAGACATTATCAAATCACACATATGCAGGAATCTGTATCGTTTGATTAATAATCATCTCCATACTTTACAAATCAAGTTTTCAGAAAAATTCTGGAGCGCTTGAAGAGATGTATGCCGGACTTACAAATTGAGTTGCAATCAAAGCATGTACTGGAATATGATGATCTGTTTTTACTAGTGGTACCCTGCATATTATAGTATACATGGCTTGTAACCATCCAACTTTGTTGTAGCTGTTTTTCACGTTTATGCGTTTAACCAGCAAGTAAAACTCAAAACAGCCAAATCATATATAAATGAGTTGGGAGCAGTCACCCTAACCATTTTGAAAACCATGATTTATGCTCCAAAAAACATACAACTTTACATGCAAGGATGGTAGTCTATATGTGTGCCATTTCATAAAAAGATTCATCTAAAAGTAGTGCATCATAATCTTTCCCAGTTGATACAAAGACGAGTTCAAAATGAATCGTCTAACACAAACAAAGATTACACGAACATCCAAATAATAAGATTAACACGTCTACAGAAGTAAATAGCACAAGGTCTTTCTTGTTATCACAACACATGGATTTTTACTTGTAGAAATCAAAATCAGTGTCGGGCTTCTTTACGTTGGTTCTGTATCCCTTCTCGAAATCCTTGGGAAGAATAACATATCTGTTCTTGCGTACTGCGTGCATCCCTGCTTCTTGACAGATGGCTGTGATCTGAATGCAACAACCATCAAAGTTAATTTAGTTATACAAGCATGGCATATGTTTGATTTACAGCAGGCTAACGATGAAGGGTAGAGGTGAAAACTCCATACCCTAGGCTAAAGAAAAGAGTAATTTTGGCTATTTGGCAAACAGGTCACATGGGTCAACAGTAACCCAGATTAAAGGGAACCAGTCAATGTGTCGGGCGGGTCAAGCCAGGTAAAAGTTGCCCCACGGCCCATATTTAGTGCAAACGTTGAAAGATGATTAATTTGAAAACTGATACCGATGATGCATGTCGCTGTTTCGTTATAATAATTAACCCATTACTAACTTAATTTTTGTACAAGAAAGGCGTTTGTGAGTCAACCAAACGCCCATCCATTTCGAGCTGAACTAAAACAGCCCGTTTACACCAAATCCCTTCACACTAGGCCAAATGAGCTGCATTTGTATAGAAACAACTTTACCTCAGCAGCACTGATCTTGTCCGGTCGAGAGACGTAATCTTCCAAATCAACTTCATCACTTAAGTTCATTTTAGCAGTGCAAACCTGCATAATAGAAGTGATGGTAAAATTAAATCATGAACGAAGTCGGTAATCATATGATCATATCTATGTCTTAAGCTATGACACTAGTAAGTATTCAATTCTGTAGGACTCCAACAATGTCTATAATAAACTTAAATGGGGGGACTCTTAGTTTAATTTCACAAATCATCTCTACTTCTTTTTCCCAGAAATATCATTTTATTAATTTCTTAAAAAATAAGAATTTGCCAACCATCAAACGTCTGATTATCTTTAGGTGCTACCAAACACTAGTTTCCACTGCACGTTCTATGACAGTTGATAATCTGATCCTAATTTTCATCATCACAATAGCTTATAAAATGTAAATCCAAACAGTCCTTTCTAGTGAAGAATGACTGGCACCATTGCTGAGGCTAACAATCACTCATCAGTGATTGCAACGAACAAATGCACAAGTTGTAACAAACATTATAAAACCAAGATATGGACACCAAAAGATACCTGAAACACAAGCCTTTTTTGTCGTCTATCAGGCAGAGGAAACTCAATCTTGCGGTCAAGCCGACCAGGACGAAGAAGTGCAGGGTCCAAAGTATCAGCACGGTTGGTTGCCATGATGACCTTAACATTCACTGTCTGGTCAAACCCATCCATCTACAGACAAACAAAGTTCATGATTCTGTAAGTCCCAATTAAAAAATAAAACAGAAGGGACTCATTGACCCTTTGATGAGCTATTCAATTAACCTGATTTAAAAGTTCCATGAGAATACGCTGCACTTCTCTATCAGCTCCAGTCTGAGCATCAAACCTAGCAGTAGCAATTGCATCGACTTCATCAATGAATATAATTGCAGGCGCATTTTCTTTGGCAAGACGAAAGACATCACGAACCATTCTGGGGCCCTGCATAAAGCATAAGCAGAATGAGATGCTTATAGCAGTCATTATAAAAAAAAATGGTATTTGGCGGAACCATCTCAAGTCCGTGTACCTTTTTGGTACCGAGCCCCCCACCAACAAGGAAGGCATATCCCGGTAAATTACCTAGGCAACACTGGCTGACCAAGTTGGAGTCCGGATTCGAACCCCCGCCTTTAAGCTTTGACTTGGTCAACTGCGCGCTTTTGCGGTAGTTGGTGGCCAACTGCCCTAAGGCAGCTGGTTTAGCAGTCATTATACCATGTGTTAAAAGATGATACATTATACTCCGTAATAAACTAGTGTAAACAAATATAATGTGAGCATATATACAGTTACATTTTTAGAACCAACTATGACTGAAGTATATTCTAGTGCTAGAGTGTGTAATCCACAGATAGCATGAGCTCAGGAGTTACATAGAGCACATACCAATCAATTTAGTTAATGTTTAGAAAAGGAATATCAATGGCATACCTCTCCCAAATACTTCTGAACAAATTCCGAGCCAACAACCCTGATAAAGGCTGCAGTAGTATGATTCGCAACAGCTTTGGCAAGCATTGTTTTACCTGTGCCAGGGGGGCCATAGAGCAAAACACCGCGAGGTGGGTCAATACCAATCTGTTTATATAATTCGTGATGAGTCAAAGGCAGTTCAACAGCTTCACGTATTTCTTGCTTTTGGATGTCACATCCTCCAATATCCTAATAGATCACGTTCAAAAGAAAACATTGTTAATTATAAAGAAAATCACATAGATCTTAAAGACATGTAACAATTCTACTAGAGCAAATACTTCAGATCGAACCATGAAAACTAGAAACAAAAAATAAAAAAGAAACAACAGTAGGATCATGTAGCAACACTTCTCAACTCGAGATTTCTAAAGTCTAGTTTTGCTCTAACAGTTGCTTACTTCTGTCAAATCCATACATCTATCAAGAACGATCAGACAATGTGATAAATGGCCATGCTTCCCCATTCAGCCAGCTAAACTAGCTTGAACTTGGAAATGAAACAAGTACGAGAACTTTCTAATGTCAATATCAACATCTATAAATAAACACACAAGCCTATTTCCATTGTTGTTCTATCATAAACAAATTACATTCAGTACTTTTGCATGTCATATGCCACCCTGCTTGTGATAACCCATCCACTTTTCTTTCTTCTACTAATTAAAAACCTTGTTGAAAAGTGTTCTTATATAAAACAAAGATGAAGAGATAGTAGTTGCCATAAATGTGTATCTTTGCCTCAATTGTCAACTGCAGGTATGCGAATGAAGAAAGATTCAACATTTCGACTCATCTGAATGTAGTTGTAACAACTCATATAATGTTAAGCTAACAAACACAAGCAAGATTTGACAAGCTCACAGGATAGCATAAACCTTGGCTGTCAAGAGGCGCTATATACTAATTAGTAATCACCATGATTTATGGACACGAGAAAATCTAAGGTATTGATGTCGGTACAGTTAAAAGAGACTCAACTATAGAAATGTCAAAGCATATATTCAACAGCATACAGACTAGCTCACCACAAATCTCTAAAAAAACTGAAACAATGCTGGCATATCTCTGATATAGAACTCAAAAGGCTAGAAAAAATCAAGTACAAACCATTCTCCAAGAGATCTAACTTCATACACAAACTATAGACATAAAGATAAGAAGCAGAGCTTTAAGATCCTAGTACGAAGCCCAGTCTAAATGGCGTTTTACATATTAACACAGGTGTGTAGAGTGTGGACATCAGAAACAGGATCGAGAATCCCTGAGTACACCAGAAACTAAAATACGCAAGCTCTAATATAGAAGATCAGTCTCAAAAAGGCAACAAACATACATAAAGCAAAGTAGTGAATATATCCACATTCTGATAAACTTGGTGATTTGAAACTACTGCACTTAGCTTTCCATCCTACCCAAAACCGTTTATTTCACCCTTAAAGAAACAAATACCTACTTCTAACTTCTAAGAAATAAGTGTGGTTTTCTTGGCTTTATGAGTAATGAGATTATCAACTTGAGCTTATAACTTTAAGTTCATAAGCTCAATTTAATTAGCGCATAAGCCATAAAAATGCGCTTAGTGGTTTTTCAAATTGTACACAAGCTCGTAAGCCCAGTCTACAAGCTAAAACAAACACCTACTTAAGCCGCTTCTTATAAGCCAGCTTATTTCACCATTAGATAAACAGATGAGCATGCCTTAAATATCGCAATAAGCCGTTAAGTAAACACATGCACAAACACCCCCTAGATAAAAACCCTAACAAAACTCTAATTAACCAAAAATCAACATGTAAACACGCATTAAGTATGTCGAATTTAACAATCACTTAACCAAAACACATTACTCAACTATAAATAATACCAGGTTTCTCAAAAACTGGCCAATATCTAACATAACTAATTGCATATTTGCATCCAACTAAACTGACATAATTCAAGGTATACCAAAAACAATAGCAAAGGTAGACTAAAGCTAAAGCAAATACTACTTATAAGTAAAGAAAAACGACAACAAACGATAACCAAAAACCGACCCACACTCAAGACCTCCATATTAATAGTACTCAAAATCGTCACATAATAACCTACCAGTAGTGGACGGACTGGACGCCACAAATCAATAACTAATAACTAACAAAACTAATTGCATCCATTTAACCTAACTTTATTCAAGTTATACCGTAAACCAGTCACAACCACAATCCAGTTATCCTAATCAACCATCTCTATAAACTAACCAATAACTAACAATAGCAACCACAACCATTGAATCCTAATCTAATTCAAGCCATACCGATAACAATTGCGAATAAACCATATAATTAACGAAAAAAACGACAACGAAAAACCCGAAAAACACTCACACTATAAGTAACATCAGGCTTCTCAGACTGACTCAAGAGCGAAATACTCGAATCCGCCTCAGGCGGCAACACATCAACAAGCGCATTACTATGCCTATGAAGCGCCACACTAGCACTCGGCTTCAACAGCTCCCTATTAATCGTACTCAAAATCCTAACATAATAATTACTCCCAGTAGTGGACCCCACAATACCGTTATTCTGATCAATCATTTCCATAAACTGACCAATAACCAACGGCACCGATTGGATCCGCTTCACTTCTTCCTGAGACCTCAAAAGCTCCCGTTTCAGATTCTTTTGCTCGTCCTTGACGTATTCTTCTTGGATCTCGATGAATTCGATTTGACGAGCTAGGGTTTTGAGGCGTGTGTAGAGGTCGTCGTCGGAGTCTGTTAGGGTTAGGGTTGGGTCGAGGGTTTGGGATGGGAGGGTGGAGGGGGGTTGTTTGGGGTCGAGTACCATGGTGGATGCCATTGTTTGTTACGGTGGTTTGGTTGAATTTGGGGGTGTTTGGGAATGATTGATTTGGGGTTATAGAACAAAGATGTCTTGGGGAACAATTCAAGTGAGGTGATGAAGTTTTGTGTGTTTACAGATTGGACCTTTGAGTTTTGAGATTTTGTAAGGGTGGTTGGTTGTGTATATTTGTTGGGCTGGTGTTGTGATGGCTATTAACATATGGCCCAATAAGTTAGTCTTTTCGATATATGGATTATGGATCTCATATCACTATTTGAGATGTTTAAAATAAGTGTTATTTTGTACTCCTCCGTTTCAAAATAATTGTCTCCTGACAAAAAACAAATAGTTTAAGAAAAATATAATTAATACTTCTGTTAGGGTTAGGGTTGGGTCGGGGATTTGGGACGGAGGAAGTATTTCAAGCAATGAAAAAAGGTTTTAGTGGGAAGAGATGATATTTGATTTGTAGAAAGTGTAGTTAGTGAATTTTTTTAAAATTTTACACATATTGAAAGTAGACACTTATTATGAGATACAGAGAGAGACAGTATGTGATAGGAAGGGAAAATTTTATATAAGGAAAAATAGTCTAGTTATATTGTATGGGTCAGAGTGCTGCTAATTACAAAAATAGAAAAGGTTAAGATGGATTTTGGTAAAATTATGTTAGACATGATCCTAAATGAAGTTTTTAGAACGGAAGTAAAAGTTGTAACTATCATCAACATGATAAGGAAAAGACTTCTGAGATGGTTTGGACATGTAAGTAGGAGATCACATACAACGCCAGTTAGGAGAGTGGAAGTTTTGGTATTCAATGACTTGAATAAAAGAGGAAATAAAAGAATTACTATATAGATATAATTTTAGTGCAAAAGATAAAAATGTAACAACGCAGTCAAATAATAATAATAATAATAATAATAATAATAATAATGTTTATCTCAACAATTCTCTATCCAATTTCATGATGCATTACAAAAGCTTTTGTTTTGAAATGCCAATAAGAGCCACTTATAGAAGCGGGTTGTGTGTTAAAATTATTAGAGGATAGATTTGGCTCAAGCCTAATTGTGAGTTTGGATCCATTAGGATTTCGTAATCTATTTGTCTCTATATATATCATGTGAATAAAGCATATAACCTACGGGGTTTATATTATTCAACAAAAATGTACTAGCATTTTGCTACGCAAGACATTTGGAGTTTGGCAAATTACAAATCTGGGTAGAGTATTTTTTTTGTATGTAGGAAATCTTGATGTTGACATTTAGGTGGAAGGTAGATCATTAGATATACATGTCATTGTTTCTAAAGATCAGTCTCTAAGTTAAAATATGTGGAAAGGTGTGGAAATGAGTCGACTAGAGCCCAAATGCCAAAGCTTGATCTTGGTGTTAAAAGTTATAATGCTCGAGCTCAAGCTCGTTTCGAGCCTTATGGTTTTAGCTCGAGCTCAGCTCATGACATCCTTCACAAGCTCGTGGTCGGCTCGTTCTTATGATAGGCCTAAACAAAATAAAGCTCCACTCAAAGCTTGGCTTCTTAGCTAGGTATTAGGGGTATTACTATGCTAAGTCTTATTTATATGTTTTACATAAGTACGCATACAACTCTCTCAATACAAGTATACGTACACGAAGTATATTTACATATATAAACACATAGTATATTTTTTAGGCTTGTGTAGGCTCACAAGCCTAATTGAGCTTTGGGTATGAAACTTTCAATTAATTAAGAATATAAAATAGAGTTGAAGTGTTAAAAAGGAGAAAGGAATCCAAACTTGGATTTGAGGATTTGAACATGATCATGTGGGTCTCATACTAAGGTTTGAAGAAGGGCCTAGCCAATATATTTAGAGAAGACTTATGGGCTGTATGATTTTGAGGCTTCAGCAGGCCCTGAGTTTGAATATCCTCATTTCTTATACCAGATGGTTTATACAAAGTTTATAATGGAACCTTGTTGCGTATGTCTAACAGTCTCTATCTGGATCTGCCTTTTCTTTTATTTGTATGAAACAATCACATGGAATTGTACACCATGCTTTGAACTTTAGCTCAATGATTTTTGCCTTTTTGGTGATTTAACATTGTTGCATGTGCAAGATCCTCAACATCGAACATGCAGTGGTACGTTGGTGTGACAATCGTAGTGCTATGTCTTAATCAGATCGATCGTGAAAATCGTGAGTTGAGTTTCTAACATTTGCAAAAGATATCTGCGACATCGAACATGGCTTATCTTATTTGAAGATATACATGTACGTAGCATCACTCACTTTCGAACTGATTATCACAATTAGCGTACTTTCAGTAAAGCTTATCGCAACTAAACTAGCAGCTATTACGTGATTACTGAGATGTATGGTAATGTCCCATTTCAAGATATTATTATAGGATACATTGTTATATTTTGTTCTCTAATGATGGTTACACTACTTCTTTGTATGACAATGCGGGATGGGTGCTTTGGCGTGACAATCATGGAGCTATGTTTTTTCTGCCAAATCGTCTATGTCAACCTTGCATCAACAACTACTAGTTGATAACTCCATTGAATGATCTTCCAAAAGAACCACATATCTTTTAATATGTTAAGTGATCGTACGCCATCAAAATTATTAATATGCTAGTGATTGTGCTTCTACTGATAATCTAGCTAGCTAGTTTGCAGAACATTTCTTAATAATGTTCATGATATGTGTATCTTATCTTAGTGGTTATTGGATGATTTTCACAAATCACAATTGTTCTTCAAGGTCTTTCTTCAGTAAAAGGAGACAAAATTCAAAGTACGGTACTTGAACCATCATTTGAGTGTTCCTACATGTACATTGAATTGAATTGAATCTCAACCTATATATAGCACAAGTGTGATGCTATTTTTAGAGGTACAAAACTCTCCCAAAATTCCCTAAAAACTACACGTGTAAACATCCCTACTTTTAGAAAGATTTTTGAAAAAAAATTTCAACAAATACGGGAGAAAAAAGTGGAGCTAAAATTGGGATGCAAATATATTTAATTTATGAATCATTCTCTTCTTAACAAATTTGAAAACACACAGAGAAATCATTGACACATCCATCAAAACTATTTTCGATTTTTTTTTTTTTTTTTTTTTTTTTTTTTTTGATAGGGATTCGAATAAACACATACAGATCCGGCTATATCATCTACCAATCGGAGGTATTTTCCTAATTTTTGTTATGGTTGAATCCAATTAGGTTTGACGATTTGTAGTATAATGATTAATTATTTATGGATTAGTTATATATATATATACAATTATGGATTTTGATTATTGATTTAATTTCTGAAATCAGCATGTCTCGATATATATGGATTAAGCAGATATATATGTAGAAATAATAATGGTTACGCTTTGATATGATTGATTGGACATTTTTAACAAAGAAGAACAACAATTCTATGGTACTTTGTTAATGCACATTATGTGTTTGATAAAATGCTCTTTATTTCTCTATCAATTTTTAATCCATCTACATGTTTAGAAACTATTAGTGTTGGTTTTGATTAAAATTGGTCTTTATATTCTAGCCGAGCTCTTAACTTAACTACAACAACAACAACAAAACCCAATCCCGACGGAGTAGGGTAAGGGGAGCTCTTAACTTAACTGTAGGTAAGAAAAACTATGGATACTAAATTAGTTGTCAATGAAGTCCTCGAATGAGTTATTATCTTCTAATTTAATATGTAAATATTTACTTTGTAAAGCTTTTTAAAGTTTTGAGCATACATGGAATTTGTTTGTTTTGATCTTCAATGTTCTGAAAGAGGTTACTGCTTTATGTGTATATTTGTGAATTTATATATCAATAAAGAGAAATAGGAAAGGTTATGGTTCATGTAGTTGGATCTTGGCGACACAACATGTATCATCCACAGAATTTAGAAGTTCATATGAGTGTTACATGTATGCACTTCCCTTACGTAAGTTTGTGCCGTTATTGATGAATTGTGTGCTCTTACCCATGTTAAGAAATGATTTGTGGGTCTATACTTAGCTTATGTTGTTTAACATTTCAGAATTATTACGCAAACATGATTACACATATGTTCCATGCTCCTATTGGAGAAGATGATACTGTAGTTGGTGTGGGAACTGTGGGATCATCAGAGGCGATAATACTTGCAGGTAAGGGTGATGTTTCTGATAGATGTAATTATTACTATCTCAACGCAGGTTTATTTTTAAAGGGTCAAACGGGTTAAACTTAAATGTTGGTTAAAAACGAAATTGGTCAAACAGGGAGAACATTGTCTTGACCAGTTACTAACAATTTGACACCTCATCTTGCAGGTCTCACATTCAAAAGGAAGTGGCAATCCAAGAGAAAATCACTTGGGAAAACTTATGATAGGCCCAACATTGTTACTGGATCTCGCGTCCAGGTTTCGATCATGATGCATTTGCTCATTTTTCTTAAAAATAGTTTACTCAAATAATTAGTTCATTTCATGTACCCGTGTTTCATAGGATTGTTGGGAGTAGTTTACGAGATACTTTGAGGTAGATTTGAAAGAGGTGAAATTGGAAGAAGGCTATTATGTAATGGATCCCAGTAAACCATTAGAAATGGTGGATGAAAATATCAAGGTAAACTATGGTGTAATTGTATTTTTTTTAGTTTTATTTAGCTATATTTATATATCGATTTCACTGTCATTGATCACACTTCCTACTGGGCTGATGAGACTTGAGAGGTATGTATACTTATGCAGAAAATGCTTTTACCTTCCACAACAAAATTTATCATATATTTGATATTCCACTCTGGTGTTAACATGGTTTTGTTTTCCCTTTATATTCCTGTAGCTTCAAAGATCTGTTTGACAGGCAATACTTTATTGAAACCTTGAAAGAGGATGTCCACATAGTTGAAACGTTGCCACCTGAATATGCTGGACTTGAACGTTTTGCCAAGACTCCGATTCCAAGATCAAAGGTTTGACAAATGTAGACTATGCTGGACTTGAACGTTTTGCCAAGACTCCGATTCAAAGATCAAAGGTTTGACAAATGTAGACTTTATTTTAAACCTGGTTTTCTATAGAGTTATGTTTACTTTAAAAGTGGCATTTACTCTTTATTACTCTTTCAGGTTAGTTATCATAAGATGGAGATTTTGTCGCTTTCTGAAACATCACAAGGTTGTTTATTAACTCTATTCAGAAGCTAAGGTATCGTGTTAATTATAGAGCACTAAAGTATTCTGCACCCATTGAGTAGAGGTGGCAAGATAGGTGGGGCTCGAAAAATGGGACAAAATGAGTTCAGGTTGAAATGAGTCATTTTATTGGGACGGGTTCAAATAGACCACACAAGATTAGGTTGACTCACAAACACTTCTTGGTCCATTAAAAAATTATTAATAATACATGTGTTTGAATGAACGATTAAATAAACATTATTATTACAATAAGATCTTATATATTTGAATGAAAGATTTTAGGAAGTTGCATAATAGATTTTGGGTGACTTCCAACCCATTGAACAAGTCCCCTGTTAGCTAAGCATTTTTTTCCCCATTTGACCCCTTTGAAAAACCTTTTCATTTTTTTTTATTGCTTAGGTATTTGAAGTGTTATTAGTCCTAAGTAGCAACTCTTTGTCCGGTGAAAGTAATTTTGGACGTGTCAAGTGATTTACCATACGAATGGTCATAAGTAGTTTAAAGTTGAACAAACAGTCGGGAATGTCATTCATAAGAACTTGCTTCTGTCCTCGACATCTTCAGGTAAATTCCTAATCCTTATAAATTACATATTTATTTTTTGTCAAGTTGTTCGCTTTTATCACTCTAATAAGCTTATATATTGTAGGCTCAATTCATCTTTGTTGATGAATAATCGACTTTTTGTAAATGATCAATAACTTTCTTATTACCTTAAAGTTAACTTATAATCAGAAATGATGTACTGGAATTGGATGTTAATTGATTTACGTATTATCCAGGTTAGACATGCTTACGGTTTTCAAGTGAGGCCTCAATATGTAGAACGATACCATGAATATACATGTAGCTACACCTACAAGGTACTACCTACTCTTTATCTATACCATTCCTTTTTTACATGTGTTAAACTTGAAATGCCTCGCTACCCTGGCCCCTGCCCATTTACCTTTGACATCTTTGTATATTTGTGTTCTTCATTGACTAATATAGTTTTTATTTAGAACCTTAGAGTTTGTTTATGCCAACTACTAATATGTAGAGAGTTAGAGATTAATTGCTATTGAGACTCGAGTAAACACAAATGATCAGGTCTATTGAGAAGTAAGCTAACTTAAAAAGGTAGGATAATGCTCATATATTGATGGAATATGTTTCTAAAACAGTTGTCGAAATAAAAGATACCCGAAGCTACCCATTGTTATGCTATTCTAAACACTAATAGCTAAAACTTTGACTTATAATATTGGAGAAACTTTCGACTGTTCTGTTTCAAATAACTTATAATCTTCAATTTTGAAAATTTCGATTATTGCAGAAAACTAATAGTTAGAATTACTAGAATGGCATTCTTGTGAAAAAGAGATACGTTTTTGTGAAATAGAAGTTGAACTGTTGAAGTGTCTTAAATTAGGTTGTGTAATTCTAAAATACCACTTTCTCACCTAAACACTCAAAATTGCTTAGGTGCTTAATGATAAGCATTGATATAAGCTAACCGACTTATTTGTGTTTGTTTAAACATTATATAGTGATTATTCAATCTTCAGATAGGAGTAGTTTGATAATCAATTGTAAAATGTAAATCCAAACACCCCCATTGGAGATTGGACATAACTGACGTTTGAAGCAACCCTACCCAGCCTGACCCGTACCACCAGAAAAGTACCCATTTTATGTTTTTGACTCATTACTCAAAAACCTAAGCCTCATGACACACACATTACCCATTTTATGTTTTTGACTGTTGCGATTTTGTACATATAAGGGTTGCTTTATCGTGGTTTTGTTGTTTCAGTTGCTCGAAATCTATAGACAAGGCAATTTAAGTTTCTCAATTAGTGTCTCAATTTACTTCATGCGTAAAAATGCATATTTTATAACATGTCATAATTTTGCTACAACCCTTTACTATTGTGACCAACGACTTCGTTATTTTTTCTCACCAATGTATTCTATTAGAAGATTTTAAGTAGATCATCAATATATAATTAAAGCATCATGGATAACATTCTGCATCAGGTAGAAAGTAGAAGTGCAGAATCATAACTTGGTTTACTAATTATTTTATATTACATTGTGTCGCCGCATCACTAATTTTCTTGATATATATCTAACATTATTTGGCTATAGTGAGACGTAGATAGCCAATATTGAAGGAAGTCTTGGTGCTTCGGTTATCAGATAACACTACAAGCCTGTTAAGCATACAAATAGTCTATCTTTGCTGTTGTTGGTTTTTGGGATTGGTGATTTAACTTATACATCATTCCAAGTCAAATCACTTTGTGGATGAAGGTAATTGCAGTCTCTTTTTTTCGGTCCTTGGAAGTACCTGCTACAATCTTAGCTATTCAAGAAGAGCGCATTAAGGATAACGCCAAATCAACTGACGAAGCTAAACCTCCACGAGCCTTCAGTATTGTTGATGATGCATCTCTGTGCATGGAAGAAGTGCAGATGTCGCCAAGACTGCTTCAATTTAAACTGCTACTCGGATTGACAATGTATAAATGCTAAAAACATCTTTTAACTTTTTTGAATGGTTCACTTATTCTCATTTTCTATCATGTACAAGTACAAAGTCAACTTTCTTATTTAGAAATATCAAAAGCAGCAAGATGCTATAATGTATGACTAACCCTCTGTTCTTGGGATTTTTTTAGGGTTAAGGAAAGGTGGGGAATGGAATAGGGAACAGAAGAAGTATGTTATTTTGCTTTGCGTTCTTAGTAGGACAAATACGGGTAGAACTAGGAAGGAATGAGGAGATAACTACACATTTATGTGCAATTGTTCTAGAGGAAAAGAGAAAGAAAACTTACAAATTTACAAGTTTAGAGCTATGTCCTTCAAAAAGTGATGCCAAACACATAATTCATACTCATGAAATCGAGGGATCTTGAAAGGAATTATTCATTAAAATGTTACGTGTGTGAATAAATTAACAAAAAACAATGAACGCAAATAGGTTCCATTATTTTATGAAGGCAATAATAAGTAATATCGAAAAGTACTACATACACTCTTCTCAACAACTTTCTTTTAGTTTGACTTTTGTTTCTTGAAAATTTTAAGGTGTTCACATAATAAACATGGACTACTCGAGTTATCTTACTTTATACATTATACCTTCCATAATTTTAATATCTTTCATCTTATTTTTTATATGTAACATGACTATTATCTATTCATACATCTAACATATCATTTTACTCGGTTATCTATTTTAGACGTTTAAGCGAGTTTAGCATTAATATTTTCTATCCATACATCTAACATATAATTTTTTAAAATAATATCACAAATCGATCTTTCATATAAACATTGTCAACGGTTTCTTAAGGCCCCCTGAATTTCACGAGTCAATATGTTTGTGTAAATCATTACCTATTTGTTATGGCTTTTGAGATAATTGGCTTTAAAAATTAGCCTTCTAATATTTATGAAAATAATTTACAAAGCTAGCCCGCCCATCGGGCGGGTCAACGTGTAAACAAAACTTGAAACCAATAACATGTTTGGGGCTGAGAACAATTTTTTGATTTTCTACAAACACACACTTTCAAATCTCTGGTATAGTTACATACACACTTGCATAAACAATAAATACAACACAAATCGTTTAAATATATATTCTTAAAAACAAAACCACACTCAAACCATCTTAACTAACCTAAATCTTCAATATTTTGATAGCAAGATTTTCGAGTTTAAGATATTGAAAAGCGTCTCCTTCTAGGTTTCGTAAGATCAACATCCTCTTCGATATTAGATGTATCCTTTGACCCATGTTTAAACGGATTCAACTTTCCAAACTTTTTAGACATTGACGAGAAGAATGTAGTTTTCTTTCCGTTGCCTATTCTTGATGAAGTGGATCCAACTTGATTATTTTTGTGTTGTATATCGGATATATAAGCTTTCATTTGCAACAACTCTGATCTTAAAGCTTCGTTTTCTTTAGCTAATGATACGTCTGCTTGTACTTGAGTCCTCATGCTTAGTGCATCGGGTGTCTTCTTCTCGTCTTTACCACTTCGTGTTTGTAGTTGATCAAAATATAGTGCGTGTAAAACCATTTGTATGGGTAGTCTTTTATTTTGAGAGGCGTGTACCCTTGCTTCGTATGATAGTTTGAATGGGTCCATTACGCTGCAAACTTTCTCACGCTCGATTTCATCTAAGTTTGGATGAGCCTGAAACAAGACAAGTTGTATGATTCATAAATGAGAAGGCAATTGTAAAAAAGTTTATGCAATTCACAATAAGCTAAAAGGAAGAGATCATTGGCTTATATCTCGTAAAAGGGTACGGTGTTTTGGCTTAGGTTTAGACAAGTTGTTGGCTTATTGCATATTCAAAACACAATAAGCCAAAAGACAGAAATTACTGAAGGCCATATTCTGTCATTGATGAAAAAAAATGTCGTTCGTTTTAAACAGCATCAAATTCATTACCAAATAAGCTATTCTAATCACCCTTCTAGTTTTTATACAATTTAACCGTTTATCGAAAATAAACATCAACAAAAATAACTACCTTGAGGAATATATCAATAGCTCGATAAAGATCATCATCAAACTTCCTTGCATTTTTCGGTACCAAATTAGCAACACCATTAAACTTCGAAATACTCAGCTCATTGGACGTGGCAATCTCCCCTAAATAAGCATCAACTGTCTTAGCAACTCTAAGCATCGCCGTAGATGACACTTCTCTAAAATCACCACCATTAAAAACCGAAACACTCTTTTCCTTCTCAACAAACCCCGAAATAATCCTCCTTACACTCTCCAAATCAAATAAACTTTCACCATCAAACGTATACGACAACACCAACAAATCATCAACTGTGACATGCTCTAACATACCCGTTATCCGTTTTTCTAGTTGCTTCTTGCACAAGTCATCATTTCCTAAGAAAATCGAAGTTCTTAAGAGGCAACATAGGAAGTTTATAGGAAATGATGAACGGTTTGTTTCTACTGGGAGGAGATTAATGATTGATTGTACGAGTTGTTGTTGCTGTGTTCGGGTGCTGGAGTTGATGGAGATAGTGGTGAAAGCGGTGCCTGACTGGTTGCGAACGAGATCAGGCAATGATCGTTCGGTGTAGGTTATGATTGCTGAAGCGATTGTCAGTGGTTTTGCGCCTCGTGCTGTCATTGATTTGATTATTTTCTCGAAGAACGTAATGTGGATGATTGATAGTTCGTCTGTCCACCAGTTTGGGGGTGACCGGCTTGGGAAATTCGCTTCGTTACAAGCCTGTAAAATCCAATGTTGATTCAATTATTATGTTCACATCTACTAGTTATAGTTAATTAGACCGAAATATAACTTATACATTTTTGGCACTGAACCTAAGAAAAAAATGCTTCATTTTAATATGTAACGTAACTTCAGTTTTAATTACAGTAGGTACGTTAATAACCTTTTTACGACAAGTTACATTTCTTCACAAACCAATAAACTACCGTAACACAATTATAAATACAAAAAGAAGCTAAGCAAATTTAAGGTTTCACAATCTTTTCTCGATGCTTGCATATAATGAACTAAAACATTTTTTTCTTGCGTAGAATGACAAAAAGCTAAAAGTAAGTTAGCGTGGTTTGAGATGATGAATTTACCTTAGCACTAGCAACTTCAACGCATCGTTGAACAATATTAATCTGTTCAGCAAATGGAAGAAGATCTTCACATGATTTCAAGACAACTACAGCACCCGATAAGCTCGATAACGCTACTTGAACAAGGAAACCGTCTGTCCGACCAGCAAGGTTACCATCACAGTACTCATCAGTCATATCAAGATACTCAGCAGCACATCTAAGAGCTGCTACGTTATGTACAGTTATTTCGAAGTTGACACCGTAACAAAACTTGGCTGCTTTTTCGAAGATTTCGGCTCCTCCGGGGATGTTTGAGAGATCTAATTTTGCTAAATCGGGTTCTTTTGATTCGAGTATTAGGCGTCTTATGTAGTTGCTCTTTGCTACTAACATGAACTGTGTCATAAAAGTACACGGTTTAGTAAGTACTTGCTAGCTAATACAGATTATTAATTAAGTCATTGCGTTTGCTACTAACATGTGTTCTTTTAATAAGGCAAACAAGCATACATGCATAACGAGACTTGAAACCACAACCTCCTGCTAGACTAGAGGCATTAATCTCGCATCAGAAACAGCTCTAAGTCAAAGGGCCATTGGTTCTAAATCACTTGTGTTATTAATAAGCAATAACATAAACAGATTTGTATAAGCAATTAAAAACATGACCAAAATTGTTTCTATGTGTCTCTTTGTTCAATAAACATTGTTTCATTGATAACTAATCACATAAACATTTTATCTACCAACAAATAATCAAATAAGCAATTCGGATACAGCTTAAACACCTTTAAAAGTTAAAACTACCTATGTGCCATATCAAAACACAATAACCAAGTAAACAATATAAATTTCCAAATTCCCACCAATATAGATATGATCATACCTTGTGCAAAGGGAACTTTGCTTCACCAACTTGAATAAGAATATCAGTTGGTATATCTTGAGAGAACACCCTAACAAATCATACAAAACAAATGTGAGTTTCTTAAAATTTTTGAATAAAATGATATATAAAACTTTTTTTGTGTGTGTAAATTTAATTGAAATTAAGTAGTGGATATTTTTACCATTGGCCAGTTCTCTCCATTGCACGAGAAACTCTATTGGTGTGTGCAGCCATGAACACAAGTTATGAATGGGAGGATAAGGTGGTGATTATGATTTATGTGCCATGGAATATATAAAGGATGTAAAGTAATAGAATAGTCCTACATGTTGCCTTTTTTTTTAATACACTTTTAACAAGTCTTTTGTTTGGACATTTTAGGGAAGATGCTACTGTATCACATCATGGTCACTTTTTTTTTTCATTGGACCTTTTAATCTTGCCTAATATCTAACTTTGTGACATTATACCAAGTAAATAATCATATTATTTATTCATGTTATTTACTTGTGTTGGGAAGATTATTTACTTTTTCTTGAATAATTGTAGTTAGGTAATTATTATTAGTATCAGTATATATAACATTTGTCAAGAAGTTATGAATAGTAACACCGAAGCAAATAATATTTTCGACCCGCTGCCCCGACCCACGATTTTTTTTCCCACCACAAAACCCGAACCACCCACAGTTCTCTCTCACATCTCTTTGGTAGCTTTTAGATCCGCAATTATCCGGCCATCTTTTTGCCCGAAAAAATTATTTAGGCACCATGGAGACTCTTTTTTATTGCTTTTGTGGCTGTTGTCTTGCCAGGTGTTCCTTTCTACGGTGCCTCTTGCCCTTTGCTCCACATATTTGGGTTTGGTTGGTGTATATTATCTTAGATCTCCCTGGATGCTGTGTTTGTCATCCTAAAAAGTTTCACCAACTTCACTGTTTCCAACGATTCGTGCTAGGTTTGATCTTTGTTACTTTGCTTTTTCTTGCCTATTTTCTATAATTTTTATCCGTGTCTCGCCCGTGCTGACTTTAGGGTTTGCTAATATAGGAAAGTTGATGCTGTTAGGAGTATTAATTGTGGTCCTCTTATGTGTAGCCAGGATAGGTAGGATCATTAAATGGTAGGCCTTATTCATTATAATCAGATGTGTTGAGTTATTAAATGAGAGGGGGGATTTCCCCTAGGGTTTCCACTTAAATGTGCCATGTATTTATGCCATAAGCTCATTACATATTCTGTCAAGCTTTGAGAGGGGAGGAGGGTTTCCAAGCATTTATTTCTTTTCTTTTCGGTTTTTTTCCTTTTTTTTCCCCTTTCATCGTGGATTCCGATTGGTTTTTTTGTTTTTTTTTCCCTTTTTTATATTCATTTTTTTCCCCATATCTTTTTGCTCATTCTCTATTTGCAAACAATTGTATGGTAATTCTTATGTTGATCATCATAACTGTTTCGCCAATGTTGATAGCTATACTTTTGGTATTTCCTTTTTCTCTTTGTCGTTGGCCTTTTGTTGTTTGTGACTATGGATCAAAAAAAGATACCTTATTCTAAAAAAAAAAAAAAAAAAAAAAAAAAAAACTGCTTCATCGTCTTACCAATGATACAAATATACATGCCTCTCCTCGATGTCAAATCCAAAACATTAATGCGCCGGACGTCTCTGCCTCTGAACCATGCACGGGTCAGCCTTCCACTGTATCAAACAGCAACCGTTGCAAAGGTTAGCTGTGCTTCTTTTGGTTTTTTTGTTTATTTATCTATTTATTTTCCTTTTTTTTATATATTATTATTATTATTATTATTATTATTATTATTATTATTATTATTATTATTATTATTATTATTATTATTATTATTATTATTATTATTATTTATTATTTTTTTTTTGCTCATTCTTGATATGCTTACATTTGTTGTCATGTTTGTCGTGCCCCTGCTGCCATTCTTACTTTTTCTCACTTTTTTTAAAGGTGTTGTTCAGTGCAAGAGTATACGCGATGGTGGTTGTGACCAGCGTGCAGCTGCACCAGTGCCCGACTCTTTTGACCAGCAGTGCAATGCCACTCCCAATTTGGATGATCCTTTGACCATCGGTGGCCTAAAAATTGGAAGTGATGTCTCAGCAAATGAAGGTATACTAATGTCGTCTTCATTTGGGCAAGACTCTACCATGCGTGAATTACATTCTTACCCTGTTTTTAAAAATGGAATAGGGTCGAGTCAATGTCATGACAGATATTCACAACAACCAAGGAAAAGGCCTAGACCACAAAAAAACGTTGCGGATCAAAAAGTGGTGGAAGGTAGCTTTTTTTGTTCACTTTTGGTACATTGTTTCTCAGGGTTTGACATTCACATAGCTACACCACATTCTTATGTTATTTCTTAAATATCGGATAGGATCACTTGCGCACGACACCAAATGCTCACACCAGCCGCGGAAAAGAGGCAGGCCACGAAAACAAATCACCTCCAACCAGGATGCCCACTGTTATTTAGCAAATGATATGTGCACCGTTGCTCAGGCGTCTGATGCTCATATGATTGGAAGAAGTAACTCACCCAATGATGTCGTTGCAACCGCTATTCAGTCTGCTGATTCCGAGAGTGCCGTGCAGCCCATCAGTGAAGGCCTGCCTTTGCATAGCTATGAAGGTCAGGAGATGTGTTTTGTTTTGTCCCGATATTTTTTTTACTCCACACTGTTTCCATGAAATGCCTGGCTTTAATTCTTATCGGGCTCTTGCTAGCAGCTACGGCAAATGCCTATGACCATGGTGGTGGTCAGGTTACAAATGACCATTGCTCTCGCCAAGAAAGCCAAAAAAGAAAAAGGCCTGCAAATCAATCTTCCAAAAGATGCACGGCTCGCCGAAATCCAAGGGCTCATTTGCATACGTTGGCCAGCCATCAGTGGCCGAAACACCTCAGAGTGAGTATTCTTTGTTATTATTATTGTTGTTATTATTTTTTTTTTGGTTTATTCCCATTGTGCATTACATTTTCCCTGCACAGCTGTGTTTTCGCTTTAATGGTGTTCCCTTCTTGCATGAACAGCATGTGTTCATACTGATGCCCACCCGGATGCTGCAGAAAGTGCTGGCCATCAGTCGCAGGGCAAGGAAAGAACTTCCTATGGAAACCGGCCATTCAGAAGGTCTTCGCATCGACGCTCTCTTATGCAACGTTCCCGCCCTGCCTCAGATGATTATGTACCCGATATAGAACAAGGGTCGTCTTCTTATACAGCGCAAGGTACCTGTTGCCCATTTTTCTAGTCGTTTTTTTATCTTTTCTCCAGTATATGGTGGTGGTCAGGTTACAAATGACCATTGCTCTCGCCAAGCCCATTTCTTGGTCAAAAATACCCAATCCTTGGTCAATGGTCATACGGTCAAAATAATAAAAATAACAAACGCAACCCCAATTTCCCCCCAATTCCCAGAATCCCCAAACACCCTATGAACCCTAGTTTCATCACCAGGGTTAATTAGTTCACTTCCACTCAATTAACCATGATTAGATAATCATAAAAGCTTCCAGAAGCATACCCCAAGTGATATGGGCGTGTCAGAGAGAGTGTTAGAAGCTATGATTGACACTTGGCTGCTCACCATTGGACAAGACGCATCAATCTAATCATTGGATTCGCCTTCTAGAAGGGTCTGACATGGACAGAGAGTGATGCACTCATATGGAACAGATGACATTATATTATTGGTCAAGCCACATCTCAAACTCTGATCCAAGGGCTTGAATTTGATCAAAGAAGCACACAAGTGATCTAAGGGATATTAGTAGCTCAGAGAAAGCACACTTAGTCGTGGATTGCCAGCATGGATTTTCACCCCCAACTCCTTCACCTCATCTATAAATAGGGTAGTATTTTAGTTAATTAGTGTGTAGTTTTTTAGTGTAATGAAATGCTGTCAATTTTTCTATAGAATGTATTTAGTTTAGCTTATGTAATTTTCATATAAGTTTTTAATAAAATTTTTAGTTCACTTTAATAAATCTCAGCTTATTCATAATTTCTTACTGCTTATTTTGTTTGAATTTTACTTTTATCTAGCTAATAATCAGTTGCTTTCAGCTTATCTTCTCTTATTTTAACTCAATCCTTATTTCATTTACAGAAAAAATATAAATAAAAAAAATAAGAAAAATATAAAAAATAAAAAAATATGTTTACATATTGATTAGTAAAGCTTTCAGTAGAGCTTATTTTACTTTTATACATTCCATTTGAGCTTTATAGCTTTTAGTGGAGTTGTTTGAGTCATCAGTCAATCATAGTCAACAGAGGTGAATAAGTGGTGCTGAGGTGGTTTATTGAGACAAGTTGAGACAGATAGGGAAGGTCTCAGCCTGTCTAAAAGACAGGCTTGCTAAGTGAACCTCCTCAATTTGTGCTGAGGAGGAAGTGAATTGTAAGATTTTGCTCAATTTTTGTTCCTCTCAAAGGTTCTGTTGTAGATCTGCTATTATTAGTATTATTACTGTTTGATTGGTGTTATATACTGATATTGTTGTTGTTATTGTTGATTATAGAGTTTGTTTGTTCACTAGATCATTTCTGTTTGTCTAGATCTGTGATATTATAGCTTGATTTGAGTAACTGAGTTGAGTAGATCTGAGTTTAGTTTTGAATTGTGTTGAGTTACTGCTTCATTAAGAATTATTGCTGAATTGTTGCTAAATTGAGTTCTGTCCATTGATTGATCTTAGATCTGTGTAGTTTGTTTGTGTCATTTAAGTGTTGCTTGAGCATCTATCATACTTATTGATCTGAGTTGTCTGAGGTTGTGATGCATCTGAGATATGTGGTTCTGGATTCACTATAGAATCATTGATCATAGTTGGTTTTGTTATTGGGAGTTTGGATTGAGTTTGATTAATATTTGAGATGAATTTAGTGAGACTGACTCATTAAAATAGTGTTTGGATCTCTTAATTGTAGAGTTAAACTATGGTAGTATAGCCGCTTTTCTATTTCATATAGTCTTCATTAGTGATACAATAAAGATTTAAATAAATAAAACAGTAGGTTAATTAGAATAAAGTCATAGTTAGTTGTTAGGTAGCTTAATTGATAGTATAAGTTGGAATCAGTTAGTATCATTGAAGTTGTAGTTACATTTTTGGTAATTACAGTTTAAATCAGTTAAAGAATCAGCTTATTTTAACATATAGGAGTAGTTTAATTGGATCAAAGTTGATCTTATTCATAGTAGTCTAGTAACTAAAAAGTCAACAGTTACATTGAAAATTAGTGTTATTGTCTGCTGAACTTGTTTGATTTTAGAGTAGAATTCATTAGTTTGTGGTGTTTTAATTGCTTGAAATAGTTTCTCAGTTGTGTTATTGAGTTTTTGCCCTCATTAGCTGTTCATTCAGAGTTTAATACAACAGCTTATTGAACCTGTCTAGTAGCCTGTGTGAGACAGGGTACTGATTTTGCAACTTAGGCCTGCATTTATGTTTCCGAGCTTATATCTGTGAGTTGTGTATGATTTTGAGTTGTATTTGAGTAGGATAAGTACTTAGTATAACAACTTTGCTTCTGGATCAGCTTATGCTTGAACTGCTTATCAATTAAGCTTGTCATTTTGAGCTTATTGCATATTCTTAAGCTTCTGTGGATAATTGTGATATCATTTGATAAATTTCTGAATAACTGAGCTTGTTTTATCATCAAAAGGTTGTTTTAAAAGTTTCATAGAGATTGGGTCACAAGTGCTTAAAAATAAGCACTTGTGATAAGCAGTTTGTCTCAAATAAGCACTTTTTCAGCTTATTTTAATTCTAAAATTTTTCTCTGAGTTCTTTTTATTATTTCTGATTTTCTGGAATTTTTTCAGATTTTTCCAAGTATGTTTAGTATTTTTCTTAATTTCTTTTTGGTTATAATCCTTTTTAAATAGTTTTTAATAAACAAAAATCCATAAAAATTCAGAAAAAGCTGTGAAAAATACAAAAAATATTTTTAGAAATTCTTTTATAATATTTTAGAATTTCAGAATTTAATTTTCATTTTTCCAACTCATTTTTCTATTTTCTTCAATTTTTAATTCATTTAAAAATTACAAAAATCAAAATAAATTCATAGAAAATAATAGAAAAGTCAAAAAAAAAAAAAAAAAAAATCTTTTTCTGGAAATTAAATTTAGTAGTTTAATATTTTTAGAAAATATTTTCACGTTTGTATGATCATTTTTCAATAAAAGTTGCGTTTTAAATAACACTGTTGCATTTCCGTTTTTACATTTTAGACTTTTGTGCATTATTAGCTTGTACTCTTTGCATAATTCATATTTGTTTGTGAATACTTGAATTACTTGATTGGTATTTTTACTTTTTCACTTCTCAATTCACGGTTTTCACGAATCAATATTCTTGATTCCATTCGCCTTCACTTGGATATGACTCGGGTGGTCCGTATTTCACGCGGATCATTTCGATATAATACTACTATACTATAATAAGATTGATTTTCACACAATCAATTTTTGGCGCCGTTGCCGGGGAAGGTCGAAGTGAGTTTTTGAATATCGTTTTGAAAAATCGTGTTTTGTTAAGCCTTCCTCTATTTGTATATATATTTCTATAAAAATTGAAAAATTCAAAACACTTTTCCTAAAGTGTTTACAAAAATACCAAAAAAATAATAAAGTTACAGCCTCGACTCTCCCGTGGAAGGGAAGGCGTTGTAAACAAAAAAAAAAGTCTCACAATATAACAAAAACGTGAAATTAATTGTTTATCGGATTATTTCAATTACCACAACCGATTAAGCGGGAAATACGGAAGCTAAGACATTAAATTGCTAGCTGAAGAGAGAAACACTCTTCTTTCCCGTCCTGTCGCGCGTGGTTTTGAAAGAAACGGTTTTTGGTTAACGTAACGTTTTAATAAAAAGAAAAATAAAAGAAATAAAAAGTTTTTAAAAAAAATAAAAACAAAAAGATTTTTCTTTTCTTTTTCTTTTTCTTTTTCTTTTTGATTTTGCTTTTGGTGTATGCACACCCGCTCTTCTTTTGAGAGTCTTATATCACCTTTGTCAAATCCCGAAAGGGTAATTCGACACACACACCGTGTTCATTTCCTTAACGTTGACTAAATGGATCCGAATAATCAACACCCTCCGGTGGGTGGTGATGAAAACCAACACATGCCGGCTCCCGATCTCCGAACGATGGAGGAGCTGTGCCAACCCATGATGCATGGTAGAGGTGGTCCGATTGCCCCTCTAAATATTGAGGCTACGAATTTTTGACTTAAGCACCACATGATATAACAAGTCCAAAATTCGTGCCAATTTCACGGATTACCGGGTGACGATGCAAATAAGCATCTCGATAAATTTTTAACCGTCACCCAAAATATGAAGCAAAACGGGGTCTCCGATGACGCCCTCAGTCTCTCTCTCTTCCCCTATTCTCTAACGCATCATGCCGCCGTTTGGTTTGATCGCCTTCCCAGGAACTCGATTCATACTTTCAATGAAATGGTTTCTAAGTTCCTGGCGAAGTATTTTCCACCATCGATGGTGACGAAGTTGAGGAACGATATTAGCAATTTTCGACAACTTCCCGATGAGTCTTTATTCGAGGCTTGGGAATGTTACAAGCTTGCCATTGATCGTTGTCCAAACCATAACATACTTCTTGTTAATATCATTGATACGTTTTATAATGGTTTGACTTTACGACATCGGGACACGATCAATGCTGCAGCTGGTGGTACTTTCATGAAACGTCGTCCTGAGGATTGTTACGAGCTAATCGAGAATATGACGACCCATTATAACTATTGGGATTCCTCAGCCGAGAGGAATGAGCCAATAAGATCGACTGCGACTCTAAACTCTTCTTCTTCTAATCCCGAGTTAGCCGTCATGAATAAGAAACTTGATGATTTGTCGACGGCTATGTTAAGAATGTACCAAATGATGCCGAATCAGGTTAAGAACACACAAGTTAAAATGGTCAATACCGTTTGTGAAACTTTCGGTGGTCCCCATTCATATCTTGAGTGCCCAGCCTCCGGTGGTTTTGCTCAAGAGAACGTGTATGCTGCAAACATGGGTGGCAACGGTTACCCAAAACCTCAAGGAGACCGTAATCTCCTCAGCTACCGTTCCGGCAATTACCTTGGACCACCCGGGTTTAATCAACCAAATCAAGTGAATCAGAATAACAATGTGCAAAACCGTAATCATCAATTCAATAACAATCAGAATCACAACTGAGGAAATAATGGTTTTCCAGGACAAAATCAGAATTTTCAACAAAATCAAAACCGGGGAAATTACCACCAAGGCCCGCCTCAAGGGAATAATTTTCAAAACAATGGGAATTTTCAGAATAACAATCATGGAAACTTTAATCATGGAAATCAGAACAATGGCAATTTTCAAAACCGTGGGCAAAATTTTAATAATCAAAATCAAGCTGTTATTCCAAATCCGTCGCCCACGGATGAGTTGATTAAGCAATTGATTCAAAGTTAACAAGCTTTAATTGCTAAACAAGAGGAAACAAAGAAGTTATTTGCAACTCAAATCAACAATCTTAACAAGCGTTTAAATGATCGACCCTCGGGCTCTGGAACGTTGCCAAACAACACAATCTTTAACCTGAGGGGCGATGCAAAAGCGATCATAACAAGGAGTGGTGTTACTTATGATGGACCGACGGCTCTGACTACCTTTTCTTCTCTACCTCCCAAGGTAGTCGTCCGTGAACCCGAGGTGATAACGGATACGGAAATTCCTATTAATAATGGAAGGACCGAAGACATCCAACCTCCGTTGGTCCCGACGTCTAAAGGAAAGGAAAAAGTAGTTAATGAAAATGAAAAGGAAACACCGGTTAAAACAAAGTTGCCATATCCGTCACGCTTAAACGAACAAAAGCACCGCGAGAAGGATAAAAACCAAATGGAAAAGTTCTATCAGATTTTTCAAGAGTTACACTTTGATATAAGTCTCGCGGATGCTATACTTTTGATGCCAAAATTTGCTTCGATGCTAAAAGGTCTTTTGAATAATAAGGAAAAGTTTTTTGAAATGTCAAGGACTCAAATGAATGAGAATTGCTCAGCGGTTCTTCTTAAAAAGCTACCCGAAAAGCTTGAAGACCTTGGCAAGTTTCTTATACCGTGCAATTTTCCGGGTATGGTTCAATGCTTCGCCTTGGCCGATCTTGGTGCTAGCATTAACCTAATTCCACTGTCGATTTGGAAAAAGTTGTCTCTTCCTAACTTGACACCGACGCTTATGACCCTCGAGCTTGCCGACAGATCTACGTCTCGTCCAATTGGCATAGCTGAGGATATTTTTGTCAATGTTGTGAAATTCAATTTCCCTGTAGATTTTGTGGTTGTTGATTTCGATGCCGATCCACGGGTTCCTCTCATTCTCGGGAGAGGATTCCTAAGGACCGGTCATGCTTTAATTGATGTTTACGATGAGGAGATTACTTTACGTGTGTGAAATGAAGCCGTTACTTTCAATCTTAACCAAACTGTGAGATACTCCTCCGATTATGATGTTTCTTCCGTCAATCGAATCGATATTATTGATGAAGCTAAGGAGGAGTTTTCTCAAGAACTTCTTGGTTTCACCGACAATGCTTCGAGTGGCAATCCCACTCCTTCTTTTGAACCAATCGTCTCCGATTCTTCCCCTTCCCTCACTCCATTTGAGGGAAGTGATCTCGCTTGGGAAGAAATCAATGCTTGCCTTTCAAATGAATCATTTTCACCGGAAATTGATAATAATAACTTTGATCCGGAGGGGGACATTTTATTAATTGAGAAATTGTTAAATGGAAACCCGATTGTTTCTTCCCCTCCGATGGACCTTAAAATGGCAGACGTAAAAGAAGTTAAGCCGTCTATTGAGAATCCTCTAGAGCTCGAGCTCAAGGATTTGCCTCCTCATCTCGAATACGCATACTTGGGAAAAAATGATAAATTACCCGTTATAATATCAAAAGGCCTAAAAGATGAGGAGAAGACACGACTCTTAGATGTGCTTCGGAAGCATAAAAGTGCGATTGCTTGGAAAATTTCCGACATTAAGGGAATCGACCCTCGATTTTGCACTCATAAGATTTTACTTGAAGATAATCACAAAGCTTTCGTCCAACAACAATGACGGGTTAATCCACAAATCCACGAAGTGATAAAAAGGAAGTTATTAAACTCCTTGACGCTGGAATGATTTAGCCAATCTCGGATAGTTCATGGGTTAGCCCGGTTCATTGTGTTCCAAAGAAGGGCGGAATCATTGTTGTGAAAAATGACGATAATGAGCTTATACCGACTCGACTTGTGACCGGATGGAGAGTTTGTATCGACTACCACAAGTTGAATGATGCGACACGTAAAGACCATTTTCCGCTCCCTTTTATGGACCAAATGCTTGAACGTTTAGCGGGAAATGAGTTCTATTATTTCTTGGATGGCTTTTCTGGGTACTTTCAAATCCCCATTGATCCCCAGGATCAAGAAAAGACCACTTTTACTTGCCCGTATGGAACGTTTGCCTATCGTAGAATGCCCTTTGGCTTATGTAACGCTCCAGGCACGTTTCAACAGTGTATGATGGCCATTTTCTCCGATATGATTGAAAAAACCATGGAAGTGTTTATGGACGACTTCTCTGTTTATGGAAATTCTTTCGACTCTTGCCTCTCCCATTTGGAAAGTATGCTAATTCGGTGTGAAAACACTAATTTAGTTCTAAATTGGGAGAAGTACCACTTCATGGTTAAAGAGGGCATAGTCCTCGGCCATGAGATATCAAAATCTGGGATTGAGGTGGATCGTGCAAAAGTCGATGTTATTGCTAAACTACCTCATCCTACGACCGTAAAAGGAATCCAAAGTTTCCTTGGTCATGTTGTCTTTTACCAACATTTTATTCAAGACTTCTCCAAAATTGCCCGGCCTCTGACTCACCTTTTAGAGAAAGATGCTTCGTTTAACTTCACAAATGAATGTGTCAATGCATTTAATGTCTTAAAGAAGAAGTTAACGGAGGCACCAATCTTAGTTGCCCCCGATTGAAACTTACCATTTGAGCTAATGTGTGATGCAAGTGATTATGCCATTGGTGCAGTTCTGGGGCAACATAAGAACAAATACTTTCAACCGATACACTATGCAAGTAAGACCATGAATAACACCCAACATCACTACACAACTACCGAAAAAGAGATGTTAGCGGTTGTCTATGCTTTTGAGAAATTTAGGTCTTATTTACTACTTAAGAAATGCATAGTATATATGGACCACTTAGCCCCTAAAGTACTTAATGGCAAAGCAAGATGCTAAGCCACGTTTAATGTGGTAGGTTCTTTTGCTCCAAGAATTTAATGTCGAAATACGAGACAAGAAAGGAGCTGAGAATCTTGCTGCTGATCACCTTTCACGACTTGAGAACCCCCATCAAAGTGCTCTTGAGAACAAGGAAATCAACGATGCATTTCCTCTCAAGACACTTGGGAGTGTGACTAAAATCGACCAAAGTACCCCATGGTTCGCCAATTTTGCGAATTACCATGCGGGGAATTTCATAGAAAAGGGATGTCGTCCCAACAAAAGAAGAAATTCTTTAAAGATGTCCAACATTATTTTTGGGACGACCCCTATTTGTTCAAAGTCTGTGTGGATCAAGTGATCCGGTGGTGTGTTCACGGTACGGAAGCCGTTGAAATTCTTAAGGCATGCCATAGTGGACCCACGGGGGGACATCATGGTGCCAACTTCACCGCAAAGAAAGTGTTCGGTTCCGGCTTCTATTGGCTGACGATATATCGGGATGCCCATGAATTGGTGAAAACATGTGATTCTTGCCAACGTCAAGGGAAAATTTCTCAAAAAGATGAAATGCCACAAAATGCTATTCAAGTTTGTGAAATTTTTGACGTTTGGGGCATCGATTTCATGGGGCCATTCCCATCATCTAGAGGAAACAAGTACATTCTCGTGGCCGTCGATTACTTATCTAAATGGGTTGAAGCGAAGGCGCTCCCCACCAATGACGCTCGAGTTGTTGTTAAGTTCTTAAAGAGTCTCTTTGCCCGATTTGGTGCACCTCGAGCCATCATAAGCGATTGTGAGACCCATTTTTGCAATGACCAATTTTCAAAAAGTAATGCTTAAATATGGTGTCACACATCGTCTTTCTACGGCTTATCATCCACAAACGAGTGGTCAAGTGGAGGTGTCCAATCGTGGTTTAAAACGAATATTAGAAAGGACGGTAGGAGAGCACCGTGCCTCTTGGGCCGACAAATTAGAAGATGCATTATGGGCTTTCCGGACCGCTTACAAAACTCCCATTGGGTGTACACCATATAAGCTGGTTTACGGGAAAACTTGTCATTTGCCCATCGAACTTGAGAACAAGGACTACTGGGCCTTAAAACATGCAAACTTTGACTTGAAAACCGCGGGTGATCACAGAAAAGTTCAATTGAATGAGTTAGTCGAACTCCGTGATCAAGCTTACGAGAATTCTTTGATATATAAAGAGAAAATAAAAAGAATCCATGATGCCAAGATCAAAGACCGCGTTTTTAACGTTGGTGATCAAGTGCTACTTTTTAACTCTCGTTTAAAGATTTTCTCGGGTAAGCTTAAAACCCGTTGGTCTGGACCATTCACAATAACCCAAGTTTTCCCTTATGGTACCATTGAGTTAGCTCAACCCGATGGTCTCAATTTTAAGGTGAATGGTCACCGTTTAAAACATTACTTTGGAGGGGACGTACCAACCATGGTAGTCCCAGATCTCCAAACTCTCCCCAAGGACGATTGAATTCGGGGATCGAGTCAAGCTACGTGACTCGGAAATAAAAAACAAAGCGCTTCGTGGGTGGCAACCCATGCTTATCCAATTTCATCTTCTTATTTTCTATTTTCTAACGAATAATGTGAGGAGGGGGTGCCTCTTCTACTCTTGTGTTCCGTGGTTTTTTGTGATGTTTGTTAGGATTGTCTGCAATTTATGAAGACTCTCATGCTCGTTGTTTTCTCTCCGCTCGAGTTTCATTCATCGGTGCTTATTGGAAATCCTATATCCGTGAATCTTATCGACTAACGCTTTCTTTGGCATAATTAATAAACGGCCCTAGAATTTTGTTAGGATTACCTTAACCCGTAAAACATTGAGGACAATGTTTCGTTCTAGTCACAATGTCGTGCACTCTTGCAACTCCATTTTTCCACAAAAAAAATAAAAAATTGAAAAAATTGAAAATTTCAAAAATTTTGAGAAAAATCGATGAAAAAGTCATGAAAAAGCACAAAAAGATGTGAAAAATTGAAAAGTTGTGCAAAAATATAATAAAGTTTGAATAAGTGATTTGACACTTTTTTTGACTTTCCTACCGGCGAGAGTAGAAATAAATGTTCCGACTTGACCGGGCGTGTTGAGCCTTAGCTCGTCTCCCTTAACCAATATAATCAAAAGATTATGGCTAAGCATCCGCGGATCTCATTACTTGGGATTTTAAATTTTCGGTGATCGAGGAATGATAGAGTTTATTTAGAAGTTTCGTGCTAAACATGGAGTAGTTGGATCTCTTTAGAGCCCACGAAAGGTACTTGTAGCCTCCTTGTTCCCACAAGCTTGCACACCAATAAAAATAGATCTCTAGGATTAATTAAGTGTATGGGGTTTGGGCAATACTTAGTTTTTTCTCGTTCCCAACAAAATCTCTTCATATGGGGGTTTGGTACACATAGGGGTACTGCCAGTGTTACGGTGAAATAGACTATTGCATCTTGCCGGTTCGCAGCTGATGTTGTGGTCTTAGTAAAGGACGTAGGACTCGGGGTTTGGCATATGATTATGAATATCAATAATAATAGTCCAAAGCCAAATAAAAAGGCAGAGGAATCCAAAGCTATAAAAAAACAGCGGATATAAATCCAAGGTCATAATAAAGCTCTTACATCTTGGCGGCTCATAAACCGTTGTTGTAAAAGAAATAAAGGACTAAGGACCAAGTATTATTAAAGTGCTTATGATTGTGCAAAAATGCCAAGCTTCGACTCCCCTAATAAAAAGCTTCAGTTTCGGGTCTCAAACATGGGATGTCTCGGTCGTAAATAAAAAGGGGGACCTCTACAAATCGTGTTAAATCAGAGACCTTCATGTGGACCCGATTTCTGTATGAAGGGATTTTCGAGGGAAAGTTTGAAAACTACTTAGCGTTCAAATTTTGTGCTCTTATCGGACTAACAAATATCAAAACGAGAAAATATGAAGCAATTCATTTCTCACAAATTAAAATCTTGAGATACAAAACTTAGGAACTGGGAACAAGAGGTAATGACACAAGTAACTTTTGTGGGTAGTGTTAGCACCTAACTTGTGGATAAATAATGATCTCGATTTTACGTTTAGTTTGGGAGCTTGTGAAAAATCAAGGATGACGATTTTTATCTGTATGGTCTCTTCTCTGTGAGAAGTGTTTCTACTCGTTGACCCTGAAAGTTATCAACAGATAAGAATTGATAATGAAAGTCAAAGCAAACCGTCACATATATATAAATAAAAAAATACAAAAAGAGTAGTAGTAGTTGTTATTCATAAAAATCGGAAAACGGAGCGTTTTTGAGAATAAATGATTTTGATATCTCTTTTGAACATCATTGCTACTTTTCAACGTCAGTAAAGAGAGGTTTTGAAATTATTTATCCCAAAAACGTGAATTGATCACATTGCGTGAGGACACGACAATACCTTAGTCTGAGGGATTTTGGTATGTGTTAATTCACATACCATTTTATGGCCAAATACCGACCCAAATAGACTATTTATGCTAACAATATGCCAAAGAAAGTTGTGTTTTTATGTTGTGAACATGCAGGTATGGATTTATCACAAAAAGACAAATAATCAGACAAAAATAAAAAAAAACAGGCACGAGAGTGGGAGATGGTCAAAAAGTCAAAGCTGGGATCCAAAAGTCAACATAAGTCCTTCATATATTCAAGATTGGCAGAATAAGTCCCTGAGTTATTTTGAGAAAGTGACAGAATCAGTCCTTGAAGTTTTGGCAAATTACACAATTGGTCCTTGGATTCTACTATTACAAAATCTGAAAATAAAACACAAGTCTTGGTCCAAAGTGAGCCCAATCTCATCTTTATTTCAAAAGCCCAAAACATATAATGTACCCCAAGCCCATTTCTTGGTCAAAAATACCCAATCCTTGGTCAATGGTCATATGATCAAAATAATAAAAATAACAAACGCAACCCCAATTTCCCCCCAATTCCCAGAATCCCCAAACACCCTATGAACCCTAGTTTCATCACCAGGGTTAATTAGTTCACTTCCACTCAATTAACCATGATTAGATAACCATGAGAGCTTCCAGAAGCATACCTCACGTGATATGGGCGTGTCAGAGAGAGTGTTAGAAGCTATGATTGACACTTGGCTGCTCACCATTAGACAAGACGCATCAATCCAATCATTGGATTCGCCTTCTAGAAGGTTCTGACACGGACAGAGAGTGATGCACTCATATGGAACAGATGGCGTTATATTATTGGTCAAGCCACGTCTCAAACTCTGATCCAAGGGCTTGAATTTGATCAAAGAAGCACACAAGTGATCTAAGGGATATTAGTAGCTCAGAGAAAGCACACTTAGTCGTGGATTGCCATCATGGATTTTCACCCCCAACTCCTTCACCTCATCTATAAATAGGGTAGTATTTTAGTTAATTAGTGTGTAGTTTTTTAGTGTAATGAAATGCTGTCAATTTTTCTATAGAATGTATTTAGTTTAGCTTATGTAATTTTCATATAAGTTTTAATAAAATTTTTAGTTCACTTTAATAAATCTCAGCTTATTCATAATTTCTTACTGCTTATTTTGTTTGAATTTTACTTTTATCTAGCTAATAATCAGTTGCTTTCAGCTTATCTTCTCTTATTTTAACTCAATCCTTATTTCATTTACAGAAAAAATATAAAAAAAAAAAATCAGAAAAATATAAAAAATAAAAAAATATGTTTACATATTGATTAGTAAAGCTTTCAGTAGAGCTTATTTTACTTTTATACATTCCATTTGAGCTTTATAGCTTTTAGTGGAGTTGTTTGAGTCATCAGTCAATCATAGTCAACAGAGGTGAATAAGTGGTGCTGAGGTGGTTTATTGAGACAAGTTGAGACAGATAGGGAAGGTCTCAGCCTGTCTAAAAGACATGCTTGATAAGTGAACCTCCTCAATTTATGCTGAGGAGGAAGTGAATTGTAAGATTTTGCTCAATTTTTGTTCCTCTCAAAGGTTCTGTTGTAGATCTGCTATTATTAGTATTATTACTATTTGATTGGTGTTATATACTGATATTGTTGTTGTTATTGTTGATTATAGAATTTGTTTGTTCATTAGATCATTTCTGTTTGTCTAGATCTGTGATATTATAGCTTGATTTGAGTAACTGAGTTGAGTAGATCTGAGTTTAGTTTTGAATTGTGTTGAGTTACTGTTTCATTGAGAATTATTGCTAAATTGAGATTTGTCCATTGATTGATCTTAGATCTGTGTAGTTTGTTTGTGTCATTTAAGTGTTGATTGAGCATCTGTCATACTTATTGATCTGAGTTGTCTCAGGTTGTGATGCATCTGAGATATGTGGTTCTGGATTCACTATAGAATCATTGATCATAGTTGGTTTTGTTATTGGGAGTTTGGATTGAGTTTGATTAATATTTGAGATGAATTTAGTGAGACTTACTCATTAAAGTAGTGTTTGGATCTCTTAATTGTAGAGTTAAACTGTGGTAGTATAGCTGCTTTTCTATTTCATATAGTCTTCATTAGTGATATAATAAAGATTTAAATAAATAAAACAGTAGGTTAATTAGAATAAAGTCATAGTTAGTTGTTAGGTAGCTTAATTGATAGTATAAGTTGGAATTAGTTAGTATCATTGAAGTTGTAGTTACATTTTAGGTAATTACAGTTTAAATCAGTTAAAGAATCAGCTTATTTTAACATATAGGAGTAGTTTAATTGGATCAAAGTTGATATTATTCATAGTAGTCTAGTAACTAAAAAGTCAACAGTTACATTGAAAATTAGTGTTATTGTCTGCTGAACTTGTTTGATTTTAGAGTAGAATTCATTAGTTTGTGGTGTTTTAATTGCTTGAAATAGTTTCTCAGTTGTCTTATTGAGTTTTTGCCCCCATTAGCTGTTCATTCAGAGTTTAATACAATAGCTTATTGAACCTGTCTAGTAGCCTATGTGAGACAGGGTACTGATTTTGCAACTTAGGCCTGCATTTATGTTTCTGAGCTTATATCTGTGAGTTGTGTATGATTTTGAGTTGTATTTGAGTAGGATAAGTACTTAGTATAACAACTTTGCTTCTGGATCAGCTTATGCTTGAACTGCTTATCAATTAGGCTTGTCATTTTGAGCTTATTGCATATTCTTAAGCTTCTGTGGATAATTGTGATATCATTTGACAAATTTCTGCATAACTGAGCTTGTTTTATCATCAAAAGGTTGTTTTAAAAGTTTCATAGAGATTGGGTCACAAGTGCTTACAAATAAGCACTTGTGATAAGCAGTTTGTCTCAAATAAGCACTTTTTCAGCTTATTTTAATTCTAAAATCTTTCTCTGAGTTCTTTTTATTATTTCAGATTTTCTAGAATTTTTCCAGATTTTTCCAAGTATTTTTAGTATTTTTCTTAATTTCTTTTTGATTATAATCCTTTTTAAATAGTTTTTAATAAACAAAAATCCATAAAAATTCAGAAAAAGCTGTGAAAAATACAAAAAATATTTTTAGAAATTCTTTTATAATATTTTAGAATTTTCAGAATTTAATTTTTATTTTTCCAACTCATTTTTCTATTTTCTTCAATTTTTAATACATTAAAAAATTACAAAAATCAAAATAAATTCATAGAAAATAATAGAAAAGTCAAAAAAAATAATTTTCTTTTTCTGGAAATTAAATTTAGTAGTTTAATATTTTTAGAAAATATTTTCACGTTTGTAGGATCATTTTTCAATAAAAGTTGCGTTTTAAATAACACGGTTGCATTTTCGTTTTTACATTTTAGACTTTTGTGCATTATTAGCTTGTACTCTTTGCATAATTCATATTTGTTTGTGAATACTTGAATTACTTGATTGCTATTTTTACTTTTTCACTTCTCAATTCACGGTTTTCACGAATCAATATTCTTGATTCCATTCGCCTCCACTTGGATACGACTCGGGTGATCCGTATTTCACGCGGATCATTTCGATATAATACTACTATACTATAATAAGATTGATTTTCACACAATCACCAACCAACAGTTACCAACAAACAATTACCAATAGAACAAGCCTCAGGTTCGGAAGAGCCACAAAATTTGAGCCCATAGAGGCACCAGCAATCCCGCACCACTACCTTGAATTTGCTTCGTACAACCAGCTTCAACACAGAGTTCCTAGAGAAAATGTGGCAGGAAAAATGCAGTATCCAATTCTCACAGGTCATGTTTTCACTCTTAAATTTAGATAATTCCTGCACATGTCAAAATCCTCACACTTATTTGATTACAGATTACATGGGGTGTCTGCGGTCGCCAGGAGAGATTACACGCCCACCAAATGCCAGCCAGAATGAAAGCGTCATTAGAAAAGTGGATATTGAAAATTTGAGTTGCATTGCATTATATTTTTGGCTTTTCTCAATAAAAAATAACCAGCAAACTTTTCTCTATGAGCTGACAACTTCCTCAACTTGCCAGTGGTAATGTTGTTGAGTTCACAATGTGGGATGACATGGCTCACGAATTTGGAGATGCTGACTTTGACGCAATGGAAAAACAAATCATAATTGCAGTTAGCTCTTGCCGAGTGTCGAAATTCAGAGGTATTGCACTGATGCTTTGTAAAAATTGCCCTCCCACATTGTTGTGACATTTTTTTAATAAAATCATGGCAGATTACCAGTTAACAGCAACTTCTGCAACGCGCTATTACTTAAATCCAGAAATACCAGAAGCACAAGAAGCAAGAGCACGGTAATATCTTTAAATCCGAAAAATTTAACTAACGATAACTTCGCATAAATAACTGACACAACATGTTCATTATGATTTTTCAATACTGAGCAGATACAAAGAGAGGCACCAGCAAAGTCTGCCGCTTCGTGTTACCAAAACTCCATACGAAGATATAGAAAAGGAAAAGTTACGTAACAGATTTCCTTTGAAAACACTTCTAAAAGCAGATCCAGACAGCTACATTGTAAGTTATCTTTTTTGAAAAACAGTTACCTATACTAACACCTAAAAAATACGCTAGCACACATTTTACCATGCGTTCGCTAAACCCGTGGTCATTTATCGTTTGTACAAATATTTGCAGGGAGTCAAGTTCACAAGTGAAGCAACAATCAGTGGCATCAACCCAAAAAGAGATTGGTTTTACATGAGCTGCAACCAATGTGGTTGTAAAGTCAAAGAAGAGGGTGGAATATACCGGTGCATAAATCATGGAACACAAAAAAAACCATCATATAGGTTCGAACTTCTGTAGCTCAATCTTATTTGATATACAAAAAATGAAATACAGGCAAAAGCATAATCACATGACTTCGCAAAATATACAGATATAATTTCAAAGGTTTCATCACAGATCCCTCTGCAACAATTCCAATGACTTTCTTCAGCCCTGCAGCAGAAGATATAACAGGATATTCATGCTCCGAGTTGCTAGTGAAACACATAGCCAAAGACTTGCAAGAAATACCAGAAGAAATTTTCGCGCTTGAAGGTGAAAAAAACATTTTCCAGTTTCATTTCAGCACATCAAGCCAAACAACAGATTTTAATCTCGACCGGGTTTTTAACAAAAAGATAATCCGAGAAGACACAAGCAAGGTTGTACAACCAACTTTAGGTAATGCATTTAGGTGCATAGTTTATCATATTTAAAATACCATTTCCACATGTATATACTGATCCTTTTGCTTATGAATAACTAGAAACATCAGCAACACCTCTTGCATTGCCAGACAAAGAGAGTACTGAAGAAAGAAAGGATCAGAAAGATCAGTCGTAAACAACAACACCTCTCCCATTGACAGCCGATGAAATTGCCAAGGAAATAAAAGATGCAGAAGATAGCTTACAAACACCAAATAATCCATTCCGTGACGATGAAACAACTTCAGGTAATATCATTTAACTCACCAGTTGATGTCCTTAAAATTAATAGCTGCAGATCCGTGCATTGACTTTGGGTTTACAAATAAACAGCAGCGCCACAGACACCTGTCACATTCATCCACCAAGAGCCTTTAGAAACAAGTGTGCAAGAGAAAGTGATTGAAGAGAGTAAGAACAAAACAGTGAAAAGAGCATTATTTCAACCACAACCATCAGAATCAAAGAAGCAGAAAGGTACACATCAAGTATTTAATTAACGTAGACACTCTTTTATTCAATTAAATATCTTACAACAAGCTTAGATATAGCTCTCATAGACATTACACAAGTGCTCATCTAACGATCAAACACACATACATAGTTGCAATTCCAAACAAGAACATAAATGCCATATCATAGGCACCACCACATCTTTTCATTATAGTTCCAGATTTAGAAATTCATGAAACCCTTAAGCTTCTGAATAAACAAATCATGGTTACGAGCATTTAGCTCCAATTCAGCCGCCATTATCCTCATCTGCAGCAACTTTTGGTCATCTTTTCCTTGGACCTCTCTCAAATACTCTGCCAATTTTTGTGCATAAATATTTCCAATCGTTTCCAGTTCCGCTATAAATTCAGCCCTTTCACGAATGACACCAAGCAGTCTTCCACAAAGACCATTCATTTGTTGAGCCATTTGAAGATCCTCAGTTCCAGCTTTGCGACAATAAAGAACAAACGCCTTTGACCAGTTCTTAGAATTAGCCTCAGCTCTAAGGTGATCACACCTAGGATGCCTTGACATTTTTGCTTTGTTGCTTCTTATCTTAAATTTAACAAGTGCCTGGTGCAAAATAAATTTGCATCTGCGGAATCTTAAATAGCAAAAGCAAAAATAATGCACCACTGTGCTCATATCTTTTGCATGCATACAACCAAAATCACACATGTGTATAGTAAAATACCACTGATAAAGGTATCTGCGCAAAAATAGTTACCCAGACATGACTAGAAATCTTGGCTGATTCCCATAAAAACAAGACACTAAGATACGGCGTTGTTCTGTGGGTTCACTAGAGATTTCCTTTCAATACACCTCAATTTTATTTAAATAATATAGGCCACAACAATATTTACACATGCACCTTACACAACAGTGGCTCCCATCTTTGAATGCAATACTTTACAGATGCATCTGCAACTTTCTACTTACACGTGATACCGAATACAAAATGGTGTACTATTTATACAACAACTTTACATTCCATCCACACAATACCACCCAGCTCCCTATTTCCACTTACACAAACTCACGGGGTCACATATCAAAACTGACACAATGATGCAATAGTTATGCACAACCTTTAAACTATGCCCACATGTCACCGCTTACAAAAACTCACATGCACTGCTTTTCTGAACATCTTTTATTATTCATAAACTACCAATATGCATTCTTTTTTTAATCAATCTCAGGAATTTGCACACACAAAAACAGCATTTTATTTATACCAACTTCTTTACAAACACACACTAAGTAAACTTGAACACCATAAACATAATTAAACATACAAGGCACAGGAAAATAGAAGGACATTGAATCTCAACACCCTTGCTAACAGAACACTTGCAACTACCAACCACAGAACAAGGGACCACTAACCCTTCAAATCCATCAAACCTACATGACGCTCCTTTTCAGTTCTGCCCTCACGAGCTAGATCCAAAACACCAACCAACGCAGCTAAGATATCTTGGTCTCTCTGCTGTGTCTCAGCCATGCATTCAACCGCGTCAGGCGCCACATTATGAAACGGCCCAAAAGATTCACCCTCTTGCATTTAGCTGCTCTCTTATCTGAATATTACCCTCAAGATCAGCACATTTCTGCCCAATGAATATAATAAGATCTTCATTCTCCCTCCATTCTTGCACAAACAGGTACTTGAAGCAGTGGTGAAGCTCATTAGAGCCACATGACTCTTTTGGCTGTTCAATGTTTGGTCTTGCACCCATACTTCTCCACTATAACATGTCTGGGAAATGGCATAATAAAACCACCTTTATATAGACCCAACCAAAGAATAAAATTTCTAAAAAAAAGGTGAAAAATGAAAAAAAACAAAAAACAAAAAACAAATATCCTTCACAAAAAACAAAGTACCAGATTTTATTGATGGTCAGAGTATCTTACAATAATACATGCAAGCATGACATAAACATAATATTACACACAACCAAATATACCTATCAAACAATGACATGTTATAATATGCCTATCAGAAAAATAATTGTATTCCTATCTTTAAATACCATATCGTTTAACTGCATGTTCAGTTTCATTCATTTAGTTTTATCTTCCTTTACTGACTTTCTTATTTTCATTGCACTCTGCAGCAGCCGAGCCTACAACTGCCGAAAAAGCAATAGCCAGATCCATTGAAAAAAAGAACCAAAACTAGGAATATCTCGCCTATGTAGATATTTAAACGATCTCCTGCAATTAGTAGAAACTAATATGTTTTGCAGCATATTTGTGCTCACCGTGCAGAAATATGTACCAAAACATCGCTAATCTTTTGTATAACGCTTCCACTGAAGCTATCATGTATTTAGCTACTAAAATGCCCCTTAGATATAGCACCTGCAGCCTTCACCTTTTGTACACCACTGCATGACTGCATGCAGAGAACACTTACAATGCAGTTCCTAGCTTCTACATATGAACCTTAAATTGTTATAATGTGTAATTGAAAATCATATTAGCTTTTGTATGTTTCTTTATTTATTATTGCCATTTTTTTCCCCAACACTTGCTAAACCTGATTTGGCAAAACCTCCCGCGGCAACGCGCGGGTGCACCCCCTCGTATATACTAAAAGGTAGGAACGAAAACAATACCCCCGCACTATAGCAACAATAGTGCTCTCTACAGTTGTCAAAAAAAAATGGTTGTTGAGTCCATTCAGTCCCCAAGCAACCTTAAACAAGGATTTGAATACAAATTAACTTAAGTGTTAGAAGACCTTCAACAACACTCAAGTCACTGAGTTAACAGTTGCTCAGTGAGTCACCTTCAGGATGCTTAGGACGAGTCTAAGAAGAAAGTCTCTCCATTCAGTGAGGCGGAACTCAGTGAGTGGTACCTAAGCCAAAGAAGAAGGTGATTGGTTCAGTGAGTGATGCCAATAACTCACAGAACCCTGTCTCCTCACCAATTATGAAGAATGAAGATTGAAGATTGCAAACCAAAGACTGAAGAATCTTGGACTGAAAGAAAGGCGGGACAAGGCGGGAAACGTTTGAAGAAGATAAGGAGAAGTCCTTATCAAGCTGAAGTCAAACTTTCTCTGAAAGGCAAAATGTTAGGACAGTGTCATCACTGCTCCTTAGAAAGTGTCATTGTCATATACCCAAAATAGGTTCTTATAACAGTGACAAAATACATCAGTATTTTGTCCTGATTAGCTTAGGTCATCTTTTGTCTTGTAAGTAACGGTTGTATTCTTACTTGTGTATAAATATGATCATAAAAAGGAGAAAAAGTTGACAAGTTTGTGCAGTTAATGCTTCGACATTCACAAACAACTTTTTCTCCTTAAGCAACCTTGTCCTTGAGATAACTCAGTGGTTCCTTATACTTGCTAGTTAAGCTTAGCTTAGGCTTACAGAGGAGACTACACCATACTTGTCATTCAATCCCAAGTGTTATTTCGCAAACACTTGGGTATAATTCTTTGTTAATTACAAATAGAATTAAACGTTAAAAAACTTGTTTTATTTACTTTACGTTTAGCCTTTTAACAAAGTTTATTTCTCATTACTTAAGTCATGGAACTTGGTTAGTTTAACTTTCTAGTTAATACTAATTAAGTATAAGGGAACAACAATGGTCCCTGAGGTTATGGATCAATTGCGAAGTTAGTCTTTAACGGTCCTTACTTAACAGTCATTACTTAACTTTGCAAGTGGCCAATAACCTCAAGGACTGTTTCCGTACAAATGTTTAGCGAGAATTTACAAAGAAAAATGTCCTTAGCATTATCAAGTTACGAGAATAGTCCCTCAGATTATCTGTAAGTTTCAAAGTTAGTCCCTAAAGACTAACTTTGCAACAGCCCAATAATTTTAGGGGCTTTCTCCGTAAAAAAAACTTATACTATCTTCAGAAATAATTTACGAAGATAGTACTTGAGGTTATCAATATTTTGCATATTTACTCCTTAATGAATAACTTACTATACATAAATAGTCTTTAGGTAATTGTTTCGTTTCAAATTTAGATTTAGCACAGCATTTCCGCAGCAATGCGCGGATTCGTTCACTCGTTGTAATCATCCTAATACGACCTGCCTGTCACCCTCTTTTAGAAGTTAACTAATCTATCTAACGTGTCGTAAACTAAGCCAATTAAGCTAACAACTTGGTTAATTTTGTTCATTTCTCTCTTCTAATTATAGCCGGTGTGTCTCCCATTACTTCAAGACTAATATTTCAAGTCCATTTTTAATAAAATCACACTTTTCTTATGATTATTTAGCTTGAAACAAGCAATACGTAACCCTTGTTTGATCATCGGGAATTTAAAGTAGTAACTACAATTAAAAGGTTTAAAACATTGCATAAAATACGGGTAATTATGTTAGACATTGTGAACCTCATAGGCTCAACTTTATTAACCATCAACTATTTATAGAGTACATATGAGAAGCATTATTAAATTTTAAAACCTTAAGGGCTCGTTTGGTTCGCAGAATGTTTATGACGAAATTAAAATCTGTTTAAGGAATTGGAATGTGAAGGAATGAAATGTTAGTAATTGAAATCTTTAGGATTTAAAATCTAACGGAATTGAAATTTGCAAATAATAGCGCATGTTTGGTTGGAAGAATGAAATAAGAAAAGACAATTATATTAAAATATTTAAAATTTAATTTTAGTTTAATATTAATAAACAAAATATTATTTAATAAATAAATCACTTATCAAATAATAATTATAATAATTTTTTAAATAATTTTATATAAACTAATATATTAATGAATTGTGTTTTTAAGTAAAATACAATTGTATTTTTTAAGGTATAAATTAAAAAAGTAAGCTATAAATAAATTATATTTTAATTTTAAATAAATAATAATTTTTAAATATAATAATAATAATAATAATAATAATAATAATAATAATAATAATTTTTAAATAAACAATAATTTATATTCAATTTTAAATAAATAATAATATTTAAATCTTAATAAAGTGATTGTTTATAAAAAATAATAATAACAATAATAATTAAATTATCGTTTATAATAATAATAATAATAATAATAATAATAATAATAATAATAATAATAATAATAATAATAATAATAATAAAAAAGATAATATGAATTTCATAGAATTCTAAACAATCCTCCCATATTGACATGGATTGTTGAATTTCATATATATGTGATTTTGAAGGAATTTCATTCAATTTCGTTTGCCAACCAAACACAGTATGAAATGAAATTCAGATTTCAAATTCTTTGAATTTGTCAACCAAACACGTTATGAAATAGTATTGGATTCCAATTCTGTCAGAATCCTTAAGATTCCACCGAACCAAACAGGCCCTAATAGACCCAACTCACACACAGGCTTAAGCCAACTATCTATTAGCTAATAAATTAAACTACAATACTTATAAGATTTTTCGGCGTCAAAGTGTGATTAAACCACCGAAATTTCCCACATAGACAATGTTCTAGACATTCAAACTTCATTACTCAAAAGCTTGTTAAATTGGTACTTTTAGTATTAGATGTTGTACAATGTACACCAATACGGTTCTTCTTCATATATGCAAGTTGTCAATTGGCACTATTAGGACTTAGAACATAGACTTATTGGCGAGACATAATGGCAGGTACCGATCACAAAGCTAATAAGACCATGTGAATGTGGTCGAGGTTTCTTTCCACCAGAAATTTATGTGGTTGAGCAAATTCCAACTTGGTTTCAAGAGAAAATTACTGACATACCCCTGCACGGAGGGGTATGTCACAAAATACCCCAAGTATCCGCCGTTTTCAAAAGTACCCCATCATTCCCCTTAAATCCATACGCGACACCAAGGGAGTACACGTGTCAAGAATCTAGCTCGGGCCAAAAAAAAAAAAAAAAAATTTATGGCATGTCGCGTATGGTTGTACGCGACACCCATTATTCCATACGCGACATGCTTAAAGTTTGCATGGGGAAGGAGCATTTGCATGGGGAATGAGCATTTTGCATGGGGAATGAACGTTTGACTGGAAAAGTTGCATGGATGGGACGGATGAAAGAATTTGAAGGATATATTTGTGCATGTCGTGTATGAACATACACATAACCTAGAAAAAAAAAACTTCCGTTTATTGTTATTGTGTTAGTTTTAGTTTTGGTGTTGTTTGGTTGTTACCGGTGGTGTATTATTGGTGGTGCAGTGGTGGTTCAGTGGTGGTGCAGTATTGTTGGTGGTGTGGAGTTGTGGTTTAACATTTGTTGCTGGTGCAGTGGTGGTGTAGTGGTGGTGTGGCGTTTTGGTAGTGGTCTGTGGTGGTGGTGTGGTTGTTGCTGGTGGTCTTGTTGTGTTGGTGGGGTGGTGCTGTAGTTGTTGTTGGTGGTCTTTTTGTGTTAGCGGCTGTTGTAGTTGAGTAGTTTGTCATAATGGCGGAATATCCGGTAATACTGAAATATAATTTTTTTTGTCATTATAATTATTGTTTATTTGTTACGTATATGTTTTGTAAATATATATTTGTTATGTTTTTTGGTTATTTTAGGATTATCCTGCGCAAGTTACATGTAGGAGTAGGTTGTCTTTAATTCAGGACATTAGAAAACTGATATTGAACACCCCTAAGGAAAAAATGTTTAGAGAAACATGTTTTGGTTGGATGTTAGACATTCCGAATATGCAAGAGAGCGGGGTGTTAGTACACTATTTTTTATGCCACCAAGTTGCTTGCCAAGAGGGAGACACAAACACAGTTCCATTAAGATATCGTGTACGTACTCTTGATCGTTTAGGTGAGGTTGAAATTCAGTTTGGTAGGGAGGAATTTTGTCTAGTCACGGGTTTAAGGTTTGGGGTTGATTTTAGGGAGTCATAAATGGAAGGTGCTAACTTATTTAGGAGACGTGTGTTCCCTTCTACTATTGATTCCAAACCTATATACGTTAGAACCTTGTTAGCAATGATAAACAAAGACGTGATTAATAAGTTGAGCGACAAAGATGGGGTTCGACTTTGTTTGTTAGCTGTTTTGATGTTGGTGTTGGAAGGTACTGAGCATGGGAATATAGTAGACGGATTTTTGTTTAGGCTAGTTGAGGATTTAGATATGTGGAATGTCTTTCCGTGGGGGTCGTATGTATGGCCAACTTTGTACAATCATCTCCGGGATGCAGTATTTAAGCGTAGGGATAAGCACTTTTCCGCCGACAGGGACCCTACTAAACCTCCTAAGTACACGTTGAATGGATTTCTATGGGCTTTTAAGGTATGCCATTAATCTATTTATACAGTTCATGTATACATATAATTGTGGTTATTTTAACGAATTAACTTTTTTATTTTTATTTTTTTTAATTTTTTTTTAGATTTGGATATTGGAGATGTTCCCCAGGGGTGCTAGCCCTTATTTTTTCCGTCATCATCAAGTGTTGCATCTCCGGTCCGTTGCATGGAGTTATAATAAAGTGGTCGTTAGAGAAAGTATTGACAAGTTTTTGGACGACCAATTGAGGGTGAGTTTGAGATATTCAATTTTTTTCAACTATTATGAATTTAATATTGTTTTATTTTTTTAATGTCATGTGTATTTTCTATGTTTTATTAAAGGTAAGAACACCGTTGCCTAGGCTTACACCGGATGAGTACGAGGAATTATCCGAGTGGTGGCGTGACAGTAACGCGTATTTCCAAGGGCATCCGGTCGCACCCCCGGTTATACAGCCACAAGCAAACATGGATTATGAAATACCTCCGGCTGTGGCACAAAAGTTTGATTATTATGATGAGAAGATTAAAGAATATCAGCTAAAGCTAGACGAGATTGAAAAAATGGTAAACAGTTTGACATCAATTTCTTTTGAGTTTATGTATAAATATTATTGAAAGGTTGTTAATTGTTTCATTAACATTTTTAATGCAGCAAAACCAACTTCGCAATAAAAAAGGAGTACATAGAGGAGCAAGCTTTGTTGCAGATGAAAATATTGGTTTTAGTGACTATAGTGTGATTCAAAACACACAGTTTTTTTTTTTTTTTTTTTTTTTTTTTTTTTTTTTTTTTTTAGTAATTTTTAATGACGAAATGGTTATATACTAACATTACGTTATGATTTAATATATAGGGATTCCCCCAATTCCACCGTCCATTTAGTGGTCCACCAGATGAGTCTTTCTTTGAAGACCTTCCTACACCGCCCGTTGTGCCTAGGTTTCCATCCCCGTTTCCATCAACCGGACATGCTGCTACCCGTACACCAATGGGTTTCACCGCGTTTGCCACTCCCATTGATCACCAGGCTGGTCCATCTTCCCGCCCTAACGATGCTGCTGACATCCAGGTAACATATTATTTTACGATTATTATTTTTAGAATTCGTCATTATTTGTAATTGATTACTGATTGTTTTTTTTTTGTTAATCTTTTTTTAGCATCCGATCGACTGACCAAGGAGGGATTGTCGTCCAGGTAAATTTCAGCAATTTCCGTATACCCAACATGGACCCACTACAATCCTCCCTAAGAAACGTGGAGCTAAGGCTAAACTAAAAAAGAGTACGACGACCATTCCGCGATTTAACCTAGAAGAATTACCGGTAGATGATGCTGATGAGGATATTCAGGTTGTTGGTACAACTTCTAGCTCACCTTTGGTATTTTATAATGTTGATCCTACAAATGTTTTTTATTTATTAACATTTCTTTATATAATTAATGAACTTGTAACCATATTGTATATAATTTATTTATTTATTTATTTATTTATTTATTTTTAGGTACGGCGCACTAACTATGAAAGTTTGGAGGCATTCCTTTTGGAGCCATACGGGATATACCTTGATTGTCATCCAAAAGGTTGGGTGCTGGATACTAGGTTCTGGCAACACCTACTTCCGGATTTATACAAGCTGGGTAATGATCCGGGTCCAGTGGACCAACGTGGTTGGTTGTCTGACGATGTAAGTGTATTCTTTTAAATTGTTTGAAGTTTAGATTATTTAAGTTTCAAGAACATTAAATGGTTAGGTTTAAACTTTTGAATCAGCATATGAATTGTTGGATGGAGATATTAATGAGAAAATGGGACAACAACCAACTATGGACAGTGGCTAGATCATGGACGGCATCTCTTTTCCCGAGCGTGAATGGTTATGTGTCCATGCTTTCGATAAATCCGGCGCTTAGGGGAACATTGGATGGTCGCACACGTCCGTACCCGTCATGGGATGTAGTACGTTATGTAAGTAAAGATCTTTCAATGTATATTTGTTTTGTATAAATTACTCTTTACAAGACTTTGTAATTGTGTATGCATAAATAAACTTTATATGTAGGTGTTGATGCCGATGAACCCGACAGGGAATCACTGGGTCACAGCAATTATAGATTTGTATGATTCCAAGTTATTGGTTCTCGACTCTATGTACAGCATGGAACGTGGTGAAGTAATAAGAAAATTTGTATTGGCTTGGACCGAAGCTGTGAACACGTGTTTAGAAGAGCTGGGACATTTTAGCAGGACAGGACGTGGGCATTACAGTTTCGAGTACCATTACAACAACGTAGAATATCCTATCCCACAACAAGGAAATTCAAGCGATTGTGGGGTAATCACATGTTGGCTAATACATGAGTTTGTTACGTGTCATTGGCCACCGCAGTTTGATATGACTAATGTTGATGCCTTTTTCTCCAATGTTAGATGTAACCTTGGTAAGGTGTTTTATCTAAGTAGGTGTGAGGATACTAGTTTATGTGGATATGATTAGTTAAGATGTTGTTAGTTGTACTCTTGAACAGTTTGTAATGGTATATGTTGATGTATAAAGTTTTTTTTGTTAACTTTCATTTAATTTATTTTTTAACCATACATAAACACGATACAATAACCTTACATAGACACGAAACAATTAAATCATACAACGCTGTGTTTCATACACAGTAGATTGACAATATTAAGCATAAACAAAGGGTATGAAAAGGTGCATATTCATCCACTAAAAACAGTATTCTTGTCGATAACCTCAACCAAGTTCCTTTTTGTTATGTTAAGAGCAGGCGGTGATGATTTCGAGGTAAAGACCGAAACATTACAAAGTACCAAAACAGCTCCGACATTGAGGTGTTTTTTATAATCCAGCTCTTCTGCAAGGACTTTGTGATGAATTGTACCAGCCAAATTGTGTTAGCAGTCGGCATGGATGGAAACAACCAAATTGTGCCTATTGCTTACGGTATATGCAGAGGGGAAACTGGTGAATGTTGGTCATGGTGGTTTTCATGCCTTAAAGAATGCATAGCCGATAGACAGGATTTGGTTATCATATCTGATAGGCATCCTTCTATCAGATTAGCTGTACAAAATGAATACCCATTGGCGTTTCATGGTATATGCTGTCGTCATCTAATGATGAATCTTTCTTTAAAAAGGGACACAACAAAGGCGCTATTTTGGAGGATATGCAAAGCGTATACACCTGACGAATTTGATAGCAAGATGCAAATACTCCTATCCATTCAGCCCGAGGCGTTCCACAAGCTAATAGAGGCCGGTGTTCACAGATGGTCGAGAGCATACTGCCCACTAACTCGCTACAATTACTGTACTTCTAACAGTGTCGAGTCTGTTAATGCTTGTACCGTAAAATCAAGGAAGCTGCCTATAACAATGCTGACCGAGCAATATCGAAAAATGGTGCAAGCCTGGTATTTTAAACGGCGACAAGTGGCTGGTATTTATTGTCCCAATTCGTATAATTATATTTTTAATAATTATCTTTAACATAAAGTCACTTCTTAGAGCGTATTTGTTTATGCAGCAAATATGAAGCATGAAATAACTGATTGGGCATCCCATAAAGTGGAAAAGAGAAAAATGAAAAGCGCAACCTGGAATGTATACGGGGTTGACCAATATCGGTTCCAGGTTTTTGATGGGAGATACAATCGGGAAGTGAACTTAGGGTCTAGGACATGTGATTGCCGCAAATGGCAGCATTCTGGTATACCTTGCGGTCATATTATTGCTGTGAGTAGATTTTTGGGTCAAAACACTTGTGTCCAGTACGTTCAGGATTGGTTCAAAAAAGCTAAATACCAAGCCACATATGCAGAGGCGGTGAATTTTGTTGGAGAGTTTCATGAATGGGAGTGTTCATCAAATATACAACCAATCAAACCTCCACGAATGGACAACCCACAACCCGGCCGGCCAAAAAATACCAACCGTATACGATCCCAGGGTGAGGAACCAAGGTTAAGACATTGTGGTAGGTGCGGTGAAGCTGGACACAATCGTGGCCAATGCAAGCAACCATTCGTCCCTGAGGAAATGTTAACCAAAAGAAAACAATATCCCAGAAAGAAAAAACCCGTTAACGATCAACAACAAACACCTCCGTTATTCGAGTCACACCCAACTCAAATAGATCATCACACCGTTCCTACTTATGATACATACCCATCTCATGTGTTTGGACATAACACATTCCCAACACAACCATATAATCAAAATTTGTACACAACAGGACAATATGACCAAGGGCAAGCAAGTCATGAACAACATGGTCATCATAACCCGGCACACGGCTATGAGCAATATAACTCCCAACAATATCCCTCTCAACCATACCCGTCACAACATTTAAATGATCATAACACTCAACAGTCTAATAATAGTTGGTTTAATTTCTTTGGATAATAACTACTTTGCACTTGTTACTTATGTATTCCAATGTAATTGTAGTAATTTTGTAACATTTGTTACAAAGCTTGTAATAAATTTATTTTTTAATTATAGCCTTTATTTCCCGAAAAGCCTAATAAAATAACTAGTTTGTACAAAATAATATTAAATTGATTAATCTTAAAACACTTCTGACACAGATATGACTACTCACCTTTATGGTAATCTCCACCACTGACAAATAAATGACTATATATATATACTTGTGGTATGTGGTTTCAAGTTATCATAACCAATTGTGTCTTCTTTCATTCACCAAATGTCAACGTCTAATCACCATACATTCGAATTCACTATCAACTACAATGGAAAATTTAAACTTAACCCACTAACATATGAAGGTGGTTCACACATGAATATTGTTGTCCCACAATTTGGTTTTCAAGATATGGTTACATATCTGAAGAGAAAATTACCATCCATGGTCCAAAATCTATATTACGTGTTGCCACAAAACGACACATTAAATGGTATGAAAGCAATCAAAGGCGATTATGATATTGATGTTATGTATGACTTCGCAAAAGTGGCAGGAAAGATCCAAATTTTTGTTTCCGAAAATCGCGAAGATCTAACAACAATATTGATTCCAGATGATGGTTGTTTGGAAGAATCATTTGCATGTGTAATTTCAGAAGAAACAAAATTTAAACGTGAAGAGCGTGCCCGATATCTACATGAAATGGTAGAGAAAAAAAACAAACGTGAAGAGCGTGTCCGGTTTAACATTGAACGACAGAAAAAAAAACCTACCTCGCCGTATTCACAAACCATTTTCAATTTTATTGTTCACAATAATGGTCATCTGGTTTGCAATGAAGGAAATATAGAGTATGTAAATGGTTGGAAGATGAACATCAACATTCCAAGAATGAAGCTCGATGAGCTGAAACAATACTTTTTTTTTTTTGAAAATTGACATTCATTGGGGAAATCCAAGTCCAATTTGAAACCCGATGGGGGGAAAACCTTCAACTTAAGCCGCCCGAAGGCACGACACTTAAATTGAAGTAAACCCTGCCTTCTCCAGATTCGAACCCTTGTGGGTTGAAACCTTCATTGAAGGACTTTGAAATCGTACCGACAGGGCAGTGGTCCACAAGGGAGGACTTCCCGGTTTGGTCACCCAAACCGGTACTACTCTCCACTAGGCACGCTTAACTGAATAAGACATGCCCAGTGGACCACAAGCCCATTGGTAGCTGAAACAATACTTGTCTAACATTCTCGATACGAAGATTCATGCTCTTTATTATGAAGTTCCGCACACTGGGTATTCAATCACCGTCAAGCTAAGAAACAACTATGATATGCATGTGATGTTTGATATTTCAGCATCATAAAGCGGCCAGTTGCAAGTTTACGTTGACCATTGCGGGGTCAATTTTATTATTGAAAAGTATGTATGCCCAAATGCTACTTTAGCAAAAATGATGGATCATGTGATAACAGACTACCCAAATGAAAACGAAGACGGAAGAAAAATCATACAACAATCGGATTACACTTTAGATCAAATGGTTGAATGGGCTGAACAAGAACACTTTCAAAATGAGGAAGCTAAAGCAGATGAACGTCATAAAGCCCTATGGAAGAATCGTTTCAATTATTAAGAATATTAATCAATAAGTGTGTTGTATGCCTCAAGAATGTCATCTATATATGATCTGTTTTATCAGTGATTCAATAAACATTGCCATAAGTATCCAAATTAAAAAATTTATTCAAATAAGAGTACAAACGTTCATTAACAAAATACAAACCACTTAACATAAAACTAGATAAGCTCAATCGTCTTATTTGTTGGGTTGAACAACATACAATTGTGCCACCCCAGCAGTAGCATCACAAGCACATTCAACAAAAAACATTACCTCATCATCCTCAGTAATGTCAATACGATAATTAAACGAAGCCAACTTACAGGACAAATTAATCAGAATATTTGGATCTAAATTGAATTTGTTCAACACCAACCCAACTAACCCTGAGTACGTCAAATCATTATACATAATGACACCTCGATGCTGATCATCATAATGTAACACATATTTAAACTTCATAATGTTCGAATCCATGGATACTGTAAAGAGAAGTAACAATTATGTGTATATACCAAATCATAGCTACATTATAAAGCAATTGAGGTCAGACAATTTTTTAAAGGTTATGACACTTTGAAATGACAAGTCACTGACAATGTCGTGTACGCTTAAAAGTTTACACGAAATATGACACTTTGAAATGACAAGTCACTGACAATGTCGTGTACGCTTAAAAGTTTACACGAAATATGACACTTTGAAATGATAAGTCACTGACAATGTCGTGAATGAAATATGAGTAAGCTTTTCCATTCGTAAGTAGGATTAGGGCTCTTAACATTTACTATGAACTATTGAAAGAAACAAAGGATGAGACGAAAAGGGATGCAAGCAGGGAAGAGAGCTCTGGTTCTAGCCGGTTGGGGTGAAAGTTTGATGATTATGGTGTTTGTAATATTTTAGTATGTTGTAACCTGGTTTTTATTTAATGTATCGTATGGTAGCTACTTTTTACTCCTTGATTGTAATAGTACCTTCTTTAATTCTACCAGTTCTGGTTTTTATGTAATGTGAAATTGTAGTCAATGCAAGTATATTAACCATAACATTTATATTACTTGAAACAACAACTACAACAATAACATACGATACGATAACTAAGAAACAGAAATTCAAACAACTAAAAAACAATACGATAAATAAACATAAAACTATGATTCAATTAAATGAATCATCCGACACATATCCCTCGTGACTCGAGTAGGAGGCACTTGAGTCGTCCTCACTCGATGGCACAGGTGGAAGACCCCGAGCCCAACGCCTTTCGGCTCTTCTGTTCCTCCGATCATGTCTTGCTTTGAGGTACGCCTCACGCTCCCTATTCTGACGGGCTTGCTCAGCTTCATGCTCTCATAGCACTTCCATATCCAGCTCATACTGTTCGTCCTCAGTCAATTGACGAATCATGGGTTGGTTTATCTCTGGAAACATTACTTCTGGTGGAATGGCAGGTGGTGGGTTGTCATGCACTTGGAAGCTCGGAAACAAATCTTGGGGTGGAGTGGGAGGTGGTGGGTTGTCATGCACTTGGAAGTACTGCCATAGTTCTTGTGGTGTAAACGCAGGTGGTAGCTGCTGTGGTGGGTTGTCATTCACGTGGTAAAACGGAAACAGATACGGTGGTGGAGTGCCAGGTGGTGTGTGAAACGAATCATTTTCAGGTGATGCATGGTTTGACATTGTGTTTGAGGAAGAAAACTCAGTTAGTATATAAATTGTGTGTGTATGCACCATACAACAATACCTATTTATAGACCCAAAAAAGTGAACCATACCTACTAAACCCTAAAACTGAAACCCTAATCCCTAATAATAAGACGTAACATACTTTTCCCATTCCCCATGCAAACTTTAAGCATGTCGCGTATGGAATAATGGGTGTCGCGTACAACCATACGCGACATGCCATAATTTTTTTTTTTTTTTTGGCCCGAGCTAGATTCTTGACACGTGTACTCCCCTGGTGTCGCGTATGGATTTAAGGGGAATGATTGGGTACTTTTGAAAACGACAGATACTTGAGGTATTTTGTGACATACCCCTCCGTGCAGGGGTGTGTCAGTAATTTTCTCTAGTTTCAAATCTTGGCCATATCCTGGTACAAGTCACTTGGTCCCATATACGTTGCTTTTCATGACACAATATTTGTATGGCCCACTGAGTATCCAATTATGGCAAATGATAGTGTCACACGTAGATCATTGCCCATATCTAATCTAGTTTATGATAATATTTTTTAAATCATTTTGTGATTTCATCTAGTGATAATTTCTTTCTTGGGAAAGAGAACGTTTATGATTTGGTTACTCTCCATTTTCGATGAACATTGTCGATCATATACTTAAAAAAATAATAGTCCTTCCGTCATGAGTGAGAAAACACTAAGTTTAATAAAAATGAGACCCTATTAATCTCAACAACTCAAAGAAAATATTCCTCTAATATATTCTTTAGTTTATACTAAAAATAAAAAGTTGACAATCTTTTTAAAACATCCAAAAATAGAAATATGGACAATTATATTGAGACGGAGGGAGTAATAAATAAAAAAACAAACGGTTCTCTTAATAAGTTCTGTTACTCCATATTTTGTTTGTGAGTAAATATGACCGACCACATTCATCTAATTTGAGAGTATCACAATCTTTTTCTTTATTTGGTTATGTTATAATACACTTTTTAGGTTACGAGCTTTTTGAACTGAACATATAGTTTATTTAACCTTGATTTGATTAACTTATAAAAGAGATAAACTTATATAGTTTTTCAAATACGGCTACAAGCCTTTAAAATAAATCAATCCAAACTCCTATGTTGAGTTTAAAGGGTGCATTTAGACATGGCTTTACATTCTTTTTAAAAATTGTATTTTTATCTTGCATAATATACTTTTCGCAAACGTGATAATCACATAATCTCCTTTCAAACGCAAACTTCGTAACAGTACTTGAATGACAACTATAATATACGTATTCATTAACTTAAAACAATTGTTTTTTGACTTAATACAGCCTATTTACCGAAAAACTTCTAATAAAAATATGTTGTGTAGAAAAGCATTGCAATCAAAAGTCTGAAATAGCAAAGCATCAACATGATTAGGCACGATGAGACCAGGGACGGAACTAGAAGATAAAGTCACCGGGTGCATTTATGATAAATCAAACAAGACTACATGCATAACTTTTTGGGATACGGTGTATTTATAGAAAAATAAAGGTTTTATAACAAAATTAACACTATGAGACAAAAATTCATGGGTGTTCCGGGACCCCCGGGACACCCCTTGGTTCCGTCCCTGGATGAGACAGACATAAATAATTCGACAACTACAACAACCCAATTAAAAAGATGGATAACGAATGTCGACATGTCGATTACACTCAAACCCACAAAACATGGTATTTAGTTAAGAGAATTGACACTCGAAAATTTTTACTCTATTTTGTCTATCATGCTTAATTGTCTGTTAAAAAAAAAAAAAAAAAAAAAAAAAAAAACCGCAAATCACCTCCCTCTTAATTTATGAGTAATTTCTTTAAAGTTTGTAACAATAACCCAAGTGAGGATAATATGGTAAACTTGATCTATATTCTCTATTTATTTTTGAAAGTGGACAATTAAGCTGCGACAATCGACAAAAGAAATGTGAACAATAAATACAAGAACGGATGGAGAAGTATTTTCACCTCGTTATATTATTGAGAAATGTATATAAGCGTAATATAATGTAATTTTGTGGCAATTTCCTTCTAAAAAATAAGTGACGTTAAAACTCATGGAAATATTAAGGTATGTTTGGCGAAATGGATTAAAGCTGATGCTAAAGCTGGAGCTTATATTATAATCTAAAAGTTGTAACTTATATTTTTATAAAGTTATTTGACAAATTAGTTGGAGTGAAAGCTTATTAATATAAAATTATATTAAAATAAATTAAATTAAATTCAAATATATTTATAGTTTTTCCGTGATAATCCACTATATTTTGAAGCGTATTTAAATAGTTTGACTAACTATAAGCCCACCTAAGTACGTTTAAATTGACTTGGGCTTTCAGAGGCTTGTAGTTTATAAAAAATTTTATAAATCTGTATAGCAAACAAAAATTATTTTATAACCTAGTTTATTTTAAAAGTTTATGCCCTTGTAAACCCCGCGCTAAACACAATCTTTGAAGTCGTTGTTTTTTGAATTTGTATTATGTGATTGGATAAAGAAATACATTTATTGAGGTGGGGGTGTTCCTATATCCATCCCATTTGTCAAATCTGGTGCTTGATGGCTAAATAGGCCCACTATCGGGCTAATTACTAATGTGTGGATGTAATTCATTTTGTTGCTTGTATTCAAGAAAGTGATCCAATAAGGTGGTCACCCTGTGGGCCCTGGTACAAGCTGGCTGAAAGTAACCCATTTTAATGGATTTGTATTTTTATTCTTCTACTAGTTGTCTAGTTATATTTTGTATGTTATTCACTTAATCGAATTTTTATCCAAAAAAAAAAAAAAAAAAAAAAAAAAAACACTATTCATACCGATCCTTCCACTCACAACATACTTGGCACTTGGATTACATTATTTATCATTCATCAATCATCATCTTCTCCATCCATCTCTTGAAGTGTCATGATCACATAGAAGGATTTGTAGACACACAAATTAAGGAAAAGTATCAGTTTGCTTTCATACCCAATGCACAGTTAAATTTGTCCAGGCAGGTTATATGTTATCCTTAATAAAGTGAGACTTGAAATTCTGTGACAAATGTAATTGGATTATGATATGGTTAGAGATAAAACTTTAAAGAGATATGTGGATATCTTAGGCTGCGGAAGTTAAAATTTGACGTTTTATCTTGTATATGGTCCGGCCATAACGTAGCGCGGTTTTACATAGAACTCTAGAGGGTGTACCGAGGAGGGTTCTCAGAGAGTGCGAACCATAAGGGTTTTAGTAAAAAATTGCGTCATTGATTTTTGTAATGCACCTTGTCAAAACTTTCATGCTACATGTTTCTCTGGTTTTAATAAAAAACACACGATAATTGTTAGTTTTTGATCGGCCACTCGTATATCAAATGCTTTAGATATTTAAGATGAACATTCTAATAAGCTCACCCGTGATTGTCTTCTCTTTTGTTTATTGCATTTTGCTAACCATAAAGTTCGATATCTTTTGGATAATGTAGAAAATACAAAGTAGATATGTATCATGATTGGGACATTATTTCTTTCAAATTTCTACAACCACAATGATAAGATATACGTATGTATCTGGTTCTATCTCATTTGTCATATATAAGAAATCACAAACCAAAATTTCAATACAAAAATCAGATTCTGGTAGGCTCTAAAAAGTAACTGTATTTACCAATTGGAGAGTCCTTGACCCAAATATTAATTAAGCCTAACATGTGAAACATTAAACCATTAGAGCAAACAAAAAGCTTATATCCCTGGTAATGTTGAAAGTCGATATGTCGATCACGAAGACACCACATATATTTATTGATATAAGCTCCCTAGGTCCAGTTGTTATCATGCTTTTGGTTTGGTGGAAACGTGGAATGTTTGGCTTTTAAGTCATTTTCTAAAGGGAAATGGTAGTTATGGAGTATTGAATACATGCTTATACAAGAGACCAATAAATGCAACCTAACTTGCAAACCATAATAGTAATTTCATTAAGCAACTTAGGAAACCATAGACTTCATATTGGGTGAGGGTTGCTGTCATCAAAGAACGAACTCCTCACAGGCTCACATATACTTGAACAATGTTCGGGTGACCGTGAGTGCAATAGATAATAAACGATGTCACTAGTGGTATATAGCTAGTATACGTTATGACGTTAGTGGTATATAGCTAGTAAGATGGATTAGCTTAATTTGTGAAGCTAGCTCATGATTGAAGCGTGTTAGTGGCATCGTTAAAAAATGTAAAGCATTCGGTGCAGCAAGATGTATACGAATGCCATGCAGCTTTTAGAAAGTATACATCGAATCAAAAAAATAGTACGAAGATTTGTGAAACAGTCATTTACAAGTTTACAACACATCTTGGTATGAAAAACAGCAATCCAATATTCATTTTCAAAAATTCACCTTAAAATAGCCATGTCCAAAAACACACAAATGAAATCATGAATGTGGGCTCTTATGGTACTTATCTATTGGGCCAATTTGTCTTATTGCATTCGTTTATAAATATGAGCCCATACCAAACCATTTGTCTTTCGACAAAAAACTTTTTTTTGGAACTATAGATATCTGTGGTGTATGAACATTTTTTGAGTTTAGATATATTAATATTTTAAATAATCACTACAAGATAAATGACAATTAGTAACTGATTAAAAGCGTCAGAAAAAGCATAAAATCAGTCACTATAGGCATTTTGGTCTTCTCCCACTGAAAGAAAAAGAGACACTGAAGGAACCATCACTAAAAGTCTTTTTTGACACTTAATATCAGTCACAAAAAGTCTGTTTGATTTTGTGTCTGATTGTTATGTGTCAATATAAGGTTCTGAAAGCAAAACTTAAGACAATTTACTAGTGACTGATTTATTCAGTCACTAAAAGTCTTGAACAATCATTTTTCCATTTCTACTGCATTTTTCCCTGCATTTTTTCATTTCTACTTTATTTTTTTACAAACTATATAAAACATGAATTTATAATAAATTCACATATATGAAACCACAAAGTAACTTTATTGCCAAAAACAAGTCGAAACTGAGCACATATGAATCAAATGGTTCCCACATGTTAAACTGAGTACAAGTATTCAGGACTAGGGTTCAGATATGACCAACATCAAACAAGGATAACAAAGAAAAAAAATTCTGGATAGATGCTCTACACGAACTCCATCAAACAGCTGCACATCTACAAAAGACATCTGCAAAAGCAGTAGCCTGAAAAGCAGTATAACAAGAGCAAATGAGACTTTATAGATGAGACTTTACAGAAGCCGATTTATTATTTCTGGTGATAGACTTTACACGTAAAGTGAAACGGCTAATATAACTAGGCTGCAAAATCTACCATTATCATATTTATTTGCTAAGCCAAATCTTAATAAATCTGTGATGTAACGGCTACACAAAGAAAGGGAATAAGTCAATCACCAGAAACCATTATCTGTGATGTAAAGTCAATCACCAAAGTGTAAAACGGCTCAGTCTTAAAAAAAAAAATATATATCTGTAAACGGCTAATAAGACTTTATACTCTTACATCACAGATTTATCTGATATAACCTCACAGTATTGGTGATGTAAAGTATTGGTTTTATTGTTTCTTTAACCATTATCAGAGACACTATAGATTTATTAGTAGTAGCCGTTTCATCTAATATAACTAGGCTGCAAAATCTATGCTAATCCCTTCAATTAAAAAGAGCAGAAAGTAGAAAAAGTAGTAACCTTATCGTGTCCTATCTTAATTTCCAGAATTGCAATCTTCACTTCAACAAGATGTCAAGTTTCCACTAGGACGATGTTTATAGGCACTTGCATGAGATGATGTTGAGTTTTCACTAGGACAATGCATATCAACATTTGAATGAGTTGATGTTGCGTTTCCAACTAGACAGCGATTAGAGGAACTTGCACGAGATATTGTCGATTTTCCACGAGGACAACCATTAGCAGTATGATATATTTACATTGAAATATATCATCATGCACTCAAAACATATCAAATCTTCAAACATTACTACCAAACTTGTATATATATTTACAAGTGTATGTAAACCATTAAAGATATTTGAAAGGTTAGATTAAATACCTTAAAAGAAGCCATAAAAAGAGCCATTTCCCTTTGTGTCTCTCTCAGTTACTTTACTTCATTTTCTAGTTCATTAACATGAGCCTTCAGTTGTGGTACTTGTGAAGCACAAGATCCTTTGTGAATGGCCTTTATGATTTTCCCCCTACATCGTACATGACCTCTTTTTTCTGGTCCTTTAACCTTTGCCAATTCGTCATCTTTCCAGTTGAGAAGCCCTACATGTGAACTACTAGTAGCCGTTTTGTTGATATTCTTCAATGCACCCTAAATGTTTTCATAAAGTAAAACAAAGTATATGAATAAGGTATATGACATGTTTAACAAAAGACTTAGATTACATACTATAACTTCAGCAGCCGGTACACTCGAAATACTTCCATTTTCACGTGTACGGGTTATACAGTACAACCCTCCACGTGACGGTGCAACACCTTTCTTTTCTGTCTGCAATATCATAAGACATTTTTTTAATGGATAAGATCAGATTCATATAGATTTTTTAATGCTAACTCACGTAATTAAATATTGTTCTATTGTGCAACTAGGGAAGTCAATCTGATAATTTAGTAGCAGATTGGAATTGTTACTGGATGATGACTCAATGCAAGTTAAATGTTGGGTTGGAAGTCTACAGTTTAAGTTATCGTTGTGTCGAGTTACACAGATCACAAATACTCGGAGCGTTTTGAGGAAAGAAAGACCACAAAAATGTATATCAAGTAGCATAGATTCATATATACTTTATGTAAGAAAAAGGAAATGAAATCACCTCTTCATGATTAATTCTAGCAAAAGACTTTGTTCCTGTCACATGTGGTTCATTAAACTTTGAACGAATGGTCTTCTTTGTCTCACTTTCTACCTATCAATGTAGATATTAACAATAGCTTGAAATATTATAACTAGACACATTACGATCTTTTCACAATTCAAGGAAGTATCAGGTACCTGAGTTTTCTCATGAAACCAATGAGTTACTAGCTCTTTAAACTGTTCTTTATTAACCCTTGAATCATTTTGGGAAGCAACGATCTCATCAATTGTCAGACTTTCATCATAGAACTTCTTTTTCAGCTCATATCTCCAAGATTTCAATTTATTTCCCATGTCAGACAAGGCCCATGCGCGAATTTGCTCTGTATCAGCAGACTCAAAAGAAAACTTTTCTTGCAAATGAAGTTTTAGTTATAAAATAATGATATCATTACATCACGAGAGTCATACCTAACACTAACTCATTTAATATGGATTTTAAAAAGCTATAAAATTGATGTTAAGGGTGATTACCGTCACAAAGCTCCATAAATCTTCTTTCTTATCTTTAGAAATTTTCCTCCAATCTCGGAAATTTATGGACACATGTTGTGGCATCTTAACTAGTGTTCCCAAAAAATTAGTGAACTCGTTCCCTTCATCCCCCACAGGTTGTCCAGTCTCATCAAAGTTAACCACAATCCGGTCATCCACCAGATCCCATATAGCCTGTTTTATGGTGGGACCTCGAACCCTTTTTGGTAACCCTAAATTTTAAAAGGAGCAACATGATTACACATACTAAGTCACACAATTTATAATGTGAGTTTAAGTTCATTATACACAAATAAATGTTATATGCACTAAAATTAAAACCTATCATACACCATAAATTAAAATGCAATTACATAAGAACGTCATATACATATACAAGTTACTTAAAGTTAACGCAAAGAAAGGGAATAAGTCAATCACCAGAAACCGATTGTGCACTATTTGTGGTAGCTTCACTTGAATGAGATGCTTCGGAACTACTTGCTTCAGTAGGATTGGGAAAACCTATTACAATGATTTTTAGAAATGTATAATTCAATATCTTCTGTCTAGATTTCATTTATAAATACATAGCAAACAACATAAAGAAAACAATGAATAAGGTTACTTTGGTCACTTAGATTCTTTTCACTAGGATGCTCCCCTTCAATTGGTTGTTGTTGCACTTCACTAACAGAGATGATGTGTAGCCTTTTACGTTTACCCATCATGTGTAGATATTTAACTATAACTTGAAAAAATGTCAAATGCAAACAAATTACTTGATAAAATATAAATGAAAAGCAAATGATTCACCATTCAGTTGTCATTTGTTTACAAACTCTATAAATAATTATATACTTCATATATCATAACTGATAGTCAACATGCAAGCTGATACAAGCCATCATGTTCTTAATCATTAGCACGCAATCAGAACGTTAGTTTTATGGCCACTTAGGCATTTTAAGACTAAGCTTGTTATACTAAGCTGTCACAGTGCATTTTAAGACTAAGCTGCATTATCTATCCACTCGAGTCTCAACAAGCATCAAACATTAAGCGCCAAATTTCATCTGCTTTTCTCGCTTTCAACTTTTCATATAAAAAATGCTAATTACATTTACATTACAGTTTACAATTGAACGATTTCATTTAATTATTAAACTAATAGCTAGCACCTTGAATTTGCTATTTCACATATCACTAGACTAACAATATATCTGTCAACTTACTAAAACTAACTGCGTTATTTATACACGCTCGCCTTAACAATATATCCACCTACAACTTTTTGTTCAAAAACCGTAACAACAACAATCATATAATCACAAACATCTTCATTATCACATTCAATCGAAACAATAAACTTCAATCAAAACCCTAACAATTCATATAATAATTAACAATTAGCCAAACACTCACGTATACATTCAAAATTAAGGCAAAATTAGCAATCAGCCAAACAATCACGTATACATTCAAAATTAGGGCAAAAATTAGAAATCAGCCAAACACTCACGTGAATGTGTGTTTTGATAACGGACGGCGATGTGAATGGCGGACGACGGATGGAGGCGATGTATTACTACTATTTTGATAATGGCGGATGGGGGACGGCAGGCGGCTGAGTGAATGTGTGTTTTGATTAAATCATGGTGAATGTGTGTAAATGAAGGGGGTTTTGATTAAATCATGGTGAATGTGTATAAATGAAGAGGGTTTTGAATGTGTGTAAATGTGTGTTTGACTATTTGGAATGTTACTGAATTTTGCATTTCTTTTCATTTATTCCTTTATTTTTGTGTTTTTTCACTTGATATTTAGATCTCTTTATAAAAACAAGTGATATGAGGGTAAAAAAATTTAAAAGTTTACCAAATTTAAAAATTACTTATTTTCGCGTAACATATTGAAACCTGTAATTTTTTAACTCGGTTGTAAATGAGCCAACCTTCGGGATCAACTCAGTAAAAGCTCGAAACAAGTCAAACTTAAACGAGCTTGAGCCTTGTTTGGGGCTCATTTAACAAACGAGTTCAATCCCGAGCTTCATACCCAAAGCTTGACTAAGAAATATATACTTTTGTAGATATAACCACCACTAAATAACCTAGTTGTAAAACACCTAACCTCCTCACAAGAGGTATAGGGTTCAAACCCACATTTGGGAGTGGCGAGGTAAAGGGTTGGAAATGGTCATGGGCATGGGCACAGATAAAAGGGTAGCAAAAAACTTCGCTAATAAACTCTTCTAGTTAACCAGGTCTGCAAATACCATCCACAGTCTACATTATTCTACACACCGAACTAGATTCTAAGGGTTATTTAAGTACTTGAATAAGCAATGGTGATAAATTTGCTTCTAAAGTTAAGTACACTATAAGTCCATGGACTTGATTATTGTCACAAACTAACAAAATAATCAAGCCATTACAGATTACAAATTAACAGAACAGAATCCTGTCAAAAAAAAAAAAAAAGGATACATATAAATAAGAAATAAAAAGCTGATGTACCATCACAAGCTCTGAATGCATTAATGGAATGACAATGTTCTATTAATGTGGGAATCATGGCTTCATAGAGTAATTTTTGTGTGCAGAAGAGAATCACAACCTTAGGAAAAAAAACCATTATTACACGAATAGACAAACATGTACATTATTGCAAGCATAAATGCTGAGGTGTTTCCTCTTCAGTTTCTTATTTGCTAAATTGCTGCCTTTGTCTTCATCTGTATTAACGATGCAATTTTCAGAACTGAAACATCATTTCTGGACACGAGGAAATTACCTGGGAAAGAACAGAAGTGTTCAATTATACATGTGAAACAAAGTTGTTAACCACACAACTAATATCTTACTATGGAAATTAATAATGATATAATTAAAACTATATTCTGTGGTTGATCCTATGACAGATACTCTCTTGTAACTTGTAGAACTTTTACAAAAAAGTGAGTTCAAATCATTCTACAAAGACTATCTGCTACATAGACCCTGGATTTCAAATCATTCTACAATCCCATTTTAGTGCCGTTTTAGCAATTATACTTAGTACTGTCCACTTTTGCTAATCATAGTCTGTTTTAGTAATTATGCGCAATAATGTTGACTTTTGCTAATTTGCAAACTAGTTAGCAGAATTACAAGTTAACTGATTGTATTAGTTCTCTACTTTCACTATTTCCTTTACGTGTACTCTACTAAATTGACAATTATAGATATAAGAAGTTACCATAACAGCCTATCAAAAGAAATAGAAATCATACACTAAGCTGCAATAAAGAAAGAAATAAGATGCAAGGAAAAGTGATAATGCAAATGGGCTGCTGGAGGTGCATGGCATGTAAGTGACTTAGAAGGGCTTATTTGAAGCTAAATTTGAGCTAGTAAATAAGGAGCTTATGATGTAATAACTGGTTCCTTATGTGAACAAGCTTCCAAATATTATATAAAAACAAGCTACACTAATTTCCAATCATTATTAATCCTATAATTAGTTTTGGTGTGAGGCCTATTAGAACAGTTCATGAAATTTTGTTGTGGACAAGACAATTATCCAAAGTGGGTTAAATTGAAATTCTACTCATCCAGTAAGATAAAATAGCCTAAATGAACTACAAAGGATCAAATATTACAACTAGAATGCAACAAAATGAAATTATGCAATAACTAGATAATGCAACTGCGAATTGAAGTGATTTTTGAAAATTAAATGCAACTACTTTAAATCTGTTTGAATCAATTTAGAAATGGCTAAAAATTACTTCTGATAGCAAAATAAAACTAAATCAAGTTAAGCAAATGGTTACAAGGGTCTTAAACTCATAGATATATTATCGAGTATACTTGTTAAAACCGACCATCAGTCCATCACCAGAAACCAGAAACCAGAAACCAGAACTAAAATACAAGTACTATTCCAGAAACCAGAAACTAGAAAAAATGTTGGAATCCTAGGTTTAGGAAGAATCGGGACAGCAATTGCTAAGAGAGCGGAATCATTCAGTTGTCCAGTTAGTTACTATTCCAGAACACAGAAACCAAAACTGAAATACAAGTACTTTCCCATAATCAATTGTGAAGTGATTGAAGTGACTATATCAAACGTGTTTCAAAGGCTTAAGAATTCAGTTTCTAAGGCTAAAAAAACAAGGAATGCTTGCTTGCCAGGGTATACATAACTAGCATAAATGCCTATATATGAAATCTTAACTGTGGTATATATGCTTAGAGGATTGGGTGCATTAGAATGTTATGAAAATCACAAGATGGGCAATTGGATATCAGGAAATACATGCATTTAAGAGACTGGTAACAAATAAACATTCCAAACACGGGATTAAAGAAAAGTAATGTACCTGATTAACCAATGATATAAAGTATATTATTCTTGTTCATTTTCATCATCTTCTACCTTTTGAGACTCCAAAACCAGTGTACCATCCACTCTATCATCAACATCAACCCCAACCCTATGTAAGTTAGGCACGTCATTAGAGTGAGGGAGTGAACTCAAAATATTCTCATCAGTATTACATTGCATGTTAAAGGCATCCTTAACTTTAACATGTCGTGCAACCATCCAATCTTCTAACTTTGAATCATGAGTGTAGAACACCTTATCAACTTGTGATGCCAACACAAAAGGGTCGTCAAGTAAGTTATCACCTTTGTGGGTAAGATATGAGAAGTTCACAAGTTTAATTCCAAATTCATCAGTTTTGTCCCCTTTATCTATGTCAACCCAATCACATTTGAATAAAAGACCCTTAATTTTCCAGAATAGTTTAACTGAACAATATCCGTTAATCTGCCATAGTAATTAGCGACTCTCTGAGCTGAAGCATCGACCACATTAACAACAACTCCACTATTCTGTGTTTTCAATAATTTTTCATGGTCCTTTGTATGGAAACCTTTAACAAGATAACCCGAGTATCTTTTCACAAAATTATTTGGACCACGAGCAAGCCACTTAAGTTCTTCTGTGACTCGTAGGTCCTTTTGCTCTTCTAGGCGTGTAACCTAAAAAGTATCATAGTAAGTATCTTGCAACTAACAAATAACGCAGTAGTACTATTTGCATTGTAATAAAAGAAGAGTACCGTTTTTTGAACCATTCAGTAAAATTTTGGCAATGAATCTTCTGAAGTTCATATTCTGGTAGTTGAGGTGCACAATATTGCCCTTTGACAAGACATTTATGCTCCCTGTAATCAAAAACAGTATTAACATAGAAAGTATCTAGCAAAGTATTGAGCTCAGAAGCAAATGAAATTCACTTACTCTTGAAAAGGAGTGATTGAGTTAACATTAAACAATACATAAAGATGTGCTTGCTTAAGAGATTTGTAATCAATCTGACATTTAGGGAATCTCTTTCTTTTACAAGATAGTTTAGAATTCTCATGTTGCCCCAAAGGTCGTCCTGGACAAAGAAAGTTGGATTCTTCAATTTCATTTTGGTCATCTTCATCATCATTTCTTATGGGTCTCGTAAACAAAGTTTCTACTCCAGAGAGGTATCGAGAGCAAAAGTTAAACTTTCTCGAGCGAGGTACCCTTTAGCTATGGAACCTTCTGGATATGCCTTGTTGTTTACATATGATTTAAGAGTGTGAAGGTCCCTGTAATGAAGGTTAAGTATATAAAACTTTCATTAACTTTTAAAAGCTAAAATGATAGAATAACACGGACTAAAACATGATTACCTTTCAATAGGATACATCCACCGAAAAGTTACAGGACCTCGAAGTCGTATCTCCCTAACCAGATGGATCACCAAATGCACCATGACAGTAAAGAATGAAGGAGGGAAAATTTGTTCCAGTTTACATAATGTTATAGAAACTCGAGATTCAAGAAATTTGAGATCAGCCTCACCTAAATCTTTTAGACATATTCGCCTAAATAAATCGCATAACTCAATTATGATTAGGCTAACATGGTCAGGCAAGGTTCCACGCAATGCTATTGGCAAATATTCTTGCATCAACATGTGACAATCATAACTTTTCATCCCCATCAACTTTCTTTCTTTTACTTGCACACATCGCGAGACATTCGATGAATATTTATCAGGAGGTTTTATAGATTTGAGAGTTTTTAAGAAAGCATCTTTCTCAACTCGACTCATTTCATAACAGGCTTTTGGCAAAATATACATATTATTGCTCCGAGGATGATTCTTTGGGTGAAGCTCCTCTCGTATACCCATTTTTTTAAGTCTAAACGAGCAGTTAAATTATCTTTTGTTGTCCCTACTTGTCCGAGCAACGTTCCCACGATGTTGTCACAAACATTTTTTTTCAATGTGCATCACATCCAAATTGTGTCGCAACAACAAGTTTTTCCAATAAGGTAACTTAAAGAAAATGCTCTTCTTTTTCCAAGGACTCGTTTCAACACTTTCTACAAGAAAATCAACACCTTGTAATTGATCTAAAACAACATCTCCAGACAGAGGGATGGGAGGATATCCTAACTCTACATGTCCGTCAAATGACCAAGTATCTCTATGCGAGTGATGATCTGCTTGATGCTATTTTCTATGACCCATGTAACACCACTTTCTACCATGATCTAGCCATTTCGAAGGTTTATCGAATGTACATAAAGGACATGCATATTCTCCCTTGGTGCTCCACCCAGACAGATTGGCATTTCCCGGAAAATCAGAAATAGTAGAGAGAAGAGCAATTTTCATGCAAAAGTTCTCATTCACAGAGGAGTCTAAAGTCTCAATTCCAGTTTCCCACAAGTCTTTCAATTCATTTATTAATGGTTGCATGTAAACATCTATTTTATTCCCGGGACCTTTAGGTCCAGGAATAATTAAAGAAAGAATGAAGTTGGGCTGTTACATGATGTACCATGGGGGCAGGTTATATGGAATGACGAAAACATGCCAGATACTATAGGATACACTCATTGTTCTGTATGGATTGAAACCATCACTTGCAAAACCAAACAAACATTTCGGGGATTACTAGTAAATCCCGGATATCTCTCGTAAAAGTGTTTCCATGCAAGTGCATCAGCCGGATGTCGCAGCTTGCCATCTCTTACCCGTTCCATATGATGCCATTTCATAAGAGTCGCTGTTTTTGAAGACATGAATATCTTTGTAGCCTGGGTTTCAAGGGAAACCATCATAAAATGTTCATTGCCTTATTCCTTTTTGGAGTTACCACATCTGATGAATTATCATCCTCATTATCCTTGGTAGGAATGGGTTTCCATCTTGAAGCTCCACATACAGAACAACTTTGGTCTTTCTCCATGTCCTTCCAAAACAACATGCAACCATTAATACATGCGTGAATTTTTTCATACCCTAATCCTAACTTGGCCATGATTTTTTTGACCTGATAGTTTTTTTGGGTAATATGTTTCCTCCAGGTAACAAATCGTGAAGGAACTCCAACAACATTGAAAACAATTTGTTGCTCCAACCATTAAGGCATTTTATATAATACAAATGTACCAAACAAGAGAGATTATTGTGCTTAGCATCTGGATACACCTTTTGCTCCACATCTTTCAGCAAGTCGTCGAACTTTCTGTGGAAAACTAGAAGGGGGGTTGAATAGTTTTACCGGTTTTTCGTTTAATTATATTTTGAAACTTTTCGGTTAATCAAAGATATGAACACAAAGACAATATATAACATGCAAGTATAAAGAAAGAAATGATCAAACCACAACACGAGTATTTATCGTTGTTCGGCTACAAGGACTCTTTTTCCTTGCCCTACGTCCACGCCCCGAGTATCCAACTCGAGAGTTTCTTTCACTAGTCAACAAACTCCTTTCACCGGCGGAGAAAACCTTACACATCGCTTACATGATTACCGACACTAAGATAGATGTCGAGTTCTTTTACAAGGGTACAACCACTCCCATTAGTTCTTTTACAAGGGTACAACAACTCCCGTCACACTATGTATTTTAAGGCCTAAAATACTAACCGATCACAACTGAAAACACACAATAAAATGAAGTGTAAAATACACAAAGTCTACACGATTCTAAGCTAACAAGTCTTGCAACGTTGTGTTGAATACTTGTAACTTTATATGAACTTGTGAACTTCTTTGCTACAAAAGAAACTTCACAGAAAATGAAATGTTAAAGGGTTAGATGAATGATATGAATGTGTGTGTGTAAAATGTAATGAGAAGTGATGAAGCAAAATTCTAACAAATGGCTTGGTATTTATAGCAAGACCTTCAGCAGCTCTGGCGGATACGGCGGAACCCTCAGATGGGTTCCGCCCGTGTACCTCCAAGGTTCCGCCAGGCTGACAGTAGGTTTTGCAATAAATCTTTCCAAACCAACCAAAGTCACATCAACTAAATTATAGTCAAACACACATTGAATCAAAGTAAAATGCTTCCAAAAATGTATAAGAGGTTATGGGAAGTCAAACACACAAACTTACCATAAATGCATGATGTGATGTTAAAATTTACTATTTTAAGCAATATGTAAATGTAATGTTTTTCTATTTTAAGAAATATAAAAAGTGTTGTATTTTATAAGAAATGTAAATGTAGCAAATGTCTAATTATGCAAGTCTTTAAACTAAAATTATGTTTTACTAAAAACTAAAGTTTACACTTTCTCGTTAACAAAACTTAGCAAAGATCGTAAAATATAAATAACGTTTTTAGGCGATATTTGTATTAACAATCTCCCCCTTTTTGTTGATGACAAAACATAAACGTTGTTTTTAAGTAACTCACAAATTTTAGTGTTAAGACTTAAAAAAATTGTTATATTAAACTTGTTTTACTTAAGTGATGAAAATCATTTTAAGTTTATAAGTTAATATATCTTTCTCCCCCTTTTTGTCGAAACAAAAAGAAGAGTAGCGAAGCGGAACTATGCACTTGCTCCCCCATGGTCGATACTCCCCCTAAAAGGAGTGCCAAGATGGGAAACATGGATTTTGAACCTACAAAAAAATGGTTAGTTGGTGATAATGACATAAAATCAAGCTTGTAGTCACCACACATATGAGAATATAAGCAACCACAATCACAACTCATATATGATCAACCAACAATGCAAATAAGAAAGTAGTAAAAGATGTCATTTCAAGTAAAATTTGACTTTATAAAAGTCAAAGACAAGAAATGAAAAATATCCTCCTACTTCTAAAAATAAAAATTAAAGATAAAAAAAATAACCAAGAAATAAAAGAAAAATAAAATCCTACTTCTATAAGTAGAAGTCTTTTAACACATTTCCTAAATGGGGCAAAAGGCCTCCAAAGTTGGTCTAGGATTGGTTTGGGTGGGCAAGAGCATCCAAACGCTCGATGACGTGTTGTATAGCAAAGCGGGTTTCATCTTGAAATTGGAGAAGCAACATCTTGATGCTTTCACCTATTTTGAGCATTTGCTCACATTGTGAGCAAACATGGTGATGAGTGGGGGAAAATGGGTCATTTGATGATGGTGGTGGTGGTGGGTTTTTGTTGGTTTATTGAGTGGAGGATGGGTTTGGTATTGAGTCAAGTAAGGTCGTTTGAAATTCCATTGCGTGATGGAGGTGATTTTCGACCATACTTTGAATTTCCTCATAAGAAGGAAAGAAAGACTCAAAGGATTGAGATTGAGAATATGGTGGAATTGGGTGATCATGGTTTTCAAAGTTAGGTTCTCCATATAGAGGACCATGGATGTCATTGAAGATAGGGTGAAACAACAATGGTTTTGGGTGGTGGTACTCTTGTTGTGGTGATTGGTTGTGGTCACAAGGCTCATTTTGGTTAAGCAATGGCCTTGGTTTTTCATTTGTCAAAGGTGGTGGATTTGTTGATCTTGGTGGAAGATCATTGAGATCTTGTACAAAAGGATGTGGTGATGTTGGAGGAGACCCAAATAAATCCATTGGTTCAAGTTTAGGTAGTGTTGATGGTGATGGAGTTTTGAATGTTTGGATTGGTGCACTTGGTGGAGTTGGGTCAATGGGTGATTTTGTTGGTGGTGGAGTAGGGAGCTCATTAGGTCCTTTGGGTGATGGAGATGGAGATGCAAGGTTTAGAAAATGTTCATTTTTGATGGGTGAGGAGAATTCATCCGAGGATGAAGAACTTAAGTTGATTGTGTGGTTTGACCAAAGTGGTTTGACACTTAAGCGGGCGGTTCTCCGAATGGGTCGAGATGGTTGAGAGGTGATTGTTGACTTTGTCATTGTAAAAATGGTTGATTAGAGGTTTAGGATCAGAGATTGTGATGGTGATGGTGTGATTTGAAGGTGTTCTAAGATGGTTAAATTTATAGAGGTGAAGAAGTATGGGAAGGAGTGTTTGGATTTGATGTTTAACCATACAAAAATGAAGGTTGCTAATGATTTGGAAGATTAATGAGGGTTGTCAAATCATTGGAAGTCAATCCAATGAAAATGGTGAAGGAAGAAGACAAAGATTTGCACTAAATGCTTAGTGGTTTTGGCAAATTTGTTGAAGGTATATGTTTCACGGATTGCAAGGAACCTTTGGAAGGGTTCTTTCCTTTATGGGTGAAGGTTCCTTGAGGTGGTTATGGCTAAGTTTGAAATTTGGCGGGAAATGGTTTTCTATGAGTTCTAAAGGCTGTGAATCTATCTAATGATGTTATAAACTAACAAGGGATGGGTTTCTCAGCTAAAAGATTGTTTTGAAGTATTGTGGAAATCGAGAGTTTGAAAAATACACGAAAATTTGCAGGTTTGCTGGGGGAACCCTGAGATAAAACAGGTGGAACCCTCCTGAGGGTTCCGTCTGATTCGTTGGGCCATTTCTGGAATTCCAGAAAAATACACTGGCGGAACCCATTTTAGGGTGCCGCCAGATCTGAAAAACAAGGCAATCCAAGTTTTTGACCTGCGAGACGATTTTCAAATTTTTCAAAAACCCCTAAAAATAAAAATATAATTCATATCTAGTTAGGAAATGCAAAAATTGGACATGTAAACACGCATACCATTGGACTTTGACCGGGGGCTAGCGAATTTCACTATACTTAGTGAAATTTTCATAAACTTGAAAATTTGACAACATGCCAAATGTTGTCGTCCTGCATCATAGTTAGTTCATACAAGTTCCAAATGTTACCAAGTATCCCTACAAGCACATAAAATCATAGAACACATTGTTTAACAACCAAATTGTTCAAATAGCACCTTGTGCCAAACACTCCTACACACCCACTCTCATTAACGGTCAATCTTCTTTTTGAGCTTTCCAAGGAATCTCCCGAGATTTTTGAACATCCCCTTTGTTTGCTTGAACTCCGCCGACTCATTTGGAATATCCATAAGTTGGGAAAGGTATTCTAGAGGTGGGAGCCTAGAGTTGGGCAAAGTCTCATCTTCACTCATTGAGGATGATGATGAGGAGGTAGGAGGATGAGGACGTTTTCCTTGGGCTTTGTAGACTCTCTTATCACTTAGTGGGACAAAAGTGTGTGGAATGAGAGAGTAGTTTAGGCGAAGACCTCTAGGAGTTGGTGGAATGGGAGAGATGAACCTAAAGAGACGGGTCAAGAGCATTCCATACGGCATAGCCGTTGGGCCTTGCACAAGAATGTCGGACATTCTCTTGGCCATGTAGTAGGCAAGGTTGAAGGGTTGCCTAACGGACAAGGAGTTGAGCATGTAGCAAAGGCAAACATTGATATGATCCCGGTTTCTTATGGTGCTAATGACATTGGCTCTAAGGAGTTCTTCCCATTTCTTGAATTGGGGCTTGAGTTCATTGAGTTCCATACCATATGGGTCCTTGTTGACTGATATGTGTCTAAATACACATATATTTTATACTGTTTAAACCCACAAAACAACCAAAAACACACAAATGACCATATAAATGTTACAAATATCATTGAAATGTGTTTTTATGTGATTCAGGTACAAAAAGATTGAAAACAAGTGAAAAGCATGCAAAGTTCACACAATTGTCATTTTCAGTCCCTGGAGTTTCATAAATTGGCAAAACTAGTCCCTAAAGGTTTAAAATAAAAGAAAAGTCAACTTAAGACCTTGGGAAACCAAAAATGTTCACTAGTAATCCCTGGATAAAAGTTTTCATAAAATGGCAACTTTTACCCCTCAAGTTTCAAAATTGGCAAAATTAGTCCCTAGGTATTTAAAAATGGAAATTTATTAAAATATACCCTTGTACTATTCATAACTTACAATTTGGAACCTTTTGATAAACTTTTGGGAAATTACACTTTTACCCCCTCAAAATCCAAAAATGACATAAAAGGTCCTTTAAGTTTTAAAAATGCAAAAATTATCAACTTTGGTCCTTGTGTTATTGTTAATTGGCAGGTTTGGTCCTTGGAGGAATGTTTGGAAAGCTTACATGTTCAGTCCCTCCAAAATTCAGAAACTACAATATTGGTCCTTGGGCTTTATAAGCTTAAAACCAATCCGGACCCTTTATATTATAAACCAAAAACCAATCCAATCCACACAAAAACCCCAGCCCAACCTTTTTTTAGCCTTGGCACAACACCAAAAGCCCATACACCGTTTTTAAATAAAACAGGGTCAAACGGTCAAAACCACTCCACCCTTCCCTCCTTATCCCCTTCCTCCTCACACCACCACTGCAAAACTAAAACCACCCATTACCCATTGTTTTGGCCATCACCTCATCCCTACTACTCTCACCTTGTCCCCTCCACCTCTACATGTATACAAGAAGCATTAATTGCTCTAAAAACTGCCTCACGCTACCTTTGGGACTTTTGGCGCCAAAAGCACATTCAAAGGCTAGGATCAATTCTGCTTCATCAATGGCTACAATTTAAAGTGGGATTTGATTGGAATGCAAGTAGGAACTCAGAGAGTGTATAAAAGAGGAAGAAGGAAGAGAGGAAAGATACTTTGGAATAGCCTTAGTCACGTAGGATAATTAAATTTAAATACTTTCTTTAAATTAATGTCTTTTACTGCTTTCTAGTGATGTATTAATCTTTAACAAGTTTAATATAACTTCAATTTCAGTTTTAATGTTAATCTCTCTCTAAATTTCAGTTTTTAGCTTAATTGTCATTTAAATTCCATGTCTTATAATTTCATGTTAACTATGGTTGTTTCTTGGACTCAAATAAGTCACTTAGGCTCCTGACAAAGCTTTAAAGCTTTTAGAAACCATTAATTCAACTTTAGTTTTTAAAATACAAAAATCACAAAAAGAATCAAGAAAATAGAAAAGAAAATAAAAAATCTGTGTTGAGAAGGAAGAAGGCTTGGATCAGGGTATAAGTTGGATGTTTCTGGTTTAGAAGCTCATTTGGGAGCTATAGGAAGTGTTCTTAGTCCATGGTTCTTATTTCTCAGCTGAATTCCATTTTGTAAGCCTTTTTATCAATTTTTGCTATTTACTGTTCTATTCTATTATCTGCTTAGATTTTAATGTTTTTATGTTTAAATGTTGGTGTTTAATGTTTTTAAAGTCTAATATTATATATTTATGTGTTAGTTTGTTAATTTGCTTAATATTGCATTTTGACTGTGAAAATTGCATATTAGTGATTTCTGTGTTATTGTTGTTATAACTATGGTTTTTATGTTGATTTGTTCTTAGTTTATGTTATAATGAAGTTTGGATTCAGTTTCTTGGTCTTAATCTTTTTTATGCTTTGAAAATCCAAATTTCATCATGTTTAAGATGTGTTTGATATTGCTGACTATGAGGTGTTTAACTAAACCTAAGTTGTTATTTTTGATTGCTACATGTTACATAGAGTTCCTTAAGGTCTGACAAGCTTTAAGTCTATTCTGTATTCACTTAAAAGTCAAAAATCACCAACTTGGATCTTTATCTTGAATACTATGATAATTTACATATCCAAATCCATCAATTCTGTGTTAAAGTTGTTTATATTGTTTAATTTCATGTTTTTATAGCTTATCATTACATGTTTAGTCCATAAATTAGATTGTAAATTCGTTTAAGTCAACTTTTGTGTTCATGTAAAAAGTCTAATTTTTCAGCATAAAAGTTTTTGAATTAAATTGTGATTTTTATTGTGCTTTTGTTATTAGGATTTAGCTTATATGCTTGTAGGGTTTTATAGTTCTGTTGCTAATCTTTCTTATAGTATTTTTGTGAATTTTTAGTTTAGCTTTATAAGTGCTTATTTATTAACTTTTATTTGCTTATTTTTCTTAAACCTCCCCTGTGCACAGCTTTACAAGCTCTTTTCAAGAGCTTGCATCATGTGTACTAGTAAGGTTTGCCTTTTGTAAATTGTTGTTTCTATAAATCCTACTTGCTAATTTGATGTTTTCATGCTTATTTGACATTTTCATGCTTATCTGCTCATCAAAGTTCATCATTCAAAATCTCATCAATTAACTGAGTACACTGGGTATCCAATGTACTTATAGACAACTTCATAAGCTTTTGGAAAGCTTGTTAATGGACATAATCGTGTATACTTTGGTTTTCTTGGAAGCTTAGGTGTCCACATAACTGGATCTAGTCTTATATTGAGCTTTATAGCTTATATTATAAGCTAATTTAGCTTAACATTTTGTTAAAAATCACCAAAGTACACTGATCACTCATTGTAATGTGGCTTATTTCATAAGCTTTCATAGGGCTTATTAATGAGTTTTAGCTAGTGATTTTTATATCTTTGGAAAGCTTACTAACCTGTCTCAAAGTTTAAAAGCTCATTAATCATTTTCAGGCTTAATTACTAGGGCTGCTCATTAGCTTTTAACTTGTCCATTTTCATAGTACACTGAGTTTTCCAGTGTCTTCAAAGCTTTTTCATAACAACACAAAAGCACTCCATTGAGCTTTAGCCTGTAAGCTTTGGCTTTTCTTAAAGCCAAGCAATCAGTTTCAAAGGTTCATTGGTTGTTCATCATATTCAAGCTTATTTCATAAGCTTGCCCTTGGCTTTTTGTTTGTCCCATGCCATGTCAAACACTGAGCAATTCAGTGTTTGATAGCTGTTGGAACCATAGTTTTACTATTTTATCAAGTCTCGGTCATTTGTAATAATGCTAGGTTGCTTGTTTATTAGTTACATATATTTAAGTAATGTGTTATGTTTGTAAGGCTTATGAAAAGCCCAAAAGGCCTAAAGCCCATACGTTTTTCTAGAAGAAGGAAGCTAGGTGTGTTGCCCTAGCTCTCCTCCTATAAATAGGACCTCATGTATTCATTTAAACTTGGTTGGTTATTTGGAAACATTAAGGAAACTCTTGCATTTCACTTTCTCAAATTTCTTATAATCATCCCACTCTCATTCTCATCTCATTTCTCTTATCATTATACTTGTGTTTACTAAATGGTGACCTAACAAGTGGTATCAGAGCCAAGGTTACTAATTATGGTTGATTGTTGTGTTATCTTGTCAAAATCTGATTTTTTTGTGTGTTCGTATCATGTTATTGAAGCTGTTCACGTTTTTAACTGGTCCAAACTTTTTGTCAATAAGTATTGATAAACAGGTTTACAACCGGTATTAAAAGTGGTCCATTTTTTCTAACAGTTTCAGAACAGTTTTTTATGGCATATGAATGGTCCAAACAGTCTCAATTTTTAACTTTATTACCAGTTTATTAAAACTGCTTGTTATAAGCGGTTTTTTTTTGACAGCTACATATACTGTTGGTACCAAACCGTGAAAAGTGGTCAAAAGTCATCGGAAACTGCTATAAGACTTCGCCGGAATCTGGTCGGAACTTCTTGTATAAGAAGTTCTCGAGATGTACTTGTTATCGAGAACAGAAAACCCTTATTATCGAAATCACATTCTCGATAACTCAGAATTCTCGATAAAACATGTTCTCGATAATCACGTTCTCGAAAATCATTTTCTCGATAAGTTAAAAAATTCTCGATAAGCATAAAGTTTTCGCAAATGGAAAAGAAAAAAAGACAAAGTTAAGTACTGATATGAACACCATTATCACGTCTACATAATCAAATCCAACATTTATCTAAAATCCCCTCACCACATCACAACCGAAACCATCTCTTTCTATCCTAAACCCATCGTCAACAGCAACAATCTACAATATCACTCGCCAAAGACTCGAACTTAAATGAAGATAATTACAAGATCTCAGCCTATCTCTTTCGTATTATTCAAAGTCATAACAAGACTTTTTCAGAAGTCAAACACACGAAAGAAAGATAAGTCATCATCGATTCATTGTTTGAAGATCTACTTCGTTTAATTTTCGAACTCTACAAAGGAAAAGACAATAGCAAACCTGTTATTACCTTTCCTTTCGTTCGTTAACATAAAACAATTTAACAACAAAACCTACCGTAGATCCTTTATCAAGATCTTGAAGTCAAAACATTTTGATTCGTGCTTAACCGTATGAAAGAAGGTCTTCGATATGTGTTGTTGGTTTTTTAGTTAGCCAACGAGCACCGAAGGGGTGTTTTGTGTTCTCGTTAAGTTCAGAACAAGAATGGTTATTAGCATGTTCTTGTTGACTGGTCCAGATGAACAAATGTGGCATGATATTGTTTCTGTCTCTTAGTTATTGCTTCAAGAATTAATGACAAGGTGATTGATAGTAAAATGGAAATAGTTGTTGACTGTGTTTAACGTGTGGAGAGGGAGAAGAGAGGAGATGGGGGCAGATGTGTGTGCGTTTTTGGCTGCACTTGTGTAGCTAGGGGTAACAAATGTTAGCATTTAGGGTATTAGTTTGGGCTGTGTGGATGGTCACATGGACCTAGCCGAATTTCTTTAAGTGAATTACATATGGGCTTATGGACCGAATTTTGTATTAATGAATGATTGGGCCGAATATGTTAAATCTGGTTGGGGCCGAATTTATTTGGACTATTAATGGGGCTTATCATAATCCTATAAAGTTGTACTTGGGGCCCTAAATTTTCACGGGAAACATAATTTTTTGACAAGATCGGGAAACTATTATCAAAATTCATTTAACCGTAAAAAAAGGCTAGTTTTGGGCATTTAACCGTAAGATGTGACTACGGCGTTAATTCTTTATTATTTATTTGAGGTTGAAGTGGAATTTCACGGGTGCGTGTACTTAGTATCTGAAGATATCGGGGTTGGTTGGATGCATGATTCTTCGAGATCCTTGTTTGAGCTTTTAACCTTTACAATGACAAAGACTTGAGTTGTCTAGTTATACATGATGTTTAGCGGGTTCTCAGTGTATAACTATCACTTTAAGGAGTTACGTTGTAGTGCTCAGTGTCACACAAAGTTGTGGATACTCAAGAGGTGATGTACGTCTTATACTTGATGGTGGTAGAGTATAGAGTACTTAGGGATTCGATGGTGGACGAACTCTCTACGCCGCTCTTAGTCATACATTAGTGCAAGTTTAAGTCACAAGTTTGGGTTATTTTACTTCAGTCTCAAGTTCGTCATATTGGGTTTTCTCCATCAGTAGTCACTACATAGAGCCTGCAGAATGATAATGGGGTCGGTTAAGTGTTAGATGAGAAGAGTATCAAAGAGTTGAGTTGTTTATCAGCAGTTCATTCTCACGGGCTATTTATAATACTTCACACATAATCGGTTAGTTAGACATATGGGGTTACGCTGCCTCCGTTTTCCATCGTAAACATAGTGTGTATGCTTCCGATTCCGCGAAGACATCGTGGGGGAAGATAGAGTGGGTGTTCTTTGCTTTCTTACCCTTTTCTTGCCTTCTTTGCGAAAACACTCATTTTCCACGAGGTTCTGCAATTAGGGGGAAGAAATGTGCACATCAGGGACGCATAATAGACTCACGTGATCGAGCTTACAATTTTATTACTACCGGAGAGACGTCCGCAGAGATGATCAGTGGTTAAATTTTGTGACTTTGGTGTAAGCGTTTCAACTCTTGCGGGTTGTGAAGTGTGAAGTAGCCTGCATATGTGAGAAGATCTTGCTGATTTCTTGCATGTTACCCCCGCATTGAGCATAACCGTGATTAAGTTACTAGTCAGATTTGCTTGGTGTGGTTTACTGTGTCATCTACAAATTCCGTTGCGTACTCAAAACTTCAAAAGTTAGAAGACTTGTTTACTACATCAATGTTTCGAATCTGCTGAAGACGGTTGTCAGTTTGGGGGGAAGCTGATTCAGAAACTTCACCAAAAAAAAAGTGTATGAAGAAGCCGCAAAAGACATGCAGCATGAATTGGGGGGAAGTTAATCCATTTCATGCATATTACATCATTTGCCTACAAGTAAAGGTAAAGTTCTCAAGCCGAGGTACAAGATGAAGACAAAGAGCGTCAACTATAGTCATCCTCAGCACTTGAAGAGCCGATGAAGACCTTTCTTTATTTATATTTGTACTTGTAGGAAATGTTGTAAGTAATCCCTTATGTCGCCCCATTGGGGGAAGATTGTTGGGATCAAAGTTTTTGATCCTAACACGTAAATGGAACGACATTTACGGGATTACATTTTCTATCTTGTGAAGCCAAAACACATGGACTAGTTATGTAATATTGGAATAGTATAGCTTGTGTTAGGCTTTATATACCCCTCCATACTTCCATGGAGGGGTGAGACTTGTGTGTTATTTTTCCATCTTTCTTATAATTCAATAAAACACATAGTTTTCCCTTCTCTCTCTACTCTCTCTCTCTCTAACAATGGGTTTCTTCTTCTTCCACCAAACCCGACCTCCCGAATCACAATATCAACATAAAACTATGATCCTACAATTTCAATATTGGACACCATATGACTATTCAAAAGCTCCTCCAATTTCAAAATCTTTTGTTACTCAAAAGGAATTACCTGAGAAATTATGGTTTATCGAAGAGTCATATGTTTCATCTCACAATATGGCTCCTGTCCCACATGTAGCACAAATAAATGGTCCTTTACCATCATCCGGTGTACTTACACCTTTACCAAAATGTCGTGTCTTAAATTATTTCAAAACCTTTATGGAAGACATCGATATTTTGGAGGAAACAATTGAACGCAATTCAGAAATAAAAATTGAAACTTTTCAATCCGCTTACGAGCGAGAAAAGAGAGATATTTTTCAAAAACAAATGAAACCAATTGTTCAACACCTTCGTCTATGTGCTACACGTTGGGATCAGGAACTTCAAAAGGAGGTCAAAAATATGATAAATGTTTTTGATACTGCTGAAAATGAGATTTTGGTCCAAAAGCTACAAACTAAAGTTTTCAAAAATGATGCTGATCGACTCTTGGAACAAGTTCTCTGTGCTGATATTTTGTCTGTTATCATGAATGATCCCTATAAATCTGGTACTTCTATGCTTGTAGATGATCTCTGTGTTGATAACAATTTGTTGAACGTGGAATTAGAGACACTTAAAAATGAGAATGAAAATCTGAAGAAAAAGAATGATGATGTGACAAAACAGTTTTCAAAAGAAATTTGTCAACTCAAACAAAGGCTTGAATGGTGTCAAGCTCAAAGTCTTAAAAAGGAATTGAAGTTTCAAAGTCAAAATGTTTCAAACTCTTGTCAGATTTGCAAAAACTACGAGTCTTTAAAAGGTCGATGTTTCCAATACGAGAAAGAAATTGCGGATTTAAAAATTGAAAACGCCGAATGGCAACAAAACCGCGACGACATCAGATATTGCAATGGTTTACTTGAGTCTGAAATTCAGGACAAAAATCACATCATCATTGATTTAAAAGAGAAAGTTAAGCTACTTCAAAAAGGAAAAATGGTTGACACCACGGTGATAGCACCAGGAATGTATCAAATAAACAAAACTGATAAAGGAAAGGTTGTTCAAAACACTAATGTTGATAACTCCACTTCTACAGGACTAGTCTCCACTTCTAGCGTTAGCAGACCCAAGCGAAAAAGTAAAAAGAAGAATAGGATCTTGCAACGTAAGAGAGGACACCTAGAAGCTCAAGAAGTAGAAGACCAACTTAGGAATTTGAATAAAACTCATGTTGCATCAGATTTAGATTCTAATCTGGCAAATTGTAATCAAAATCTAAATGTAACGAATGATAAACCTTTGAATGTTTTGAATATTAATGCATCTTGTGTGTTTTGTCGTAAAAATGTATCATCTGGTGATCATACAAAATGTTTAGCAAATTCTCTTCTCAATCGTCATAAGAAACGTAGGACACGCATTCCTTTTAGGCCCACTAATGCCTCTAAGTCTAACTTAGGAAAGCCGTCTTCTACGGTTTCTAATGATGTCCCAGTTACTCCCATAGGTGCCGAGAACAAATCTAGGACTGAGCCAACTACTAGTGCATTTAACATTAAGAAAGCAAAAACTAGTTGGAATTGGCAACGTTGGTTACAATACAAACCAGATTTTAAATGGATTCCTAAATTGTTAACTACATGTGTTACTAACCAACAGGAACCCGCATTGTCCTTGGGTTCCACCCTTACTTCTGTTCCACCCGTGTCTTCTTCTGGTGATGCAGGTGGTACAGATTGTTCTCTGGATTGTTGATAGCGGATGCACCCGACATATGACAGGCAATCTTAAACTGTTGAAAAACTTTGTCTCAAAGTTCATTGGCACTGTCAGATTCGGGAATGATCATTACGCTCTAATCATGGGATATGGTGACTATATCAGCGGAAACATCGAAATCAGCCGTGTTTACTATGTGGAAGGCCTTGGACACAACCTTTTCTCTGTTGGTCAATTCTGTGATGGGGATCTAGAAGTTGCATTTCGTGAGAAAACTTGCTTTGTTCGTGACTTACAAGGAAACGATCTAATGTCTGGCTCACGCGGCTCCAATCTTTATACAATCTCAATGTCAGATATGATTGCAACATCTCTGATATGTCTTCTCTCCAAAGCTGAAACGACTAAATCTTGGTTATGGCACAAACGTCTTTCGCACTTAAATTTCAGAACCATGACTGACCTTGCTCGTTATAAACTTGTCGATGGATTTCCAAGATTCCGTTTCACCAAAGATCACTTATGTCCAGCCTGTGAACAAGGCAAAAGTACTCGTGCTCATTTTCCGTCTAAACCTGAGCAAAGTACGAATCATGTCTTACAACTGCTACATATGGATTTGTGTGGACCGATGCGTGTTCAAAGTATTAACGATAAACGCTACATACTAGTAATTGTGGATGACTTCTCCAGATGGACTTGGGTTTATTTTCTACGAAGTAAAGATCAAGCTCCTTCGATGATCATCACCTTTCTCACCAAAATTCAAGTTCAGTTACGTAACACGGTACGAATCGTCAGAACTGACAATGGAACTGAATTCAAGAATCAGACACTTCGGTCTTACTATGAGAAAGTGGGAATTGAACATCAAACGTCTATACCTAGAAGCCCAGAACAGAATGGTGTGGTTGAAAGACGCAACAGGACGTTAGTGGAAGCTGCTAGAACTATGTTGATTAATGCTCAATTACCAGATTACTTATGGGCAGAAGCTGTTTCAACCGCATGTTATACTCAAAACCGTTGCATGATCACAAAACGCCATCGCAAAACACCATATCAAATTGTTCACAAACGAAAACCGAACATCGACTACTTTCATGTATTTGGAGCACTTTGCTATCCGAAAAATGATCGTGATGATTTAGGTAAACTCAAAGCTAAGGCTGACATCGGAGTGTTCGTTGGATATTGTGAAAATTCCAAAGGTTTTCGGATATGGAATCGTCGTACAAGAGAAATTCAAGAAACCATTCACGCTAATTTCGATGAACTCACCCAAATGGCTTCTGAGCAACACAGCTTAGGACCCGAATTCAACCGTCTTAACTCTCCGGCATCTTCAGCTGAACCTTTACCACTTAACCGCAAAGAATTAGAAACCTTGTTTGCTCCACTATTTGATGACACAATTGAATACCGTCCTACTGAGGTCTCACCTAATTCCGCTGCTCAACCTGATCACATTCCAGTACCAGACTCACCTCAACAAACTTCTACAAGTGTTGAAAGAGACGGTCCTTCAATTGAATCACCATCAACAGCAGAACAAACTGGTTCTACTCCCTGCCATCCAGCTGAAGATCCAACACCACAATCAGTTCCACAATCCGCAGAGCATGATCCTGATGCGTTCATTAATCCGTTTGCACCAGCTACTACAGTTCCTGATATAGCTGAGACATCAACACGCAACTTGGATCCTGCCAACATGCGAGATACGTATCAACTACACCCTTCAACACATAAATGGACTCGTGACCATCCACTAGTTCATATTATTGGCCATCCAGATGCACCTGTTATGACAAGACAACGACTTCACACAGATGGAGAAACTTGCATCTACGCACTCACAGTTTGTCATGAAGAACCCAAGAACATTAAAGATGCAATGACTTATGACAACTGGATTGAATCTATGCAAGAGGAATTTCAACAATTCATAAGATTAGAAGTCTGGGAATTAGTTGAAAGACCTGACGGAGTCTTTGTCATCGGGTTAAAATGGATCTGGAAGAATAAGCTTGATGCAGAAGGGACAGTCATCCGCAACAAATCACGTCTGGTAGCGAAAGGATACTCTCAACTTGAAGGTCTTGACTTTGCTGAATCCTTTGCTCCAGTGGCAAGACATGAAGCTGTTCGGATCTTTTTGGCTTATGCTGCTCATAGGAATATGGTGGTTTACCAGATGGATGTGAAAACAGCATTTCTGAATGGAGAACTCCGTGAAGAAGTTTATGTCAGTCAACCTGAAGGCTTCGTTGATCCTGAACGTCCTAATCATGTCTACCGACTCAAAAAGGCTCTCTACGGACTCAAGCAAGCCCCACGGGCGTGGTATGACAAACTGTCTACTTTCTTATTGGCCAATAAATTCCTTAAAGGATCAGTGGATCCCACACTATTTACAAAAACCTACGGGGAGGACTTACTTGTTGTTCAAATATATGTCGATGACATCATTTTTGCCTCAACAAAAAGAAGTTATTCCAATGATTTTGCAAAATTAATGAAAGATAATTTTGAAATGTCCATGATGGGTGAACTTTCGTTCTTTTTAGGACTACAAGTTCATCAATCACCCCGTGGAATTTTTTTAAATCAGTCCAAATATGCTCTTGAAATTTTAAAGAAACATGGAATGATGTCTTGTGATACTTATAATACACCAATGGGCTATACCACAAAACTAGATGCTGATTTACATGGGACTCCAGTTGACCCTACCAAATACCGAAGTATGATTGGGTCCCTCATGTATCTCACAGCTAGTAGACCTGATATAGTTTTTGCTGTCTACATGTGCTCTCGCTATCAGTCCAGACCAACTGAAAAACACCTCAGTGAGGTCAAAAGAATCCTTCGATACATAAAGGGAACCATTAACTTGGGGATCTGGTATCCGAAGGATTCTGGTTTTGAACTAATTGCTTTTTCAGATGCTGATCATGCAGGATGTTTAGACACACGCAAAAGTACATCTGGTGGATTACAGTTTCTCGGAGACAAACTTGTGTCATGGCAATCTAAGAAGCAGGACTGCACTTCACTGTCGTCTACAGAATCTGAATACGTAGCCATGTCTGCTTGTTGCGCTCAAGTCATTTGGATGAGATCACAACTTAAAGATTATGGCTACCTATTCAACAAGATTCCTATCTACTGTGATTCAAAGAGTGCAATTGCTATCTCCTGCAACACTGTGCATCATTGCAAATCCAAACACATTGATCTCCGTTATCATTTCATCAAAGAGCATGTGGAAAGGGGTACAGTTGAACTTTATTTCGTTGGAACTGAGTACCAATTGGCGGACTTACTTACCAAATCCTTGGCACCATCAAGGTTTGCTAGTCTAGTTCACCAGATTGGTATGAGATGTTTGACACCAGAGGATCTGGAAAAGTTTTTAAAATACCACTGATCGTCAAACATCACAACTATCTCTGTATAATATTTTTCTTTCTTTCTTTACTATAAACTAATCAAAACCCACAAAGATTTTTCACATTTTTTATTTTTTATTAAAAAAAAAAAAAAAAAAAAAAAAAAAAAAAAAAACAACTAATGCAAGTATATCGCTTCCATTCAACACCTTGTTCTTACTTTACAAGTGTTGAGGGGGAGTCACGCTTAAATCTTTTACCAATTAATTGGTATACTTGCATATTTCTCGTATGTTACGGTTCGGAGTGTGTGCGGATGGTTTATTTCACTACACTTTGTCTCATTTTGTTTAAGTCTTCATAAGTTAACTTAACGCATGCACATCTCAATGTCAATAGACTTGCTAGTTACTTTAGGGTTCTAGTTAAAGCATTTCATAGGTAAGGGACCAATGTAGTCTAAGTCTTAAAGATTCAAAAACTTTAGTACACTTGTTTGTTTGTTATAAAAGTCCAAGGACTAAAAGTGACACATCAAAAGTTTTCAAAATAACTTAAACAAACAAACCGTACCACAAAAACCCCACAGTTTCATATTTACTTAAACCTTTCTTAAACCCTTTCATCCAAACCCACGGTTCACAATCATTCGAGCTAACCACAACCTTGATCATTAAATTGTAAGTTCCCATGGATTCACTAGGGCATTTCTTACATAGGATCTTGGTTAATTTGTATTTCAACGGTTTAATCTCTCGATTTCGTGATGTCGAGAACTAGGGTTAGGATTTCGATAATTGTAATTTACATGTCGTGGTGGTTAATTCTTGATGGGGTTTAGTGAATTAGCTTGTTTCTAATACTTTCTCATCGTTTATTTTCTCATTCCATCATGATTGCTTTGTTTTCGAATTCACAAGAATGAGTCGAATTGGGTTTGTAAGGTCCTATAAGTATTTGTGTGATTTTAGTGGTGGGATTTGCTTTATAGGTCTCATATTTGCATGCTTAATCTTGCTAGGATGTTTCTCACCCTTGAACATGTTTCTCGATGTACTTACTTGTTTCGTTCGGGAAAATATCGAGATATGCATGTCTCAAAGTGTTGTCTATTGTGCTAGGTGTCTTGTTATGCATCCTTAGTTATAATTGCAATATGATAGACGTTGTTTTAATCTGTTGTTTCGAATTAATCAAGTTCTCGAAAAATATTTTCTTGAGCATTATCGAAATCTTTGAAATTGTGTTAAAAAATGTTTAATCTACCTTTGTGACAGGCCATATTCATTGGAAAAGTACTTAGTGAAGGAAATGTACGTGTGATTTCTACAAAAAATCGAATTAATTCTTGTATAAGAATTTTTTTCGAGAAACTGTGTTCTTATCGAAATCTTTTCTTAATATCGAGAAACCTATGTTTTTCGAGAAATATTGTCGAAATCTTTCTGGGAACTCAATTTTTTCGAAATCTTCAGTTTCTCGAAATATTGGTTTATCGAAATCAATTTTATGTGGTTTCTCGATAACTTTGAGTTTTGTAGCAAAAACCTGATATAGGAAAGATCTCGATAATTTTTCTCGATAACACCAGTTTCTCGATAAGGTGTTAAAAGAATTTTTTCTCGATAACATCAATTTTTTCGATAAGTAAGAAATCTCGATAAAAGGTCCATGATGTATTTTTCGAAATCTTGTTTGGTATTGTATCATTGGTGTGAATCATTATTGTGGTGTAATGTGATGTAGTTGTGAATTGTGCTTGTCATGTTGTGCTTATTTGCCATATGCATTACTTGACTCATAACTAAATGATGCATTTGTGCCTAAGTGTTTCAAGTAGATATCTGTATCCAAACTCTAAACTGTGCTAACACATAACAAATTTGGATGTTTGGTTTATGGTGATACTTTTCAGATAAACATGGTTGAACACAATGAGAACGTCGCAGAACAACCTCTTCCATTACTCACCTTGGATGACATCACTCCCGAGAACTACAATGTCACAATTGGCAACAACAATCCCAGAGTCGATTTCAACAAGTTGAATATCAGAGAGAAATCATGCATGATTGTGAAAGATATTCTACTGGCACATCCTTGCAAACCACTGCTCACGTGCTCTACTTCAGTTCCACTGTTCTACCTTCATCAGTTCTGGCTTACAGCTCGGGCCAACTTGGATAATGAGTCTTTCACTGTTACCTTAGATGGCCAAGATTACTCTGTAGATCATGATGTTCTTCGAACAGCCCTTCTCATGCCACAAACTGACAACGAATTTGCTCCGATACTACCTGACCTGGAACTTCTTGACTTCTTCATTGAATTAGGATATGAGGTTGATGATGATGAACCTCTAATCAACCTTTCCAAATTTAATGTCAAGTATATCCCTCAGCCTTGGAGAACATTTTGTTTGTTGGTTGTTAGATCTATATTTGGAAGGAAAAGTGGTCATGAACATCCAAGGCTCGAACACCTGCAAACATTCTGGGGAATGGTGACTCTGACACCGATTGACTTTGCAGTTCCTATCATGAATGATATCGTCTACAGTATTCAGACCGACCGTGTGAAGACTATGATACCATTCACAAGATTCACCAAGCTTATCATTGAACATCTCTGCAAAAGTTCTCCAGAATTCATTAAAAGGATGGCTGATCCTAATGAGCCGAAGCACCTCTTCGAGGACGACTTCACCACCTCATTCATCAAATCGACCACTTCCTCAACCAAGATCAAAGGAATGAGGATTCCCGAATACCTTCTGAATGACAATATTAAGAAAGGGCCAACTTCAAGTTGTATGATCTGGCTTACAAAGGGGAACTGGAAGAAGCAACTATAAAGACTCGTAGCAAAGGAAGTGTAAAGTCTGGGAGTACCACGAGCACCACTGGATCACCTCATACAAGATCTAAATCTGCTACAATGGCAAAACCCAAGACTACTACCACACCTAAACCTACATCCAAAGCTAAACCTGCTACCAAACCAAAGAAGAAGGCAACTCCTGAGTACTTTATTCGGGATGAACCTACTCCTCCACCTTCTGACACCGAGTCCGAGTTTGATACTGAATCTGATGAAGAAGAACCAGACTATGAACTGAGATACAGAGCACCTGATGAAGGATTTCCTGCAACAGAGATTGCCGTTCAACAAAGTCTTGTAACTTATGAAGAAGAGACAAGGAAAAGAAAAGGAGTCACTATCAATGAGCCGAATGATGATGAAGATGAACCAATCGTTGAACCATTAGTCGATAAACGCAAACTGAAGAGTATAGTTGTCGACACTAGAGCTGAAGAAAAGCAGCTTAGGAAAGAACAGAGGAAAGCAAGTCTTGAAAGCCGACTTCTATCACACCCTCCAACACCACCACCTATCGATCAGTCAGAACATGTAGGGGCTACAAGCAGTATGGTTCCTCCAACAACGTCAGAATCAGCTCCACAACCTGATGACAACGTTAAGGATACAGACAAGACTGAAGATGTCCACATGACTGAGACTGCTACTTTAGAGGAGAATGTTGGCGGTCAAGAGAACTTAGCTACGGATCAGGAACATGAATATCTTATTACTCCAGAGTTTCTTGCACGAGAAGCAGAGGAAGCAGAGGAACGTCGTCGAAAGGAAAACGAAGAGAAGAACGCGTTCGACACCAACATGTTTCTTAAGTCATCTTCTCAGCAGACTTCCTCAGCACAACCTCCACCTCCTCAAGACTCTCCACCAAAGGATCCGACTCCTCCCGCTTCTTCTTCAAACTCTCACAACGAGTCATCGTCCGAATCATCACCCGAGCACTCATCTCCCACACCTTCTGAAACCGCATCTAAACAGCATTCGATCAATGAACCAAAACAACAAGTTGATCTTCAGGAGCAAGTGAACAAACTCACCGACATGGTTACCAAACTTACTAAACAAGTTGAGGAATTCCAGGATTCTACGCAGCTGATCGACAAGTTCTTGAAATCTGATTACGAAGGATTTATCAGAACTGCAACACATGATTTTCTCACTGAAAACCTGGTTGAGATGATCACTCCTGAGGTAGCAAACCTTCTCAAACCAATCAATGACAACTTGGATCACAGAATTAGAAATGTAACAAGGAAAATGTTGTCTACTACACCATTCACGCTTCACACCGCAAAATCTTCTACTGTGGCTCCAACCGTCCAAGAATTGTCCTTCAATGACATGCTTGTCAAACTCTTCGACAACCTTGCCACCAAAACCACACAGACAGCTGAAGAAAAAGGCCTGTATGATGCTATGGTAGCTTATATGTCAAAAGAGTCATGCAAAGATGCTGCTGGAACCAGAAAACGGACAAAAAAAGATGACGATCCTGACCCAAACTCCAAAGGCAAGAAACCTAAGTCTGGAACAGGTCCCTCATCCTCTCTACAACCACAAAAGGACTCCACTCCTCCTGGAACTCAACAACAACCCTCAACTACTGGTAAAGGTCAAACCGAAGATGAAGAAATTTTCATGGAACAAACTGATGACTTCCAAGATCATCATGACACCGATTACCGTGCTCCACCTACTCATGATTCTCATGCTGGTCCATCATCACCGTCCAAAGCCAAAGACAAAGATGCTACATCCAAGTCTAAGAAATCCAAGAAGAAAACACGTCATTCATGGCTCGACAATGATGACAATCCTCAGAATGATTGGCTGACAGAAATGGTCCAAGCTCAACCTCCTCTGGAAGAAGAAGAACCTCTTCCTGGTAACACTCTTCAGTTCACCCAGGTCATTATGAAGGATCTTCACATCAACAAACTCACAAAGGCGGAGCTTAGGAGAATCAATAGGGATGCACAAGAATTCCTCAAGAAAAGATCTGGAAACAAAGTCGAATACGAATATCACATGCAGAATATAGCTAGTGCAATGTCTGCCGACTTTGACTGGTTAAATCCTGAAGTGAATATCGATCTAAGTTCCAAGAATCATGAAAAACCTTACTTCACCGACTGGACCAAACCATTACCGTTGAAAGGATTTCCTGACAAACCGAAGATACCTTACAACTTCTTCTTCAACAAAGATCTTCGTAACATCCAGCTCACTCAAGAGATATCCAAGAAGAAATATGCTTCCTCACTCACAATCTCAGTACCAGCCGCTAGATACGAAATTCCAGCCATTGAAGAAACCACTCGTATTTTCAGCAACTCCATCGTAGCTTACGACAGAGATGCTCTACACGGAATTCAACATTGGCCTGATCGTCGTCGTCTCGGTTATACAAGCAGATTAGGAGAGACATCATTGGAAAATGTGAAGCAGAAATCAAAGATCATCGCTATCTTGGAGATTCAGCAGTCAAAACGGTTTAACTACATCTTCATGCGTGAAATTGTTGTTAAACGACAAGATGAAAAGAAGTACAAGTTCTCCAAAGCCGACTTTCCCAACCTTAATCTCAATGACATTGAAGATATGTATCTTGAAAAGGTTCAGAGTAGAATGCGCGGATTCGATAGAGACGTTCAGTACAACTTCATGGCATCGCTACTTCTTTACATCCGACGACTGATTGTTCAAGAAAGAGTGGAAGATCTTTAGCTTGGAGTGGAAAGTTACCAACAAAAGATAAATTTGACAAAGCCACAATTCTACTTTGATGGTCTCTATGACATACCACAGTTTACTCTCATCCAAGAACCATTTGGTTTCACCTACATCAACAGCAAAAAGCTACAAAGCTTCATGAGGTTCGATGAAGTACACAAATTCTGTGATGTTACACTCAAATCAGTTCGTGATGGGCTTGTCAAAAGATTGAATGATGATCGCCGTAAGATAGCTAAGGGGGAACAACCTAGATGGAAATCCAGCTCCAGAAGACAAGTTCGTAACTTTGTCTTAAAGATTGAAGAACGGTTATTTCGACGGGAACAGATCAGACGACTGGAAAGCTACATCGGTGCCAGACCATCGTTTCCTGTCAGAAACTTCGAAAGACCAGAACCTAAGTTCACTAACTTCAATGCTCCACTTCCAGACGAAGAATAACTTGGTACATTTGGTCATATTTTTTTTTCATTATCAATTGTTTCGTTGATTGAATCATTTTTCCATTATGGCTTGTGCATGCATTACAGTGCACAACCCGATCTTGTAAAGAAAGGACCCTGAGGTACGCTTCAGTGCCTCAATCCTAAACATAAGGAGCGAAGGCTTCTTACTTTTGAGTAGAATTAATCAAACATTTATGATTTTTCATAATTCTGCTCAAAAGGACAAGTATTTCACCTCAATAAGACCTATTCACTTGTTGAGGGGGAGCACTTGTCAAAACAAAAAAAAAAAAAAAATACTTTGCTCTAAATCAAAAGTTCTTGTTGAATCTCCCCGTAAGACTCAAAAGGCATATTTTAATCTTAGAGTTTGTCAAAAACACCATTTTGTATGCTATTTTTGAGGGGGAGAAAATGTAAAAGTGATTAAAACATACGAAGTCAAAGCTTTAAGTTGTATCATGTGCGAGCTAGACTCAGTATTAACCCAGGAATTGACGAGATAATACAAGTTAGTAACATCGAAAGGACTTATCCTCGACGGGTAATAACATCAAGTTAGTTACTAGAGCTAGTAGTCACCTAAAAGCTGACTATGTATCTCTTTAACTAGCCACGTAAGCGTGTCTCGAAAAGGATATGTCTTAGTAGAAAAGTACCGTCTCGAGAAACTTTCTGTGGACTTGATCAGGCCGGGTAATAATTTCAAGCTAGTTTATCTAGTGATGTAAGCGTGTCTCGAATCGGTCGTGTTCACGGAAAGTGGATCAATTCAAAAGTGCTTGCTCCTCCCGCATGTGCAAATTTATTTAAACACTTATGAGCACATGTGCAGGGGGAGCCCTTCAAAAGTGTACACAAAACTCTCAAAGTGTTAACCAAAAGATTTGATTATCACAAACACTTTGAGAGATTTTCAATCAAAGGTTTCTTGGCTACTGTCGGAGTTATAAGGTGTTTAAGATAGGAATATCCGTCCTATGATCCGCCAGAGCCGGAGGGATCTACCCAAGGACATCTCCCATAGTTAGAATTAGAAGTCCTTAGGTACGATACGAAAGAAGGAGAAATGAATGAAAGGGAAAGAAGGAGTTGAAGAATTAAAAAGAAAAGTAAAGAAAAGGGTGAAAAGAAATAGCCCTCCATATGCTCAACCTTAGGGCAGACACCGGGTTCAATACGTATGCTACTGGTTGTTGCAAAAGTCAACACCGGTATTGAAGATTAAGCCGTCATGGACCCAGTGACGCAATGCACTAAACCTTCTTAACCACTCAAGTTCTCTTAAAAGGACTTGTTTCATTCTCATGGGGAACCCGCGTAACCTATCAATCCATCTCTTAGAGAACGGTTGATATTGAAGCAGGAGACACCTCCCCAGTCTTCGCATAGGAAACCTAGGTGTGCACTTATAGAGTCTAGAGCCATGAGATACATCAAAGATCTCTTAGGAACACTTAGTATTCTGCAACTGGTGTTCTACATCAATGAGCATCAGTTGTAAACTATCGAGTCCTTCGCAGATCTTAGCAATCTGCCGAGAACGTTTATGAGAGGATTACTTAGGTATTTCTCAATGATTGAATGGAAATCCTGCCAGGGTCAACATCAAACAGCCCTGACAGCAGGTCACTTCGGTAACCCCACAAGGGTTACGCTTAGTGTTTGCGGTGGTTCCATTACGGTCTACAGTCGTGGAGTGATCCCCAGCGACTCACCCAGTCATTGAGCTACCTAGTAGGTCTCGTAAGCTCCTTCGGGAGTATCTGATATGGGAACGGCCTGGATAAGGATTAGAAGGAGTCTTCACAATATGCTGTTGATGTGCTCTAATTCCTTATCCGTAAGTACCGGTGATTTATTGCTAATTGTCTACTCGCAGGTACCTCACTTCCATGATGACGGATTCCACATGCTCATACATGCATCTTGCTATCATCAAAAGCTCCCTCAAAGATCAAAGCAACACAAAGTTCAAAGTAAGATTCTACACCAAAAGGAAGAATCTACAAAGTATAAAGACCAAAGATCTTAAGTGAAAGAAAGGGACTACGTGCATGTATAAGTCAGAATTCAAAAGATGTATGAGCATGTTGGAATGGTAGACAACCACCACAGACGCAGGAGTGACGAACGACAGATTACTTCATAACATAATCACTACAACATCATCAAAGAACAAAGACAAAGAGCAGAGTATATCCATCATTATTATCATTTCTAAAGACGTCTAAAGCTATGAAAGTCAAAGATTAAGACGAAGACGTCAAGCAACCATGATGACCGACCCTTAGGGGGAGATTGTTGGAACCATAGTTTTACTATTTTATCAAGTCTCGGTCATTTGTAATAATGCTAGGTTGCTTGTTTATTAGTTACATATATTTAAGTAATGTGTTATGTTTGTAAGGCTTATGAAAAGCCCAAAAGGCCTAAAGCCCATACGTTTTTCTAGAAGAAGGAAGCTAGGTGTGTTGCCCTAGCTCTCCTCCTATAAATAGGACCTCATGTATTCATTTAAACTTGGTTGGTTATTTGGAAACATTAAGGAAACTCTTGCATTTCACTTTCTCAAATTTCTTATAATCATCCCACTCTCATTCTCATCTCATTTCTCTTATCATTATACTTGTGTTTACTAAATGGTGACCTAACAATAGCTTTTTCATAAGCCCTCCAAAAGCTCCCTAGTGGACCCCACTAGGTGAGCCCACTAGGGAGCTTTGGATTTTTGAAAAGCCAACCAGTCACACTTGCTACCTCAATTCACTATTTGGATTATTGAGCTTATTTCCTGAGCTTAGTTGGCCATTACAAAAGGCTGCAAGGGGTGTTTGGTACTGCAGTGTAATGGAAAATGCTTATTAGCTTATTACAAGCTTATGAGTGAATCCCAGTGCACAAGCTTGTTCATAATTGTTAATAACACTTGTACATACATATTTTTACCCTTGATTTTCACTTTACAGCTTTATTCAAGCTTGTTCCAAGCTTTTGACTTGACTGTAAGCCCATAAGCTTAACTGATAAGTCATTAAGCCCACGAATTGGCTTATTCTTTTGTTCTAAAATTTCATTCTTTATTAAACTTACTTAATATCAGTATATATTTAGTTCCATAAACAAAGAAGCCCAAAAACACCACTTTAAAGCTAAGTGATAGCTTCTATTTAGAAGCTTATTTGCTTATTAGCTTATTTCTGTTAACAACATACAATTTTTATATTTTTCCTAGGTTCTTATATTTATTTAATAATTAGGTAAAAAGTTTCAGATTTTTCTTTATTCATTTAATATTTTTAATAAATCAATAATAGTTTTAGTGATTAAATAATAGTAAATAATTAATAGTAAATACATAAATACTTGTAAAAATCATTTTAATTCATAGATAATTTTCTTTTATTATTAGGATCTCAAAAATATAAATTTCACATTTGTGGGGTTTGTGTTGATCATTTTTTACATTTTATTTTGTACGTAGACGTTCAAATAAACGTAAACGTACGCGTTTTAGGTTTTTAGGTTTTCTTATCTTTTAAATAAGTTTGTAATTATAAAGTAAAAATTTTAAGTTTGTTTAATTTGCATTTAAGCTGCTAAGGCATGCAAATCTATCTTTTGTTATAATTCCCCATTTGTTTTTGTACGTTTACGTTTATTTGAACATAAACGTACGTTTGTCAATCCTTTTACATTTCTAGGGTTTCTGATTGTACGTTTTTGCTGATATAGCTGTGACAGAGCTATTACTATTCACATTCCTAGTGTTAGTCAGTCAGATTCCTGTTTCTATATTTAACTTCACCAAAACACACATTCGTTGTATTACAGATTTCACGCGCTCGTTGGGACATAACGACCTGGGAATATTCTATACTCCTTGGATATGATTGCATTTTGGTCTTGATTAGTTTGACCGTTATGGTTGACCATTCACAAGTGGTTGACTAATAATTATATGGCTGATCAGGACCAATCAAATTTTGGCGCCGCTGCCGGGGAGGCTGTGCTGCGTATAGCGAATTTATGTTTTGTTGAATTATCTATCATTTGTATATACTCTATATATAATATCATATTTCAGTTCCAAAAACATATAAAACACAAAAATATTTTCTTTTCCTTTGTATATATATATAAAAGCTAAAAATGCAAAAACATTTTCCTTTTCTGTTTATATTAAAAAATCAAAACCTAAAAAGATTCTTCTCGTCTTTTCTAAGTTTCCTTGATTCTAAAGGATTCTTAGATTCATCTTAGTGATGAATATTCATAATTCTGTGAGTGGACCCCACTCCAATTTCTCATCCAATCTGTGAGTGTCAATCCCACTCCATTTCCCCATGAACCAATTAATTCGGGGTCGAGTCAAGCTAGCGACTCGGTTATCAAAAACAGTAGCTTTCTCATGAACGAATTAATTCGAGGTCGAGTCAAGCTAGCGACTCGGTAATCAAAAACAGTAGCTCAATATGGGTTTTCACCCATATTTCTGTCTTCTTTCCCCTTTCTACCACCTAAGTGTGGGAGAAATGCCCCACATGTTTTATATATCTTGAAAATGAAATAAAAAATTGTAAATACGAAAAAATAAAATAATTGTTGTGTTACCCCACTTAGCTTTAAATATTATCTTTTTACGTTCAAGGATTCGGCATAATAGCCGGGACTTTGAATATTGAGGACAATATTCATTTCTAAGTGTGGGGGGGGGGGGGGGGGGAATTCTGGCGAATTTGATCAATTATGTACCCTTTTATGCCCTTTTTCCCCCAAAATGGCAAAAATTTAAAATTTTTTTATTTGGTGTTAGTACTTTGCACTAACACAACAAATGGTAATCAATCCACCATGTCTAATCCACAAAAGGACTGGCTAATCCAGGAGCAAACGGCTCTTGGTAAAGATATCTCAAATCCGTTTATGGCTTATAATTTGCCCAAAATTGTATGGTATCTCAACTCGCCATATCCTAAAAAGTGAAAGAGTTGGCTAGCCCGCAAGGTTATGGCTTGTGGTAAAGGCTTTGGAATTCCATATTGGTATTCAGCTCACCAAAGATAATAGTTATAATTTATCTAAGAGTTGGCTAGTCCAAAAGTAAAAGGCTTTTGGTAAAGACAAATCAAATCCGTTGACAGCTGATGGTTTGCTCAAAATCACATGGTTATCAGGTGGACCATAATTCTTACTTGAACTAAAACATTTGGCTACTCCAGAAGTAATGTCTTTTTGTAAAGAGATTCAAATCCATTAATTTTTCATAAAAGATTGCTAGGGACTAGCAATAGTTTAGTGTGGGGGATTTGATATGTGTCTAAATACACATATATTTTATACTGTTTAAACCCACAAAACGACCAAAAACACACAAATGACCATATAAATGTTACAAATATCATTGAAATGTGTTTTTATGTGATTCAGGTACAAAAAGATTGAAAACAAGTGAAAAGCATGCAAAGTTCACACAATTGTCATTTTCAGTCCCCTGGAGTTTCATAAATTGGCAAAACTAGTCCTTGAAGGTTTAAAATAAAAGAAAAGTTAACTTAAGTCCTTGGGAAACCAAAAATGTTCACTAGTAATCCCTGGATAAAAGTTTTCACAAAATGGCAACTTTTACCCCTCAAGTTTCAAAATTGGCAAAATTAGTCCCTAGGTATTTAAAAATGGAAATTTATTAAAATATACCCTTGTACTATTCATAACTTACAATTTGGAACCTTTTGATAAACTTTTGGGAAATTACACTTTTACCCCCTCAAAATCCAAAAATGACATAAAAGGTCCTTTAAGTTTTAAAAATGCAAAAATTATCAACTTTGGTCCTTGTATTATTGTTAATTGGCAGGTTTGGTCCTTGGAGGAAAGTTTGGAAAGCTTACACGTTCAGTCCCTCCAAAATTCAGAAACTACAATATTGGTCCTTGGGCTTTATAAGCTTAAAACCAATCCGGACCCTTTATATTATAAACCAAAAACCAATCCAATCCACACACAAACCCTAGCCCAACCTTTTTTTAGCCTAGGCCCAACACCAAAAGCCCATACCCAGTTTTTAAATAAAACAGGGTCAAACGGTCAAAACCACTCCACCCTTCCCTCCTTATCCCCTTCCTCCTCACACCACCACTGCAAAACCAAAACCACCCATTACCCACTGTTTTGGCCATCACCTCACCCCCTACTACTCTCACCTTGTCCCCTCCACCTCTACATGTATACAAGAAGCATTAATTGCTCTAAAAACTGTCTCACGCTACCTTTGGGACTTTTGGCGCCAAAAGCACATTCAAAGGCTAGGATCAATTCTACTTCATCAATGGCTACAATTTAAAGTGGGACTTGACTGGAATGCAAGTAGGAACTCAGAGAGTGTATAAAAGAGGAAGAAGGAAGAGAGGAAAGATACTTTGGAATAGCCTTAGTCACGTAGGAAATTAAATTTAAATGCTTTCTTTAAATTAATGTCTTTTACTGCTTTCTAGTGATGTATTAATCTTTAACAAGTTTAATATAACTTCAATTTCAGTTTTAATGTTAATCTCTCTCTAAATTCCAGTTTTTAGCTTAATTGTCATTTAAATTCCATGTCTTATAATTTCATGTTAACTATGGTTGTTTCTTGGACTCAAATAAGTCACTTAGGCTCTTGACAAAGCTTTAAGGCTTTTAGAAACCATTAATTCAACTTTAGTTTTTAAAATACAAAAATCACAAAAAGAATCAAGAAAATAGAAAAGAAAATAAAAAATCTGTGTTGAGAAGGAAGAAGGCTTGGAGCAGGGCATAATTTGGATGTTTCTGGTTTAGAAGCTCATTTGGGAGCTATAGGAAGTGTTCTTAGTCCATGGTTCTTATTTCTCAGCTGAATTCCATTTTGTAAGCCTTTTTATCAATTTTTGCTATTTACTGTTCTATTCTATTATCTGCTTAGATTTTAATGTTTTTATGTTTAAATGTTGTTGTTTAATGTTTTTAAAGTCTAATATTATATGTTTATGTGTTAGTTTGTTAAGTTGCTTAATATTGCATTTTGACTGTGAAAATTGCATATTAGTGATTTCTGTGTTATTGTTGTTATAACTATGGTTTTTATGTTGATTTGTTCTTAGTTTATGTTATAATGAAGTTTGGATTCAGTTTCTTGGTCTTAATCTTTGTTATGCTTTGAAAATCCAAATTTCATCATGTTTAAGATGTGTTTGATATTGCTGAGTATGAGGTGTTTAACTAAACCTAAGTTGTTATTTTTGATTGCTACATGTTACATAGAGTTCCTTAAGGTCTGACAAGCTTTAAGTCTATTGTGTATTCACTTAAAAGTAAAAAATCACCAACTTGGATCTTTATCTTGAACACTGTGATAATTTACATATCCAAATCCATCAATTCTGTGTTAAAGTTGTTTATATTGCTTAATTTCATATTTTTATAGCTTATCATTGCATGTTTAGTCCATAAATTAGATTGTAAATTCGTTTAAGTCAACTTTTGTGTTCATGTAAAAAGTCTAATTTTTCAGCATAAAAGTTTTTGAATTAAATTGTGATTTTTATTGTGCTTTTGTTATTAGGATTTAGCTTATATGCTTGTAGGGTTTTATAGTTCTGTTGCTAATCTTTCTTATAGTATTTTTGTGCATTTTTAGTTTAGCTTTATAAGTGATTATTTATTAACTTTTATTTGCTTATTTTTCTTAAACCTCCCCTGTGCACAGTTTTACAAGCTCTTTTCAAGAGCTTGCATCTTGTGTACTAGTAAGGTTTGCCTTTTGTAAATTGTTGTTTCTATAAACCCTACTTGCTAATTTGATGTTTTCATGCTTATTTGACATTTTCATGCTTATCTGCTCATCAAAGTTGATCATTCAAAATCTCATCAATTAACTGAGTACACTGGGTATCCAGTGTACTTATAGACAACTTCATAAGCTTTTGGAAAGCTTGTTATTGGACATAATCGTGTATACTTTGTTTTCTTGGAAGCTTAGGTGTCCACATATCTGGATCTAGTCTTGTATTGGGCTTTACTGCTTATATTATAAGCTAATTTAGCTTAACATTTTGTTAAAAATCACCAAAGTACACTGATCACTCAGTGTAATGTGGCTTATTTCATAAGCTTTCATAGGGCTTATTAATGAGTTTTAGCTAGTGATTTTTATATCTTTGGAAAGCTTACTAACCAGTCTCAAAGTTTAAAAGCTCATTAATCATTTTCAGGCTTAATTACTAGGGCTGCTCATTAGCTTTTAACTTGTCCATTTTCATAGTACACTGAGTTTTCCAGTGTCTTCAAAGCTTTTTCATAACAACACAAAAAGCACTCCATTGAGCTTTAGCCTGTAAGCTTTGACTTTTCTTAAAGCCAAGCAATCAGTTTCAAAGGTTCATTGGTTGTTCATCATATTCAAGCTTATTTCGTAAGCTTGCCCTTGGCTTTTTGTTTGTCCCATGCCATGTCAAACACTGAGCAATTCAGTGTTTGATAGCTTTTTCATAAGCCCTCCAAAAGCTCCCTAGTGGACCCCACTATGTGAGCTTTGGCTTTTTGAAAAGCCAACCAGTCACACTTGCTACCTCAATTCACTATATGGCTTATTGAGCTTATTTCCTGAGCTTAATTGGCCATTACAAAAGGTTGCAAGGGGTGTTTGGTACTGCAATGTAATGGGAAATGCTTATTAGCTTATTACAAGCTTATGAGTGAATCCCAGTGCACAAGCTTGTTCATAATTGTTAATAACACTTGTACATACATATTTTTACCCTTGGCTTTCACTGTACAACTTTATACAAGCTTGTTCCAAGCTTTTGACTTGACTGTGAGCCCATAAGCTTAACTGATAAGTCATTAAGCCCACGAATTGGCTTATTCTTTTGTTCTAAAATTTCATTCTTTATTAAACTTACTTAATATCAGTATATATTTAGTTCCATAAACAGAGAAGCCCAAAAACACCACTTTAAAGCTAAGTGATAGCTTCTATTTAGAAGCTTATTTGCTTATTTCTGTTAACAACATATAGTGTTTATATTTTTCCTAGGTTCTTATATTTATTTAATAGTTAGGTAAAAAGTTTCAGATTTTTCTTTATTCATTTAATATTTTTAATAAATCAATAATAGTTTTAGTGATTAAATAATAGTAAATAATTAATAGTAAATACATAAATACTTGTAAAAATCATTTTAATTCATAGATAATTTTCTTTTATTATTAGGATCTCAAAAATATAAATTTCACATTTGTGGGGTTTGTATTGATATCACATTTTATTTTTTACGTAGACGTTCAAATAAACGTAAACGTACGCGTTTTAGGTTTTTAGGTTTTCTTATATTTTAAATAAGTTTGTAATTATAAAGTAAAAATTTTAAGTTTGTTTAATTTGCATTTAAGCCGCTAAGGCATGCAAATCCATCTTTTGTTATAATTCCCCATTTGTTTTTGTACGTTTACGTTTATTTGAACCTAAACGTACGTTTGTAAATCCTTTTACATTTCTAGGTTTTCTGATTGTACGTTTTTACTGATATAGCTGTGACAGAGCTATTACTATTCACATTCCTAGTGTTAGTCAGTCAGATTCCTGTTTCTATATTTAACTTCACCAGAACACACATTCGTTGTATTACAAATTTCACGCCTCGTTGGGACATAACGACCTGGGAATATTCTATACTCCTTGGTTATGATTGCATTTTGGTCCTGATTAGTTTGACCGTTATGGTTGACCATTCACAAGTGGTTGACTAATAATTATATGGCTGATCAGGACCAATCATTGACCTCATTTCCGGTATGGGTTCTCCTAGTGTTGGTGGTCCTAATGAAGAGGTGGTCACGGAGTTCATCCTTGGACACAAGAGGGGTATCATAGGGATGGATTCGGTCAATGAGTGTGTCAAGAGTTGAGAGGGAATGCTTGTCGGAGTAGATGCAAGTACCACAGTTTGGGACACATAGGATTTGAGCAAATTCCTCGAGAGTGAAGGAGTATTGATGACTACTAGCCCTAAAGTTAATAGATATGCGACCATACTCATCCGTGGAGAGAGTGACAGATGCATAGAATTCTAAAATAAACCTAGGACAAATAGGCTCATTGATTTCTAAGAGACAATCAAAGTTGATGGTTGCAAGTTCCATAGGTAGGTTTGTACCTTCTATGAAGGATGGGTCAATGGTTCTACCTTCGTGGACATAACACTTTTCTAAGGCTTTGAAAATGTCGATTTGAGTTGGAGTAAGACCTTTGGTTTTGTAGTGTTTGGGTAGGTACTTAATGGTGTCCTTGTGGTCGTAATGGGTTTGAGGAGGCATGATGATTCCTAGAAAAACAAAATTTCACATTTTAGTCTAAGTAAACGACTATTGTAGTGTGGATGTTTTAGTGTGTACCTATATGAAAACAATGTGGATGTGCGGTTATCTTGACTTATTTTAATGCTCAAAAATGTTTTAGAATGCAAGTTTTGTTATACAACAAAAGATAACACAAGTGCTCCTAGTTCAATGTAGCTTCGTTTGAATGTACCCGAAAATACATATTGGTTATGTATTCCCTTTAGCATTCAAGAGACATTATGCAAGTGATGTTTTTGAACATAACATTTTGATTTTGTATTCACAATGTGAGACGAAAAAAATATTTGTCCTATTTGTGAGAAATTTTTGCAAGAATTTGACATGGGGTGTTTTAGTAAACGTGTTAATAACTTATAATAATGCAATTCCTAACTATGGGAAACATGATTAGTTTTGTCAAGCACCTAATTTTATGCATGAGTTTCTTAAGTTAAGGCATAACCCCAAGTTTTTGTTTTTGCGCAAAAATAGAATTCCTAGACTCAGATCGGGAGTGTAATCATGTTTAGAATACTTGTGGAAAACTAGAAGGGGGGGGGGGGGTTGAATAGTTTTACGTCCTTTTTATATTTATTTTCAAAATCTTTTGTAGCTTATAAAAATTTTGATTCGATCTTACGTGAATTCAAGTATCAACAAATACAAGCAAGACTAATCTAATAATGAAAGTATTGAAATAGAATGAAGAAAAGATAGAGTTAAAAAGATCAAACCACAACGCGCGAATTTATAGTGGTTTGGCTACAAGGACACCTTCCTTGCCCTACTGCACTCCCCGAGTACCACACTTGAGAGTTTTCTTCACTATGTCAACAAACTCCTTATGGCGGAGAAACCTTACACACATTGGCTTACACCTATTAACGACAATAAGCTAAATGTCGAGTTCTAATCGTAGGTAGAACCAATCTCACAACTTCTTCAAGACTTCACTCCTTCTTCACACCATCACAACTTTTTCAAGATAGCTTCACACCTTTTCTTCTCGTCTACTTCACACCTTCTTCTATGCACAACTAAATCACAACAACTACACTACTTTACAACACACCTAGTATCTACAATCAACAAATTCACATAACACTTTACAAGTATCTAGCACTACTACAAGATGAAACTAGCTAATCACAACACTACTACAATTTAATGGATGTAGAGGAGTGTTCTTATTTTTACACTTGAGTGGATGAAGCTTTGGATCACTTAGAAACAAAGACTTATGAATTATATGATCAACGGATTTTTGAGATAGAAATGGAGATTAGATCAGAAGGTTTTTAGTGCAAAAAGGTGAGAAAAATATGTGGAATGATCCAGTATTTAAAGGGCCAGAAAACACTGTTCTGGAGCATGCCGGTCCCCTTAATAATTAAGGGGGCCGCCCCTCCAGAACGTTGGATTTTCTTGTCCATTTGTGGGGAAGGTTTTTCTGGATAAAACTTGCCCTTTTTGGTTGGAATTTTGAAATCATATCTTTGTAGTTTAATAAAACAATACCAAAAATGATTTACTAATATATATAAAATGTTAATGTCATTTCATAAAATGTTATGTGTTAAGAAAAGGCTTCCTTTGATCATGCAATGCATAAAATGCTAAGTTTATGCATACCTTAAGTGATATTAGTTGTAGAAGTAAATATTTGTTACTAAGTACTTGTTTACGTCATAATCTTGACTTAATTTAGTTTACATTTTGTGATTATCAAAACATAGAGTTATTGAGAAATATTAATAGTGTTTTTAAACATTATTTATATCAACAATACTTACAATGATGATTGATGAGCAATGTGAATGAAGGAAGGACCAAAAATTCGTAGGTGTGGATGAATGGTGAAGTGAATAGTAGTATTTTGGAAGTGGTGGTATGAGATAATGGGTGTTTGGCTTAATATAAACTAAGAAAAAGTTCTGCAGGTCAGCGGATACGGCGGAACCAAAGAGAGGGTTGCGCCCGTTATGGCTGAGGGTTCCGCCGACTCTGCTGAGAAAAAGACTTATTGATTTTTTTTGATTTTTGTGATTTTTGTCAAATGTCTAGATCTACAATGTAGGTTCCATGAGTCCTAAGCCTAGCCTAAGAAGGTTAAAAGGTTCTCGTTTAAGAGGTTTTGTGAGAATGTCGGCTATGTTGTCTTCGGAAGAAACTTTCTCAATTGAGATGTTTCCTTTTTGAACGTTATCACGAAGGAAATGATGATGGATTTCAATATGTTTGGTACGAGAATGTTGAACTGGATTTTTGCTAAGATCAATGGCTCCTTTGTTGTCACAAAGAATGGTGATGTCGTTAAGTTGAATTCCGTAGTCGACAAGAGCTTGCTTCATCCAAAGAGCTTGTTGACATGCCTTTCCGGCCGAAATGTATTCGGCTTCCGTTGTTGAGATAGCGAGAGCCGTTTGCTTTTTAGAGAACCATGAGGTGAGACAATGTCCAACAAAAGTACAAACACCACTTGTGCTTTTTCTATCAACATAGTCACCGACATGATCCGAGTTGGCATACACTATGGTGTCTATTCCCGTTCCTTTGGGATACCATAAACCTAAATGTGTAGTGCCCTTAATATATCTAAAAATCCTTTTAACGGCTTCAAGATGAGTTGTCTTAGGATCTTCTTGAAAACGAGCACATAGACAAACACTAAACATAATGTCGGGTCTACTAGCCGTTAGGTAAAGTAGACTTCCAATCATACCTCTATATTTAGTGCTATCTAAGGATTCAGTTTCCTCATCCTTGGTGAGTTTTGTTTCCGTGGACATGGGCGTTTTGATTGGTTTCGAATCTTCTAGACCAAATTTCTTAAGCATGTCCGTAATGTATTTGGATTGGTTAAAGAAGATACCATCTTCTAGTTGTTTAATTTGGAGTCCTAAGAAAAAGTTGAGTTCTCCCATCATACTCATTTCAAACTCGTCATGCATGATTTTTGAGAAATTGTCGCATAATTCTTGACAAGTTGATCCGAATATAATGTCATCAACATAGATTTGGACTATGATAATATGTGAACCTTTCTTCTTAGTGAAGAGAGTATTATCGACTAAGCCCATGGTATACCAATGTTCAACTAGGAAAGTTTTAAGTCGATCATACCATGATTTTGGAGCTTGCTTAAGTCAGTAAAGAGCCTTTTTAAGTTTGTAAACATGATTAGGTTTTTCAAAATCGATGAAGCCCGGTGGTTGAGCAACATACACTTCTTCATTTATAATCCTGTTTAAGAATGCACTTTTGACGTCCATTTGAAAGAGTTTAAAATTGTGTGCACATGCATATGCAAGTAAGATTTTAATTGACTCGAGCCTAGCAATAGGAGCAAAAGTTTCATCGTAGTCAATGCCTTTTTGTTGATTATATCCTTGTGCTACTAGCCTAGCTTTGTTTCTAGACAAAATTCCATTTTCATCCATTTTATTATGAAAAACCCATTTTGTTCCAATTATTGTTTGACTCCTTGGTTGAGGAACTAATGTCCATACATCATTCCTAATAAATTGGTTTAACTCTTCTTGCATGGCTATTACCCAAAACTCATCATTTATGGCTTCATTAATGTTTTTCGGTTCAATGGTTGACACGAAACAAAAGTCGTTACTTTCATTTTGGGCTTTAGATCTTAGTGTTCTCTCATTAATTTTTTCTATGATATTATCTAATGGATGACTTTTGGATTGTTTAACATTAACAATTTCTTTGCTTAATGGTTCATCTTCCTTGTCATTTTCTAAGATCACTTGATTTTCAATAGCTTGACTTTCAACTAAGTCATCATCTACCAAAGGTGATGTCTTAGAGAGAGGTGGACTCTCGTCGAATGTTACGTTCAACGATTCCTCGACTCTGAAGGTTTCTTTGTTTAAAACAATGTAAGTTTTACTATTTTGTGAATATCCAAGAAATACACCTTCATAAGACTTTGGGTCAAATTTGGTGAGATAGTCCTTGGTGTTAAGAATAAAGCATTTACTCCCAAACACTCTAAAGTATCCTAATGTAGGCTTTTTACCTTTATATAGTTCATAAGAAGTTTTATTCAAAAATGGTCTAATTAAGACTCGATTTAAAATGTATGTTGATATGTTAACGGCGTTACACCAAAACTTTTGTGGAATGTTTTGTTCATTAAGCATTGTTCTACTCATCTCTTGCAAAGTCCGGTTTTTACGTTCTACTACACCATTAGATTGAGGAGTGCGTGGAGCCGAAAAGTTATGAGTAATACCATTTCTATCACAAAAGTTTCCAAATTGAAATTCATTATCAAATTCACGACCGTGATCCGTCCTAATAGATACAATACTAGACCCTACTTGATTTTGAATTTTCTTACTTAGAATCTCAAATTTATCAAAAGCTTCATTTTTACTTTTCAAAAATTTTGTCCAAGTATATCTTGAGTAATCATCTACTATGACCAAAGTATAGAAGTTACCTCCATAACTTTGTATAGCAGATGGACCGAAAAAATCCATATGCAAAAGTTCTAGACACCTAGATGTAGAAACCAAGCTTTTAGCCTTATGGCTACTATGGACTTGTTTACCAACTTTGCAAGCGTCACAAAAGTGTTGGTCATATTTCAACTTAGGTAGGTTTCGAACTAGGTCTTTGGAGGAGAGGTTTTGTATAAGTCTCATGTTAGCGTGTCCTAAACGCCTATGCCATAAAGTTGAAGATTCATCTAATGAAGTAAGACAAAGTTTGTCTCTAGATGTTTGATCCATCTTCATGACATACACGTTGTTCTTAAGAACACCCTTGGCAATGGTTATGCCATCTTTAAGTATTTTACTTCCATTTTCACTAAAAAGGACGTTATACTTATTACGGAAAAGTTAACTAATACTAAGGAGATTAAAACCTAAGTTATCAACATGAGCTACATCATCTATAAAAAGAGAGTCATGAGAGATTGTACCTTTTCTGATGATTTTGCTCTTAGCTTTACTACCAAACGTAACGTTACCTCCATCACATTTGTGATAAGTTGAGAAGAGGCTTTTGTTACCCGTCATGTGCCTTGAACAACCGCTATCTTTAATCCATTCATCCGGTTCCAAACATACTTTGAGGCACACCTATTTTATGAAAAACACTCAAACATTTGGTCCCCAATTTCTCATGGGTCCATTTTGGTTAAACATACCATTAACTTGATCCAACTATGAAAATAGAACATAAGGGTTCCATGACATGTATTTTCGAGTTTGGTAATGTCCAGGAGTGTTTTGGTTCCAAACATGTTGGTAGTTTGGTCGTGTGTTGTAGTTACTCTTTGGAAAGGGGCGTTTGGGAATAGGAGTCTTAAGGTCTCGGTTGAGTAGGTCTAGTTCTAAATTCGTTTTTACTAAGTCCTACTCCAGTTTTAATAGCAGGTTTTGTTTCATTTTTATATATGACTTTAACAAATTTTGAACGATCCGACGTGGAACCTGTCACTGCTGCTGCAGACCCGGCGGAACCTTTCGGTTCAACGGGCGAAACCCTATTTTGGGTTCCGTCTGTTCCGCGGGATGCTGTAGCAGTTTTGTTAGTTTCTTGTGCTTTCTTTTCTTGTTTCGTTTGACTCTTCGAAGTTTCTAGTTTCATGAAACCTAGTCCTGTTTTATCAAATGGTGACTTTTGAAGTTTCATAATTTCATCCGCACAAGAAATACTTTTATCGAACTTCTTGAACTTTGTGGTTTGTTTTATTAGATCATCTTGAGTAATTCTAAGTTTCTCAATTTTGAGTTTAAGCTCTTCACATGATTTGCATGATGTGTCAATACCTTTACTCTTTTCTGATCTCTTAACTTTTTCTTTTAACTCATAAACTTCATTTTCTAAAAACTCCTTTTTAGTTTTCAAAAATTTATTTTTGTTTATGATTTTTAAGCTTAATTCACAAAGTTTGTTATATTCTTTTTGTAAGGTGTCATCATCAATAGAAGAGTAAGATGAGTCGGAGAGTACCTCATTTGAGTCGTGAGCCATGAGAGCAATTTCATCATTCTTCGGCTCATCGTCATCTTCTTCATAGTCACTCCAAGCACCACCCACAAAAGCTTGTTGAGACTTGCCTTTGGGTGGTTTTGGACATTCTCCTATGAGATGACTTGTGTCTCCACACCTAAAGCATTTCCTTTCAACCTTTCCTTTACTATCATCACGATCTTTTCGGAAGGTTTTCTTGTCATCTTTAGGTTGCCTTACAAACTTCCCTCGTCTACAAAAGAACTTCTTGAAGTCTCTAACGGCCATGGCATATTCCTCATCATCACTATCCGAACTAGATTCTTCATCATCACTTGATTGGACTCTAGCTTTCAAGGCAATGGACTTAACCTTTTCTTTCTTGCCTTTAACTATTTCCGAATCTTTTTCCATCACCATTTCATGAACTTTGAGGTTTCCAATTAGCTCGTCAAGTGACATGCTTGAAAGATCCTTGGATTCTTCAATTGCCGTCACTTTTGCTCTCCACTTCGGATGGAGTGCTCTAAGGAATTTCCTGACAAAATTCTTGCTACAAAAAGATTTATCAAGTGCTTTAAGTGAAGTAATAATAGTGTTAAACCTAGCAAATGCACTATCAATAATCTCATCTTCGGGAATATCAAATTGTTCATATTGTTGAACAAGAAGATCAATTTTGTTATCCTTAACTTGTGAGTTTCCTTGATGAGTTACTATTAAAGATTGCCAAATTTCTTTGGCGGTTTTACACATAAAGACTATTTCATATTGTTTCTTAGACAAAGCATTGTAAAGCATCATTTTAGCTTCATTATTTTTAGCAATTAATTTCTTTTGATCTTCATCTTTACTATTCGTAACTATATTTTTACCATCAATGATTATATACCATAAATCTATATCTTTAGATTTTACGTAAGTTTCAAATCGGTTTTTCCAATATATAAAACCATTTGCTTCAAAAAGTGGTGGTCTTTGCATAGATTGCCCTTCTTTGTAATTTTCAAAATCCATAGATCGTTTCAAGTTTTAAAACATAATATATTTTAAAAGCTTGAGTAACGTAGCTCTTGATGCCAATTGTGGAAAACTAGAAGGGGGGTTGAATAGTTTTACCGGTTTTTCGTTTAATTATCTTTTGAAACTTTCCGTTTAATCAAAGATATGAACACATAGACAATATATAACATGCAAGTATAAAGAAAGAAACGATCAAACCACAACGCGAGTATTTATCGTGGTTCGGATACAAGGACTCTTTTTCCTTGCCCTACGTCCACGCCCCAAGTATCCAACTTGAGAGTTTCTTTCACTAGTCAACAAGCTCCTTTCACAGGCAGAGAAAACCTTACACGTCACTTACACGATTACCGACACTAAGCTAGATGTCGAGTTCTTTTACAAGGGTACAACCACTCCCGTTAGTTCTTTTACAAGAGTACAACAACTCCCGTCATACTATGTATTTTAAGGCCTAAAATACTAACCGATCACAACTGAAAACACACAATCAAATAAAGTGTAAACTACACAAAGTCTACACGATGCTAAGCTAACAAGTCTTGCAACGTTGTGTTGAATACTTGTAACTTTATATGAACTTGTGAACTTCTTTGCTACAAAAGAAACTTCACACAAAATAAAATGTTAAAGGGTTAGATGAATGATATGAATGTATGTGTGTAAAATGTAATGAGAAGTGATGAAGCAAAATTCTAACAAATGGCTTGGTATTTATAGCAAGACCTTCAGCAGCTCTGGCGGATACGGCGGAACCCTCAGATGGGTTCCGCCCGTGTACTTCCAAGGTTCCGCCAGGCTGACAGTAGGTTTTGCAATAAATCTTTCCAAACCAACCAAAGTCACATCAACTAAATTCTAGTCAAACACACATTGAATCAAAGTAGAATGCTTCCAAAAATGTGTAAGAGGTTATGGGAAGTCAAACACACAAACTTACCATAAATGTATGATGTGATGTTAACATTTACTATTTTAAGCAATATGTAAATGTAATGTTTTTCTATTTTAAGAAATATAAAAAGTGTTGTGTTTTATAAGAAATGTAAATGTAGCAAATGTTTAATTATGCAAGTCTTTAAACTAAAAGTATGTTTTACTAAAAACTAAAGTTTACACTTTGTCGTTAACAAAACTTAGCAAAGATCGTAAAATATAAATAACGTTTTTAGGCGATATTTGTATTAACACTTTCTTTTATCATCATTATTCTTTTTCTGTTGCTCATTCAAAACAGGTTCGACGTTAATTTCCGGTATTGGTAGCATATCCAAATTATCTGCATGTTCCCTTTCACCAATATCCTGATTGCTTCCTTCCATTGAAAATCTAGGAAAAAGGTCATATAATAACCCATGCATTTCATTTTGATAATTTCCTTCTACCCCATTTGCCTTTATACTCGAAGATGACCCCTTCCGACTTTCCCCATGATCTGTCCATTCTGAGTATCCTTTTCGGAAACTTGAACATATGAGGTGATTGGACACTTCGGCTCTATTTTTGAGAAATCTGTTGTGACAAGTAATGCATGGACACAATATCATTCCATGTCGACCTGATTTCAGAAAAGCGAAGTCCAAAAATGATTCCACGCCATTTACATATGATAAACTAGCTCTTGGCACAAGATACATCCAAGATCTATCCATAGTGATAACTATAACAGTAGAAAGAAAGAACGCCAATCAATAAAGTAAAACTAAAGACTTATTAAGCTAGTGAATTATTGACAATATGATTAATAGAGAATTACAACTTTTACTACACCATTTCTACCATTTATACGCAAAAGCATACACATCTGATAATGAAAACCAAGCCTGATTCGACATCACTACTATCAACTAATATATATACACCCAACTAAGCCTGATTCAACATCACTACTGTCATCTCATCTATATACTGATTTTGGAATTCAGTTGAAGCGTTTACCAAATGGGATGAATCAACACAACTTACTGATTTTGGATCCTCCTCATGTGAGTACTTATATGTTTTTTAGTTTCCAGAAAGTATTAGTGCCTGTATATGTGATATGGGTGATTTCATATTCTATGGGATCACTTTCTGCATAGTGTATTCTACAGCTTAAGAACCGTGCTGCTTAATGTTCGAAAGTTGTTTCTTTGGTTATTATTTGAGGAAAATATATGAAAGTTGTTAACAATTACCTTCATGCTGACTTCTATGTCATCTAAGAATGCTTCACACTCAGGAGTTACATTCCTTCTGTTTGGTTCTGTATTTCAGTTACATTCCCATATCACTAGTGTCATCTCATCTATATACCTTAAGATTCATGATCTAAAAACAATAATTGAATCACAATATGATTGTAGAGAACAATCTAGTTATGCCAAGCCTTAAGATCATATATCCATATCTTTTCGGACCCTAGTGTTAATCTTCAATTCGATTAAACATAGAACGAATGTTATTATCATGAATGAGCAATTTTAAACTCGCATTTAACCTTGAGTATAACATAATATGTAATTCTCATTATACATTTTCCTAGATACTACTAGCGCATTTCACCTGTATATAGACTACTACTTAAATGAGTGACGTGACTCGCGAGACACTGCTACTTACTTGATTTTTCAAACTTAAAGCCATAGTAATCAGTTTTCTAAAAACCGGTTATCTAGTAACTATACAACATAAGCAAATCCAAACATTAGCAGTTCCAATAATCAATCCCAGAACAAAACCACCACTACATTTAGAATGCCATTACTTTAGAATGCCAGTCATTCTATAAACATATTTCATTCAAGCATTTCATCAAACAGTTGGATTGCATACACAAACAGAACACATATTTCATTCAAACATTTCATCAAACACTTGTAAATCCTATAATCATATAATCAGGTGCAAAGAGACTATGAAGCACAATAAGATGTTTATATAAAATTACCTCAAAGAAATGGAATCAATCACAACTTCCGGTGATGGAGATGTTGATGGTGGCCGGAGGTGAAGGTGACGGTGGCCGGAGGTGAAGGCGATGGTGGCCGGAGGTGAAGGTGTTGAAGGGAGATAAGGCTTGTGAAGGTGAAGGTGAAGGTGTTAATGTGTAGATGTAATCTATTGACCTTTTGTTTTGTTTGACTTTTTTAATTAACTGTGAAATGCTAAAATGATGTTTTATTGACTGTTTTACTCTTCAGTCACAAAAAGTTTCAGAAATTAAATGACATTTATTTTGTAGTGAATGTTCAATCCTTAAACTTTTGTCATTTTTTGTTTTCAACCCGTAAACTTTTTTCTTGCAATGACTGCAAATAGAACACGTAAGTTTTGCATCATGGGTAAAACTAGAATCACGATTTTGCATGTATAATTATTTGCCGCTATACACCAACGCTTTGTGCGATTCTACAATAACATAATACAACGCACAGATTAAGAAAACGTACTTGTTATTACATGTTATATTTTCATTTTTTATGGAATATGATGAAAGCTGGTGGGAAGAAGTTTTGTGGGAAAAAAGAAATGACACTTGCACATATGGTTTATGAGATCATTACGCAAGGTGGTTGGTTGTTGGATTTCTTAAATTATTGCGCCCGTACATTGTACTCTTTGTTTATTTAAGTTTGACAAAAATAAAACACGGTGAACGGTTGAAGATTTATATGTTCAATTTGCACGACGAGAGTAAATTTTGATTCAAATGTATGTGACCTATCAAGGTATTTGTTGAAACCAAAATTAAACTAAAAATTGTATTGATAATCTAATATTGAACTCAAAACAATATTGGTATTAAACTAGAACGGTACCCGCACAATACCGCGGCGGGTACCTTGTGACTATATTTTGCGGTTGGTTACACGATAGATATTATTTTTTTATTTTCAACGGCAAATATTATTAGAACCTATTAAGAAACTAGAAAGAAATTGCACCATAGGAGATAGGATTTGAAATCCAATATGTCCAAGTAGGATGTAAACTTTTACTCCTATTACAATTACAAATCCATAAATGAGATAAACCTCGATATCTAACATGTCTTTCCAAGGAGATTTTCGATTAAAGCAAACCCAATTTTTAAAACTTCGAATGACCCCAAAAATAGTTTGTATTACCACGTCCAAAAATTGTTTTATCAAAGAAAGAAGATTGGAAAATCCAAATATCGCCACAACTTTATTACCGAGCTCCAAAGGTTCGGGCCACAGCATTCAATGAGGAGGTGATTAGAAATAGTGAATGCTCATTATCAACCCTGGAAAAGTGAATAGAAATAGTGAAGTGGATCACCCATGTGGTCCATGTGGATGTATTTCATAATTGGTTGACTTTAGAAACATTAAACATGCATGGTGTAAAAATAGTTTTTAGGGTAAAAGCTATAAAATAGTTGCGTCTTTTTCAAAATTGTCCGTCTAGAACAACTTACTTTTTTATTATCATACTTCATCAACGAAATTTCAAATTTTGTTCTGACTTCACCTATATGACCGGTTTATATTAAAATAATAACTGAAATGATCATATTACCCTTGTCGAATGGATGAAGTCGAAACAAATTTTAAAAGCTCGTTGGTGAAGTCGGAATAAATTTTTAAAGAAGACAAGAGTAATATAGTCCTTTTCGTTACTATTTTAATATTAATCGGTCATATAGGTGAAATCAAAACAAATTTTGAAAAGTTATTGGTGAAGTAAGGTAATAATAAAGTAAGTGATTCTAACCGGAAAATTTTGAAAAGTACGTGGTTATTTTATAGCTTTTACCTTAGTTTTTAAGCTCTTTGTCCCACTAATCGAATGTAACACCCCAATTTTTCAAAGATCGCAGCAGATTAAGTGTTTGGGGTATTACTTCATACAATCACAGTTACAGTAATAGAAAACGACTCGAAAAGAGACGTTTTAGAAATTTAGTTATTATTCATTTAATTATTAGAGTTTTATTAGTAAAAGATATACTTTAACTTTTGATAAGGTCCCAAAAATCTAGGTGTTAGGTTATAATTGAATGATAACCGGTTTGAAAGTCCTCCGAGTTCAGTGCCTCCTTCTGTCATAACTCCGTAGAAGTAATATACCTAAAATACATGCTTAAAAGTCAACACTAGGTGTTGAGTGAGAGTCATAGGTTTAAGTGTTAGTGAATACAAGTTCCCTAGGTTCCGTTGTTACACCCATGTGGGAAAATGTAGTGTGTGTGTGATAATTGTAATGCATGCACAATTATCATGAGTGGGGTATGTTGCACTAAGCTCATGAACCACACGTTATGATGCGTGAATTGCACCCTCGCAAAAGGTTTTACCTCTCAAGAGATCTTGAGAAGCTTGCAATCCCCACCAGGCAGTGTACCTGTTCGTTGTAGTATAGTATAATGACAGGTACCGGGGATTGATCGTTTAACTCAGGAATAGTATTCGCTAGGATTAAAATGTCTACTAAACTAGGTCTAAAGGTGAGGGATGTTTCTTTTTGTATTTTTATATTTTTATAAAAGCAAATAAAAATCTCGGTTTTGAAGGAGTGGACAGAATTAGTTGCTAGCCAACTAACCCAATTAACTAAAGATGCAATCAAAATAAATTAAAATAAAACTTAAACTAATTTGAGGTGTAAACAATAATAAGAGAAAATGTGTTTACTTAGATTTCATTACTCCCTAGATATCTTTTACCGGTTGATTAGTTTGTTACAATTGCGTGGATGACGGGTTATATTCCTTAATACTAGTCGTAGGGCTGTGTACGATCTTCCCTAACTCTATAGGCTTCTACTTCATTCTAGGTCGAGCCGACTACTAGCTCCTAACGTAGTATCACTAGCAGTTGCCTACGCATTAAATACAACCAATGAATCATAGTACACCTCCGATCATGTTTCTTAAGACGTTTAAGCAAGTTACCAATTGGAAGTCTCCCAATTTTCTTAAGCCTAACATCGAATCCAATCTTCCACAACAATTATAAACAAACCATCAACCAATAATCAACATCTAGGTTTCATTACATCTAAGTAAATACAAGAAAAACCTAGCCTAGCATGTTAAAAAGAAGACATATATAAGATAGAATCAAATAACACATAGACATATTGAATGATTATTGGAAAACTTATCTTCAATTGAACATGGATGGAACAAGGGTTGAAACCCTTGTTGTTACAGAAAATTCGTCTAGGGTTTGCACAAAGAAGTTCTCCAAAAGTTCTACACTTAATGAATGAAAATTAGAAAACTATATATAGATTTTACACCTTGACGGCGTCACGTTATAGCTTGTGACGCCGTCAACTCGCCGCCAAGATAAAATTTGTATTGCCTAAATCCACTTCTGACACCGTTATGTGTAATTTTACTCTGGGCCGTCACATGTATTCTGACCCTGACGGTCTTGGTGACGCCGTCAGGCAAAATTGCTTTGAAATTGTTCTGGGCCGTCATGTGCATTTTCCATATCCATCTCTTTTGCCAAGCTTGATGCCGTCACTTGTATGGCCTTGACGCCGTCAGGTACTGTTCCCAGCAAGGATTTTGAAACTTTGTTGTTTTCTTCACTTAATCGCTCCAAAAACGTCCAAAATGCTTTATTTTTTAGATTTCTTCTCAAAAGCACCTAAAATGACAAAAAGAACGATTTAGGGCAATAATTGATCAAATAATCACGAATTCGGGCTTAAATGACCCCCTAAAAGCGGTACACTTTTCGCCTTATCAAATACCCTTACACTTGAGATTTGCTTCTCCTCAAGCAAATGCGCTTTTATTCTAATCAAAATACAAGCTAGGGGTCATTTAACACTAAGATAAAAGTAATTACAACATATAATCGTTCCACTTAAAACCAAAAACAAGCACGGAGGTTATACACTAGCACCTCACAAATAGTGTTTAGACACTCACCTCTCTCGGGTGTAATAAAGTATATAACACAATATGGAAATGGAAAACATCTCTCACTACCTGTCATAGCAAATAGATTACCATATGCTTGGGAAAGGATCAAACCTCCACCACTTGGCGTAAGCACCTAGGATAAACTATCAAAGAGGTCTTTTAAAGAGTTATAACATTAGGTGTAGGGATATGATAAACACGGTTTTGTTGAATAAAGACAATTTTTACTGGTGGCGAGTTAATCATCTTGGTTAATTACATGTACAATGTGGCGTTGCTAAGCGAAGACTCGACTCGACTTAAGCTAATCAAAAACTAACAAAACATAAAACAACCATAAAATGAAACGGGATGGTAGTCCGTATTTTTTTTTTCTATTTTTTCTTTTTCTTGATTTTTCATTTTTTTTTTTCTTTTTTTCTTTTTTTTTTCTTTTTTTTTTTAATTTTTTTTGCATACACTCTTGCCCTACCATACAAAATAATACATCATAGGGAATTTACGTCCCCCTTACACTTGAACTTTTACATACTTTACAATCAACTATTCTAATGACTCGAATCAAGATAATCAAAACACTTGGAGTACTTTTAAAATTAACGCACATATGGGGGTAATAGTTGATGTTCTTCCCCATTACTCCATAACACAAGTACTTTACCCATGAGTCCCAATCGTCCCAAAACAATATGTACGAGATATGACTCGACTTAGCAACCATGTAATCAATTAGACAATTAACTAAGGGTTTAAACAAATAACAATAATGCACTAAAGATGAGTGCATACACGGAAGGCTAAGGCGATTTGGTTGCACATTTCAGGTGGATTGTAAACAAATTATTCCTTTAAGTAAAAATGCTTAAAGTTAGAAACGAAAAAGATAGGCTCGGAGGGGTGTACTAGGGGTATCGTATACTAAAAATGAGTACAACGCAAAGGTGTGGGAAAAATTAATTGACTTTGTTAGTCAACGTAATTGACTTAAATGGTCAAGTAATTATGATACGGGTTTAAAACAAGGGTGATCCTAATGCCTCTTATCATGTAGTAAATCCTACTACACGAATGTAGTCTCACTAGCGGTCTCGGGATGCATCACCAACGCAAGTTCTGGAATCTAAGTACTACCGGTACACTCATAAGCACTAACAATGAATGCTTTTTCTAACAAATCTAAAGGCGAACCTCACATATTTGGGTGGAAAATTTTTCTGAGTGATACGGTTTTTGTGTTAGTCATACAACTCCTATCAATGAGATGCTCATTAAGGCTAAAGCTTCACTCCTAAATGTTGTAAAAAAATTTAAATTTGGTTCTAAAATTTCCCTAACAAGTATTTCTCTTAGTTTTATTACACACCTACTATTGAACAAACAAACTCAAGCGTAATTGTATTCTCTAAGGTATCATTATTTACCCTCCCCTTACACTTAGGCTGAACATTGTCCCCAATGTTCAATAAAAAGGATGTAAAAGTAATGAAGGTAAAAGAATGAAAACAAACACTCCCCTGATTCGTTCGGTGTGGATAGTGTGTCAACAAGGTTAGATCTTCTTCTAAGAAAATGAACTTTGAAAGCTTTCCTCCAGAAATATAAATCATCCTCTTGTCTAATGTAACCTGTTAAACCTGAGAAAACAATCAAAGCAAATCTCGCGTAAAATCGGAGGCAATCTATATATACTAAAAATCCTAGTAAGCAAATTAAGATATAATGCTTGTAGAATGAATGTTTGCAGATTTTCTGGAGTTTATAAAACTAAAGAATCAACAAAAACTTTATGACTCCAGTATAAATAAAACTCGCAAACTTTTTCAGAATTTTCGTACCTGACGCCGTCAGGTTATAACTCCTGACGCCGTCAGAATGTTCCTACAAAAATCTCATGTTAAGTTTCCGGAAAATTTCTGGAAAAACTTATGCCTTACTTCCTGGAAAATCCTGCAAAACACCATTATGACTTTATACAAGCATTTGACTCAAACAATTACTAATATACATGTTCATTTAATATTGTTGTGGCTCATGCTCAATTTCGTTCTTATAAACAAATTTGGGTCTCCCTTACACTTAGCTTTTGCAAAATACCTTTATATGTAATTAAGACGAAGTTAAAAACAAAATAAAGCATTTTCACAATTTACTTTGAACCATGATCCACAAACAATAAAAATAAAACACGCATACGGAAACAAATAAAATCAAAAAAACAAAACAAATAAAACTTGGGTTGCCTCCCAAGAAGCGCTTTTCTTTATTTACGAGTCTTGTAGCTAGACTCAAAGTCATGGGCTATCCTATATGTGTGAGCTCCTCATCGAGGACGTCTTTGGGATCAAACTTAGGTTTTAATTTCCTATCGGTTTTCTTAGTTCGGTACGACTTCTCAAATTTTTCTCCATCCGGATCATATAGAGTCATCTTCATGTGCCATGATCCGTCACCTTCCTTAAGTGCTTTGTCCCAATTCCATTTACATTTAACCCCTTCCCTTTTCCACTTGTTCATTCCTAAATTGTTAGGCATTACTCCTAGGAATTCAATCATTTTCCTAAAGACTAAGGGATCCTCAAAAGAGTTTAATTCTTCATCCCTAGCTATGAGTTGCTCTACCGAATGCGTCTTGTTTATAAACTCCTCTTCTAGATAAAATGGGTGTTGAGGTCCTATGCAATCTCCATTAACCCAAGTTCCATATCTAGATGGTCTCCTATTTAAATCTACCCAATGGGGCGTTGGCTCTTCATGAGTATCATAAGCATGCTTCTTAACATCAAAGACATACCAAGTTTCCCCTTCTCCTACCGCTATTCTAGATTCCTTACAACCAATCATTGCACTTGCGGTAGCCAAGAATCCTCTTCCTATTAGCAAAGGGCATGTAGTGTCACTAACCATATCAAGGACGTGGAAGTCGGCTAACATTGTCAATTTCCCTATATGTACTAGTACGTCCTTCACTACCCCTACCGGATATGCTACGCTTCCATCCGCAAGACCTATAATCACCTTCGTGTCATCTAATTTACCTAGCTTAAGAGTGGTGTAAAGGGACAACGGAAGTAGATTAAGGCTTGACCCTAGATCGGCTAATGTGTCAAAAGCTTCAGAATTTCTGATCTTACAAGGTAAAACGAATATGGCCGGATCATCTAATTTTTTAGGCAACTTGTTTTGAACGAAGGCGGTTCCATTCTTACCCAACTTAAGTTTCTCTTCATATTTTTCTAAAAGGGCATTGTAATAGGGAGCACGGGCTAAGACATCAATGACGGGACGCTCAAGGTGAAGTTCCTTGAATTCTTCGCCAAGGTCTTGTGTAGGAAGTGTTTCAACTATGCTATAGACCGAATTGATGTCGGGTGTTACATTCAATTGGTTCTTTTGAAAGATTTGGGTTTGTTTGAAACACGTGCTCATGGCATTGACCGAATAATATTGTGGGCAAGAAGTAGGAGACGAAACAGATGATATAGCGTTACGTTTGGTTTCAGATTCTTGACCGTGTTACTTGGGAGTGCTCCCATTTCTCGGTCATTAAGAACTTTCAACAATGTGTCAATCTTATTGGTCATCTCACTTTGTTTTTGTTTGAAATCGGCTTCAAACTTTGCTAAACGAGTTTCTTGAGATGCTATAAATTTGGACATCAATCCTTCAAAATTATTGGTACTACCATAGTTATTGGAAGGATTGTTGTTGAAATTACGGTTAGAGGTTAGACCGTTTGGTTGGTAACGATTAGGTGGATTGGAAGAATTTTTTTTGGGGCATGTTTTGGTTTTGTTTCCACCTAAGGTTCGGGTGATTTTTCCAAGAGGGATTGTATGAATCACCGTAGGGGTTTGGCTCGGGTTTGAAAGTGTACCACTTGTCTCCAGCTCCGTCGGTACGCGAGGATGCGTAATCCGCAAAAGCTTGTTTGGGGAGTTCCACGCAATCACGAGTGTCGTGGGGACCACTACATAATTCGCATGAAGAAGTGATTTTGTTCACTTGGCTTGAAGGTTTAGGAGCTTCGTAGGATTTCATGAGAAACTTGACTTGGTCTTCAAGTTCCATGATCCTACGGTCGGGAGTGCTAAGATATTGCCTTGACCGTTTTGTTCAAATAACGGGGATCATTCCAACTTTCGTTGTCATAGAGAGCAAGATCTTCTATGAGTTCGCATGATTCTTCTTCACTTAGATCACGTAGCTTGCCACCGGCCGATTGGTCAATGGTTCGCCTTGTGGAGAGATCGATATGGTCATAGAAAATTTGGACTTGGAGCCAATGGTCTATGCCATGATGAGGGACTTTTTGGAGTAAGTCCTTGAAACGAGTCCATGCTTCATAGAGAGTTTCACCTTGACATTGTTGGAACATCAAGATATCATTTCTAAGCTTAGTAGTTCTCCCCGGTGGGAAAAATTGAGCAAGGAAACGAGTGGTGAGATCATCCCAAGAGGTGATGGATCCCGCGGGTAAACGCTCAAGCCATTGACTAGTTTGGTCATGTAGAGAGAATTGGAATACACGCAATCGGGTCGTCTCTCGAGTTACAACATCAAGGTCTATGGAGTCTACAATTTTAAGGAAATCCTTGAGATGCTAATTAGGATCTTCAGAACGAAGTCCATGGAATAAACATCCGCTTTGCTCCAACCGGATGGTGTCGGATCGCAAGGGAGACACATTGGCTCCTTGAGTGAGCTCAATGTTGTTTCGATAGCCTTGGTGGCAAGGATGGGAGTACTCTCCTAAGGTTCGGGGTCTAGGAGGTTGGTTTGGTAGTGGTAGGTTTTGTGGGTGGTTTTGTTGTGGTGGGTTGATGGGATCAAAGAGATTACCATCTTCCATGATGGCGGATGGCAAAGGTTACGAACAAAGAAATGAAGAAATAAGATAGACTAAAGAAACCTATAAAAATAAAATAAAAATCTTACTAGAAAGGAATCTAGCAAGTAGACCTAATAAAAAGAAATTTTAACCTAGACAATAACTATTCCCTGACAACGGCGCCAAAAACTTGATGCGTGAGATTGCACCCTCGCAAAAGGTTTTACCTCTCAAGGGATTTTGAGAAGCTTGCAATCCCCACCAGGTAATGTACCTGTTTGTTGTAGTATAGTATAGTGACAAGTACCGGGGATTGATCGTTCAACTCAGGAATAGTGTTCGCTAGGATTAAAATGTCTACTAAACTAGGTCTAAAGGTGAGGGATGATTCTTTTTATATTTTTATATTTATATAAAAGCAAATAAAAATCTCGGTTATGAAGGAGTGGGCAGAATTAGTTGCTAGCCAACTAACCCAATTAACTAAAGATGCAATCAAAATAAACTAAAATAAAACTTAAACTAATTTGTGGTGTAAACAATAATAAGAGAAAATATGTTTACTTAGATTTCATTACTCCCTAGATATCTTTTACCGGTTGATTACCTTGTTACAATTGCATGGATGACGGGTTATATTTCTTAATACTAGTCGTAGGGCTGTGTACGATCTTCCCTAACTCTATAGGCTTCTACTTCATTCTAGGTCGAGCCGACTACTAGCTCTTAACGTAGTATCACTAGCAGTTTCCTACGCATTAAACACAACCAATGAATCGTAGTACACCTCCGATCATGTTTCTTAAGACGTTCAAGCAAGTTACCAATTGGAAGTCTGCCATTTTTCTTAAGCCTAACATCAAATTCAATCATCCACAACAATTATAAACAAACCATCAACCAATAATCAACATCTAGGTTTCATTACATCTAAGCAAACACAAGAAAAACCTAGCCTAGCATGTTAAAAAGAAGACAAGCATAAGATAGAATCAACAACACATAGACATATTGAATGATTATTCGAAAACTTATCTTCAATTGAACATGGATAGAACAAGGGTTGAAACCCTTGTTGTTACAGAAAATTCATCTAGGGTTTGCACAAAGAAGTTCTCCAAAAGTTCCACACTTAATGAATGAAAATTAGAAAACTATATATTCGTATTGCCTAGATCCACTTCTGATGCCGTCATGTGTAATTTTACTCTGGGCCGTCACATGTATTCTGACCCTGACGGCCTTGGTGACGCCGTCAGGCCAAATTGCCTTGAAATTGTTCTGGGCCGTCATGTACATTTTCCATATCCACCTCTTTTGCCAAGCTTGGCGCCGTCACTTGTATGGCCTTGACGCCGTCAGGTACTGTTCCCAACAAGGATTTTGAGACTTTGTTGTTTTCTTCACTTAATCGCTCCAAAAATGTCCAAAATGCTTCCTTTTCTAGATTTATTCTCAAAATCACCTAAAATGACAAAAAGAACGATTTAGGGGAATAATTGATCAAATAATCATGAATTGGGGCTTAAATGACCCCCTAAAAGCGGTACACTTTTCGCCTTATCACGTTAAGAATCCGGGTCATGGGGTTGCAGAACCAACCATGAGGGGATGAGAGGATAACTTGCCAAAGTTAAACCTTCAGTGGGTTCAAATATAGTACTTATTGGTACCATCCAGAAAGATGTTAATACCAACGGGAGTTGTCAAACTCCAATAGATCTATCAACTATATTCGAGTTCGTGTAGGTAAAATATCCCAAACGATTAAATTCATGAATTTTGGTTATGTAGTGGTGGCAGGTAGTTTACTCGTGCAACAACCAAAGAAAAAGACTTGTATTCGGTTTTAAGTAAAGCAAGTAGCATGTATCCCCCTCACAGGGTTTGTACAACATTTAGAGTGCAAGTTTTAAAAAGAGTATGAGGCTATGAACTCACCTGGGCTTAGGGAAATTTAATTGATGCAAAAAGTGACTCGGGAACTAGACTCCTTTACTCACGTATCCTAGTGTGCTGTAGGTTTGGATGTATGTCAAGCTTTAGTTATCTTTTTTAAGTTTCTAAAGTTATTGTTCTTAGGTTCGTTAATGTTTTAGATATAATATAACACTGTTCGGGCCATCACAATCCAGAAGTATATGACTCCTCACATGAAGTTCCCTACTATTGTATTATGTTATCAACATAATACAGTTCGGGCCATCATAATTCAGAAGTTAATACTCCTCATGTGAAGTTCCCTACTATTAAGCTATATTGTTATTAAGTTAAGTTATAATCATAACATCGTTCGGGCCATCATAATCCAGAAGTACATACAATAATCGTTTGAGGAGCCAGGACACTTTAATTCGTAAACCTAGCAAACTCGTCAAAACGAAATATCCACATGGTACTCCTCACATGAAGCTGCCTACGATTATGTTATTCTTCTAACTTTTATTAAGTTTTATATTTATATGATATTTTCATTTTATACCCTTATAGTTTATATATTTACATTTTCTACCCTAAACTTATAATACTTATATTATTTATACTTATAACTTTCTATACTTGACACAATTAGTCCCTAGACTTCTATGTTTTTAGAAAATGACATAATTAACCCTTGGACTCATAAGTTTTCTATATTTACTATTTAGACCCTTAACTTTATAATATTTGCATAACTAGTCCTTTTTAGTTTATAAGTTATTTTAATTTCTATCCTAAGGTTTTTAATACTTTGCAAGATGAGTCCTTATACTTATAACTTCTAGGAAATGTCAAAAATAGTCCCTAGTCTTTATAGTTTCAGGAATTTACGATATATACCCTTATGCATGTAAAGTTTTGCAAAACTAGTCCTAAATGCATGTAAACTATATTTTTATGTAATAACTAAGTTTTCTAGCTTATGTTTAACTAATATTAGCTTATTTAAGTTATATAAACTAGCTTAAGGCTTATGTAAACGGCTTATAGCATGTATTTAGGGTTTTTATCTATAATTAGGGTTTTAAAAAGAAAACTAGCAAATGATTATGACTAAGGCTTAGGCAAGGGTTCCTAGGGGATCTAAGGCATCTTAATACTATCCTAAGACTAAACTAAAGCTAATAGAATAATAAATGAAGGCTTACTTGGCTAGTTAGGGTTTAACGAGGGTTAACTAGGGTTTCTAGGGCAAAACTAATTTGACAAGCACGCAAGACCTATACCGCTTGACTTCTAAGTGTCCTAGAGCTCTAATATTACTACCAAGACCAGAGATATTGAGGTGAAGATGTGAGGAGAGGGGTGAGTTGAAATGAAAGGGGAACGAGCCCTTTTATAGGGTCATTTGGAGTAGCGACCAAGAAAAAGGTGAAGGAGGTTTCGAGAGGGGGGGATGACTAAGAAAAGATAGGAGGTGAAGTGGCGAGGCTATGGGGTGACTAAGGGTGGCTAGGAGTAGGTAAGGGCGGTGTAGGGTGGTGTGGATGATTTTTGGCCGCGGGTTGGTTTTGAGGTGACAAGGAGGTGACGAGGAGGGTGTGTGGCGGTTTGGTGGCCACAAGGTAGTTGAGAGGTGCTTGTAAGCTGTTTGGGTGGTTTAGTGGTGGTTTAGAGTGATTTAGGGAAGTTTAGGGTGGTTTAGGTTAAGGTAGTGACAAGTAAGTGATGAAGGTGTGTGGTAAGGTGCTTGGTAGTAACAAGGTGGTGTGTAAGCTTCTAGGGAGTGGTGGTAGGATGCTTGCTTGCTTATGTTTAGGTTTTTACTAGTTTAGGTTTAAGTTTTAACCTTGTTTTACTTAGTGAGAGTTTAAGGTTTTACCTAAGGTTTAGTGCCTAAGTTAGGTTCCTAAGAGTGTTTAGTGACTAATGCTAAGTCCTAAGGGGTTTATACTAAGTGATGGTAGCTTATGGGAAAGATTTGGGAAGGTTTGACCTAGTTTTGTGACCTAAATGACCTATTTGTGTTTAGTGGGAGATTAGGGTTTATCCTATGGTTTAGTGCCTAGATTAGTGTCCTATGAGTTTCTAATAACTAATCCTAGGTCCTAAGAGGCTTATACTAAGTGGTGGTAACCTATGGTGAAGTTTTGGGATAGTTTAGACCTAATTCTAGGAAGTTATGACTTAGTTATGGTTTTGTGTTTAAGGAACTTGTACCTAAGTTCTAAAGGGTTGTACTAATGCATAACGGTCCTAAGGTAACTCATACTTAAGCCTTGGACACTTTCAAACTAGTTTAGTTAAGCATATAGGGTTTAGTAAGCACATAGACCTAATTAGGGTTTGATTAAGGTTTTGTGATATATTTAGTGTTTTAGATTGGTAGATTACTTATTATGGTGTTGTGGTGATCTTATGCTTGACATACCAGGGGTTTATAGGATATGAGTTTTGAGTTATTTGGCTTGTGTAGGTACGTGAGTAGGTCTAGTGAGTTATGCAAGTAATAAATGCACATAAAAAGCAAAAATTTACCTGTAAAATACCTACTATAGGTATTTGTAATGGGAATGATAGTAATGAGGTTTTGTGGGTTGTTACAGTCTTACCCCCTTAGAAGAAATCTCGTCCTGAGATTTAGATAATCGTAGGGGTAGGGGAAAGAATAAGTCGAGAAAGATAAGAAGAAGAAGAGAGTTATAGGGAAGGATTTTTCTGATACCAAATAAGAATGGTATGAAAAGAAGGGAAAGTTTGCACAAGCGGAGTAGGAAATGCTTGCACAATTGCCAGATACTTAGGCTTATTCATTTATATCTCATTACTTACAAATAAAGGCGTCCTAATATTTGTAAACAAGAGCGTATAAATTCATAATCCATTTGATTTATAACTTTCTTCATTAAAATGAAGGAGCACCCTAGTTCATTTTAGTAGGATAGTCATTATAGATTATCCTTAAGTAGTATTGGTGGAAAATGAAGAAAGTTTACCACACTTAAGGAAATGTGGTACGGATATGTTTTTAGAGACAAGTTCCAACCATGATAAAGACTAGTTCTAGTCATGCTAAAGACAAGTTCTAACTACGGTAGAGGTAAAATTCTAGTCACGATAGAGACAAGTTCTAGTCATGATAGAGACAAGTTCTACAGTCTTCCTGTTTAGCAACTTGCCACATGATAAATTCCCATGTTATGACTAGAATGACGGGCGTTGAAGATCTCATTTTTTTGGAACTTTTGCAAAGCGAGATTTAATGTCATAGTCGAACATAATGAGGATTACAGTTCGAGGTAGACATTCTTACAAGTTCTAACTAATAGAAACTTGTGATATGACGAGAAATACAAGTCCTACTTTTAGAATGTTCTAGGATGGGGTAGAGAGAGAATACAGAGAGAAGAAAATAGAGTGTAAAATGACGGAGGGATAAAAAAAATGGGAGGAAATGGAATGAGGAATTTTTGTAGGAAGGAGTGAGGAAGATGAAAGAAGGAAAGGGAAGAAATAGGAGGGTATGAAAGAATGGAAGATAATGGAAGGATGGAAGGCTAGATTTAGGTGAAGTTGAAAAGTATAGGGGTATAAGATTAAACGGTAGAGTGGGGAAAATGGAAGAGTAGGATTTTAATAGGAGTGGGGAAAAAGGCGGGAAAATGGGATTTTGAATGGAAGAGTGGGAAGAAGGCGGGAGAAGGAGATTTAAACGGGATTTAAATGGTAGAAGGAGAGAAAACGGAAGAATAGGATTAAATGGAAGAGTAAGAGTATAGGATACCTGAAAGATAGTATCCTAATGGAGTTTTTAGATTAACTATATTCTTTCCCAAAAGTTGTTTTCCCCCTAAGGTTCTTCTAGTTTTTCCTAACTAATCCTAATTTCTAAGGGTGAGGTGTTTGGTTCAATTGAAGTAGAGGGTTCTAAATAAAGTGTAGGCTTAGAGGTTTTCTTTCCTAAGGGTTTACTAGGAGTATCCTTATTCTTAGGTGTAGTTTCAGGTTTTCTCTTTTGTTTTAAGTTGTCTATTACTATTATTATAATTAAGTATTACTATTCCTAGGTACTTGAAACTAGCTAGGGTAGTATCCATAGTGTCTCCTAAGTGGAATTTCTTAATGAGTATTCTAAGAAATGTCAAATCCTAAGATGTAATCTAAAATCCTCAAATATATATGTGGGTATCCTAAGAGACTAGGTAGGGGCAAATTTTATCCTAAAACTACTTATTCCTATATGGTAGAAGCTTGCTATGTGTCTATCCTAAACTACGGGTTTATTGGTTTATGGTAGAGGTTTTACTATTTAATCCTGTATTTGTCCTAATATTCCTTATATTTAATCTAGATTCTAGTCCTAACGAATTTCTAAGCTAAATCCTATCTTATAGGGATGTCTTCCTAATTTTCCTATTCATTGGGGTAGGAATTTTGGTTTCTAACCTATAAAACCTTAAAGATTTCTAATCCTATATTTTCCTAATTCCTCAAGGGTTTCTTAAATAGCCTATCTTAGTGACCTAAAGTATTCTATATTTAAGCTTATATTTTCTAGGGATATCCTAACATTATTTCTAACCTCAAGTATAGGAATCCTAAATATGGTTTGGGTTTTTCTATGGGGATGGGGAAAACTAACTTGGAAAAATCATAGTAATCTAAGGAAATAAAGAGGAAAAAGGATAGGAATATGCTTGTATATGATTATCATATATTTGCATATGGGGTAGTTAGGGGTAGAATCTCTAACTAGGAAGGAAATAGCTTAAGAAAACTAAGGAAATAGTGAGGGTTTAGAGATCAGAGGAAAAAGAATTCAGATCTCTATGGTGTAGAATAAGAATTCTCACCATTGATAAGGGAGAGTGTTTGAAAGTGATTGGATTTTAGGGTAGGAGGAAGTATGAGGGGAGTTTAAAATAGTTTATAGATTCTATTTATCTAAGGCATCGGGGTAGTTTTCATAAATTCCTAGGGGTAAGGGTTAAGGTTTAAGGGTAGGTTATAACAAGTACCTAACTTGTCATGTTTTATGGGTTATATCTATTAACCTAAAGGGGTTACTATTGGGTTAGGGGTGACCTAAGGTAATGCGGGAGAGGTATTTTCCTAAGGGGTTTATCTAATTTATCCTAATTGAGGGGTAATAGGTAGATTCTAAAACCTAACTTATTTTATTGATTTCCTATCTTACATATCCTATAGGCACTAACTATTCTAGGGTATAAAATGCATATTACTTAGGGGTTTCTAAGGTTTTCCTAATTCCAAGAGTTTGTGTTTTCTAGGTTTGATTGATAATTTTCCTCATCATTATCTATTATCTTTTCTAAAGTGCAAATCCTAAAATGGGCAAAGGCTATTTTATGGTGGTGTTTCATTTGGTTTTTCTGTATTTTAGCTACTTTAAAACGGTTTTCTTGTAAAGTGTTTCTTAAACTACTATAGTCAGGTTGATTACCTAAGTTATTATCATGACCTTTTTCTATTTTCTCAAGAAGGTCAAGGAAAATTTCATCTAAATTATTTAAAATTTCCTCTAACTGATTTTCCTCATTTTCTAAAGTTATCCTAGAGGGGTTTTCTCCAAATTCATCTTTCCAAGATGAAATGAGAGGGTTTACTAAGTAAGGGGTAGGTCCTAAGGTGTAGGGTTGTCTAAGGTCATATTTAGGGGTATAGGTAGGGATAGGGTTTCTAGGTATATATGGTTCTCTAGGGAGAAAGAAACCATGGGGTGTTGTGGGGAAAGGTGGGTGTATAACAGGGTTTAGGGGAGGTATAGGTGATGCCTTAGTATAGAAATCTCTTATGTATTTTAAGTGAGGGTTTTCTAAGGAAGTTGTATATCCTAAGGGTAAAGCTATATCTAAACTATTCCTAGAGTCTTCTAAGTGATTGGGAATATAGGGTTTAGGGGAATAATCTGGTACATTCGGAGAGGGAAGATCATTCTCCGGATGTAAGCTAGATGAGACTGGGGTAGGGTAGTGGGGAGTAGACATAACTATATAACAGTAAAAATACTGTAAATCATTTAGCAATTAAGCAGGCAATTATTATACTAACCTTAGCACGTATAGTTACGGAGAATGGCAGAGGTACTGAGGACTTTCTCGGGTTTAGGAAAAATAGTTGTAGTTTAGGTTTTGACCTTGTTCTCTACAACTGAAGCTCTGATGCCAATCTGTAAAACCCCCATTTTTCACTGATCGCAGCGGATTAAGTGTTTGGGATATTACTTCATAGAATCACAGTTACAGTAATAGAAAACGACTTGAAAAGAGACGTTTTAGAAATTTAGTTATCATTCATTTGATTATCAGAGTTTTATTAGTAAAAGATATACTTCAACTTTTGATGAGGTCCCAAAAATCTAGGTGTTAGGTTATGATTGAATGATAACCGGTTTGAAAGTCCTCCGAGTTCAGTGCCTCCTTCTGCCATAACTCCATAGAAGTAATATACCTAGAATACATGATTAAAAGTCAACACTAGGTGTTGAGTGAGAGTCATACATTTAAGTGTTAGTGAATACAAGTTCCCTGGGTTCCGTTGTTACACCCATCTGGGAAAATGTATTGTGTGTGTGATAATTATGATGCATGCACAATTATCATGAGTGGGGTATGTTGCACTAAGCTCATGACATGGGGGCTGCAGACCCAACCATGAGAGGATGGGAAGGATAACTTGCCAAAGTTAAACCTTCAGTGGGTTCAAATATAGTACTTATTGGTACCATCCAGAAAGATGTTAATACCAACGGGAGTTGTCAAACTCCAATAGATCTATCAACTACATTCGCGTTCGTGTGGGTAAAATATCTCAAACGTTTAGATTCATGAATTTTGGTTATGTAGTGGTGGCAGTTAGTTTACTCGTGCAACAACCAAAGAAAAAGAGTTGTACTCGGTTTTAAGTAAAGCAAGTAGCATGTATCCCCATCACAGGGTTTGTAAAGCATTTAGAGTGAAAGTTTTAAAAAGAGTATGAGACTATAAACTCACCTGGGCTTAGGGAAATTTAATTGATGCAAAAAGTGACTCGGGAACTAGACTGCCTTACTCACGTATCCTAGTGTGTTGTAGGTTTGGATGTATGTCAAGCTTTAGTTATCTTGTTTAAGTTTCTTAAGTTATTGTTCTTAGGTTCATTAATGTTTTAGATATAATATAACACTGTTCGGGCCATCACAATCCAGAGGTATATGACTCCTCACATGAAGCTCCCTACTATTGTATTATGTTATCAACATAATACCGTTCGGGCCATCATAATTCAGAAGTTAATACTCCTCACGCGGAGCTCCCTACTATTGAGCTATATTGTTATTAAGTTAAGTTATAATCATAACATCATTCGGGCCATCATAATCCAGAAGTACATGCAATAATCGTTTGAGCAGCCTTGGCACTTTAATTCGTAAACCCAACAAACTCGTCATAACGAAATATCCACATGGTACTCCTCACATGAAGCACCCTACTAATATGTTATGCTTCTAACTTTTATTAAGTTTTATATTTATATGATATTTTAATTTTATACTCTTATAGTTTATATATTTACATTTTCTACCCTAAACTTATAATGCTTATATTATTTATACTTATAACTATCTATACTTGACACAATTAGTCCCTAGACTTCTATATTTTTAGAAAATGACATAAGTAACCCTTGGACCCATAAGTTTTCTATATTTACTATTTAGACCCTTAACTTTATAATATTTGCATAACTAGTCCTTTTTAGTTTATAACTTATTTTAATTTCTATCCGAAGGTTTTTAATACTTTGCAAAGTGAGTCCTTACACTTATTACTTCTAGGAAATGTCAAAAACAATCCCTAGACTTTATAGTTTCAGGAATTTATGATATATACCCTTATGCATGTAAAGTTTTGCAAAACTAGTCCTAAATGCATGTAAACTATATTTTTATGTAATAATGATGAGTGCTCAAATACTCATCATTTTTAGTCTAATCTGAACTGCAAAACATACAAAAACACTTAGAAATGCATCAAAATACTGAAAATATTTCAAAATTGTCTTTTATATGTTTTAGATGTAAAATGAGCAAAAACAAATGAAAAACGTACAAAGTTTGCAAAATTGGCAGTTTCAGTCCCCCAAGTTTTAAAACTTGTCAAAATCAGTCCCTGAGCATATATTTTAAATAAAAAGTCAACCCAAAGCTTTTGAAAGTCAAAATATTACAAAAATAGACTTTGGGTGAAAAGTTTTGGAAATTTACAAAAAAGGCCCTTGGAGTTTCACTTTTGGCAGAATTAGTCCCTGGTGGGAATTTTTGGAAGAAAAGTCAACTAGGGTCCTTGGGAATTTTAAAGTGTCAAAATAAGTTCTTGAAATACAATTTTCAACAATTGACAATATTGGTCCCTCAAGTTTGGAAACTTTTCAATTTTGGTCCTCGGGTGTTTTAAAATGGAAAAATTCATAAATGGTCTTTGGTTTAATGAAGTTGGCATCTATGGTCCTTGTGATAGCTTTGGAGAAAGTGCAATTCAGGTCCCTCATGTTTTCAGAAATTATAAAAATGGTCCTTGTGATTTATTATGCTTAACAAATTAGGACCCTTTGTAATGTAAACCTAAACCCTTTTATTTATCTAAATCCAACAACTAAACCCAAAATAAAGCCTGATCCAACACCACCTTATACCTCCCACTCCATCAGCCCAAATAACCAGCCCACTCACCCTTTCTCCTTTTTTTTACTCCACAAGCCCACTCCCTCAAATAATAAACCCTTCCCCATTTTTTTTTATTTAACACAGGTCAAAATCAAAAGTCAACACCCTCTCCCCCATCCTTTCTTCCCCGCCAAAACCAGAAAACCCAGCCCCCAATACCCTGCCATCTCCAACATATTTGTCTCCCTCCCCTCTCCTACTCAGTCACCCTACCCCTCACCTCCAAAGTCAACTCCAAGAAGTAATTATCACCTCTCTTCCCACTCCAACTCAGAAAACCATCACACTTGGTACCTAAACTGATCCAAGGGGACAATGACAAAGCTGTCTCACACAGGACAACACAAAGACACCAGAAGACAAAAGTGAAAAAGAAAGAAAAAGGGTCTGGTTCAATGTTTCTTTTTTTAAGTATTTATAGAAGACAATGTAAGCCAATTTTGGCATTAGGTTTTAATAATAGTTAAGTAGGTAGTAATTTTAGTATAATTTTAGTTTTAGAAAGTTTAGTTTTAAGTTTTCCGCAAGTGCCTTGTACTACTTATTTTTTTAAATCAATGCAAGTTTTATTTTTACCAACTGTTTATCTGTTTCTGCTTTTCAAACTGCTTATCGTCTGCTTAATTTCTCTAAGAACAGGTTAATTATGCTTTGCAAGTGTTAGTATGCTAGCTTATGAGTTTTAGTTCAAATCCTTGTTGTTACTGTTCTCACTTATCCTTCATAAGCTTATTAGGAAATACTTATCATCACAGCTTATTTATTGCCCATTTTAGCTTATTTATTCTGAGTTTAGTATATCATGTCAGTTGATTTCCAAGTTTCAGCATAAAAGCTGTTTTCTCTATTGAAAACACCAAAAGACGCCACTGTAAGGAGTGTTTGGATTTGCTTGTTTCAAGGTTGTTTAGTAGGTTTTTAGGTTTGTTTTTAGTTAACACATGTCATTTAGGTTCATATAAGCTCAGTTTAACTTTCATTTTGGACATGACCTCAGGAAAAGTCAAAGATCACTATTTAGATTAAACCCTGCAAATCTGTTAGAACTTGACCCTGCACAACCAGTCATTTGAGTTTAAAAGTTGGTAATTAAGTTAGGTTTAGCCTCATTCCTTCTTATGATACCATTTCCAGTAATCTAGGTTGGATTAAAGTTCATAAAAGTCAGCTTGTGCAAAAGTGTAGAAAAGTCAAAAAAAAAAAAAAAAAACCTAAACTGCTTAAATGGACAGATTTGTATGATCATGTGCAGGTTTCATTTTAGATTGGAAGTGTTTGATTTTTGTTGTTTTAAGATAGTTGGTAGCCTGTTAGCTTATTTCAAAAAGAATATCTTAATTTGTCATCCATTTGTTTACTAAAAAGCTCTTGTGAACTTGCTTGGTTGAGATTTTACCTCCCCTGTACCAGGCTTTATAGCCATTTTCTTTAGCTCACAAAATGATCATAAGTACATTTTAGGGTCTGAAATTGGGTTTATAAGATATTTGCTAGCTCACCTTTATGGATCAATGATTTTCAGACTTTAGCTTTAAGTCAGTGAGCTTGTGCAAGCTCTTGAACTAGCCCCCTTTACCAGGCATGCTGCCCTGCAAAATCAGATTTCACCCAAGTTCATTTTACCATAGAAAGGTCAATTCTTGACCTTTTTCCTTAATTTCTGTTGATTTGGAATCCCACCTAGGTTGTCTCAGCATTTGTGATTTTTATTTGTTCTTATGTGCTTATTTCCTTACTCAGATTTGGCCTCAAAGTTGCCTCTTGGCAACTGTTTCTGCTGGTGCTACTCAGCAGCTCATTGAGCTTTGTTATATGCATGTTCCAGCCTTTGCTTGGCTTATTTGTTGTGGTTTTAAGTTTATTCAGATGAGGTTGAACCTATGCAAACTTGTGTTTAGCCTAAGGTTAGCTTGTACTCAATTTTGAGTAGCTTTTGGCATGTTTAAAATCCATTTTAGCTTAAACATCCCAACTGTTGGGAAAATAGGCTTGCACTGGGCTTATTGAAGCTTTTCAGTGAAACTTGTTTTTTAAAAGTTTGTTAGCTTTGTTGTTAAAAGGTGTTTGTAAAAGAAAAAAAATCAAAAATAAAAAGATTGCAAAATAATTGTCACAAGCCAGGTTTGAACCCTGGACCTCTAGGGTTGACTGGTCAAAATTCAGACCAACACCAAGCACCATCTGGGCCATGTGATAGTTATTGTTTTAGATTCCCCTAGTTCCTTTTATAGTACTTTCATTTCCTTTAAGCTTATTTAGCTTATAAGCTGATTTCCAGCTTATTAATAAGCTTTTCCACACTTTTTATATTTTCCCAGTTTAGTAATAGTATAAACTATTTTTAGAATAAATTTTATATTTTTCACTGTTCATTAAGTATTTTTAGTAATTTAAATTAGTTTTATTAGTTAATATTTAGTAATTAATTAATAATTAATAATTAAAAAGTCAAAAAAATAATTTTCTTTCTTCTAAAATTTTCTTTTATTATTAGGTTCGTAAAAATGTAATTTTCATGTCTGTAGGGTTAGCGTAGCTTAAAATTCACTTTTTATTTCGCGCACTCGCGTTTTTATTTAAATAACTTGTACGTTTTTAAAATTTAGGTTACGTTTGTAAAAGTAATTTGTTAAATAAAGAAAAACCAAAACATAAAAAAAGTGATAGCTTCTATTTAAGCCGTTTGGCTTATTTTTCTGCTTACGTATAAGCAAATTCTGATTTTAAGTTTTTAGATTACGTTTTAAGTTAACTAGGTTTCACGTTATTGTTAATATAGGTTGTTTAAATCGTTCTCATTCATTTTTCCTTAGCGTAATCATTCAAAACCCTTATAAACCCTTTCCTGTCCAAATTCACCCGATCATAAACTCGTTTCGATAACCATCACACCTCGTCGGGACATAACGACCCGGGGAAACCCTGTACTTCCACGGAGCATTGACTCTAGGCTGTTTGACCTAGTTGACCATCACCTGGTCAATTTAGGTTGACCGTTTGGACCTCAATCAAAATTTGGCGCCGCTGCTGGGGAGGTGTGCGCGTATCTAAACGGTTTTTTCTGATTAGTGATTTTGGAATTCATTCCATTGTACATTTATCCATCCTTTGTTCATATTTTCTTATTTTCAAAACAAAACCATTCACGAAAACATTTTAAACTCAGTTTTCAACGAACACAAAAAACACAAAAACATTTTCTTTCTCATTTGTACAAAATGTCTTCCCAAAAACCCAAAAACATTCATCTTTACCCTCCTACCCTTTTGATTCTCCATTCCTCACCCTCTATACACATTTGATTCTTTCTATGTCTTATCCACACTTTCTGGTTTGCCAGTGGTGTGGTAGTTCTCATAATGGTGGTAATTGCCCCGGTTGTGGCATGGTAGAGTCAGGAAACGGGTCTGTCTATAACCAAGATCCCTATTCCTACCATGACACGACCGATTTATTCCACCAGCTACTACACCATCAGTCTCAGCAGTTTTACTGTTGTGAGTACTGTGGTGGTTCACACTACGGTTCTGATTGTCAATCGGGAAACACGCTTGTCTATGAGCAGTTTCCTGATAACGGTTATGACTCTAGCACGTACAACCCACAGCCACATCAGTTTTACTGTTGTGATTACTGTGGAGGTCCGCACTTCCGCTCAGATTGTCAAACGGGTAATCCATATCCTTGTGACAATTTTGACATATCGTATTATGACGAACCTCCATCTCCACCAATTCCTCAAAGTCTTCTCCTTGATCTCTTGGATTTAGTGAAGGAATTAAGAGGAATCACACATACCCCAGATAATCCAAACCAAAAATCAATGGAAGAATTGTTAGCTGACGAACAGGCTGCTAAAATAAATTCCCAAGATGCTTATGAAAACTCTATTAGGGAATCAATAGCAAAAGAAAAAGCAGCCAGATCTAGCTCTCGATTTCGTTTCATTCCTGATGACAGTGATGATGAGGATACACTTGATATCCTTGGATTTTATAAAGATTCATCCAGTTCATCAGATGAAATCCCGTCAGTTGAGATTCCATCTCAACCTGCTGTTATCACACCCGAAGTTCACACTCACTCTCTGATCATGGGGGATGAGCATCTTAGCACTGTTCCTAATAAGGAATCGGACGAATTAATAAAGTCTAGTGTTGAGATCCTTGTCCCAATCCCGAGAGAGTCACAGGGGACTTTTGACCATATGTGTAATATTCCTCCTCCTCTATTCTTCCCATCTAATCATGATGAGTTGTTCTCCGATTCTACTGATAACAATTCGTTATCTTGTGGAGACATCATTTATATGGAAGAATTACCTTCTGAGCTAGTCAGCTTAGAAGAAGAGAATGACGAGATTGACACTAAAATCAAGGATGAAGCACTTCGTGCAACATTATTGAATGTCAATCTCCTCATTTCTAAAATTGAGGCTTTCAAAATGAAACCTATTTCATCTCCTATCCCCATAAAGGATAGTGACATTGTCTCCGATGATCCTATTCCGGAGTTTGAAGCCTTTACTTTTGATCATATGGGAGAGAAGATTAGTGGCAGTACCACTTCTCATTCTCAAATTTCTCTCCCCGAGTATGATTCATTCACCTTCGAGGAGTTCTCCGGTGAACTCACTCATATCATATCTCCACCGGAGTATGATAACTTTTACTTTGATCTAGATAAAGACGATCTTTGTGTTCCGGAGGGAAATATTCTCAACCTTGAGAATTTGCTTGATATCAAAATCCCTACCCTCCCTCCCATTATATGTCTAGATCATACGAGCCTAAACGATGAGATTCATGATACACCAATCATGAATTCTCTTTCTGATGATGATGAATCAATCTTGATTGTCATCAAGATCTTTCTACCTTTCTTCACATACAGGGTGACTTCTCCTGTTCTTCACTCCTTCAGGAATGAAGACACCATCTTTGATCCCGGCATTTTCATGTATCATTATCTTGAGCCGGTTATCTTATCTCATCGGTGTGGAACTTTCACGTGCTTCAAATGTTTGTCCAAACATCTTGAATGAAAGTCCGATTAAGATTGTTTCTTCCACATCATGCTTCCCCAAGGACAAATGAATTCGGGGTCGAGTCAAGCTAGCGACTCGGTAAACAAAAACAGTAGCATGCTTATAGGGTTTTCACCCTAAGTGTGGGGGAGTCACCCATGCTATGGTTACAAATGAAGTGAAAATACAAAATGGTGTTTTCCACGCTTAGCTTGTAATGTTGCCCTTTTACGTTCAAAGAGTCGGCATAATAGCCGGGACTTTGAATATTGAGGACAATATTCATCCTAAGTGTGTGTGTGTGTGTGGGGGGGGGGGGGGGGGGTATTTCGCTATTCTAGCAAATTTTATCACATTTTACTATCTTATACCCCCGTTTTTAGCCAAAATTTTTCAAAAATTTTTCACTGGTGCTTCAAAATTTTTGTGGTTATCAATCCGCCTTGTCTAAACGACAAAAGGGATTGGCTAGTCCAGGAGCAAACGGCTCTTGGTAAAGACATCTCAAATCTGTTGATGGCTTGCAATTTGCCCAAAATTGTATGGTACCTCAACTCGCCATATCCTATAAAGCGAATGAGTTGGCTAGCCCGCAAGATTATGGCTTGTGGTAAAGGCAGTGGAAAATCCATAATTGGTAATCAGCTCACCAAGATGTTGACTATTCCATCAAGAGCTGGCTAGTCCAGAAGCAAACGGCTTTTGGTAAAGACTAATCAAATCCGTTGACAGCTGGTGGTTTGCTCAAAATCACACGGTTATCAGGTGTGCCATAGTTCTTACACCTGGCTACTCCAGAAGTGATGGCTTTTGGTAAAGAGTTTAAAATTCATCAAGTTTTCAAAACAGTTATTGCTAGGGACTAGCAATAGTTTAGTGTGGGGGATTGATGAGTGCTCAAACACTCATCATTTTTAGTCTAATCTGAACTGCAAAACATACAAAAACACTAAGAAATGCATCAAAATACTGAAAATATTTCAAAATTGTGTTTTATATGTTTTAGATGCAAAATGAGCAAAAACAAATGAAAAACGTACAAAGTTTGCAAAATTGGCAGTTTCAGTCCCCCAAGTTTCAAAATTTGTCAAAATCAGTCCCTGAGCATATATTTTAAATAAAAAGTCAACCCAAAGCTTTTGAAAGTCAAAATATTACAAAAATAGACTTTGGGTGAAAAGTTTTGGAAATTTACAAAAAAGGCCATTGGAGTTTCACTTTTGGCAGAATTAGTCCCTCGTGGGAATTTTTGGAAGAAAAGTCAACTAGGGTCCTTGGGAATTTTAAAGTGTCAAAATAAGTCCTTGAAATACAATTTTCAACAATTGACAATATTGGTCCCTCAAGTTTGGAAACTTTTCAATTTTGGTCCTCGGGTGTTTTAAAATGGAAAAATTCATAAATGGACTTTGGTTTAATGAAGTTGGCATCTATGGTCCTTGTGATAGCTTTGGAGAAAGTGCAATTCAGGTCCCTCATGTTTTCAGAAATTACAAAAATGGTCCTTGTGATTTATTATGCTTAACAAATTAGGACCCTTTGTAATATAAACCTAAACCCTTTTATTTATCTAAATCCAACAACTAAACCCAAAATAAAGCCTGATCCAACACCACCTTATACCTCCCACTCCATCAGCCCAAATAACCAGCCCACTCACCCTTTCTCCTTTTTTTTTACTCCACAAGCCCACTCCCTCAAATAATAAACCCTTCCCCGTTTTTTTATTTAACACATGTCAAAATCAAAAGTCAACACCCTCTCCCCCATCCTTTCTTCCCCGCCAAAACCAGACAACCCAGCCCCCAATACCCTGCCATCTCCAACATATTTGTCTCCATCCCCTCTCCTACTCAGTCACCCTACCCCTCACCTCCAAAGTCAACTCCAACAAGTAATTATCACCTCTCTTCCCACTCCAACTCAGAAAACCATCACACTTGGTACCTAAACTGATCCAAGGGGACAATGACAAAGCTGTCTCACACAGGACAACACAAAGACACAAGAAGACAAAAGTGAAAAAGAAAGAAAAAGGGCCTGGTTCAATGTTTCTTTTTTTTTAAGTATTTATAGAAGTCAATGTAAGCCAATTTTGGCATTAGGTTTTAATAATAGTTAAGTAGGTAGCAATTTTAGTATAATTTTAGTTTTAGAAAGTTTAGTTTTAAGTTTTCTGCAAGTGCCTTGTACTACTTATTTTTTTAAATCAATGCAAGTTTTATTTTTACCAACTGTTTATCTGTTTCTGCTTTTCAAACTGCTTATCGTCTGCTTAATTTCTCTTAGAACAGGTTAATTATGCTTTGCAAGTGTTAGTATGCTAGCTTATGAGTTTTAGTTCAAATCCTTGTTGTTACTGTTCTCACTTATCCTTCATAAGCTTATTAGGAAATACTTATCATCACAGCTTATTTATTGCCCATTTTAGCTTATTTATTCTGAGTTTAGTATATCATGTCAGTTGATTTCCAAGTTTTAGCATAAAAGCTGTTTTCTCTATTGAAAACACCAAAAGACGCCACTGTAAGGAGTGTTTGGATTTGCTTGTTTCAAGGTTGTTTAGTAGGTTTTTAGGTTTATTTTTAGTTAACACATGTCATTTAGGTTCATATAAGCTCAGTTTAACTTTCATTTTGGGCATGACCTCAGGAAAAGTCAAAGATCTCTATTTAGATTAAACCCTGCAAATCTGTTAGAACTTGACCCTGCACAACCAGTCATTTGAGTTTAAAAGTTGGTAATTAAGTTAGGTTTAGCCTCATTCCTTCTTATGATACCATTTCCAGTAATCTAGGTTGGATTAAAGTTCATAAAAGTCAGCTTGTGCAAAAGTGTAGAAAAGTCAAAAAAAAAAAAAAAAAAAAACCTAAACTGCTTAAATGGACAGATTTGTATGATCATGTGCAGGTTTCATTTTAGATTGGAAGTGTTTGATTTTTGTTGTTTTAAGATAGTTGGTAGCCTGTTAGCTTATTTCAAAAAGAATATCTTAATTTGTCATCCATTTGTTTACTAAAAAGCTCTTGTGAACTTGCTTGGTTGAGATTTTACCTCCCCTGTACCAGGCTTTATAGCCATTTTCTTTAGCTCACAAAATGATCATAAGTACATTTTAGGGTCTGAAATTGGGTTTATAAGATATTTGCTAGCTCACCTTTATGGATCAATGATTTTCAGACTTTAGCTTTAAGTCAGTGAGCTTGTGCAAGCTCTTGAACTAGCCCCCTTTACCAGGCATGCTGCCCTGCAAAATCAGATTTCACCCAAGTTCATTTTACCATAGAAAGGTCAATTCTTGACCTTTTTCCTTAATTTCTGTTGATTTGGAATCCCACCTAGGTTGTCTCAGCATTTGTGATTTTTATTTGTTCTTATGTGCTTATTTCCTTGCTCAGATTTGGCCTCAAAGTTGCCTCTTGGCAACTGTTTCTGCTGGTGCTACTCAGCAGCTCATTGAGCTTTGTTATATGCATGTTCCAGCCTTTGCTTGGCTTATTTGTTGTGGTTTTAAGTTTATTCAGATGAGGTTGAACCTATGCAAACTTGTGTTTAGCCTAAGGTTAGCTTGTACTCAATTTTGAGTAGCTTTTGGCATGTTTAAAATCCATTTTAGCTTAAACATCCCAACTGTTGGGAAAATAGGCTTGCACTGGGCTTATTGAAGCTTTTCAGTGAAACTTGTTTTTTAAAAGTTTGTTAGCTTTGTTGTTAAAAGGTGTTTGTAAAAGAAAAAAAATCAAAAATAAAAAGATTGCAAAATAATTGTCACAAGCCAGGTTTGAACCCTGGACCTCTAGGGTTGACTGGTCAAAATTCAGACCAACACCAAGCACCATCTGGGCCATGTGATAGTTATTGTTTTAGATTCCCCTAGTTCCTTTTATAGTACTTTCATTTCCTTTAAGCTTATTTAGCTTATAAGCTGATTTCCAGCTTATTAATAAGCTTTTCCACACTTTTTATATTTTCCCAGTTTAGTAATAGTATAAACTATTTTTAGAATAAATTTTATATTTTTCACTGTTCATTAAGTATTTTTAGTAATTTAAATTAGTTTTATTAGTTAATATTTAGTAATTAATTAATAATTAATAATTAAAAAGTCAAAAAAATAATTTTCTTTCTTCTAAAATTTTCTTTTATTATTAGGTTCGTAAAAATGTAATTTTCATGTCTGTAGGGTTAGCGTAGCTTAAAATTCACTTTTTATTTCGCGCACTCGCGTTTTTATTTAAATAACTTGTACGTTTTTAAAATTTAGGTTACGTTTGTAAAAGTAATTTGTTAAATAAAGAAAAACCAAAACATAAAAAAAGTGATAGCTTCTATTTAAGCCGTTTGGCTTATTTTTCTGCTTACGTATAAGCAAATTCTGATCTTAAGTTTTTAGATTACGTTTTAAGTTAACTAGGTTTCACGTTATTGTTAATATAGGTTGTTTAAATCGTTCTCATTCATTTTTCCTTAGCGTAATCATTCAAAACCCTTATAAACCCTTTCCTGTCCAAATTCACCCGATCACAAACCCATTTCGATAACCATCACACCTCGTCGGGACATAACGACCCGGGGAAACCCTGTACTTCCACGGAGCATTGACTCTAGGCTGTTTGACCTAGTTGACCATCACCTGGTCAATTTAGGTTGACCGTTTGGACCTCAATCAAATAACTAAGTTTTCTAGCTTATGTTTAACTAATATTAGCTTATTTAAGTTATCTAAGCTAGCTTAGGGCTTATGTAAAGGGCTTATAGCATGTATTTAGGGTTTTATCTATAATTAGGGTTTAACTAGCAAATGATTATGACTAATGCTTAGGCAAGGGTTCCTAGGGGATCTAAGGCATCCTAATACTATACTAAGACTTAAATAAATATAATAAAATAAGAAATGAAGGCTTACTTGGCTAGTTAGGGTTTAACGAGGGTTAACTAAGGTTTCTAGGGCAAAACTACTTCGACAAGCATGCAAGACCTATACCACTTGACTTCTAAGTTTCCTAGAGCTCTAATATTACTACCAAGACCAGAGATATTGAGGTGAAGAAGTGAGGAGAGGGGTGAGTTGAAATGAAAGGGGAACGAGCCCTTTTATAGGGTCGTTTGGAGTAGCGACCAAGAAAAGGGAGGAGGAGGTGTCGAAAGGGGGGGGGGGATGACTAAGACAAGCTAGGAGGTGAAGTGGCGAGGCTATGGGGTGACTAAGGGTGCCTAGTAGTAGGTAGGGGGTGGTATAGGGTGGTATGGAGGATTTTTGACCGCGGGTTGGTTTTGGGGTGACAAGGAGCTGACGAGGAGGGTGTGTGGCAGTTTGGTGGCCACAAGGTGGTGGAGAGGTGCTTGTAAGCTGCTTATAAGCTGCTTGGGTGGTTTAGTGGTGGTTTAGAGTGATTTAGGGTGGTTTAGGGGTGGTTTATGTTAAGGTGGTGACAAGTAGGTGATGGAGGTGTGTGATAAGGTTCTTGGTAGTAAAAAGGTGGTGTATAAGCTGCTAGGGAGTGGTGGTAGGATGCTTGCTTGCTTGTGTTTAGGTTTTTACTAGTTTAGGTTTAAGTTTAGACCTAGTTTTACTTAGTGAGACTTTAAGGTTTTACCTAAGGTTTAGTGCCTAGGTTAGGTTCCTAAGAGTTTTTAGTGACTAATCCTAAGTCCTAAGGGGTTTATACTAAGTGATGGTAGCTTATGGGAAAGATTTAATAAGGTTTGACCTAGTTTTGTGACCTATTTGTGTTTAGTGGGAGATTTGGGTTTATCCTATTGTTTAGTGCCTAGATTAGTGTTCTATAAGTGTCTAATAACTAATCCTAGGTCCTAAGAGGCTTATACTAAGTGGTGGTAACCTATGGTGAAGTTTTGGGATAGTTTAGACCTAATTCTAGGAAGTTATGACTTAGTTATGGTTTTATGCTTAACAGACTTGTACCTAAGTTCTAAAGGGTTATACTAATGCCTAACGGTCCTAAGGTATCCTAATGTTCCTAAGGTAACTCATACTTAAGCCTTAGACACTTTCAAACTAGTTTATTTAAGCATATAGGGTTTAGTAAGCACATTGACCTAATTAGGGTTTAATTAAGGTTTATTAGAGTTTTGTGATATATTTAGTGTTTTAGATTGGTAGATTACTTATTATGGTGTTGTGGTGGTCTTATGTTTGACATACCAGGGGTTTATAGGATATGCGTGTTGAGTTATTTGGCTTGTGTGGGTACGTGAGCAGGTCTAGTGAGTTATGCAAGTAATAAATGCACATAAAAAGAAAAAATTTACCTGTGAAGTACCTACTATAGATATTTATAATAGGAATGACAGTAATGAGGTATGTGGGTTGTTACATCGAACCTTACGTCCACTAACAAAAACGGAGTGATACTTACACCACATAAATTGATGCGCACACTACAATTATGCACATATCATGTTATAACATATGCATTAGTGATGTGATATTGTGGTGTGTGCATCAATTTTTGTGGTGTGAGTATCAATTCCCCTAACGAAACCCGAATTTTTATTTTAGAGCCCTATTAACTTTTCTTAAACTTATTATTAACTGCACATTTTTCAAACATGACAAATACTGTATTTATTTTGTGTTACCAACTCTCTTCATCTTCATCATTAATTAAACATTTTATCATTCAACTTCGATCTACTTTTCTAATCTTAATGATTCAAGCAAAAGGTAACCCATCTTTAATTTCACCATCATTTTCCCCGCCGTTGGCCACCCCTCGCCAGAAACACCTAGTCCACCATTGGCCACCATCACAATCTCTACCTATTGTCACTCCTCCGTCTGGAACCACCACAGATCCGTGTGCCTCTACTACAGATTGAGAAGGTGATGGTGGTTGAGGGTGGCCAACTAAATGTGGAACTAAGTGTTTCCGACGAGGGGTGGCCACAACACAATATCACACTTAACTACTTAGGTTTTGATAAGTTTTGATCTTGTTTCTCTAGGATTTATGTATGTTTGATTTTGTGTATTAATAGGATTTTTATACTATTTTGAAACATTATGATGATAATGGTGATGAGTTTTTTTTTTTTTTTTTTTTTAATGATAGTGGATTGTGAAAGAAGAAGGACAAGATTGTTAAGAAAGAAAATAAGTACCGTAAAAAAATAGGAGTAATAAATAATTTTTTCTTTGACTGATGATGCAAAGAATTTTGAAAATTATTAATTAGTTAATTAATGTTTAATTAAAAAGGGTTTGTTTAGTGGATTAAATAGGTTTATTTATATAATGTGTCGTGTGTAGAGAGTTAGACTAATGCTAGTGGTAACCACATTTTCACAAAAGCAACTCAGCCATGTCAGTGGCAACTCAACTTTCTCTTTCAACAATTTCACTCCAACCACAATTAGCTAGTGGTGACCACAAAAGCGACCACAATTTTTTTTAAATTAAAATTTCATTCAATAATTAAATAAACATTACAATAAGTAATTAAGACAAATAAACATTACACAAAACGATCGTGAGCACCATAATGATCCCTATCTATCGGAGCTCGTGGAGTTTTAGGGATTTTAGGAGTGGATAAATGATGAATAAGCGAAGCGACGTCTTGTAAAAACGAGAAAGTTAAACTATTTATCTCATCATCTAATTCATTATCAAAGAAAAATTCTTCGAAATTCATTTTTTTTGAGTTGGTAAAAGAATAGTTAAATGAAGAAGAGAAGTATGAAAAAAATGTATAATAGAAGTAGGTTTTTATAAAGTTAAAAAAGGAAGATTTTAATTGTTTAAACGGACAAATTAAAAACTCCCATTTACTCCCAACGTTCAAAAAGTTATGGAGAATAGTTGCAATTCTTTCGGTTGGTGAGACAACCACTTTTTGGCAAAAGTTACAAACCAACGCGTCGTTTAAGGTCTTGATAGGTTGGGGGGAAGGGGTTGCTTTTCTCGGTTGTGATCACCCTCCAATGCACATTAGCATTAGTCTTAACAAGGGCTCAATGCCTCAATGTACTTACTGTTGAGCACTTGAGACTATTCACTTTCTTAAAGACATTATGTGGCCCAATAAGTTGACATATTAACAAATAACGGAGCATCTAAGAATTTGTTAATTTCCTTGCTCAAATTTCATCTTTAGTATATATTATAATATACGTGCTTAGTATATATTATAATATACGTGCACGTACGGATTATTTATTTATTTATTTTTAATTTTTTACAATATATTTTTATTTATTTAAAAACAAATAATATATTTTATTTTTTAATTATGTTTCTTAATTTTGGTTTATAATTATTTTTGACGAATGTAGTAATGGTTCACATATATATTTTTTACAATTATTTTTATATAATATTTTGACAAAAAGACACCGTTGGTATCTGAACTTTCCAAAAAACATCGTCTGGGCCCCAAACATGAGAAAATCATCGCCGGGAGTCCAAAACCCAACTTTTAGAGGCCGAATGCGTCCCTTGACCCGTTTGGTCTCGGTCAACGCACGTTTTGTGTTATATTTTGAGGGGCGTAATAGTCCTTTCACAATTTAACTATACCTCTAAACCGTAGTTAAGCCAAAAAACGTTAGGGACGAATCATGAATTTGACTTTGCAACTTGACCGTATCTTCCTTGATACGCTAATTAATTTTGCGCTCGCAAGGCTCTAGCCTGTGGGCTTTTTTTAGATCGAGGCTTACGACATGCATGAATCCCACAAAAAGCGTGCACCTTGGGGCTTTTTGCGCCTAGGAGATGTAACTTTATTATTATTATTATTATTATTATTATTATTATTATTATTATTATTATTATTATTATTATTATTATTATTATTATTATTATTATTATTATTATTATTATTATTATTATTAAGATAGGTACGTGGGCCTTTTAAGTCATAGGGTGGGTATTTGTATGATTTGTGATTCCTCTCGAACCGTCAGGTTTTATCACACAAGCCAACCACTTGTGAATGGTCAACCGTAATAAAGGCCCTGAACAGCCCGGGAGGAAAAACAATTATGAAGGGGGAGTATAGAATATTCCCAGGTCGTTATGTCCTAACGAGGTGTGAAATCTGTAATACAACGAATCTGTGATCTGGTGAAGTTAAGTATAAAAACAGGAATCTGACTGACTAACACTAGGAATGTGAATAGTAAATAGCTCTTGTCACAGCTATTTCAGTAAAAACGTGCAATCAGAAACCTTAAAATGTAAAAAAGGATTTACAAACGTACGTTTAGGTTTAAAATAAACGTAAACGTATAAAACAAATCAACAAATATAACTATAGTAGGAATTTGCATGCCTTAGGGGCTTAAATGCAAATTAAATAAGTTAAAATATTTACTTTATAATTACAAATGTATTTTAAAAGTTAAGAAAACCTAAAAACCTAAAATGCGTACGTTTACGTTTAAATAAACGTCTACGTACCAAAATAAAACTGAAAACTGATCAATACAAACCCCACAAATGTGAAATTTATATTTTTGTGATCCTAATAATATAAGAAAATTAATTATGAATTAAAATGATTTTTACAAGTATTTATGTAATTACTAATAATTAAAAATTATTATTTATTTATTTAATATTTACTTAAATATAAAGAAAACTTAAAGTAAGCCTAAATAAATAAACTAAAAACTTAGAAAAGTTTAAAATGATATAAAAGAATTTCTGAAACTAAAAATATATTTATTATACAATTATTCTATTTATTATTAATTGTTTACTATTATTAAATTCTAAAAACTATTATTGAATTATTATAAATAGTAACTTAGAAAACTAAAATCTAAAACTTTTTTCAAAATTCTAAAATAATTATAAGAAGCTAAGAAAAATATAAAAACTATATGTTATTCACAGAATTAAGCAAACTTAATTTAAAACTATTATTTACTTAATTAAACTAATTAAACTAATTTAATTATTATACATACTAAACTGATTTATAAAATTATAAAACTTTTTATAAATTTACTTAACCATCACAGGAATCCATAAAAAAAATATAAAAAGTTTATAAAAATTATAAATAAGCTATTTTAAAAATTAATTACTTATTATTTACTAAAAGATATTTAAACTATTTTAATTATTATACATATTATATGAACAGTAAAAAATGTGAAAAAATTACAGAAAGTATATTTATAGATGAGGAGGGTAGGAAAAATAATATGGGGCCAACAGCTTATTCCAATAAGCTGCTATAAGCTAAACAGTCCCAATAAGCTAAATACACCATTACTATGATAAGTATATTATTGTTGCAAAGGTAAACGGAACTGGTGCCCCAGAGCATATGGAAGGGGTGTGTGTTATTATGCATGTTACTAGCGAGAGGTCTCAGGTTCGACTCCCACACACACCCAAATTTTTGCAACTTTTTATTTTTTTGATTTTTTCTATACAAATATACTTAATAACTATATACAACTATTTTTAATGAATCAAAGCTTTTTACAAAAGCTAAATAAGCTCAGTACAAGATTATTTAGTTATCAGTTCTCTAAAATAAGCAAATAAGCAACAAGGCTTCTAAATAGAAGCTATCACTTAGCTTCAAACTTTGTTTTTGGCTTTTTCTTTTTATAGAACTTATTATATACAGATATTAAACATATTTAAGGAAATATAAGCTTTACAAACAAAGAAATAAGCAATTATGGGCTTAATACTCATTCAGTTGAGCTTATGGGCTCACAGTGGAATATTAAGCTCAAAATAAGCTTGGAAAAAGCTATACAAAGGAAAATAAATATGTATACGAGCCTATGGACAGGAAATAAGCAATCCAAGGTACAGCTTGTTCCAAACACTCCTTGCAGGCCAAAAGAAGGACCTTGCTGCCCTTAGTGGTACCCACAAATAAGCTCAGGGATCAAAAAGAACTTTTGATCCCATAAGCTTACCTGGGAGGGTATCCAAAAAGCCAAAGCTCATGAATTGGGGCCCACTAATAAGACCAGGGGAGGGCTTGAAAGTGAGGCTCAAAACCTGAGTGCTCAGTGTAAAATGTAATTTTTTTGGACAAATAAAAAGCTAGATGCAGGCTTATTAAATAAGCTTGAACATGAGATATAAGCTTTTAAATTAAGAGATGGACACTAAAGCTTCCTAAAAAGCCAAATTAGTCAAGCTCTTGTCCACAAATAAACTTTATATGAGCTTATGAAATTAGTCTAAGTACACTGATTACTCAGTGTATTTGGTTAATATTTGATAAATTGATTGAATTAATTTGTTGAGCAAATAAGCATGTAAGTTACAAATAAGCATTCAATTATCAATATGGCAAGTAGGGCTTTAAATATTAACAACTTACACAATCACAAACTCAATATTCAACAAGCTACAAGCTTGTGAAATTGGGCTTTTGACTGTGAGACAGGGCAAAAACAACCAAAATTAAGCACATAAATAAGCTATTAAACATGAGTAATAAAAATTAATAAAAATATATTTAACAAGTTTAGCAACAATACTAAGAAACCCTACAAGCATTAAGCATGAAACTAATTAATAAAGGCACAAGAAAATTAACTTTTTATTCAAAAACCTGCAAAACCAAAATTTGACTTTTTTACAAGAACATGAAAAGTTGACTAATATGAATTTTAAACTAGATTTACTGACTGAACATGTTATATTAAACAATAAGATCATGAAATAAAGCTAAGTAAACAACTTTTATACAGAATTGATGAATTTGGACTTGTAAATACAAACAGTGAGCAAATAAGACACCCAAGATGTTGATTTTGACTTTTGTATAAGTGTACAATAGGTTTGATGGCTTGTCAACCCTCAAAGAACTTAGTATACCATATATTAACCAAAATTAACCCCCTAGACTTAATTAAGCACCACTGAATTAGCAATCCCAAACACACCTTGCACATGGTTAAATTTGGATTTTCAAAGCATAGCACAGATTAAGACCAAGATACATAATCCAAACTTCTTATTAACACATAATAAGCATATTTAAACAGATAAATAACATTTATAACAACAATACATAAGAATCACTTAAATGTGATTTTCACAGTTAAAAAGAAATTTTAAGCAACTTTGAAATTTAAAACATAAACAGACAATTTTAAACTTTAAAATCATTAAACAATAACAAGTAAACATAAAAACATTAAAATCAAGGCATATATTAAACTAAAACAATAAATTGCAAAATTTGGTAAAAAAGGCTTACCAAGTGGAATTCAGCTGAGAACATGGAACCATGGATCAATTTCACTACCTAAGGCTCCCAAATGAGCTTCTAAGTCAATAACATCCAAATTATACCCTGCTCACAGCCTTCTTCCTTATTAACCTGGAATTTTTATTTTTTCATTGTTTTTCTTGAATTTTTGGTATTTTTGATTTATAATGACTAAGCTGTTTTTAATGTAACTAAAAGCTTATAAAGCTTGTGTCAGGAGCTTACATTAGCTAAAGAGTCCAATTTAAACAACTATAATCAACAATAATGTAAATTACTTGAATTTAAAGACAATTTAAGCTAAAACTTGAAATTAAAAGATAGATTGCAATTAAACTGTAAAGAATGATTGTTTTACATTGTCAGTGTATCACAAATCATTTGAAAGCATTTAAATTACATGAATAGAAAGAAAGCAGTAAAGCTACACTAAGTGACAATGGCCGTAGCCAAGGTAGCTGTTTCATCTTGCTTCTTCTCTTATTTATACTCAATTGAGACCTCCACACGTCCCTGGTCAAATCCCCATGTTAATCTTGACCATTGATCAACTTTTAACTCATCCTAGCCTTTGAATACGTTTTGGCGCCAAAACTGAGACATGTGGCTAGGGGCATTTTCAGAACAATTAATGCATCTTGTTTACTTGTAGAGGTGAAGGGTGGAGTATAGAAACAATTTAGGGTGATGGAGGTGAGGTATTGTCAGGTTGCAGGTGTAGGGGTGTGGTGGAGATGGTAGGGATTCCACATGGCCTCTCCTGAGGTAAAACCAAAGGTTGGGTTTTGTTTAGGAGGTGACAGAGAGGGTTTGAGGTGGAAAGTATGGAAGGTGGAGGTGGAAGGGAGTATAGCAGGTGGTGGAGTGGTGATGGGGAAGAAGGTGGTCAACGCGGGGTTTGACCCCGCTTTTATTTAAAAACAGGGTAAAGGGCTTAGGATGGTTGGGCTTTTCTATTTTAGGCCAGGGAAAGGTTTTGGGTTTAATATTTGGATATTAAGGTTTTGGATTAAAGGGAGTATATAAATGATCCGTTTGGTAGGCCCAAGGACTAAACTTGTAATTCTTGGAATTTGAGGGGGCTGGTGTGACAAGTTTCCAAACATCATTCAAGGGATCACACCTGCTATATTAGATAATACAAGGACCATATTTGCATATTTTTCCATTTTTACAAAACAAAGGACCATTTATATCATTTTCTGACTCTAGAAGGGTTAAACATGTAAATTCCCAAAAGTTATCAAAAAGTTCCAAATTGTAAATTATGAATAGTACAAGGGTGTTATTTGATAAACTTTCCATTTTTGAATACCCAAGGACTAATTTTGCCAATTTTGTAACTTGAGGGGTAAAAGTTGTCATTTTGTGTAAACTTTCATCCAGGGATCATAAGTGAACATTTTTGACTTCCCAAGGACTAAAGTTGACTTTTCATTCCAAAATAAATTTCTAGGGACTAAAACTGTCATTTATGAAACTTGAGGGACCTGTTTTGCCATTTGTGCAATTTTGAACTTCAAGGGTTAAATTTGTCATTTCATGATTCCTGGGGGACTGCTGTTGACTTTTCTTCATAATAATTTTCCCAGGGACCATTTCTGACTTTTCTTGAAAGTTCAGGGACTGATTTTGCCAATTGTGCAAACTTTGCACGTTTTCCTCTGTTTTCAGTCCTTTTGCACCTGAATCATATAAAAACACAATTCAAAGATATTTATAGTATTATGTAGTATTTCTGTGTGTTTTTTTAACTATTTTCGTATTTAAAATGGAACAGAAATGATGAGTTTTTATGAACTCATCAATACCCCACACTAAAACATTGCTAGTCCCTAGCTATCTATAATCTAATAACAACCCGTTTTGAAAATTTAATGGATTTTGATATCTCTTTACCAGACAGCCATTACTTCTGGAGTAGCCGAATGTATCAGTTCAAGTAAGAACTATGGTCCACCTGATAACCATGTGGTTTTGAGCAAACCACCAGCTGTCAACGGATTTGATTTGTCTTTACCAAAAGCCGTTTGCTTCTGGACTAGCCAACTCTTGATGGACAAAGTCAACATCTTGGTGAGCTGATTACCAATTATGGTTTTTTCCACTACCTTTACCACAAGCCATAATCTTGCGGGCTAACCAACTCTTTCACTTTTTAGGATATGGCGAGTTGATTTACCATACAATTTTGGGCAAATTGCAAGCCATCAACGGATTTGAGATATCTTTACCAAGAGCCGTTTGCTCCTGGATTAGCCAATCCTTATGTGTGTTAGACAAGGTGGACTGATTATCATATGTTGTGTACTAACACCAAATGAAATTTTTTTAAAATTTGGCCTATTTTGGGAAAAAAGGGCATACAAGGGTACATAATTGATCAAATTCGCCAGAATTTCCCCCCCACACTTAGAAATGAATATTGTCCTCAATATTCAAAGTCCCGGCTATTATGCCGAATCTTTGAACGTAAAAAGATAATATTTACAGGTAAGTGAGGTAACACAACAATTATTTTATTTTTTTAATATTTACAATTTTTTTATTTCATTTTCAAGATATATACAACATGTGGGTAGACTACCCCACACTAAAGTGGTAGAAAGGGGAAAGAAGACAGAAATATGGGTGAAAACCCATATTGAGCTACTGTTTTTGATAACCGAGTCGCTAGCTTGACTCGACCCCAAATTAATTGGTTCTTGGGGAAATGAGTGGAAGAGAAATTGGAGTGTGGTCCACTCACAGAATTATGAATGATAAGGTAAGGAGAATCTTTTTGGGTTTTATAATATAAACAGAAACGAAAAATGTTTTTGCATTTTTTAAGTTTTTATATATATATACAAAGAAAAGGAAAATCCTAACAACCGCCCCTCGAAAGGGAATCTGGGCTTGACAGAGCTCAGTAACTGTGTTTAAACAGCCAACAACAAAATGTTGTAACTGAGGGACTATCAAACTGGGCAAGTTGTATGCTATGAAAAGGAAAATATTTTTGTATTTTATATGTTTTTGATATATATATATATATTATATACATATGATAGATATTTCAACAAAACATAAATTCGTTATACGCAGCACAGCCTCCCCGGCAGCGGCGCCAAATTTTGATTCCTCCCGAACCGTCAGGTTTTATCACACAAGCCAACCACTTGTGAATGGTCAACCGTAATAAAGGCCCTGAACAGCCCGGGAGGAAAAACAATTATGAAGGGGGGGGGGGGGGTATAGAATATTCCCAGGTCGTTATGTTCCAACGAGGTGTGAAATCTGTAATACAACGAATCTGTGATCTGGTGAAGTTAAGTATAAAAACAGGAATCTGACTGACTAACACTAGGAATGTGAATAGTAAATAGCTCTTGTCACAGCTATTTCAGTAAAAACGTGCAATCAGAAACCTTAAAATGTAAAAAAGGATTTACAAACGTACGTTTAGGTTTAAAATAAACGTAAACGTATAAAACAAATCAACAAATATAATTATAGTAGGAATTTGCATGCCTTAGGGGCTTAAATGCAAATTAAATAAGTTAAAATATTTACTTTATAATTACAAATGTATTTTAAAAGTTAAGAAAACCTAAAAACCTAAAATGCGTACGTTTACGTTTAAATAAACGTCTACGTACTAAAATAAAACTGAAAACTGATCAATACAAGCCCCACAAACGTGAAATTTATATTTTTGTGATCCTAATAATATAAGAAAATTAATTATGAATTAAAATGATTTTTACAAGTATTTATGTAATTACTAATAATTAAAAATTATTATTTATTTATTTAATATTTACTTAAATATAAAGAAAACTTAAAGTAAGCCTAAATAAATAAACTAAAAACTTAGAAAAGTTTAAAATGATATAAAAGAATTTCTGAAACTAAAAATATATTTATTATACAATTATTCTATTTATTATTAATTGTTTACTATTATTAAATTCTAAAAACTATTATTGAATTATTATAAATAGTAACTTAGAAAACTAAAATCTGAACCTTTTTTCATAATTCTAAAATAATTATAAGATGCTAAAAAAAATATAAAAACTATATCTTATTCACAGAATTAAGCAAACTTAATTTAAAACTATTATTTACTTAATTAAACTAATTAAACTAATTTAATTCTTATACATACTAAACTGATTTATAAAATTATAAAACTTTTTATAAATTTACTTAACCATCACATGAATCCATAAAAAAAATATAAAAAGTTTATAAAAATTATAAATAAGTTGTTTTAAAAATTAATTACTTATTATTTACTAAAAGATATTTAAACTATTTTAATTATTATACATATTATATGAACAGTAAAAAATGTGAAAAAATTACAGAAAGTATATTTATAGATGAGCAGGGTAGGAAAAATAATATGGGGCCAACAGCTTATTCCAATAAGCTGCTATAAGCTAAACAGTGCCAATAAGCTGAATACACCATTACTATGTTAAGTATATTATTGTTGCAAAGGTAAACGGAACTGGTGCCCCAGAGCATATGGAAGGGGTGTGTGTTATTATGCATGTTACTAGCGAGAGGTCTCAGGTTCGACTCCCACACACACCCAAATTTTTACAACTTTTTATTTTTTTGATTTTTTCTTTACAAATATACTTAATAACTATATACAACTATTTTTAATGAATCAAAGCTTTTTACAAAAGCTAAATAAGCTCAGTACAAGCTTATTTAGTTATCAGTTCTCTAAAATAAGCAAATAAGCAACAAGGCTTCTAAATAGAAGCTATCACTTAGCTTCAAACTTTGTTTTTGGCTTTTTCTTTTTATAGAACTTATTATATACAGATATTAAACATATTTAAGGAAATATAAGCTTTACAAACAAATAAATAAGCAAGTATGGGCTTAATACTCATTCAGTTGAGCTTATGGGCTCACAGTGGAATATTAAGCTCAAAATAAGCTTGGAAAAAGCTATACAAAGGAAAATAAATATGTATACGAGCCTATGGACAGGAAATAAGCAAGAGTGTACCATGGATTAAGCTGATAAGCTTTAAATAAACAAATAAGCAATCCAAGGTACTGCTTTTTCCAAACACTCCTTGCAGGCCAAAAGAAGGACCTTGCAGCTCTTAGTGGTACCCACAAATAAGCTCAGGGATCAAAAAGAGCTTTTGATCCCATAAGCTTACCTGGGAGGGTATCTAAAAAGACAAAGCTCATGAATTGGGGCCCACTAATAAGACCAGGGGAGGGCTTGAAAGTGAGGCTCAAAACCTGAGTGCTTAGTGTAAAATGTTATTTTTTTGGACAAATAAAAAGCTAGATGCAGGCTTATTAAATAAGCTTGAACATGAGATATAAGCTTTTAAATTAAGAGATGGACACTAAAGCTTCCTAAAAAGCCAAAGTACTCAAGCTCTTGTCCACAAATAATCTTTATATGAGCTTATGAAATTAGTCTAAGTACACTGATTACTCAGTGTATTTGGTTAATATTTGATAAATTGATTGGACTAATTTGTTAAGCAAATAAGCATGTAAGTTACAAATAAGCATTCAATTATCAATATGGCAAGTAGGGCTTTAAATATTAACAACTTACACAACCACAAACTCAATATTCAACAAGCTACAAGCTTGTGAAATTGGGCTTGTGACTGTGAGACAGGGCAAAAACAACCAAAATTAAGCACATAAATAAGCTATTAAACATGAGTAATAAAAATTAATAAAAATATATTTAACAAGTTTAGCAAGAATACTAAGAAACCCTACAAGCATTAAGCATGAAACTAATTAATAAAGTCACAAGAAAATTAACTTTTTATTCAAAAACCTGCGAAACCAAAATTTGACTTTTTTACAAGAACATGAAAAGTTGACTAATATGAATTTTAAACTAGATTTACTGACTGAACACGTTATATTAAACAATAAGATAATGAAATAAAGCTAAGTAAACAACTTTTATACAGAATTGATGAATTTGGACTTGTAAATACAAACAGTGAGCAAATAAGACACCCAAGATGTTGATTTTGACTTTTGTATAAGTGTACAATAGGTTTGATGGCTTGTCAACCCTCAAAGAACTTAGTATACCATATATTAACCAAAATTAACCCCTACACTTAATTAAGCACCACTGAATCAGCAATCCCAAACACACCTTGCACATGGTTAAATTTGGATTTTCAAAGCATAGCACAGATTAAGACCAAGATACATAATCCAAACTTCTTATTAACACAAAATAAGCATATTTAAACAGATAAATAACATTTATAACAACAATACATAAGAATCACTTAAATGTGATTTTCACAGTTAAAAAGAAATTTTAAGCAACTTTGAAATTTAAAACATAAACAGACAATTTTAAAGTTTAAAATCATTAAACAATAACAAGTAAACATAAAAACATTAAAATCAAGGCATATATTAAACTAAAACAATAAATTGCAAAATTTGGTAAAAAGGCTTACCAAGTGGAATTCAGCTGAGAACATGGAACCATGGATCAATTTCACTACCTAAGGCTCCCAAATGAGCTTCTAAGTCAATAACATCAAAATTATACCCTGCTCAAAGCCGTCTTCCTTATTAACCTGGAATTTTTATTTTTTCATTGTTTTTCTTGAATTTTTGGTATTTTTGATTTATAATGACTAAGCTGTTTTTAATGTAACTAAAAGCTTATAAAGCTTGTGTCAGGAGCTTACATTAGCTAAAGAGTCCAATTTAAACAACCATAATCAAAAATATTGTAAATTACTTGAATTTAAAGACAATTTAAGCTAAAACTTGAAATTAAAAGATAGATTGCAATTAAACTGTAAAGAATGATTGTTTTACATTGTCAGTGTATCACAAATCATTTGAAAGCATTTAAATTACATGAATAGAAAGAAAGCAGTAAAGCTACACTAAGTGACAATGGCCGTAGCCAAGGTAGCTGTTTCATCTTGCTTCTTCTCTTATTTATACTCAATTGAGACCTCCACATGTCCCTGGTCAAATCCCCATGTTAATCTTGACCATTGATCAACTTTTAACTCATCCTAGCCTTTGAATACGTTTTGGCGCCAAAACTGAGACACGTGGCTAGGGGCATTTTGAGAACAATTAATGCATCTTGTTTACTTGTAGAGGTGGAGGGTGGAGTATAGAAACAATTTGGGGTGATGGAGGTGAGGTATTGTCAGGTTGCAGGTGTAGGGGTGTGGTGGAGATGGTAGGGATTCCACATGGCCTCTCCTGAGGTAAAACCAAAGGTTGGGTTTTGTTTAGGAGGTGACAGAGAGGGTTTGAGGTGGAAAGTATGGAAGGTGGAGGTGGAAGGGAGTATAGCAGGTGGTGGAGTGGTGTTGGGGAAGAAGGTGGTCAACGCGGGGTTTGACCCCGCTTTTATTTAAAAACGGGGTAAAGGGCTTAGGATGGTTGGGCTTTTCTATTTTGGGCCAGGGAAAGGTTTTGGGTTTAATATTTGGATATTAAGGTTTTGGATTAAAGGGAGTATATAAATGATCTGTTTGGTAGGCCCAAGGACTAAACTTGTAATTCTTAAAATTTGAGGGGGCTGGTGTGACAAGTTTCCAAACATCATTCAAGGGATCACACCTGCAATATTAGATAATACAAGGACCATATATGCATATTTTTCCATTTTTACAAAACAAAGGACTTTTTATGTCATTTTCTAACTCTTGAAGGGTTAAACATGTAAATTCCCAAAAGTTATCAAAAAGTTCCAAATTGTAAATTATGAATAGTACAAGGGTGTTATTTGATAAAATTTCCATTTTTGAACACCCAAGGACTAATTTTGCCAATTTTGTAACTTGAGGGGTAAAAGTTGTCATTTTGTGTAAACTTTCATCCAGGGATCATAAGTGAACATTTTTGACTTCCCAAGGACTAAAGTTGACTTTTCATTCCAAAATAAATTTCTAGGGACTAAAACTGTCATTTATGAAACTTGAGGGACCTGTTTTGCCATTTGTGCAATTTTGAACTTCAAGGGTTAAATTTGTTATTTCATGATTCCTGGGGGACTGTTGTTGACTTTTCTTCATAATAATTTTTCCAGGGACCATTTCTGACATTTCTTGAAAGTTCAGGGACTGATTTTGCCAATTGTGCAAACTTTGCACGTTTTCCTCTGTTTTCGGTCCTTTTGCACCTGAATCATATAAAAACACAATTCAAAGATATTTATAGTATTATGTAGTATTTCTGTGTGTTTTTTAACTGTTTTCGTATTTAAAATGGAACAGAAATGATGAGTTTTTATGAACTCATCAATTTGTAAATTTGAATTAATTTTATCTTTATTTTATTGATTGTAATTTTCTTTAAGAAGCTACTTTGTTTCATTAAGTATTTTCTTTATGACATATTATCATGAAAATATGGCATTGTGCCATGAATATTAATATGTTGCTTGCTTGATATTTTGGATTAAATTGTGAGCTTTGTTAGATGTGCTACAAGTGTAGGACACAAGCATATTTAGTCTGACATAGATTTTAATCTCTATATAGGTTATCGAGCCAAAGAGTTGATCCGTTTTAGAAGTGACAACTTATCCATTTTAATATTTATAATGGCAATATGTGTCATGCATTTAGTATTTTAATGTTATTTTGTGTTATTTAAGCTACATAAATGATCATATATGTTATTAAAAACTAAGTGTTTCTAGTGTGCCTCGCATTCATGAATCCCGCGCCTTGAAATGCGCCTCGATTCGAGGCTCTTTGCCCCCCTTTGCGCCTTAGTGCGCCTTGAGCCTTTCAGAACACTGGCGCAAACCAATAAACCCATTACCAAACAAGACTGACTTTTTACCAACCCGCGAAGGGTTGTGAGGCTGGACCAGAGGTACGAAGAATGAATCTATATTTGTGCACGGAAAGGCCAGCGACCTCTCAACTGTTCGAGCGCAATGAAGTGTATTGGTTCCGATAGAAAAAGGTAGAATGCCTGGTCGAAGGTCCAGGTATCAAACGAGCAAGTTGGTTGAAGTGCATGTCCTGGGTTTCTCTAAGTGCAACCAAACTGGAATGTGCCACACCACGCTATCCCAAAGCTTCATTCTCGTCAATCAGCTCCCTACGCTTAGGAATCAGCCTATATAAATGATCAATACAGGCACAAATTAGGTATTTAAAAAACCCTTCTTCTGCCGCCTCTTGACCAAACCACATTCTCATTTGATCATTTAAGCATGAAGAATCAGCCACTTCTATAAGTTCATTCAACATTGGGAAATCTTCCATTGGGATATGTGTGAGGAAAAGGCGGTGGAATGGGTTTATTGGTTAACGTACAAATGTAAGTAGCGTCTTAGGTAAGAGACGGTTAAGGGTTTTAATAATGACTATTTTTTCACCCCTCAATTTGTCTATGTTGCCGTTGTCATACTTAAAACTCACCCCCATTATTAAGTTGAGTGTTCACATTTTGTCCCTAAATTTGACATTTAATATAATTAATCCCACCCCCATTAAATCCTTACACACATATTGAATGGTACCAGTTTTATTTTGGTTAGATTATGTTTTGCAAATTTTGTTGTTACTGATATCTCTAGCAGTTTAGGTGACTATCGTTGAATCTTGCAAATCATGGACCACAACTTGACTTATGGATTTGCAATTCTGACTTTATAAAGTCAAAGTTCAAATAAAAAATGTCATTTACCATTTGAGTCATGGATTACAGTGTTGCTTTCTAGACTCAAATATAAATGGTATTATCAACTTTGACTTTCTAAAGTCAAACACCCAAATCAATAAGATACCCTGACTATTTCAAAACTTAGACAAACACCATTTAGCACTATTAGGAAACCAACATATGCACAACCTAAATTACGCATTGTTTTTACAACCTAAAGTTAATGAAAACATATAAACAAATACCAAACAACAAAAAACTAGGGTATTCAACCCATACATAAACAACAAACATTATCAGAATTCCACAACGGCTGTGGAGGAAGCTCGGTGTAGTTTTAACAGCTCCCTAACCAACTCCCAATTCATTCTTACATTTTTAGAGTCATCATCACTCGAATTGCTGAGCTTGATATAAAGTATCTTCAGCAAGGGGGAAAACGCAAGTATGAATTTTATTATTGTTAATTCATTCACTGATCTAGGAAAAGATCTAAATGAATAAATTTCCAAAGGTAGATCACTTTCCAATAAAGCCTGCAAATTAAGATTGTATTGAGATGCACAACAATGGCAATTTAAGATGATGTATTTGATACATATGCATTCCACTTACTCTAGTTTCTAGCGTTTGCAATTTTGGAGCTCCACGAACCATTTGAATGATGAATGATACCATTGCATTGTTCCCAAAATCGACTCCTGATAGATTTAGAGTCTTGAGGGATACAAATGCCATAGGGACATTCATCCTGGAGCTACCTTCTGCCAATAACTACAAAATGTCGACTTTTTGTAAGTTTAAAAGATTACTTTTGTTAAGTATTAGACATTACTTTCTAATTCTGTAATTTGAAGTGTGAAACTGAAATTGGTCTTACCTTGCACTCCTAAAAATCCAATGTAAGCGACTCAAGTTTGGGAAGAGTTCTTAGCTGAAAGATATTGTAAGTTGTGATTGTCGTGGGATGGTTCCAAACACCAAATGACAAATTCAACTTCCTTAAATTCCCTAGTTGTGCAATATCCGATAGTCTCATCTCATTTGTATGAGTACGATTCATTTTAAGATACTTAACTAAAGGACAACCAGTAATAAACTCCCAAATTGTACTGTTATGAAAAATGATGAATAACAATTCTAAGCTCAAGAGATTTGGAAAACCCATAAAAGATACCAAACTAGGAAAAGTACACCAGTGAAGTTCAAGATGTTTCAACTCCATACGATGGTACAATTAGGATGACAACGTAACAACAAGGTGGGTCATCAAACTAAGGATTACAGACTCAAAAGACCTGCCACTGGAAGCAATCAGCTACCAGTGACAGTTACTTGTCATGCCTATGGAGATAAAGGACACTATGCAAATAGATGTCAGAAGAAGAATACTGATGGTGCCCAGGGGAGAGCTTACATGTTAAGGGATAGGAATGCTTGATGAGTGCTCAAACACTCATCATTTTTTGTCAAATCTGAGCTGCAAAACATTTAAAAACACTCAAAAGGCATCAAAATACTGAAAATATCATAGGGATTGTGTTTAATATGTTTTAGATGCAAAATGATTGAAAACAGACGAAAAATGAGCAAAGTTTGCATAATTGGCAGTTTCAGTCCCCCAACTTTCAAAACTTGTCAAATTAGCCCCTTGTAAAATATTTTTGAAGAAAATTGCAATAATGGTCCTAGGATTTCAATATTTGTCAAAATTAGTCCTTGGAATAAAGTTTTCAACATTTGGCGAAATTGGCCCTCAACTTTTAGAATTTGGCAAATTTAGTCCCTGGGTGTTTTAACTTGGAAAATAAACTTCAAAAGCCCTTATGGAATCACAAATTGGCAGGAATGGTCCCTTGGATTACACTTTCACAAAATGGTAGAACATACCCCTCAACTTTCAGGAATTACCAAATTGGTCCTTGTATTTTTGCTTAACTAACTAAAACCAATTGGACCCTTTGTGTAATTTACAAACAAAACAAACCCACCCAATAACTAATCCTGATCCAATCCTCCCTGGCCCAATATCCCTAAGCCCATCCCACACTTAAAATAAAAACACCCCATATACCAAACTCAGGTCAAACCCTGGTGTTGACCTCCACCTCAATCCACTCATCTCCTCCCCCCCCCCCCCCCCCCCCCCCGTGACCTGTAAATCCTGCCACACCTCTGCCATCACCACCTCTACTCCTGCCATCACCCACCCTACTTTCACCTTCCCCCTTTATTGTCCCCTCAACCCCCTCCTCATTTAATGCCTCACCAACCCCCACTAAACTTGCCAAAATACTCTTTCCCGCCAAATCCACATAAACGGATGAGATTGATTCATAGTTATCCAAGGGTTGAAGTTCATTCAAGGAGGACAGAAAGCACAAGAGAGATGGAAACCCTAATATTTTTTTTATATAAATAGGTCAATTTTAAGCCAATAGTAGGTAATTTAGTGTAAAATAGGTTAATTATGTTTTAGTTTATCAATCTAGTATTGTAATTTGCATTTCCAGTTAATAAAAATTTCAAAGTTTTTGAAATTACTTCCCTCAATTTCTGTTTCAGCTTATTTAGTTGCTTATGTATTCTGCTTATTCTTGCTTTTCAAACTACTTATTTCCTGATTCATTTAAGTTTATTTAGTGTATGTATGTATGCAAAGTCTCTCAATGTTGTAGTCTAAGAATCTGTTTCTTAGCAATAAACTTCAGCTGCAGCCCCTTGTAGGAGTGTTTCGCATAACTCCTTCCCATTTTCAAAAACCTGCTTTTGCCACTTTGCAACTATGATTCAGCTTTTTTTAAGGAAATTTAGAAGTTTTAAAAGTCATCAACTTCAGTTTCTAGAGTTTTAAAGAGTTTAGCTTTATTTACAAATTTCTTTTTGTTTTAGCTATTTTCTTTAAGTTGTTAGGGTAGCGTTTTAGTTTTGTCACTTAGGTTACTTAAGTTACTTCAAATCAGTTCTCAAATGGATTAGAACAAGTGTAGTCTACCTGTGGTTGGAGTTTCGTGGGTCAAATCCCATTTGGTACCACTTTGCATAGTTACTGTTACATCAGTGGAGACTAGTCCACAACCCTTAATTCCACTAATTTTACTTTGTTCATCTCTTGACTATTTGATCTGAATTTTGGTTTAGAGCTTATTTGTTAGATTGACTTCAAGCTTGTATTTTTTCTCTATTTTTTGGATTTTTCTTTGTTGCTCATTTAAGCCCCTAAATACCCCCTTTTAGCCCACTGTTTTGATCCACCATAGCAGCCCCATTTTGATCCAAAATTTAGATAGGTAGGAGTAGGATTTAAATTTGGATATTGGAGTTTCAAGCAACTAGTAGTATAGGGTTTATGTGTATTAGCTTATTTTTCACTTAAGTGCTTAATTGTTAAGCTTAATTCAGCCCAGCAGTTAACCCCCTAGGCTGTTTGTACTTCAGCAGAGCTGAGCTTGTTGATTCTAATTTCAGCTTATGTTCAGCTTGTTTGTTAGCTTTTGGTTTTGGCTTTGCTAATGGTTAGTAGTCCACACTTAACCATTTTATGACTGATTCTGTTTTTTGAGCTTATTTAATTGCTTATTCCAGGCCTGCAATCCATCAGTAGGGCTGTTGCATGAGAGCAGTCCAAACACACCCACATCTGTTTCCATATAAGCTTGATATAAGCTCAAATTTGGCCCAATCTTGCTTTACTTACTCTCTGGTAGATAGTCCCCAGGTTTGTGAGCTTATTGGTCCCCTTTTGCTCATTGCTAGTAGCCTGTTTTATTCCTCAAACTTGCACCATTTTGTCCACTATGACCCTGCTGCAGTTGCCCAAAACAGTCCACAAACTCACTTTTGAGGTTGTCTCTAGTTTAGGTTAAGTTAGATTTAGCTTTTGATTTTCATTATACAATTAACTAGTAGAATAGTATTCAAAAATTTCAGCTTGATTTTGATTTTTGAACATCTTTGTTTGCTTAAAAATGGGCTGCACATTTAGACCTGTTCTAATCACCTCCCACATCAGCTCCCTTATAAGCTTGGTATAAGCTCAGTTCTGGCCAATCTTAGTAGATTTAATTTTAGCTTCTGAGTCTTTGTTTATTACTTGATCTCATTTAGTATAGAGTGTTCATTAGGATAGCTTAAATTAGGGGCTGCTAATTGAGTTCTCAGACCTGCATACTCAATTATGTCCAAAGTGCTCACATTCTCAGCCTATTTTCTGCCTTCCTAGTTGATGTGATTGTTTTATTTTTGATTCCCAAGGTAGTTCATAGTGCTAACTTGTTGATTTTGAACTTACATTTCACTTTTGAGCTCATTAGCCCAACTTATTTTGCCTGCCAAACTTGCCCTGCTCCACAGTGGTCTGTTTCACAAGCCATTTCCATAAGCTCACCTTTTGCTTATTTGTACCCCTCAAGACCTGAGCCTTGGCTTTTTGGAAAGCCTCTCAGGTCACCTTATTGGTTCCAGTCTTATTTTGGATCTCCAAGCACACCTGTGGGCACCACCAAGGGCTGCATATGGGCTGTTGAGGCCTGTTTTGTCTGTGATATAGTGGAAGTGATTATTTGTTGATTCTGGCCTTTTACTTGTGCTTATTCTGTCCATTTTAGCTCATTTTTATTCACCCTAGTTGGTTGTAGCTTATTTGGTAACTTATAGCTTTTTGATAGCTTTTTGGTTCAAAAATCCAGTTGATCAATGCCTACTAGGACTCCACTGTCCCTACTTTGGCTTTTCAAACTGCTTATTAATAAGCTCTGATCAAAGTCCTTTTGTTAAAAGTTCCTAATTTCAGTAGTAAAAGTAGTGTGTAAAAGAAAAACAAGAAAAATCCAACTTTAAATAAAGTGATAGTTTCTATTTAAGCCATTTGGCTTATTTTTCAGCTTATTTATAAGCACTTTCTGATTTTAAATTTTTCTTAGGTTCCTAACATCCTGTAGTATTTTTAAGAATTTTTTCAGATTTTTCTCATCTCATTTAGTATTTTTTTTATAATTTAATTTAGTTTAAATTAATTAATAATTAGTTTTTAATTAATAATAATTATTTAAAAAGTCAAAAAAATTATATTTTCTGTTTTAAAATTAGTTTTATATTACTTTAGATTTTTCCAAATTTAAATTTTATTTTTCTAAGTTAAAATTATAATTATTTGTATTTTAGGGTAATTTAAATAATTAAAAGTAATTAGGAAATTAGTAATTAATTAATAGTAATTAATTAATTAGTGTAAAAATTATTTTTCTTTTTCTTAAAATTTTCTTTTATTATTAGGATTGTAAAAATGTAATTTTCATATCTGTAGGATTTTAATTGCTCCCGTTTCACTTTTTATTTCGCGCGTTGACGTTATTTTTAACGTAAATGCGCGTTTTTAATTTTAAATACGTTCCAGGGTAACTTGGTCTTACGTTTTAATTAAGTTAGTTTATTTAACTTGTTTTCACTTGTATTTCCTTAGCGTAATCATTCAAACCCCTATTCCCCCTTTCCTGTTCAGAATCATCCGATCACAAATCCGTTTTATATACCATCACACCTCGTCGGGACATAACGACCCGGGGACATACTGTATTCCTTGGTGGATTGGAACAAGCTGTTTGACCATATTGACCACATCATGGTTGACTTTGGTTGACCGTTTGGAGCCAATCAATGCTCAGCTACACCCGAATGTAGTTACGGGTATGTTTCCTCTAAATCATCTTCTAGCTAGAGAATTATTTGATTATGGAGCCGACAAAAGTTTCGTATCTATATCTCTTGCCTCTAGTCTTAAGATTCCACCCCATACCTTCGATGCCCATTACGATAGAGAAATGGCCGACGAAAACTTAGTATAAACACGATTATCTAGGGTTTTACCCTATCCTTGTTGAACCAACCTTTCGAAATCGATCTCATGCCAATCAAACTCAGTAGTTTTGACTTTGTCATTGGTATGGAATGGTTGTCCAAGAATCATGCTAAGATTCTTTGTGATGAGAAAATCATTCATATTTCTGTCAATAGTGAAACATTAATCATCTGAGGAGATCGAAGTAGATCCCGACTAAATCTCGTTCCCCGTATCAAAAACTACACCACACATGATCTTGAATTAGGATCAGTCGTGTTTGCTCTTAGAATATCAAGACACTATATGTATGGCACAGAATGTACGGTTCTCGCCGATCCTAAAAGCCTACAGCATATTCTGGATCAAAAAGAGTTGAACATGGGACAACGAAGTTGGCTAGAACTGCCTGTTGATTACGATTGCAAGATTCGTTATCACCCTGGCAAGGCTAATGTAGTAGCAGATGCCTTGAGCCGAAAGGAACGAATCAAACCTCTTAGAGTTAGGTCATTAATTATGACTCTTTATCCTAATCTACCTTCCCAAATCCTCAAAGCCAATAACGAAGCCCTCAAAGAAGAGAATCTCAAATCTGAGAACTTACGAAGGATGGACAAGGCTTTCGAAGTACGTCCTGATGGAACTCGTTGTATCAAGAATAGGAGTTGGTTACCACATTTTGGTAACTTAAGATATTTGATTATGCACGAGTCCCATAAATCCAAATAATCTATTCACCCGGGTTTGGATAAGATGTATCAGGATCTGAAGAAACACTATTGGTGGACCAACATGAAGGAAACTGTTGCTGAATATATGGCCAAGTGTTTAACGTATTCTAGAGTGAAGGCTAAATGTAGAAGCCATCCGGCTTACTGATACAACCTGAGATTCTCATGTGGAAGTGGGAAATAATCACTATGGAGTTCGTTACACCTAAGACATCAAGCGGACATGACACCATTTGGGTCATTGTCGATCATCTTAGAAAATCTGCTCATTTCATCCCTCTCTGAGAAACTGATAGTATGGAAACCCTTACAAGGTTTTACCTAAAGGAAATAGTTTCCCGACATGGAGTGCCAATATCTATCATATCGGATCGTGACACTCATTTCACGTCTAAATTCTAGTAATCGATGCAAAGTGCCTTAGGTACTCAGCTAGACTTGAGTACGACATATCATCCTCAGACCGATGGTCAAAGTGAGAGAACTATCCAAACACTCGAAGATATGCTTCAAGCTTGTGTGATAGATTTCGAAAAAGGATTGGAAAGACACTTACCGTTGATCGAATTCTCGTACAATAATAGTTATCACGACAATATTAAGGCGGCTCCATTCGAAGCACTTTATGGTCGAAAGTACAGATCTCTTGTCTGCTGGGCCGAAGTTGGAGAGGCTTAATTTATGAGACTAGAGATAATCCATGAAACCATTGAGAAAATCGTTCAAATTCGTAAACGTTTGCAAGCTGCAAGAGATCGGCAAAGAAGTTATGGAAACATAAGACATAAGCCTTTAGAATTTCAAGTAGAAGATTGCGTTATGTTAAAAGTGTCACCTAGGAAAGGTGTCATTCGTTTTGGAAAGCAAGAAAAGCTTAATCTGAGATACATCGGACCATTTAGGATCCTTGAACGAATTGGTCCCGTTGCGTATAGACTTGAGCTTCCGGAAGAGCTCAGTAATGTGTACAATACTTTCCACATTTATATTCTTAAGAAATGCGTATCCGACGAGTCTCTCGTCATTCCTATGAAAGAGCTTCATATGGATGATAAGCTCAATTTCGTAGAAGAACTCGTAGAAATCATGGACCGAAAGGTCAAACATTTGAAACACAACCGTATCCCTTTCTTCAAGGTATGCTGGAACTATAAGAGAGGACCAGAGTATACTTGGGAACGTGTGGATCAAATTTGTGCTAAATACCCCCACCTATTCTCACACTCTACTCCTACCTCTAGCTAAAATCTCAGGACGAGATTTCCCTTTTAGGAGGGAAGACGTTAAGAATTCACAAATCTCACCTATGTCTCACTCATATCTGATCCAGTTTATCTTTACTTATGATATTTATAATATCATTTTCCCCGGGTAAAATTCCTTCATTACATATCTCACTACGTAAAGTAACTTACATAGCCCACTAGACGTCTCACGCAACTAATGCCAAATATCTCTACGCTTATATCTTGTAAACCTCCTAATATGTTAAGTCTAAGTTTCAAATATCATTTTATTAAGTATTCTATTAATCTAACTTACTACTTTCAACCTTATACCAAAGCAAGCCTTATACGTTTATGGTTATTTCAAAAACCCTAATTTCAAGTCTAAACTAGTTTGAAAGTGTTCAAGGCTTATGTACAAGTTATCCTAGCTATATTTCCTTTCCTAAACTTTAGTACAACTACCTAGAGCACAATGTACAAGTCCTTTAAGCTCACACCCTAATTAGGTCATTTAGGTGCCTAAACCATGTTTAAACCTTACCGTTTCTTTAGTACAAGTTACAACCACTTAAGACAAGACTCCTAAACCTTAAAATTAGTCACTAATCACTTTCTAAACCCTAATCTAAGCACGAAACACTAATCTAGACCCAAATCCTATACTTAACCCTAAACCTAGATTTAACCTAAAAACTAAAACTAAACTAGCACCTTAAGCACCTCAAGCACCTCCCAAGCAGCCTACCAAGCACCACCATAACCTACTCATCACCACCTTGGCCACCAAGGAGGTCTCGTCACATCCTTGTCACCCCTACACCACTGCGACACCTCCACCACCACAAACACCCCCTAGCTAGCTCCATAGCTCTTCCTACTCACCCACTAGCTTCTCTTAGTCATCCCCCTCCTAGATTGGCCACCACTCCGAGTATACATGGCCTTATACCCCCCTTTCGACCCCTACAAATACCACGCAACACCATTGATGTGTGCGTTGTGTCGTATGCAGTATAAGGGTAATTACCTATTTCAAGTTTTACATTTATATTTAGCCGACATATCCTATAACACACACACTAACAGACAGTGTATCTGATCAATATGTATATAGTGGTAAGTAGAGTGTCGATCACTAAGAGTGGGACGTAAAGCTTAATTTGTCTATCAGTATTTTAATATCCTAAGTTAGTTTTACAATCTAATCTAACGCAACGGGGGTTTAGTCTGAGAGACTAGCACAATTTTGGTTTTATTAAACAGTAAATTAAACTAATGAGAACGAATCAGCAAATAGCAACACGTAAACAGATAGATAATAGAGACTACAAGAAGACCTGTCCTGATAATTAAGTAGCTTGTCACTTGTTTTATTTCTAGTTTTACGTGAAGTGTATCGTAATCTATTCTCTCTCGTTGGATCGCAATATATCGGCGAGTAAACCCTTAATGATCACTTATGTCTATCCTACTTATCCAAAGACGTTAGATTAAATAGGCGAGGGGCAGATATGGCAGTCCACGGGCTCAGCTAGACACGTAGGTTATCAAAGCACTAATATAAGTCACCAAAGACATCAACAAATAAACTTTAATTAATGGGAAAGCAATATTAAGGGGAGTGTACAATGTTCCGTAGTCACATATCACAAGCCCATCAATCCTGATGAATTAAAGCGTACTATTACAATAAAATAAAACTACTTAATGAATTCAATACATGCAGGACCTTCTTACAGCTCTAATATCTTTGTTTGGAGTGTGTCTTGTGAAGCTTCTTCGACTGAATTCGTCTCCTTAGGGTTATGTTACACACAAAATTGGTAAAAGTCTTGGGGGTATTTATACTTTTTGTCTGAGGGTTCGATGCGGCGTATTGAGTAACGATTAATATATTCTGGAATATTCATACACCGCCTTTAGATGTGCCGTAACTTGATTCTTGTATGCGGCGCATGTACTTTAGCGTCTTGGATTATATCTGGTGAAGTCTTGGTAGTGATACGCCGTATGTCAGAATTATGATGCGGCGTATCTGGAGTAGAACAAGCTTGATCTTCTTCGTTGACCAAGGTTTCATATGCGGCGCATGTATAGAATTGCATGCGGCACATTCTTCAAAGTCAGGCAATGGTCTTTGAATTCATCTAAGTATAATATTGCGGCGTATCTATTGAGAGAGATACGACGCATCTTCTGGGTTTCAGTAGACTTTTGACATCTTGCTGGTTTTGCACCATATTTCGTCCAAAATCGTTAAGTTTCACCAATTGCTTGTTTTTACCTGAGAATTACTAAAGTAAATAATTAAGTATCGATTCTCATAAATAATATAATAAAACAAGTCAAATAAATAGGATAAACGATGACAATAAAATGCACTTATTTGAGTTCATCAAATATCCCTTCACTTGAACAAATTATGAAAATGTATCCTAAAAGGTATTAGGATTTATTTTTATCATTAAGCACGTATTCGTTTTATCATAATCACACAACCAAACACTTAACGATTTAGAAACAAAATTAAAACTTTCAATTTAAGACCGATCTAATCGTCTCATTGTTTAGTAGTGACGAATATTCTATCATAGGCTTGGCAATCATACACATCTCCTCCACTAAAGCTAAGGAATGAAAAGTCTAAAGCGGTAAAATGGGTTTTTGAGGCTTAAGGGTTAAACCTAGCTTCGTTCAAACATCTCCTGCATAAACTTAGTAGATCGCTAGCGGAAGTCCTCGACGCTTCAACTAACGGATGGTCACTAATGTCCTCCTTGGATCGCTGGCGCGTTATTTGCATAACGGATGGTCACCAATTCATACACTAGATCGCTAGCGTGTTAGCCAATTAATCTAATACTCGGATGGTCACTACCTTATTCACACATTTAATATTCTCACTTGGCCATCGTTATATTCGGATGCTCGAGAGCTAACAACGAATACAACAATACGGTTGGGTAGGGATAACATTTAGGATATAAAAATGGGTGTAAAATAAAAAATAAACAAACAGATAGATTAAGTTCTAGTGTGGTTAATCACTTTCCCAACCATCCCATGAATAGGACTCATATCATTAAATAACTCACGCTTTTGACACTTGTAACTAACGCTTTAGGTAGACACACGTTATACTCAATAAACTCTTAATCAAAGAATAAACCTTAGTTGGTATTCCCATAATGGCCAACTCCCAATCAATCCATAAATATAATACAACAACAAATAGTTGCGATATCAACCACTTAATACAGAACTTTGCAATAGTTGGTTTAACAAACTTCCAACTTTCTTCTTTCTTTTTCTTTTAATTAATTAATTTATTTATTTTTATTTTTATTTTTTTTAACATCAACATATAAATAAACTACGATGTGTAAAATTTCACCACATCACTTATAACGATAATTATGGATAATTTTTTTTAATACTTTTCATAAATTTAGATATAACGGTAATAGTGAAAGTAGTAAACACACGAAAAATAACACGACACAAATATTATACAATATGTACTTTCACTCCATTGCATTGTGCAATATCCCGACCTAACCAAATATAATGAATTTACGCACTCAAACACAGGTAACGTGTAACAATTCACATTTTCAGGTTAACTTCTATTCCTGAAAATTTTACTATTCATTTTTACTATTCACTTTTCTGAAATTTGATTTTTATTTCATATTCTCGTATGATAAATCATTTCCATGGCAAAATAAAAGTTTGACACTCATCAGATCATTTTCGCAAAAGTTATTAAGGAACTACACGTTTTAGGGTAAAACGTCATTCAAAAATTCTACGCACAACGAAATTTGACCACGTTAATGTAACAACCTGTAAATTTCCACTTAAATTAAATTAATACTTATCCATTTTTCCACGTCTAATTTTTTTTTTATCAGTTAAACTATTCATAACAACTAATTAATATAACATAACTCATATTCTAAATTAACTAGCTCACTTAGTTTTGTTTTGAATAAATATTTTAATGTGATAAGTACCAAAGTATTCAACTCTTATTTACCACTTTACGTCATTTCATATTCAACGTTTAAATTTAACATTTTCTATTTACTAAAGTGTTCATGAAAACCCTAAATTATTAAAACTATAATAAAACTCAAATTAATGATATTTATTTTTAAGAAATATAAGAGTACAAGTTTATCAAGCTCAGGTATAAGTCAGTAATGCATGAAGACTAATAATATATAAATATTTATTATAAACCTCAGTGTACTCACCCAAACAGCCCAATATTTATTTCACTAGCTTTAAAACTTTATTTTTCAACATAACAAATATATGTACAAATCTTTAAACTAAAATACAAGTCACTAAAGCATAGAAACCCTAAAATTACCATAACTTACAATAAAACCCTAACTTCTCAAAAACTAATATTTTATAAAAATATTATGTACAAGTATTTCAAGTAAAGGTACAAGTCTTTTAAGCATGAAATCTTTATAGAAACAAAAACCTTATAAAAACTTTAAAAATAATTATTTAAATAACATCTTATGTAGTATTCTTACACAATAAATTATAAAAATAATTTATTTATTTATTTAGTATATGTACAACTCCATAAACTTAAGGTACAACTCACTAATGCACAAAATCATAAAAACCTAATTATTAGTATTTAAAGTGTAATAAAAATTATAGGAAATTAAGAAATAATTAAAAATATAATTTTCTTATTTTTAATACATTAGTACAAGTCTCTCAAGCCTAGAGTACAATCACCTAAAGCACAATCCGATTCTTATTCCTTTATCCATATAATTCGACACCAAACTTAAACAAATAAATCCTAGCTTGTTATCTAATAAATCTCTACCCAAATTAAATACAAAACTAAGTTTACTACTTCACTAAACTTACATGTACAACCAACTATAGCCTAAGTACAACTAGTAAAGCAGAATCGATCCCTAGATACAGTTTAGTTCAAATGGAACTAAATAAAAACCAACTTAGACCTAGACTAACATTTGTAAACTCTCTAAACCACAAAATACTCATTTGGTGCCCTATACTTCCACATATACTCGTTTCTAGATGTGTTATATGTGTATGGACTATATTCGAACACACCAACACCCTCACAAAAGGCCACGACATTTCCACACACATGGAATTAAATCAAAATCAAATGGTTCTAGCTAGCTACTTGTATACTTATTACACCATAAGTCATTTGATTGGAATTTTATACCTACACATCACCTCTCTTCTAGAAAAGTGCCTAAGTATGTGATTTAGGTTCGAACACCTCACCTATTCTTTCTCTTCCACCTTGTGGCGTTTTATCTACCTTACACCCTACCTAACTCACACCCAAGAACAGCCATAAATCTACAAGCAACTCTAATTCACCCTCTATAAATAGAACACACTAATAAACCCTAAATTACACCATAAGCAAATCGAACCACACCAAACAACCTCAAATCTTTATTCCACTAATTCCTTTAGCTTATATTATGTTTAAATAAACTTAAAAGGGCTGTAGAACAAGGCTAGAACCAAGGAGAGGTTAATTCGAAGCATTTTCACAAAACTATACTCTAAATCGTAAATTTAAGAAAGGTATATCTATAGTCCATTTCAATTATTCTTTTATACTTATTTTGTGTTTAAATACATATTAGAACATGTCTTAAATGTGTTCATAGCCCAGAATTAACAAAAACCTATTTTTGGTTAAATCGAGCCATTAACAAGAATGATTTCGAAATAAAGCTCTAAGGGACTTAGATGGATAAAAAATGGTTTAAGAATACTTTAAATATGTTATAATAACTAATTATAATATAAAAACATAGGGTATAAAAATCAGATTGCATGAAAACTTGGTTTTTCCTTTCTTTTTACTCCTGTCGAGCAGCAGCAGCACTGCTGCTTTGGACCCATATTTTGTGTATCAAACATGGTTCTAAAACTCTAGTTTTCGACATGGTTAAAGTACACTAGAAAGTCTAAACATAGGAAAAAGAATCAGTCAATTTCATTGAGAAACGAGGGAGAACGAGGCATTCAAAGTTGGTAATTTTTCTGTGACGAGTAAACTTAAAGTCGCGACTTCTGTGATTTATTGTGAAGTCGTGGGATCAAATCATGCCATGAGATTTTATAAAAATACTCTTAAAACTCTTATAAATGTTTTAGAAGAGGATTCATAAAAAGTTTCGAAGTAAAACGAGAGATATAAACTGTTTTTGAATAAAAAGGATGTTGGGTGCGATCGGGGGTTAAACACAAGGGTTGCTTTTGCCAAAACTCTATAAGAATTATATGGTTGGACTTGTTTTGTGATCGGGGAGTTTCTCAAGGGTAAAAAGTGTCAATTTTGAAACTTAAGGGTAGAAAGTGTCATTTGACCAAAGTTCAGGGGTAAAAGTTGTCATATTTATAAAAGTTAAAGGGTAAAAGTTGCCAACTTTAGAAACTTGAGGGTCAAAAATGAAAATATATAAACCCTAATTAATATTTAATATTATTATAATTATTATTGATATTATTATTATTATTATTATTATTATTATTATTATAATTATTAAGTTTTATTTAGAACTTAAATATAAGTTTTATACCGTAACTAATAAACGAAGTATCTATTTAACGAACGGACGGAACCAAATCTTACAGATAAGAAAATATAATAAAATAATACTTTTGAAACTACATATTGGCTCGATAAAATATTTAACCATTAAACCAAAACGGAACAAACATTGAAAAACTTATATAATCAGAAGCAATTACTAAGAACTTGACCTAATAAATCAGGTTTCAAGCCGGAGACGTTTATCAACTTCATTTAACTTTGTTTTCCATCCAGACTGCCCAGGTGAGTTCACAGTCCCACTATTTTTATACTGTTTTTCAAACTTGTGGGGAGATACATGCTACAAACCGAACACAAGTATTTTTCTGTATGCTATCCTGATCTAGTATTGCCTAAGTTAGCTGTGTTGCCACTAAAAGACCCTCATATCATGAGCCATTAATCACTTGCGAGTGAACGCGAATATAGTGAATAGATCTATTGGAATTGACGTCCCCATTTGTGTTAGCCGGATAGGTAACCAAATGTACTATATTTGAAGTAAAACCGGGAAGTTGGCAAGCTCCTGCTCGAGGGCATTATTACCTACATTATTATTATAATGTCAGTAACTTTACATTATAGCTCATTACTATAATGTCCAAACTGTTAAGGTTTGCGTGTCATGAGACTTAGTGCAATATGCTACGCTGCAATACGTTGTTTTATAACTATTTGACTTGTGTTCAAACTATTACTTATTTACAAACACTGTGGATTCACTCAACCGTTGTGTTGACTTTTTAGCATGTTTATATCAGGTCCATAACAAACAAGGATGGCATGGAAGGACATGGATACGGAAGGAAGGCTAAGATTTTATTATTCTTTGATAAATTATTTAACAAATTGTAAAGCTATTGGGACCTTATTTTGTAAACTCTGATACTGAATAATAAAATCATTTTTAACAATCCAATTGTAGATTGTTTTTCTATTATTATAACTGTTGTACCGTCGAGTAACACCCAGCTTTAATTCCGCTGCGTATCCCAAATTTGGGGGTGTTACAGATTGGTATCAGAGCTATAGTTATAGAGAAACGGGTCTAATTGAGGTCCGAACTATAACCACTTTTTCATAAAAATGTTTTATAGCCTTTCGTTGTCCTTGCCTTCCAGCCTCCGAATGATTATGTGACTTTCAGGTAATTATGTTACTCAAAAACTTTAATAAACTGGTATATACATTTATGATATACTTCTGACCACTTTATACAAAACATAACTGCAGATGCTTATTCTAAGGCATTACTTTTTAATCCTATCTCCTTGAGCATGTATCTACTTCAATATTTCCATAAATTTACAAAACTTTCTAAGACGTTGTGGTTTCTTCAATTCTTATCCTATTTATGTTAAAAATATACTCTCCCCTATTTTAAAACTATGTCAACTCACCTTGATTACCTTACTTTCATATCCAAAAATGGATATAAATACTCTCTCCGTACTCCCAGAATACCTAATTCATTAACTAATTATGAATGTTAAATTAAAAATTCTCAAGTAAGATAATTAACTCATAAATCTTGAATAACGTCTTACCATCACTCCACAATTCATACCAAAAAATTACCCTAGAAAATCAGCAGGATCCCAACAATCGTCAGAAGACAACAACAACGTTTAAATAAAAATAAGAAATTTCTGTTATAACAATAAACCATAGCTCAACTCTTTAGTGTTGTAATTATTTCTCTGTACTTTACCTTGGGTACAATGATGTAACCAAATTATAACTAGTACTTTCCTATCTAATGTCATATCTATCTTCTAATAATCTCACTACTACTATAACCATCGTCCATTTCACTTTCCTCTCATATTATTCATAGCCATTTCATAATAATGTACCGCCATTTCATACCTAACTATATCTATTTTATGAGGTTCTTCTGCAAATATATTCCTAAGAATTTCTTCAAGCTATTTTCCTATCACCCCAAAGATTGATACTCTGCCATCCTACCAATTATATACTATCATTATCCGAATCAATTCCTTATTACTCTAAGAGGTATCCAGGATGCTATTTTATAAAAATAAAACGTTGAACACCATCTAAAACTTGTGAAATCTAATATCAAAGATTGACTGAATCACGCATTACATCATCTGTCCTTAATTATACATAGCCTGATCACCTATGTCTAATTCAGGAAAGATCATGTCATGGGGGAAACGGGTATTTTTGTAGATTTCCAAAACAAACTTTACTTAAAAACAAAACCTTGTATCAAGATAAACTCTTAGTAAACGCTCCTAACGTCCACATCTCCTAGGTACCTACATCATTTTATTATAAATCGCCAAACCATAAGTTTATATTTCTCTATTCATATTATTTAGAATGCCTTTTCATAAATTATAAAAATAAAAATTATAAATCCGAGAATCACTAAAATTCATAAAACACAAATAACGTAAAATTTCATTAAAATCCATAAATATTAATACATAACGAAATAATTAGCATCGGTAGTGCTAATGTTACAAATATCACTAAGTAAACGATAGAATCGCCAATAGGTTGATCCGCTATACTAATGAAGAACAACACTGTGCCTACGAGAGCAAGAATCACAACTGGATGTAAAATCTTGAAAACTCTGTAACGAAAAACGTAAACGAATTACAAACGCGATAATAAAAGAAATAATCATACGCATAATCTTATTCATAAACGATTACAAGAAAATACAAATGAAATAAAAGTTTCTTCGACATTCCTACCCCCATATCTTGTCCACACCGATAGCTAGGACCACTAGGGGAACGAGAACCGCTAAGACTATAGCCAAGAATTCGTAGTCTTCCTTCGGAACATAGGCGAAATAAATCGCAGCAACAACGGTATAGATAATCGCGACGATAGTAATAGGATGCGGCATTTTAATAAAGATAGATGGAAATGGGGTATTTATGAATAAAAAACTAGCCGTTGAATTCACTATTCACGACCGTTGGAGTTACTGTTCATGACCGTTGGAACACTATTCATGGACATTTGAAAATTTAAAATGTTTACAAAAGAACAAAAGGATTCATCATCTAAAAAAAAAAAAAATCTACTAAACAAGAAATTTGAAATCAGGATATTTTCAAGGATAATTACTGAAACAAGATAAATTTTTATGAATAACAATCTTCATTTAAAATAAATTTTCTTAAGTTTATATGACCTTTGAAATAAAATTTACAATTCGTCTTTATCATTTCTAAACCTAACATAAACTGAATCTCGGGACGAGATTCCAATAAGGGGGTGAGACTGTAACAACCTGTAAATTTCCACTTAAATTAAATTAATACTTATCCATTTTTCCACGTCTATTTTTTTTATCAGTTAAACTATTCATAACAACTAATTAATATAACATAACTCATATTCTAAATTAACTAGCTCACTTAGTTTTGTTTTGAATAAATATTTTAATGTGATAAGTACCAAAGTATTCAACTCTTATTTACCACTTTACGTCATTTCATATTCAACGTTTAAATTTAACATTTTCTATTTACTAAAGTGTTCATGAAAACCCTAAATTATTAAAACTATAATAAAACTCAAATTAATGATATTTATTTTTAAGAAATATAAGAGTACAAGTTTATCAAGCTCAGGTACAAGTCAGTAATGCATGAAGACTAATAATATATAAATATTCATTATAAACCTCAGTGTACTCACCCAAACAGCCCAATATTTATTTCACTAGCTTTAAAACTTTATTTTTCAACATAACAAATATATGTACAAATCTTTAAACTAAAATACAAGTCACTAAAACATAGAAACCCTAAAATTACCATAACTTACAATAAAACCCTAACTTCTCAAAAACTAATATTTTATTTGCAAACTCTTATTAATATTTTATAAAAATATTATGTACAAGTATTTCAAGTAAAGGTACAAGTCTTTTAAGCATGAAATCTTTATAGAAACAAAAACCTTATAAAAACTTTAAAAATAATTATTTAAATAACATCTTATGTAGTATTCTTACACAATAAATTATAAAAATAATTTATTTATTTATTTAGTATATGTACAACTCCATAAACTTAAGGTACAACTCACTAATGCACAAAATCATAAAAACCTAATTATTAGTATTTAAAGTGTAATAAAAATTATAGGAAATTAAGAAATAATTAAAAATATAATTTTCTTATTTTTAATACATTAGTACAAGTCTCTCAAGCCTAGAGTACAATCACCTAAAGCACAATCCGATTCTTATTCCTTTATCCATATAATTCGACACCAAACTTAAACAAATAAATCCTAGCTTGTTATCTAATAAATCTCTACCCAAATTAAATACAAAACTAAGTTTACTACTTCACTAAACTTACATGTACAACCAACTATAGCCTAAGTACAACTAGTAAAGCAGAATCGATCCCTAGATACAGTTTAGTTCAAATGGAACTAAATAAAAACCAACTTAGACCTAGACTAACATTTGTAAACTCTCTAAACCACAAAATACTCATTTGGTGCCCTATACTTCCACATATACTCGTTTCTAGATGTGTTATATGTGTATGGACTATATTCGAACACACCAACACCCTCACAAAAGGCCACGACATTTCCACACACATGGAATTAAATCAAAATCAAATGGTTCTAGCTAGCTACTTGTATACTTATTACACCATAAGTCATTTGATTGGAATTTTATACCTACACATCACCTCTCTTCTAGAAAAGTGCCTAAGTATGTGATTTAGGTTCGAACACCTCACCTATTCTTTCTCTTCCACCTTGTGGCATTTTATCTACCTTACACCCTACCTAACTCACACCCAAGAACAGCCATAAATCTACAAGCAACTCTAATTCACCCTCTATAAATAGAACACACTAATAAACCCTAAATTACACCATAAGCAAATCGAACCACACCAAACAACCTCAAATCTTCATTCCACTAATTCCTTTAGCTTATATTATGTTTAAATAAACTTAAAAGGGCTGTAGAACAAGGCTAGAACCAAGGAGAGGTTAATTCGAAGCATTTTCACAAAACTATACTCTAAATCGACAATTTAAGAAAGGTATATCTATAGTCCATTTCAATTATTCTTTTATAATTATTTTGTGTTTAAATACATATTAGAACATGTTTTAAATGTGTTCATAGCCCAGAATTAACAAAAACCTATTTTTGGTTAAATCGAGCCATTAACAAGAATGATTTCGAAATAAAGCTCTAAGGGACTTAGATGGATAAAAAATGGTTTAAGAATACTTTAAATATGTTATAATAACTAATTATAATATAAAAACATAGGGTATAAAAATCAGATTGCATGAAAACTTGGTTTTTCCTTTCTTTTTACTCCTGTCGAGCAGCAGCAGCACTGCTGCTTTGGACCCATATTTCGTGTATCAAACATGGTTCTAAAACTCTAGTTTTCGACATGGTTAAAGTACACTAGAAAGTCTAAACATAGGAAAAAGAATCAGTCAATTTCATTGAGAAACGAGGGAGAACGAGGCATTCAAAGTTGGTAATTTTTCTGTGACGAGTAAACTTAAAGTCGCGACTTCTGTGATTTATTGTGAAGTCGTGGGATCAAATCATGCCATGAGATTTTATAAAAATACTCTTAAAACTCTTATAAATGTTTTAGAAGAGGATTCGTAAAAAGTTTCGAAGTAAAACGAGAGATATAAACTGTTTTTGAATAAAAAGGATGTTGGGTGCGATCGGGGGTTAAACACAAGGGTTGCTTTTGCCAAAACTCTATAAGATTTATATGGTTGGACTTGTTTTGCGATCGGGAAGTTTCTCAAGGGTAAAAAGTGTCAATTTTGAAACTTAAGGGTAGAAAGTGTCATTTGACCAAAGTTCAGGGGTAAAAGTTGTCATATTTATAAAAGTTAAAGGGTAAAAGTTGCCAACTTTAGAAACTTGAGGGTCAAAAATGAAAATATATAAACCCTAATTAATATTTAATATTATTATAATTATTATTATTGATATTATTATTATTATTATTATTATTATTATTATTATTATTATTATTATTATTATTATTATTATTATTATTATAATTATTAAGTTTTATTTAAAACTTAAATATAAGTTTTATACCGTAACTAATAAACGAAGTATCTATTTAACGAACGGACGGAACCAAATCTTACAGATAAGAAAATATAATAAAATAATACTTTTGAAACTACATATTGGCTCGATAAAATATTTAACCATTAAACCAAAACGGAACAAACATTGAAAAACTTATATAATCAGAAGCAATTACTAAGAACTTGACCTAATAAATCAGGTTTCAAGCCGGAGACGTTTATCAACTTCATTTAACTTTGTTTTCCATCCAGACTGCCCAGGTGAGTTCACAGTCCCACTATTTTTATACTGTTTTTCAAACTTGTGGGGAGATACATGCTACAAACCGAACACAAGTATTTTTCTGTATGCTATCCTGATCTAGTATTGCCTAAGTTAGCTGTGTTGCCACTAAAAGACCCTCATATCATGAGCCATTAATCACTTGCGAGTGAACGCGAATATAGTGAATAGATCTATTGGAATTGACGTCCCCATTTGTGTTAGCCGGATAGGTAACCAAATGTACTATATTTGAAGTAAAACCGGGAAGTTGGCAAGCTCCTGCTCGAGGGCATTATTACCTACATTATTATTATAATGTCGGTAACTTTACATTATAGCTCATTACTATAATGTCCAAACTGTTAAGGTTTGCGTGTCATGAGACTTAGTGCAATATGCTACGCTGCAATACGTTGTTTTATAACTATTTGACTTGTGTTCAAACTATTACTTATTTACAAACACTGTGGATTCACTCAACCGTTGTGTTGACTTTTTAGCATGTTTATATCAGGTCCATAACAAACAAGGATGGCATGGAAGGACATGGATACGGAAGGAAGGCTAAGATTTTATTATTCTTTGATAAATTATTTAACAAATTGTAAAGCTATTGGGACCTTATTTTGTAAACTCTGATACTGAATAATAAAATCATTTTTAACAATCCAATTGTAGATTGTTTTTCTATTATTATAACTGTTGTACCGTCGAGTAACACCCAGCTTGAATTCCGCTGCGTATCCCAAATTTGGGGGTGTTACAGTTAATTTTCCCCGCATCATAAAAATGTTTGATACACTCATGATTTATTTTAGAATTAATCATGACTATGAAAAATGTGACCAAATAAACCTCGGCCATGAGAAACAGGAATTTTTGTTTTTAAGCACTTTTACTTAGCCGTCACCTTAGCCTATACCTGCACCGCGTTTCTAAGACAATTTGATTTTTCACATTTTTGGAAAAAGTCAACATATTTTTCCCTCCTCCTTTGACCAAAAATCATTCCTTGATTTTATAAATCATTCCTTGATTTTTAGGCTTACGGTTTTATGTCTTAAAGACATTAAATGCCAACCGACACTAGACTGAGCCCAGTCCAGACATTATAAGTCATTTTAAATCGTTATTATCATATTAGAAAAGTAACATTTTACTTTTCTCAATTTTACACAATATTCGTACATTTTACGTATTACGCGTTTTAGACCCGTGTTTCCAGGTTTAACAGGGTTTGAGCACCCCAATGGAACCTACCACTCATTTTATATTTTATTATGGAGTATTTTGACAAGTTTAGTCATTCTTCCAAGTTTCACATTTTTACGATACCCGGTTTTACGTATTATTGCTTAATCATTTACGGTTAGCATTTTACGGAGTCAAAACTAACTACATAAGCTTGGATAATATCATCAAAAACCATCTCATCCTTCCTAGCTTTTATGAACCTCCAATAAGAGGGGGGATTCACCTTGTGTGGCTTGATCTTAACCATTGATTCATTAGATGATTACATGTGTACAACATAGGCTCCAAGTAAAACTTGGTCACCAAGTTTAGGAAATTTTCTAGTTACTTCCTAACCTCCTCAAACTCATATATATACCCCTCTTCCCCTCCCTTTAAACGCCACACACAACACACACAACCACTCTTCAAATTGCTCTCTACTTCAAGTTTTATTCAAGGAATCAAGTACTATAACCCTAGTTTGGTTTTGATTCATCAAACTACTTCAAATCCATTGAAACTCTTGGTGATTCTCTTGAGTTTAGATCCACTCAAGCCACCTAAATCTTCATCACAATTCCTTCAAGAATACAAGAGTAGAAGGGTTGCTAAAGTGAAGAGGAGCTTGTCAATCAAAGTCCTATCCTTACTAGTTACTTCCTTTCTTTTAGAAAGCCTAAAGTTGTAAGAAAACCCTAATATACTTTCTTACTAAATATCATTTTCATGCTATTTATATTTCATTCTTACTATATATGGTATTATTATTATGTTCATGATGTATAAAATTTGGTAAAACAAGTTATGGTATATATATGGTAACTTATATTAAGTAAACAAGAAGAACTAGTGATTTATATTGATAACCACGACCAAAATAGAGTAACCATGATATGAAACACTTACCTACTGTTATAGAGGACTTAAAAAGGAAAACATAGCAATTTGAACCACCTAAAACGAGTATACGAGTCAAAAGTTACGGCCAAAAAAAGTTAGCGAAACCAAAACGCCGAATCTGCCAAAATAGCATTCTGATCAAAATCCGTATTTTTTCGAGACACTTCTGCTCCGATTCATCAAAAAGTTAAAACACGAAAGTTTTCCGGAACGACGTTTTCATTCAGGAACAAAAAAGCTCGAGCCCTGAAAACTCTTTTTGAGTGATATTTTTCTTCAAATTCTTAACAGCCCATTTATATACCAAAGTTACTATATAATAGTTATGGTTTAATAAGACCAAGAGGTCTAATGACCTAAAGCCAAGACCACAACCATGGCTAAGGCCAAGGTTGAGTCTCAAGACCATGGAATAATGACCAAGGTCACGGCAAGGCCATGACTAAATGACCATATAAACTTACCTAGGCGAAAGCATGAGCTAAAGAGTTAGCGATAACTTAAACATACAATTTGGATCAACTTCATCTAAATAACCATGAGACTCATTGTAATAACAATCTTCATGTAAAAGTAAACTTTCCCAAGTTTATTCAAATATTAGACATGTAACTTTTCGGGTCCAAACTTATATATATATATATATATATATATATATATATATATATATATATATATATATATATATATATATATATATATATATATATTATCAAATACTACAACAGTAGGGAGCCTCATGTGAGGAGTTCATTAAGTAAGCCGTCGAGATGAGTTGTGGATTTACGAATTAAAGTGTGCTGGCTCCTCGAACGTTTACTACATGACTTCTGAATTATGTCGGCCCGAACGGTAGTAAGCGATATATAAACTATACATGTTTCATAAACCATTTCTTTTCAAAGACTTACACTATACTAAGTACTACATCATGGACTAAATACAAGACATATATAGGCAATTCTTCATATTTTTTACTCCAATCCTAAGTCGCAACATTCTATTGTAGGTTGCTTGTAGAAACCTTAGCGATTCGACCATCATATTCACTACTTGCTATATAACTTAATGTGAGTTCATAGCCCCACTTTCCATTACTTAATTGTTTTACAAACCCTTGGGGAGAATACATGCTATTATTTTTCAACCGAACACAATGCTTTTCAATTGTATGCTTGCCTGATTGTTTTATTATCACTAAGTAACATCCTTGCCAATCCAAGATCCCTTATTATGAACCATTTAATCACTTGCAAGGGTTACTTGCGAGTGAGCGCGAATATTGTGAATAGGCCTATTGGGATTGACGAATCCCATTTGTATTGACTAAGTTCAAACAAATGCATTAAAATTTGAAACATAGGTATGACGGCAATGTACCTACCGGGATAACTACGCCGATTGATATTGGTACACGTTAATGTTTTGGTGTCATAAGCTTAGTGAATAATAATAACTATTTTGTTTTCTAACCATTGGTGTGAGTCTATAGCTCACACTACCAACATATTGTGTTCAACCATTAAACAAACTCTATGAATATCACTCAACCTTTGTGTTGACCTCTTAAGCATGTATTTCAAGTCCATGATGATCAAGGATGGCACGGAAGGGCACGGATATTCAAGAGGGCTATAAATTTTATTATCATTCGAAAACTCATTTAATGTAAATTGTAAACATGGAACCATCTGGGACCTCATTTTGTAATCTCTGATATTTATATAATTTGAATGATAAATCTTTTAAAACGACTCAATTAGAGTTCGTTTTCTATTATTGTAACTATTGTGCCGTTGAGTAACACCCAGTTTGAATTCCGCTGCATCATGAATTGGGGGTGTTATAGATTGGTACCAGAGCCATGGTTATATAGAAACGGGTCTAATTGAGACCTAAACTATATAACCACACTTACAAGAAAAAACATTTTATAGCCTTCCGCTCTCCGTGTCTTCCATCCTCTAGACGATTATGGACTTATTAAGCATTTTATACTACACAAACATGTTAGCATATGGATATATGTACCCTTAGCATAATTGAGCATTTTCCCGTAAGCATTTTATACTACATGAACATATTAGTATATTGATATATACACTCGATTTATTTTCAATCATTTTATCTAAACAATGGACTAAACATATCTGCGTATGCCTATTCTAGGGCATTTTGACACAACCACATTCTCCCAATCATGTTCCTACTCCAACATTTTATGTCCAAGATATTGTAACGAATTACAATGGTCTTCCCTATTTCCCGGACATTGTATGATACAATGGTCTTAATCATTTCTCAAATGTTTTGAGTCACACAATGGTCTAATCTACATCCCTAACATTGTGAATTGCACAATGGTCTAATCTACTTCTGAGACATTGTGATTTGCGTAATGGTCTCTGGAATTATTCCATCACCTCACCAATATCATTTCATATGATATCAAAAACCCATCACAATCTATCGATTTCCAAATAGAAATATGATATTTCTAAAGGACAAACTAATCCATCACCTACAAAAGCTGAAGTTTCTCTACATTCATCAAAGTTTTCTTCTGAAACCTTCATTGTTAAAAGTTCGTGATCCTGGCCAAGCATGGACTGTTCTAGAATTACTTAAAACTTCCTTTCCACACGTATCTACCCGTACTATCTTCTATGCAATGGAATGTGAAAACATAGGTTACAAGTCATGTATGAGCGGGACTTGCAACTGAATGGCTTGACATCGCCTTTGTTTAGTGGACAGTTTCTCAAAAGCAACGGACATATCAAAAGTATGCCTCATTTAGGTATTTGAAAATTTTATCGAACCTCGGCTAAATATAGACTAGTCACCTATATTTAATCTAGGGACAGTGAAACATAGTCTGACTAACTATGTTCGACTTAAAAATTTCAAATACTGAGAATAGTTGTACTAGGGTTATGTTCAGATTAATTTCCTACTTGAACTCGATAAACCACCAGAATTCATTAAAAAGATCTAGAGACACGATAGTGCCTTACCACTCAGCAAGATCTTAACACCTTATTTGTACTATCTAATTTCATTCTTGAAAGTTTTCATTTAAGATAATCCGAACTACTATCTTGGGATAGTTATCAATTCTTCTCTTCATCCCGTAGAAGTACTATCCTGTTTAGGTCCTAAGGATACCATTCCGTCATAAACTTTAAAATCTCTTAAAATTTTAAAGCAAACTTGACATCTCTACCAATATTAATGTTAAGCATACACTACATAGTTTTGTTCATCAACATATCACATCATTATCTTCACAACCGTTACAACCACAAGCTCACTAACAGATCTTGATGCACTTTTAAAGCTCAAATCATCCTTAGTTACACCACAAGCACCCTCATCAGCTTTACAAGATTGAATATTCATCTTGTACTTTTGGAACACCAGTATCATCTCGTAATACACTACCTTGTAACTCACCGGCTAAGTATGAATGTTGTGTAGGGAATTCTTAAGTACGATGATTTATAATTATTTGAATGGATTGGGATACCTTTTCGTTTAAATAAAAAAATTGTAAATCACCGAACCATAAGTTTATATTTCCCTATTTACATTGTTTGGGATGCCTCTCTATGTAAATAAAGAATTATAAACAAGTGGGCTTAGTTGTATCCGAAATAACATAAGTATGAAGTCAATAAACACTAGGTACAACAACAGATTACCTACCAGGCTATGATTACAACTACTATATCAATTCCTGTTAATATTTGACTACTATATCAATTTCCTTTGATATTCGAATAATATATGAATCTCTAGTAACATTCAACTATGTTATCAATTTCTATTGACACACCATATTCCGAGACAAACCAAACTACATCACTGGTAATCACAGACTCTAGTCCTCATAAGTAACCACACCTCTTCATCGACAACACTCCAACATATAACACACATAGAACTTCGGGACGAAGTTCCCGTAAAGGGTAGAGACTGTAACAATTCACATTTTTAGGTTTACTTCTATTCTAGAAAATTTCACTATTCATTTTTACTATTCACTTTACCGAAATTTGATTTTTATTTCATATTCTCGTATGATAAATCATTTCCATGGCAAAATAAAAGTTTGACACTCATCAGATCATTTTCGCAAAAGTTATTAAGGAACTACATATTTTAGGGTAAAACGTCATTCAAAAATTCTACGCACAACAAAATTTGACCACGTTAATTTTCCCCGCATCAGAAAAATGTTTGATACACTCATGATTTATTTTAGAATTAATCATGACTGAGAAAAATGTGTCCAAATAAACCTCGGCCGTGAGAAACAGGAATTTTCATTTTTAAGCACTTTTACTTAGCCGTAACCTTAGCCTATACCTGCACCGCGTTTCAAAGACAATTTGAGTTTTCACATTTTTGGAAAAAGTCAACATATTTTTCCCTCCTCCTTTGACCAAAAATCATTCCTTGATTTTTAGGCTTACGGTTTTATGTCTTAAAGACATTAAATGCCAACCGACACTAGACTGAGCCCAGTCTAGACGTTATAAAAGTCATTTTAAATCGTTATTATCATATTAGAAAAGTAACATTTTACTTTTCTCAATTTTACACAATATTCGTACATTTTACGTATTACGCGTTTTAGACCTGTGTTTCCAGTTTTAACAGGGTTTGAGCACCCCAATGGAACCTACCACTCATTTTATATTTTATTATGGAGTATTTTGACAAGTTTAGTCATTCTTCCAAGTTTCACATTTTTACGATACCCGGTTTTACGTATTATTGCTTAATCATTTACGGTTAGCATTTTACGGAGTCAAAACTAACTACATAAGCTTGGATAATATCATCAAAAACCACCTCATCCTTCCTAGCTTTTATGAACCGCCAATAAGGGGGGGGGGGATTCACCTTGTGTGACTTGATCTTGAGCATTGATTCATTAGATGATTACATGTGTACAACTTAGGCTCCAAGTAAAACTTGGTCACCAAGTTTAGGAAATTTCCTAGTTAATTCCTAACCTCCTCAAACTCATATATATACCCCTCTTCCCCTCACTTTAAACGCCACACACAACACACACAACCACTCTTCAAATTGCTCTATACTTCAAGTTTTATTCAAGGAATCAAGTACTATAACCCTAGTTTGGTTTTGATTCATCAAACTACTTCAAATCCTTTGAAACTCTTGGTGATTCTCTTGAGTTTAGATCCACTCAAGTCACCTAAATCTACATCACAATTCCTTCAAGAATACAAGAGTAGAAGGGTTGCTAAAGTGAAGAGGAGCTTGTCAATCAAAGTCCTATCCTTACTAGTTACTTCCTTTCTTTTAGAAAGCCTAAAGTTGTAAGCAAATCCTAATATACTTTCTTACTAAATATCATTTTCATGCTATTTATATTTCATTCTTACTATATATGGTCTTATTATTATGTTCATGATGTATAAAATTTGGTAAAACAAGTTATGATATATATATGGTAACTTATATTAAGTAAACAAGAAGAACTAGTGATTTATATTGATAACCACGACCAAAATAGAGTAACCATGATATGAAACACTTACCTACTGTTATAGAGGACTTAAAAAGGAAAACATAGCAATTTGAACCACCTAAAACGAGTATACGAGTCAAAAGTTACGGCCAAAAAAAGTTAGCGAAACCAAAACGCCGAATCTGCCAAAATAGCATTCTGATCAAAATCCGTATTTTTTCGAGGCCCTTCTGCTCCGATTCATCAAAAAGTTAAAACACGAAAGTTGTCCGGAACGACGTTTTCATTCTGGAACAAAGAAGCTCGAGCCTTGAAAACTCTTTTTGAGTGATATTTTTCTTCAAATTCTTAACAGCCCATTTATATACCAAAGTTACTATATAATAGTTATGGTTTAATAAGACCAAGAGGTCTAATGACCTAAAGCCAAGACCACAACCATGGCTAAGGCCAAGGTTGAGTCTCAAGACCATGGAACAATGACCAAGGTCACGGCAAGGCCATGACTAAATGACCATATAAACTTACCTAGGCGAAAGCATGAGCTAAAGAGTTAGCGATAACTTAAACATACAATTTGGATCTACTTCATCTAAATAACCATGAGACTCATTGTAATAACAATCTTCATGTAAAAGTAAACTTTCCTAAGTTTATTCAAATATTAGACATGTAACTTTTCAGGTCAAAACTTATATATATATATATATATATATATATATATATATATATATATATATATTATCAAATACTACAACAGTAGGGAGCCTCATGTGAGGAGTTCATTAAGTAAGCCATCGAGATGAGTTGTGGATTTATGAATTAAAGTGTCCTGGCTCCTCGAACGTTTACTACATGACTTCTGAATTATGTCGGCCCGAACGGTAGTAAGCGATATATAAACTATACATGTTTCGTAAACCATTTCTTTTCAAAGACTTACACTATACTAAGTACTACATCATGGACTAAATACAAGACATATATAGGCAATTCTTCATATTCTTTACTCCAATCCTAAGTCGCAACATTCTATTATAGGTTGCTTGTAGAAACCTTCGCGATTCGACCATCACATTCACTACTTGCTATATAACTTAAGGTGAGTTCATAGCCCCACTTTCCATTACTTAATTGTTTTACAAACCCTTGGGGGAAATACATTGATGCGTGGGAATCGCACCTTGCTTTACCTCTCAAGGGATCTCGAGAAGCTTACAACCCCCACCAGGCAGTGTACCTGATCATTGTAGTATAGTATAGTGACAAGTACCGGGGGATTGATCGTTCAGCTTAGGAATAGTGTCGCTAGGATTAGAAAACCTAATTAATAGTTCTAGAGGTGAAAGATGATTATTTTTGTATTTTTATATTTTTATGAAAGCAATTAAAATCTCGGGTTTTGAAGGAGTGGGCGGAATTAGTTGCTAATCAACTAACCCAAAGCTAAGATGCAATCAAAATAAAATAATAAAAATGAAATTAAACTAAATTAAACTAAGGTTGTGAGCAGTAATTGGAGAAATTGTGTTTACTTAGACTTCACTACTCCCTAGATATCTTTTACATGTTAATTACTTGTTACACTTGTATGAATGACGGGTTGTATTCCTTAATACCATTCGTGGGGTGGCATACATAACTCCCCAACTCTATGAGCTCTTATCTCCTCCTACACCATGACCCAGCACAACTATAGGGATTGTAAACAGTGGCTCATGCATTAAATACAACCAATAAAGACCTAGTACGCCTCGGTTCATGTTTCTTAAGACGTTCAAGCATGTTACCATTTGGAGATCTGCCAGTTTTCTTAAGCCTAACATATAAATCATTCATTCAAAACAAGAGTAGACAAGTAATCAACACATAATCAACATCTAGGTTTCATTAGATCTAAGCAAACACAAGAGAGATCTAGCCTAGCATAGTAGAATTGAGACAAGAACAAGAGATAAACAACCAACACATAGACATATTGATTGAATTGAAAGTACATTTATCTCAATTACAACGCAAGGTCTCAAGGGTTTGGAACCCTTGAAAAACCTGTGAAAGAGGCACCAAAATCGTCTTTAGGGTTTCACCAAAACTTCTCTCTTTTTTAATGAAAAAACTAGAAAACTATATATAGGAAAATCGTTCTGACGGCGTCAAGAGTTAAATCTGACGCCGTCAACTCGCCGCCATATACTTCCTCGGACGCCCTAGATCCACTTGTGACGGCCTATGTGACGCCGTCACCACCTTCGGTATTTTATTCTTGGCCACTTTGACGCCGTCACCTCTCCATCTGACGCCGTCACCAGCTACGGTAAATTATTCTCCATGTCTGACGCCGTCAAGAAGGAAGTCTTGACGCCGTCACCTTGTATCTTCAGCTTGGATTTTTGGTACTTTGTCGTTTTCTTCACTTTATGCTCCAAAAACGTCCAAAATAGCCTCTTTTCCAGAATTCACTCTCCAAACACCTAAAATCACAAAAGGAACGATTTAGGGCAATATTTGATCAAATAAAGTCGGATTCGGGCTTAAATGACCCCCTAAAAACGGATCATTTTTCGCCTCATCATATACCCTTACACTTGATATTTGCTTGTCCTCAAGCAAATGAGCTTTTATTCTACTCAAAAGACAAGTTAGGGGTCATTTAACACTAATATAAAAGTAATTACAACAAATAATCGTTCCACTAAAGACCAATAGACAAGCACGGAGGTCATACACAAGCACCTCACAAATAGTGTTTAGATACTCACATCTCTCGGGTGTAATAAAGTAATATAACATTATGGAAATGGAAGATATCTCTCACTACCTGTCATAGCAAAATAGATTACCATAGGCTTGGGAAAGGATCAAACCTCCACCACATGGCGTAAGCACCTAGGATAAACTATCAAAGAGGTCTTTTAAAGGGTTATAACGTTAGGTGTAGGGATATGAATTACACGGTTTTGTTGGATAAAGGAAGTTTTACTGGTGGCGAGTTAACAATCTTAGTTAATTACATGTACAAGATGCTTTGCTAAGCCAAGACTAGACTCGACTTAAGCTAATAAATGAAAAATAAAAAAAACATAAAATGAACATAGAATAAAAACGGGATGGTAGTCCGTATGTTTTTTCTCTCTTTTTTTTTTCTTTTCTATTTTTTTTTTCTTTTTCTTGATTTTTTCGATTTTTTTTTTTTTTTTTTTTTTTTTTTTTTTTTTTTTTTTTTTGCATACACTCTTACCCTACCATCCAAAATAATACATCATAGGGGATGAGAATTCCCTTACACTTGAATCTTTACATACTTTACATTTAACTAATCTAATGACTCGAATTAAGAAAATTAAAACACTTGGAGCACTTTTAAGATTAACGCACGTATGGGGGTAATAAGTGATGTTCTTCCCCATTACTCCATAAAATAAGTACTTACCCATGAGTCCCAATCGTCCCAAAACAATATGTACAAGGATATGACTCGACTTAGCAACCATGTAATCAATTAGAAAGTTAACTTAGGGTTTAACAAATAACAATAATGCACTAAAAATGAGCGCATACACGGAAGGCTAAGGCGATTTGGGTGTACATTTAAGTGGGGTGTAACAAATTCTTCCTTTAAGTAAAATGCTTAAAGTTAGAAACGAAAAGATAGGCTCGGAGGGGTGTACTAGGGGTATCGTGTACTAAAAATGAGTACAACGCTAAGGGTGTGGGAAAAATTAGTTGACTTAACTAGCCAAGTAATATGACTTAAATGGTCAAGTAATTATAATACGGGTTTAACACAAGGGTGATCCTAATGCCTCTTATCATGTAGTAAATCCTACTACACGAATGTAGTCTCACTAGCGGTCTCGGGATGCATCACTAACGCAAGTTCTAGAATCTAAATGCTACCGGTACACTCATAAGCACCAATAATGAATGCTTTTCCTATCAAATCTAAAGGCGAACCTCACATTTTTGGGTGGAAAATTTTTCTGAATATACGGTTATGTGCTAGTCATACAACCTCCTATCCATGAGACGCTTGCTATGGCTAAAGTTTCACTCCTAAATGTTGTAAAAAATTTTAAATTTGGCGCTAAAATTACACTAACAAGTATTTCTCATAGTTTTATTACACATCTACTATTAAACAAAACAAACTCAAGCGAAAGTGCATATGTAAGGTATCATCTTTTTACCGTCCCCTTACACTTAAGATGAACATTGTCCCCAATGTTCAAGTAAAGAATGTAAAAGTTAAAAAGTAAAGAGAATGAAATCAAATACTCCCCTGATTTGCTCAGTATGGATTTTAGTTGGCCAGGTTAAATCTTCTTCCAAGAAAACGAACAATCAAAGCTTCCCTTCCAGAATATAAGTCATCTTCTTGTCACAAATAACCTGTAAATACTGACAAAAGTAGACAAGGCAACCTCGCGTAAAATCGGCGGCATCCTATATAAGTTACTAAATCCTAGAAAACAAAGTAAGATATAATGCTTGTGGAATGAAGTTTACAGATTTCCTGGAGATTATAAAACTTAATAATTCACAAAAACTATAAGACTCCGTTAGAAAAACAAAACCGGTAAAATTTCCAGATTTTAACTCCTGACGCCGTCAAGAGCAAACCCTGACGCCGTCAGAATGGACCTGCAGAAATTCTTATGTTAAGTTTCCGAAAAATTTATGGAAAAACTTTGTCCTACTTCCTGGAAAATCCTGCAAAACTTCATTATGACTCAATACAAGCATTTGACTCTAACAAATACGAATATACATGTTCATTAAATATTGTGGAGAATCATGATCGGTTTGTTTCTTAAAAACATATTTGGGGTTTCCCCTTACACTTATCTTTTTGCAAAAATACCTCTAGGTTGAAGTTAAGACTAGGCTAAACAACATAATAAAGTATTTCCACTTTTTTAGTAGAGAAACATGATCAACCAACAATAAAAATAAAACATGCATACGGAAGCAAATAACAATCAAACAAATAAAAATCACACAAAACATGGGTTGCCTCCCAAGAAGCGCTTTTCTTTATTTACGAGTCTTGTAGCTAGACTCAAAGTCGTGGGTTACTACGTGATTCGGGTGAGTTCCTCATTGAGGACATCTTTGGGATCGAACTTAGGTTTCAACTTCCTATCGGTTCCCTTAGTGTGGTATGACCTTTCAAACATTTCTCCATCCGGATCATACAAGGTCATTCTAATATGCCATGACCCGTCACCTTCTTTAGGTGGCTTGTCCCACCTCCATTTATACTTATCTCCATCTCTTTTCCATTTATTCAACTCTATATTAATAGGCATTACGCTCAAGAACTCAATCATCTTTCTAAAGACTAAGGGGTCCTCAAAGGGATCTAGCTCCTCATCCCTAGCTATGAGTTGTTCTACCGAATGTGTCTTCTCAACGAAATCCTTTTCTAGATAAAATGGGCATTGAGGTCCTATGAAGTTCCTTTCTATCCAAGGTCCATATCTAGATGGTCTCCTATTCATCTCTACCCAATGCGGTGTTGGTTCATCATCACAATCATAACTATGCTTCTTAACATCATACACCGACCAAGTATCGCCTTCTCCTACCGCTATCTTGGATTCCTTGCAATCTATCATGGCACTAGCGGTTGCTAAAAATCCTCTTCCTACCAATAATGGGCATGTAGTGTCACTAACCATGTCTAGGACGTGAAAATCCGCTAATATAGTTAACCTTCCTACGTGAACAACTACATCCTTAATCATTCCAACCGGGTGGGCAATACTTCCATCCGCTAGCCCTATCAATACCTCCGTTTCCTCTAACTTTCCTAGCTTAAGAGCGGTGAATAAGGATAAGGGAATCAAGTTGAGGCTTGACCCTAAATCGGCTAGTGTGTCGAAAGCTTCGGATCTTCCTATCTTACAAGGCAAAACAAATATACCCGGATCATCAAGCTTTTTAGGCAACTTGTTTTGAACGAAGGCGGTCCCATTTTTACCTAGCTTATACTTCTCATATTTTTCTAGGAGGGCACTATAGTAAGGAGCACGCGCTAAGACATCAATGACGGGGCGTTCAAGGTGAAGTTCTTTGAATTCATCGTCAAGGTCTTGCGTAAGAGGTGTTTCAACTATGCTTTTGACCGGCTCTATAGTAGGTGTTTTAGTTGATTGGTCCTTTTGGGGAACTTGGTGTTGTTTGAAACACGTGCTCGTTGATTTAACCGAGTAGTCTTGTGGACACGAAGTGGGTGACGAAACTGAAGATATGGCATTAACGTTTAGTTTCGGATTCTTGATGGTGTCGCTTGGGAGTGCTCCCATTTCTCGGTCATTGAGAACTTTCAACAATGCATCAATTCTATTGGTCATCTCGCTTTGATTTTGTTTGAAATCGGCTTCAAACTTAGCTATGCGGGCTTCTTGAGATGCCATGAACTTTGACATCAATCCTTCAAGATTGTTGGTACTACCATAGTTGTTAGAAGGATTGTTGTTGAAGGTACGGTTGGATGGTGGACCGTTTGATTGGTAACGATTAGGCGGATTGGAAGAATTTGGTTGATTTTGTTTCCACCTAAGGTTTGGGTGATTTTTCCATGAGGGGTTATATGAATCACCGTATGTGTTTGGCTTGGGCTTGAAAGTGTACCACTTATCTCCCGCTTCGTCGGTACGCGTGGATGCATAGTCCGCAAAAGCTGTTCCGGGGAGTTCCACACAATCACGAGTGTCCTCAAGTTCCATGATCCTACGGTCGGGAGTGCTTGAATTATTCGAAGGCAAAGATATTGCCTTGACCGTTTTGTTCAAATCACGGGGATCATTCCAACTTTCGTTGTCATAGAGAGCAAGATCTTCTATGAGTTCCCATGATTGTTCCGCACTAAGATCACGTAGCCTACCACCGGCCGATTGGTCAATGGTTCGCCTCGTGGAGATGTCGATATGGTCATAGAAGATTTGGACTTGGAGCCAAAGATCTATGCCATGATGAGGGACTTTTTGGAGTAAGTCCTTGAAACGAGTCCATGCTTCATAAAGAGATTCATTTTGACGTTGTTGAAACATCAAGATGTCATTCCTAAGTTTAGTAGTTCTCCCCGGTGGGAAAAATTGAGCAAGGAAACGAGTGGTGAGATCATCCCATGTGGTGATGGATCCCGCGGGTAAACGCTCAAGCCATTGACTAGCTTGATCCCGTAGAGAGAATTGGAATAGGCGTAAACGGGTAGTCTCTCTAGTTTCAACACCTAGGTCTATGGAATCTACGATTTTGAGGAAGTCCTTAAGGTGTTGGTTTGGATCTTCGGAACGAAGTCCATGGAATGCACATCCGCTTTGCACCAACCGGATGGTGTCAGATCGCAAGGGGGTCACATTGGCTCCGGTGAGCTCAATGGTGTTTCGGTAGCCTTGGTGGCTAGGTCGGGAATACTCTCCTAAGGTTCGGGGCCTAAGGGGTTCTAATGGTGGGTTTTGTTGTGGTGGGATGATGGGTTCAAAGATGTTACCACCTTCCATGATGTCGGATGGTAAAGAGTTACGAACAAAAGCACGAAGAAATAAGATAGACTAAAGAGGACCTAAAAATAAAAATAAAAATCTTACTAGAAAGGAATCTAGCAAGTAGACCTAATAAAAAGAAATCCTAACCTAGACAATAACTATTCCCCGGGCTGTGGCGCCAAAAACTTGATGCGTGGGAATCGCACCTTGCTTTACCTCTCGAGAGATCTCGAGAAGCTTACAACCCCCACCAGGCAGTGTACCTGATCATTGTAGAATAGTATAGTGACAAGTACCGGGGGATTGATCGTTCAGCTTAGGAATAGTGTCGCTAGGATTAGAAAACCTAATTAATAGTTCTAGAAGTGAAAGATGATTATTTTTGTATTTTTATATTTTTATGAAAGCAATTAAAATCTCGGGTTTTGAAGGAGTGGGCGGAATTAGTTGCTAATCAACTAACCCAAAGCTAAGATGCAATCAAAATAAAATAATAAAAATGAAATTAAACTAAATTAAACTAAGGTTGTGAGCAGTAATTGGAGAAATTGTGTTTACTTAGACTTCACTACTCCCTAGATATCTTTTACATGTTAATTACTTGTTACACTTGTATGAATGACGGGTTGTATTCCTTAATACCATTCGTGGGGTGGCATACATAACTCCCCAACTCTATGAGCTCTTATCTCCTCCTACACCATGACCCAGCACAACTATAGGGATTGTAAACAGTGGCTCATGCATTAAATACAACCAATAAAGACCTAGTACGCCTCGGTTCATGTTTCTTAAGACGTTCAAGCATGTTACCATTTGGAGATCTGCCAGTTTTCTTAAGCCTAACATATAAATCATTCATTCAAAACAAGAGTAGACAAGTAATCAACACATAATCAACATCTAGGTTTCATTAGATCTAAGCAAACACAAGAGAGATCTAGCCTAGCATAGTAGAATTGAGACAAGAACAAGAGATAAACAACCAACACATAGACATATTGATTGAATTGAAAGTACATTTATCTCAATTACAACGCAAGGTCTCAAGGGTTTGGAACCCTTGAAAAACCTGTGAAAGAGGCACCAAAATCGTCTTTAGGGTTTCACCAAAACTTCTCTCTTTTTTAATGAAAAAAACTAGAAAACTATATATAGGAAAATCGTTCTGACGGCGTCAAGAGTTAAATCTGACGCCGTCAACTCGCCGCCATATACTTCCTCGGACGCCCTAGATCCACTTGTGACGGCCTATGTGACGCCGTCACCACCTTCGGTATTTTATTCTTGGCCACTTTGACGCCGTCACCTCTCCATCTGACGCCGTCACCAGCTACGGTAAATTATTCTCCATGTCTGACGCTGTCAAGAAGGAAGTCTTGACGCCGTCACCTTGTATCTTCAGCTTGGATTTTTGGTACTTTGTCGTTTTCTTCACTTTATGCTCCAAAAACGTCCAAAATAGCCTCTTTTCCAGAATTCACTCTCCAAACACCTAAAATCACAAAAGGAACGATTTAGGGCAATATTTGATCAAATAAAGTCGGATTCGGGCTTAAATGACCCCCTAAAAACGGATCATTTTTCGCCTCATCATACATGCTATTATTTTTCAACCGAACACAATTATTTTCAATTATATGCTTGCCTGATTGTTTTATTATCACTAAGTAACATCCTTGCCAATCCAAGATCCCTTATTATGAACCATTTAATCACTTGCGAGGGTTACTTGCGAGTGAGCGCAAATATTGTGAATAGGCCTATTGGGATTGACGAATCCCATTTGTATTGACTAAGTTCAAACAAATGCATTAGTTTTTGAAACATAGGTATGACGGCAAAATACCTACCGGGATAACTCCGCCGATTGATATTGGTACACGTTAACGTTTTGGTGTCATAAGCTTAGTGAATAGTAATAACTGTTTTGTTTTCCAACCATTGGTGTGAGTCTATAGCTCACACTACCAACATATTGTGTTCAACCATTAAACAAACTCTATGAATATCACTCAACCTTTGTGTTGACCTCTTAAGCATGTATTTCAGGTCCATGATGATCAAGGATGCCATGGAAGGGCATGGATATTCAAGAGGGCTATAAATTTTATTATCATTCGAAAACTCATTTAATGTAAATTGTAAACATGGAACCATCTGGGACCTCATTTTGTAATCTCTGATATTTATATAATTTGAATGATAAATCTTTTAAAATGACTCAATTAGAGTTCGTTTTCTATTATTGTGACTATTGTGCCGTTGAGTAACACCCAGTTTGAATTCCGCTGCATCATGAATTGGGGGTGTTACATAACGCTAGGAAGCACACTTTTCCTTAAAGCAACTAACCACAGACATTAATTTATAGGGTAGGCTAAGGTTTAAGGTGTAACGAAACAATTAACAAAGGGTGTATGAAATGAAAGGAATGGTTCTGAGGGTTTTTCTAGGGGTTTCTTACTCTAAAAATGAGAGTAACAAAGGGTTTTACACGGGGGTTAACTAACCAGTGTAGTTAGTTAATAAACATAACATATTAAAGGCTATTTGGTGTAATCCTAGAAATTTACCGAGTTAGAAAGGTCATTCCTATTATAACAATTACGCTCATTATGGTGGATTCAAATAGTACGTGAGCCAAGTTCTAAAGTTTACTAGTCACACGCACAAAAAATAGTTTAGCAAATAAAGTTATGTGTGCGGTTATGCAACTTAGATTTAACAAAAACATGCTAAAAATTTTTCATTTTGATATATTAAGCATATTTTTAAAATTTTAGGACAAGTAAGCGTTCTAATTCTCCATCCCCCCACTTAAGTTGAACAACGTCCTCGTTGTTTCTAATAAAGATTAAAAACGGGAAATAAAAAGAATTAGAACGGGAAACTCCCCTGAGATTTGCTCGGTATGATCATCCATTATGCGTTTGTAAGCAAAATCTACTTTCTTGTGGGTGAAAAGGCGTTCATCCCTCCATGAATGACGTCTCCACAGAAAGTACAGAAACGTATATATACCTTTGTTCAAATAACACACATGTATTAAGAAAGTAATGAGGCAAAAAGTGTACCGCTTTTAAGGGGTCATTTAAGCCCGAATTCGAGATTATTTGATCAAATATTGCCCTAAATCGTTCCTTTTGTCATTTTAGGTACTTTTGAGGAGAAATCTGGAAAAGGAAGCATTTTGGTCGTTTTTGGAGCATAAAAGTGAAGAAAACGACAAAGTCTCAAATTTCCTTGTTGGAACAGTACCTGACGACGTCAAGGGATTACTAGTGACGGCGTTAAGAGTGACAAAAGAGTTGGAAGTGAAAAATACATGTGACGGCCCAGAGTATTTTCTACATGACGGCGTTAGAAATGGATCTAGGCAATACGAATTTTATCATGGCGGCGTTAGAGGTTAACACATGACGCCGTCAGAATGCACAGTCTATATATATTTTTCCAATTTTTCATTGTAATGAGTGGAACTTTGTGTGGGATATTAGGGCATAAACCCTAGACGAATTTTACAGCTTTTTCAAGGGTTTCAACCCCTTGATTCTTCCATGTTCAATTGAAGATAAGTACTTATTCAAATCATTCAATATGTCTATGTGTTGTGTGATTATATCTTACGCTTGTCTTCTCTTTAACATGCTAGGCTAGGTTTTTATTGTGTTTGCTTAGATGTAGTGAAACCTAAATGTTGATTATGGGTTGATTGTTTGTTTATAATTGTTACGGATGATTGTATTCGATGTTAGGCTTAAGAAAACTGGCATACTTCCATTGGTAACTTGCTTGAACGTCTTAAAAAACATGATCAGATGTGTACTACGATTTTTGGTTGTATTTAATGCGTAAGAGAATTCTAATGATCCCATGTTAGGAGCTTCTAACGGCTCGACATAGGAGTGAAGTAGGATATTATAGAGTTAGGGAATATTGTACACATCCCTACGACTAGTATTAAGGAATATAACCCGTCATCCATGCAGTTGTAACAAGCTAATCAACCTGTAAAAGATATCTAGGGAGTAATGAAATCTAAGTAAACACAACTTTTCTCATCATTGTTTCCACCACATTAGCATATTAGTCTAATTTTCATTTCATTTCTTTTATTTTAATTGCATTGGTAGTTAATTGGGTTAGTTGGCTAGCAACTAATTCCGCCCACTCCTTCAGAACCTGAGATTTTACCTGCTTTCTATAAAATATAAAAATACAAAAAGAATCATCCCTCACCTCTAGACCTAGTTTAGTAGGCTTTCTAATCCTAGCGACACTATTCCTGAGTTGAACGATCAATCCCCCGGTACTTGTCACTATACTATACTACAACGATCAGGTACACTGCCTGGTGGGGGTTGTAAGCTTCTCAAGATCCCTTGAGAGGTAAAACCTGTTGCGAGGGCGCAATTCCCACATATCAAGTTTTTGGCGCCGCTGCCGGGGAATAGTTATTGTCTAGGTTAGGATTTCTTTTTATTAGCTCTACTTGCTAGATTCCTTTCTAGTAAGATTTTTATTTTTTATTTTTAGGTTTTCTTTAGTCTATCTTATTTTCTTTGTTTCGTTGTTCGTAACCATCACCATCCGCCATCATGGCAAACGAAGATCTCTCTAACCTTAGAATCACTAGGATTCGTAGTTCCTTAAGAAATCTCGTTTTGCCATATGCAGAATGATAAGGCGAAAAATGAACCACTTTTAGGGGGTCATTTAAGCCCGAATCCGAATTTATTTGATCAAATATTGCCCTAAATCGTTCCTTTTGTGATTTTAGGTACTTGGAGAGTGAATTCTGGAAAAGAAGCCATTTTGGACGTTTTTGGAGCATAAAAGTGAAGAAAACGGCAAAGTCTCAATTTTCCATGCTGGGAACAGTAGGTGACGGCGTCAAGAGTAATTTCCTAACGGCGTCAAACCCCAATAATAAAATCCGAGAGTTCATGAAGGCGTCAAGAGTTTTCCTGACGGCGTCAAACCCCAAGAATTAAAATCCGTAGTTGATGACGGCGTCACACACAGGGCGTCAAGAGTAATTTGCGTGACGGCCTAGGCTTGACGGCGTCAGAAGTAGACCAAGGCCGTCCGAGGAAGTATTTGGAGGCGAGATGACGGCGTCACACCTTTGTTCTTGACGCCGTCATCCCTATTTTCCTATATATAGTTTTCTAGTTTTTCACATTTAGAAAGAGAAGTTTTGGGAGAAACCTTAAGTACGATTTTGGTGTAACTTTACAGGTTTTTCAAGGGTTCCAACCCCTTGATACCTTGCATGATTAATCAAGATAAGTGTTCTTCTAATTCAATCAATATGTCTATGTGTTGGTTGTCTATATCTTGTTCTTGTCTTAATTCTATCATGCTAGGCTAGATCTCTTTTGTGTTTGCTTAGATCTAATGAAACCTAGATATTGATTATGTGTTGATTACTTGTTTATTCTTGTCTTGGATGAATGATTTATATGTTAGGCTTAAGAAAACTAGCAGATCTCCAAATGGTAACATGCTTGAACATCTTAAGAAACATGAACCGAGGCGCACTAGGTCTTTATTGGTTGTATTTAATGCATGAGCCACTGTTTACAATCCATATAGTTGTGCTGGGCATGGTGTAGGAGGAGATAAGAGCTCATAGAATTGGGGAGTTATGTGTGCCACCCCATGAATGGTATTAAGGAATATGATCCGTCATCCATGCAATTATAACAAGTAATTAACGTGTAAAAGATATCTAGGGAGTAGTGAAATTTAAGTAAACACATTTTCTCCAATTACTGCTCACACCTTTAGTTTAATTAGTTTATTTTCATTTTTATTATTTTATTTTGATTGCATCTTAGTATTGGGTTAGTTGAATAGCAACTAATTCCGCCCACTCTTCCAAAACCCGAGATTTTACTTGCTTTCATAAAAATATAAAAATACAAAAATAATCATCCCTCACCTTTAGAACTAGTATTTAGGCTTTCTAATCCTAGCGACACTATTCCTAAGCTGAACGATCAATCCCCCGGTACTTGTCACTATACTATACTACAACGATCAGGTACACTGCCTGGTGGGGGTTGTAAGCTTCTCGAGATCCCTCGAGAGGTAAAGCCTGTTGCGATTCCCACGCATCAAGTTTTTGGCGCCGCAGCCTGGGGAATAGTTATTGTCTAGGTTAGGATTTCTTTTTATTAGGTCTACTTGCTAGATTCCTTTCTAGTAAGATTTTATTTTTATTTTTAGGTCTTCTTTAGTCTATCTTATTTCTTCGTGCTTTTGTTCGTAACTCTTTACCATCCGACATCATGGAAGGTGGTAACATCTTTGAACCCGTCATCCCACCACAACAAAACCCACCACTAGAACCCCTTAGGCCCCAAACCTTAGGAGAGTATTCCCGACCTAGCCACCAAGGCTACCGAAACACCATTGAGCTCACCGGAGCCAATGTGACTCCCTTGCGATCCGACACCATCCGGTTGGTGCAAAGCGGATGTGCATTCCGTGGACTTCGTTCCGAAGATCCAAATCAACATCTTAAGGACTTCCTCAAAATCGTAGATTCCATAGACCTAGATGTTGCAACTAGAGAGACAACTCGTTTACGCCTATTCCAATTCTCTCTACGGGATCAAGCTAATCAATGGCTTGAGCGTTTACCCGCGGGATCCATCACCACATGGGATGATCTCACCACTCGTTTCCTTGCTCAATTTTTCCCACCGGGGAGAACTACTAAGATTAGGAATGACATCTTGATGTTCGAACAACGTCAAAATGAAACCTTTTATGAAGCATGGATTCGATATAAAGACCTACTCCGAAAAGTCCCTCATCATGGCATCGAACCATGGCTCCAGATCCAAATCTTTTACGATAAGGTTGACTATCAAACAAGGAAAGCCATTGATTACGCAGCCAAGGGTAGGCTTGATAGACTTAGCGTTGACGAGTGCTGGAAAGTTCTTGAGGAGTTGGCACAATACGAAGAGGAAGGATGGGAGGACCCGATGTTCCCAAGCAAGGTAAAACTTGACTACGCATGTACCACCCAAGAACAGTTGTTAGGAAGCATCGAGAAGCAGGTAAATGAATTAATAAGTATTGAGAAACTTGCTGCTGAACCCGTGTGGAATCATAATCTACGCAGGAATACGGTTATCAACCAGAATTTTCCTGAACGTTCACGACAAGAGGAATTCGAAGGGATAATGGTAACCTTCATGGATAATCAGGAAAAACAAATCAAGCACCTAAAAGCACACATGGAGAGTACTCATAAAGCGTTTATGAATTTCGCAGACCAATTCGTGTCAAGGGTCGAAGAAAGGATCAAGGAAAATTCCGTACCTAAAAAAATTGAAAAGGTCTTCAAGGTCTCAACCCCTTTGATGTTTAACCAAGAGGATAACGAGAAGCTTTACCCAAGTGCTTCACCGTCAATCACCCCCCACTCTTGTAAGCATCCTCAGAAAGAAAAGAATTCGCAATTCCATAACATTTTCGTTGGATGCCTGCTAACCACATTCCCAAACCTATCTAAGAAACGTTCTTTTGGTTTTAAACCCGGTGTAAAGAGGTTGCACCTCAAAAACACCATTGATTTGAAACCCCCTATGGAACAACATCTTTCTTCTCACACCAATGACCCGTGCATAGGGATCAACTTAGCCAAAACGTCACCCGACCCCTTCTACAACCTTACCTCTTTCCGTGACAGTAATGAGACGTTCGACCCTGGTGGACCTCGTTAACGGAATAGCTACTCATGGGTTTTACTAATGTTTAGTTATTCACGCAAAGAGCAGGGACTGAACATGGAACTACTCCAAACCTCACCTTACATGAGCATCTGACGGCGCCAGATTTAACTCTTGACGCCGTCAGCTCGATGAATCTGCAATATTAACCCAAAACCAATCACTTTCAACCCATACCCCACAAATCTCACCCAAAGTGCTGCTGCTACTCCGATTCTCCAACCTCCAATTCGACGCCTTCCGCATCCAATCTTCACTTGGTAAGTGATTCTTCTTCATCCTTTTTCGATCAATTGTCCCTAGGACCCATCAATTTGAAAAACCCTTTCGCCCGAAACCCCACTCTCGACCCTTCATTAACGAATCATAATACCATCCATTTGGTGATTTGTAATCATGGGGTTACCATTTGATGATGTTGTCTCACTCGAATCATGCATTAATTTAGAGAAAACCCATCATGCCTCGAATTCTTTGACCCCCACCCCTGTTTCCTGATTAAAGGAGCGTTTGGGTAATGGGTTAAGAGTTTGAAAATTGATTTTTCCCTCGCATTTGCATGAGTCGGATTTTTGCTAAGTCTGACGGCGTCAGGACCAATCCTGACGGCGTCAGATGTATCTGACAGCAGGAATCGATAAAAATTCTTCTGCTAATTGTTTTCGTTCGCTCTAACTTTCTCCAGGAAAATGAGTAAGTGATCAAGACAACACAGAGGTAGCTCATCCAGGTCCCAACAAGTTAATTACGGGGAATTGGTCCACAGTTGGGGTCTATTTGACAACGATGCTGCCACCACAAAGTATTTGGAGCTTGCTAATCACCACATTGACGCTGGTTCTGTTATTGATTGGGAACTTCTTAGATCCCAAGGTCTAGAGGCTGCATTTCTGAGAAGGATCAACACTGATGGGTTCGCTGGTCCTCAATGGGAGAGGATGTTTAGAATGAGGGAGATTGTTTATAGTGAGTTGGTAAGGGAATTCTTTGCGACTTTCCGCTTTGATCAGGCTGAGGCTAGGACGGATATGAGGTCGTGTTCGGTTACTGAGTTTGGTTGGAGGATTGGATTGTATACTAGGGATGAGGTTGATGGGACTCTTATGCAGAGGTTGTTACATGGGGAGACTCAGAGGAGTGAGATGAGGTGTGTCACTTTTTGGCCGACCATAGGGGATGGGGTTTACACCTCGACTACTGGGGCTGCATCGATCAGGGACCCCATTGTTAGGTTGGCTCACAGGTGCATCACATACAGCCTGTCTGCACGTCATGGCACTACTCACCGTGTCACTGCTTCTGATCTGTTCTACCTGTATACTATCTTTTCAGAGGATGTTTACTGCAACATCCCATTTTGGGTGGCCAGTTATTTGAGGACCAGTGTAGGTGATAGGGATATAGATAGGGTGTATGGAGGGATGTTTGTGACCCGGTTGGCTCGCTCCTATGGTCTTCTTACTCCTGCAATCATGGGGTATTTGAGCGACTGCGGGGGCTGTAGGGTGGTGAAGGCTAAATCCCTCAGGCAGATGAACATCTTGATGCAGATGGTGGATGGGTCCTACACCTGGTACGTGGCAGCAGGGCCTGCTGGTGAGGATGATGATGATGATGATGATGATGAGGGAATGCCCCAGCAGCATCAGTTTGCTGGGTATGAGGAGGGGACTGCTGACTACTACCGGCACATGGGCCGAGGAGATTGGCAGGCGCATCAGGGGGCTTGGATGGGTCAGGTGGATGCTTGGAGAACCACCACTGACCAGAGATTTGACTGGATGTATGAGCACACAGTCCGCCAGATGCAGCATCTTTCGACCCGTGATCACATCGAGCCCCATCTGCAGATTGACCCATTCCCTGGGCGCGAGCAAGACTATCCTCCCTATGGGTATACTGGGCACTTCCCACCTGGCTATGATTACCGCTTTGGTCCTCCCCCTCAGTGATTCGTTTTGATATCTGTGGTTCTTGAACAATTTATTCTCGGTTGTATGATTTGAAACATTTGGTCTTGTAATAGTTTAGGATTCAGCCTCTGTTGGCTTTGGACACTTTTTATTTTCTTTTAACAATTATTATGCATGTTCGACTTTTAATTTTATTGTTGGTTAATCTTTGCAACCCATGCTTTGTGTGATTTCCATTTTATTTGTTTGTTATTTGCTTCCGTATGCATGCTTTATTTTTATTGTTGGTAGATCATGTTTCTCAATTAAAAAGTGGAAATACTTTATTATGTTGTTTGGCCTAGTCTTAACTCCAACCTAAAAGTATTTTTGCAAAAGATAAGTGTAAGGGGAAACCCCAAATATGTTTTCAAGAAACACACGATCATGATTCTCCACAATATTAAATGAACATGTATATTCGTATTTGTTAGAGTCAAATGCTTGTATTGAGTCATAATGAAGTTTTGCAGGATTTTCCAGGAAGTAGGACCAAGTTTTTCCAGAAATTTTCCGGAAACTTAACACAAGAATTTCTGCAGGTCTATTCTGACGGCGTCACGAGTTTACTCTTGACGGCGTCAGGAGTAAAAATCTGGAAATTTTACCGGTTTTGTTTTTCTAACGGAGTCTTATGGTTTTTGTGAATTATTAAGTTTTATAATCTCCAGGAAATCTGCAAACTTCATTCCACAAGCATTATATCTTACTTTGTTTTCTAGGATTTAGTAACTTATATAGGATGCTGCCAATTTTACGCGAGGTTGTCTTGTCTATTTTTGTCAGGATTTACAGGTTATGTTCGACAAGGAGATGATTTATATTCTGGAAGGGAAGCTTTGATTGTTCATTTTCTTGGAGGAAGATTTAACCTGGCCACCCTATTATCCATACCGAGCGAATCAGGGGAGTATTTGATTTCATTCTCTTTACTTTTTCACTTTTACATTCTTTACTTGAACATTGGGGACAATGTTCATCTTAAGTGTAAGGGGAGGGTAAAAAGATGATACCTTACATATGCACTTTCGCTTGAGTTTGTTTTGTTTGATGGTAGATGTGTAATAAAACTATGAGAAATACTTGTTAGTGTAATTTTAGCGCCAAATTTAAAATTTTTTACAACATTTAGGAGTGAAACTTTAGCCATAGCAAGCGTCTCATGGATAGGAGATTGTATGACTAGCACAAAACCGTATATTCAGAAAAATTTTCCACCCAAATATGTGAGGTTCGCCTTTAGATTTGATAGGAAAAGCATTTACTATTAGTGCTTATGAGTGTACTGGTAGCATTGAGATTCTAGAACTTGAGTTAGTGATGCATCCCGAGACCGCTAGTGAGACTACATTCGTGTGGTAGGATTTACTACATGATAAGAGGCATTAGGATCACCCTTGTGTTAAACCCGTATTATAATTACTTGACCATTTAAGTCATATTACTTGGCTAGTTAAGTCAACTAATTTTTCCTACACCCTTAGCGTTGTATTCATTTTTAGTACACGAAACCCCTAGTACACCCCTCCGAGCCTATCTTTTCGTTTCTAACTTTAAGCATCTTACTTAAAGGAAGAATTTGTTACACCCCACTTAAATGTACACCCAAATCGCCTTAGCCTTCCGTGTATGCGCTCATTTTTAGTGCATTATTGTTATTTGTTAAACCCTAAGTTAACTTTCTAATTGATTACATGGTTGCTAAGTCGAGTCATATCCTTATACATATTGTTTTGGGACGATTGGGACTCATGGGCAAGTACTTATTTTATGGAGTAATGGGGAAGAACATCATATATTACCCCCATATGTACGTTAATCTTAAAAGTACTCCAAGTGTTTTGATTTTCTTAATTCGAGTCATTAGATTAGTTAATTGTAAAGTATGTAAAAATTCAAATGTAAGGGAAATGTTCATTCCCTATGATGTATTATTTCGGATGGTAGGGTAAGAGTGCATGCAAAAAAAAAAAAAAAAAAAAAAAAAAAGAAAAAAAAAAGGAGAAAGAGAAAAAACATACGGACTACCATCCCTTTTTATTCTATGTTCATTTTATGTTTTTGTTATTTATCATTTATTAGCTTAAGTCGAGTCTAGTCTTGGCTTAGCAACGCCATATTGTACATATAATTAACCAAGATTGTTAACTCGCCACCAGTAAAACTTCCTTTATCCAACAAAACCGTGTAATTCATATCCCTATACCTAACGTTACAACCCTTTAAAAGACCTCTTTGATAGTTTATCCTAGGTGCTTACGCCATGTGGTGGAGGTTTGATCCTCTCCCAAGCCTATGGTAATCTATTTTGCTATGACAGGTAGTGAGAGATATCTTCCATTTCCATAATGTTATATTACTTTATTACACCCGAGAGATGTGAGTATCTAAACACTATTTGTGAGGTGCTAGTGTATGACCTCCGAGCTTGTCTATTGGTCTTTAGTGGAACGATTATTTGTTGTAATTACTTTTATATTAGTGTTAAATGACCTCTAACTTGTCTTTTGACTAGAATAAAAGCTCATTTGCTTGAGGACAAGCAAATCTCAAGTGTAAGGGTATATGATAAGGCGAAAAATGAACCACTTTTAGGGGGTCATTTAAGCCCGAATCCGAATTTATTTGATCAAATATTGCCCTAAATCGTTCCTTTTGTGATTTTAGGTACTTGGAGAGTGAATTCTGGAAAAGAAGCCATTTTGGACGTTTTTGGAGCACAAAAGTGAAGAAAACGGCAAAGTCTCAATTTTCCATGCTGGGAACAGTAGGTGACGGCGTCAAGAGTAATTTCCTGACGGCGTCAAACCCCAATAATAAAATCCGAGAGTTCATGAAGGCGTCAAGAGTTTTCCTGACGGCGTCAAACCCCAAGAATTAAAATCCGTAGTTGATGACGGCGTCACACACAGGGCGTCAAGAGTAATTTGCGTGACGGCCTAGGCCTTGACGGCGTCAGAAGTAGATCAAGGCCGTCCGAGGAGTATTTGGCGGCGAGATGACGGCGTCACACCTTTGTTCTTGACGCCGTCATCCCTATTTTCCTATATATAGTTTTCTAGTTTTTCACATTTAGAAAGAGAAGTTTTGGGAGAAACCCTAAGTACGATTTTGGTGTAACTTTACAGGTTTTTCAAGGGTTCCAACCCCTTGATACCTTGCATGATTAATCAAGATAAGTGTTCTTCTAATTCAATCAATATATCTATGTGTTGGTTGTCTATATCTTGTTCTTGTCTTAATTCTATCATGCTAGGCTAGATCTCTTTTGTGTTTGCTTAGATCTAATGAAACCTAGATATTGATTATGTGTTGATTACTTGTTTATTCTTGTCTTGGATGAATGATTTATATGTTAGGCTTAAGAAAACTGGCAGATCTCCAAATGGTAACATGCTTGAACGTCTTAAGAAACATGAACCGAGGCGCACTAGGTCTTTATTGGTTGTATTTAATGCATGAGCCACTGTTTACAATCCATATAGTTGTGCTGGGCATGGTGTAGGAGGAGATAAGAGCTCATAGAATTGGGGAGTTATGTGTGCCACCCCATGAATGGTATTAAGGAATACGATCCGTCATCCATGCAATTATAACAAGTAATTAACGTGTAAAAGATATCTAGGGAGTAGTGAAATCTAAGTAAACACATTTTCTCCAATTACTGCTCACAACTTTAGTTTAATTAGTTTATTTTCATTTTTATTATTTTATTTTGATTGCATCTTAGTATTGGGTTAGTTGAATAGCAACTAATTCCGCCCACTCTTCCAAAACCCGAGATTTTACTTGCTTTCATAAAAATATAAAAATACAAAAATAATCATCCCTCACCTTTAGAACTAGTATTTAGGCTTTCTAATCCTAGCGTCACTATTCCTAAGCTGAACGATCAATCCCCCGGTACTTGTCACTATACTATACTACAACGATCAGGTACACTGCCTGGTGGGGGTTGTAAGCTTCTCGAGATCCCTCGAGAGGTAAAGCCTGTTGCGATTCCCACGCATCACAGAACCTGAAAGGGAAATGCATAGGCTAAAGCAATCTCTCCCAACATCCGAACCATCTAGCATAGCTAACTCCTCCTAAACTAACCAGTCAACCGGGTGCGGTCAATAGGTCAACCCAGGAGAAAGTGCAAGATAACCGGTGAAGAATAGGTTTGTCCCGGGTCGTTATGACCCAGCGAGGTGTGCAATGGTATTTAAAACGGATTTGTGATCAAGTGATCATGAAAGGATGAACGATATAAGAGATTTGGATGATTACACTAAGAGAATATGAATTAAAATGACTAAACAAAGCAATATAAACAAACACGTAAAGTCAAATAACCTAAAAAAATGTTTAAAACCTAAAAACGTACATTTAAATTAAAAGTTACGTAAACGTATGAAATAAAAAGTGAAAGGTGAGCAATGAAAATCCTCCGGATATGAAAATTACTTTTCTACGATCCTAATGACAAAAGTAAATTTTAGGAAAAAGAAAATTATATATATATTTTTAACTTTTTATTTAATTATTTTTAATTAATTACTAATTAAATACTAATTAAACTAATTTAAATTATTAAAAAAATATTATATGAACAGTGAAAATTATAACTTTTTCTAAAAATACTTTACAAGTGCAGAAGGCTAGGAAAAATATAAAAGTGGTGAAGTGCTTATTTATAAGCAGTAAAAATAAGTTAATAAGAAAATAAGCTAAAAGGACTAAGCATTACTATAAATAAAACTATGGAAAATAATTACACCAAGTATTACATAGCCCAGATGGTGCATGTTACAGGTTTGGTTTTGACTTTGCTAACAAAGTGGTCAGGGGTTCAAATCCCACTGGCCTCACTTTTTTGCAAACATTTTTCTTTTTGACTTTTATTTTATACAAACACTTTAACAACAAAATTAGACAACTTTTGAAAAACAACTTTTGCTAAGAAGCTTTAAATTAGCTTATGCTAGCTTAAAATCTCAACAGTGGAGGTTTTAGTGTTCTAAGTGAGCTTTTTGAGATAAGCAGTTAAAACAATAAGCAAATAAGCATTGTCAAGGTAATCATAAGTCATCAAAATACAAACAAGCATAAAAACAACAAGCTTATGAGCTTAAGCAAGCAAAGTTCAAAGATCAAACAAGCTCAGTCCTACTGAGCTTGCATCAGCATAAACATGCCAAAGTGGGTAATTTGGGAGGCAAAAATAAGCACTTGAATAAGCTAATTAGGACAAGTAAGGAACATATTCAACAATACAGTACTTCTAGCTTTCCAAAACACCAAAAATCAAGCAAAGAGGTCAAATATTGAACAAGCTATGGTCAAGGGAAAAGTGGATTTTTTGACACTTGCTGTCAACTAGTTTTGCAGCCCGAAAAAGGTCTAAAGTCCTAGGAAAAAAAATCTAAAAATTAAACCAAAAATAGCAGTAACTATATAATCTACTAAATAAGCTACAAACCAAATTTCAGGTCAAATGGTCAAGAAACGAAGAAATGAAAAATCAAAAACTTTTATGCTATTGGGCGACTTTTTGACAACAATATTGGGTAAAAATGGGTGACCAAATGGGTCAAAAATGGGGTTTATGACTTGGAAAGTCAAAGACCAGTAGCACTATCCTAAATGGAACTAATCTAAGGCAAGAACAACAATCAATTAACTCCTAAATCTAAATCTATCCTATTTTCTAAATTATATCAGTTAACTAAAGCAATTTTTGAAAATACAACTCAATTATGTCTAAACCATTGGAAACTGTGAGATTTGGTTTTAAATCAGCTAAGATTAGTAAACTAAAGCTAATCTAAGATTCAAAAAGGTGTCAAAATGGATTTTGGTCAAATTCTTTGGTTGTGCCAAACACCCCTTTATGCTACAACTTCTATGTGATTACAACTACTAGAGCTTAGCACAAGCTATTCCATTGATTCCAAGTGATGAACTGAGCTATGTTAGACATACTTAAGCTAAATTAATCAGCAGTTAAGCACAAAAATAAGCTATAAGCCAAAATGCTATTTTATGACTAACTTAATGCAAATGTGATGACTGTGAATAAAGGTAAAACTAATCTAGTAAGTAAGGGTCGATTTAACAAGAACACACAAGAATAGAAGATGAATTACCAACTAGTTCTTGAACAAGCAAAAAATAAGCAGGGACAAATAAGCAAATCCAAATAAGCTAAAAAAAAATCCACAATTGACTTACAAACTAGGGTAGTTGGATGATACTCCAAAGCACTTTTCTGAACAATCCTAATGCTCCCCAAGAGCTCTAAACCATGGCATTCACCATCTTCTTCTTTTCTTCTTGCATACTTTTTTTCTTTTCTTATTTTTCTTATATTTTTGAGATATTGAATAATACTTATCCAAATATTCAACTGAGCTCTTATAAACTTATGAGTAAGCTGATTAGATCATAAAAGAACTGAACAACACTTCCCAACAAACCTTAAGCTAAAATGGATTTTCACTGACTTTTGCAATTTCTAAAAATTAACAAGGAAACATGGATTTTGATTAATAAAAACTTGACAAATACAATGATAAACTGATATTACAACTTAGAAACTAGTTTTTTCAACTAAAAGAGAATTACATGAAAATGATTATAAATTGTACTAAAAAAAACTACTGCCAACTTCACTCTACTTCTCTTTCCTTTTATAGTGACTTTTTAGGGTTAGTGGGGTACTCTGAACATTTCCCATCACCTTTGATAGCCATTGTATCACTAAATTCAATCTTGGCCTTTGAATTGGATATTGGCACCAAATTTCTTTTCTTCTTTTCCTGGGTTAACTTGGAGGGAATTACAATCAATAAATGCATTTTGGAGCATGTGGAGGCTGGGGGAACATGTAATGGTGAAGGTGAGTTGGAGTGATGGGGGTGGTAGAAGCAGGTAACAAGTGGGGAAGGAGGGTGTGAAAGTCAAGCTTTTGACTTTGGGAGGGAGTAATAAAAAACGGGAGTGGGTTTTTTATTCTTATTTGTGTTTTGGGCCGGATGGTGGGCTGGGTGTTGGATGGGTTTGGATTTTTGGAGCTATGATAACTTTGGATCCGTTTGGTTGTAGTAACTATTAACATAAGGACCAAATTTGTAACCTGTTGAAACTTGAGGACCAGAAATGTAACTTTCTAAATTCTACTCCAAGGGTGTAATTTGCCAAATGTGAATAGTACAAGGACCATAAATGAGAATTTCCAAAATTACACCTCCAGGGACTATTTCTGCCAATTCTGAAAGTATATGGACCAAACTTGTAAAATCTCAAAACTTTTCACCCAGGGACCAATTGTGAAAATTTTAAATAGTACAAGAATCATTTTGATATTTTCAAAGTTTGAATATCCCAGGGATTAATTTTGCCAATTTTGAAAGTACAGGGACCAAAATTGTAAATTTTCAAATCTTTCACAAAAGGACTAAACATGATAACTTATGATTTCAAAAGGACCTTTGGAGACTTTTCTTACAAAACAAATGCCTAGGGACTAAATTTGACAAGTTTTGAAAGTTGAGGGATTGGAACTGCCAATTTTGCAAACTTTGTTAGTTTTTCATCATTTTTCAATCATTTTGCATTTGAAACATATAAAACACAATCCCTGGGATATTTTCAGTATTTTGATGTACATTTGAGTGTTTTTGGATGTTTTGGCAGTTCATATACGACAAAAATGATGAGTGTTTGAGCATTCATCAATCCCCCACACTAAACTATTGCTAGTCCCTAGCAATCTTTTATGAAAATTTAATGGATTTGAAGTCTCTTTACCAAAAGCCATTACTTCTGGAGTAGCCAAATGTTTCAGTTCAAGTAAGAACTATGGTACACTGATAACCATATGATTTTTAGCAAACCATAAGCTGTCAACGGTTTTGATTTGTCTTTCCCAGGAGCCGTTTGCTTTTGGACTAGCTAACTCTTTGATGGAATACAGTTATCATCTTGCTGAGCTGATTACCAATTATAGTTTTCCACTGCCTTTACCACAAGCCATAACCTTGTGGGCTAGCCAACTCTTTACTTTTTAGGATATGGTGAGTTGAGTACCATACAATTTTCGGCAAATTGTCAGCCATAAACGGATTTGATATATCTTTACCAAGATCCGTTTGCTCCTGGATTAGCCAGTCCTTAAGTGATTTAGACATGGTGGACTGATAACCATAAAATTTTTGAAATAAAGTAATTTTTTTTTAAATTTTTTTAAAATTTTGGCCAAAAACGGGGGTACTAGAAGGTATAATGTGATAAATTTCGCTAGAATTTCCCCCCACACTTAGAATTGAATATTGTCCTCAATATTCAAAGTCCCGGCTATTATGCCGACTCTTTGAACGTAAAAAGGCAATATTACAAGCTAAATGTGGAAACAACATTTTTCACTTTATTTATATATACATATATACGCATTTTTTTAATGTACTTTGCAAACAACAGCAGGGGGACGACCACCCCCCACACTTGGGTGTTAGAAAATAGAAAGAAGTCAGAGACATGGGTGAAACCCCATGTTGTGCTACTGTTTTTGTTCACCGAGTCGCTAGCTTGACTCGATCCCCGAATTCATTGGTTCTTGGGGAAAGTTTGGAGATCAGGGACAACTATTGATGGTATGTCCTCTCCAAAGTAATGTTTCAGACGATGCCCAATCACTTTGAAATTTGGTCCGTCATTTTGAGATAACTCAACGGTACCATATGGATAAACCTTTGTGATAGTGAATGGGCCAGTCCAACGGGTTTTGAGTTTTCCTGAGAAGATCTTGATTCTAGAGTTGAAAAGAAGGACTCGGTCACCAACGTTGAAAACACGGTTCTTGATTTTTGAGTCATGAATCTTCTTTGTCTTTTCCTTGTAGATCAAAGAGTTCTCGCAAGCTTGATCACGAAGTTCATTCAATTCATTCATTTGAACTTTCCGATGATCACCCGCAGTTTGGAGGTCAAAATTTGCATGCTTGAGAGCCCAATAGGCTTTGTGCTCAAGCTCGATCGGTAGATGGCATGCTTTCCCGTACACAAGCTTGTAAGGCGTACACTCGATGGGTGTTTTGTAAGCTGTACGGAAAGCCCAGAGTGCATCATCTAATTTATCCGACCACGATGCACGATTTTCACCTACAGTTCTTTCCAATATTCTTTTAATTCCTCGATTGGAAATTTCTACTTGTCCACTTGTTTGTGGGTGGTACGCAGTAGAAAGACGGTGCGTTACACCATACTTTTGCATGACTTTATCAAATTTGTCATTGCAGAAATGCGTACCACGATCACTGTTTATAGCACGTGGAGTTCCAAATCGAGCAAAAAGAGCTTTCAAAAATTTCACAACAACTCGGGCATCATTTGTGGGTAAAGCTTTCGCTTCAACCCATTTTGACAAATAGTAAATGATGCGTAGGAATCGCAACAGGCTTTACCTCTCGAGGGATCTCGAGAAGCTTACAACCCCCACCAGGTAGTGTACCTGATCGTTGTAGTATAGTAAAGTGACAAGTACCGGGGGATTGATCGTTCAGCTTAGGAATAGTGTCGCTAGGATTAGAAAGCCTAAATACTAGTTCTAAAGGTAAGGGATGATTATTTTTGTGTTTTTATATTTTTATGAAAGCAATTAAAATCTCGGGTTTTGAAGGATTTGGGCGGAATTAGTTGCTAATCAACTAACCCAATACTAAGATGCAATCAAAATAAAATACTAGAAATGAAAATAAGCTAAATTATACTAAAGTTGTGAGCAGTAATTGGAGAAAATGTGTTTACTTAGATTTCACTACTCCCTAGACATCTTTTACACGTTAATTACTTGTTATAATTGCATGGATGACGGATCGTATTCCTTAATACCATTCATGGGGTGGCACACATAACTCCCCAATTCTATGAGCTCTTATCTCCTCCTACACCATGCCCAGCACAACTATTGGGATTGTAAACAGTGGCTCATGCATTAAATACAACCAATAAAGACCTAGTGCGCCTCGGTTCATGTTTCTTAAGACGTTCAAGCATGTTACCAAGTGGAGATCTGCCAGTTTTCTTAAGCCTAACATATAAATCATTCATCCAAAACAAGTATAAACAAGTAATCAACACATAATTAACATCTAGGTTTCATTAGATCTAAGCAAACACAAGATAGATCTAGCCTAGCATAATGGAATTGAGACAAGAACAAGATATAGACAACCAACACATAGACATATTGATTGAATTAAAGGAACACTTATCTCAATTACAATGCAAGGTATCAAGGGTTGGAACCCTTGAAAAACCTGTAAAAGTTGCACCAAAATCGTACTTAGGGTTTCTCCCAAAACTTCTCCTTTTTTTTATGTGTGAAAATTAGAAAACTATATATAGAAAAATAGGTCTGACGGCGTCAAGAATAAACTTGTGACGCCGTCACCTCGCCGCCAAAACTATTCTCGGACTGCCTTGATCTACATTTGACGCCGTCAAGACTTAAACAATTCCAGGCCGTCATGACTCTTTTACTCTTGACGCCCTTCCTTCGTGACGCCGTCAAATCTGTACTGGGTCGTCATGGACTTCTGCTCTTGATGCCGTCAAAGAATTGCTCTTGACGCCGTCACCTACTGTTCCCAGCATGGAAAATTAAGACTTTGGCGTTTTCTTCACTTTTATGCTCCAAAAACGTCCGAATTGCTTCCTTTTCCAGATTTCTCTCCCAAAGTACCTAAAATCACAAAAGGAACGATTTAAGGCAATATTTGATCAAATAAATTCGGATTCGGGCTTAAATGACCCCCTAAAAACGGATCATTTTTCGCCTCATCATATACCCTTACACTTGAGATTTGCTTGTCCTCAAGCAAATGCGCTTTTATTCTACTCAAAAGACAAGTTAGGGGTCATTTATTCTCGAGGAGATGGGTCATAGGCCGGGCGATTTTGGAAAAATCTTGAATAAACCTACGATAAAAACCGTCATTACCCAAAAAGCTCCTAACACCTTTGACGATAGTAGGATGAGGTAATTTTGCGATGACATCCACTTTGGCTTTGTCAACCTCAATCCCATTTTTTGAAATTTTATGGCTGAGGACAATCCCTCTTTGACCATAAAGTGGCCCTTCTCCCAGTTTAGACATAACCTTGTGTCTTCACAACGTTTGAGCATGTTGTCTAAATGGGAGAGACATGATTGAAATGAATCCCCGATGACCGAAAAGTCATCCATGAATACCTCCATTGTTTTCCCGATCATAACGGAAAAGATTGACATCATGCACCTTTGGAATGTGCCCGGAGCGTTGCATAAGCCAAATGGCATGCGACGGTAGGCGAAGGTTCCATAAGGGCATGTGAAGGTAGTTTTTTCTTGATCCTGTGGATCAATGGGGATATGAAAGTATCCCAAGAACCATCGAGGAAACAGTAGTACTCATTCCCCGCTAATCTCTCGAGCATTTGGTCCATGAAGGGTAGAGGAAAGTGGTCTTTATGGGTGGCGTCATTTAACTTGCGATAGTCAATGCATACACGCCAACCCGTAACCAATCGAGTTGGAAGCAACTCATTTTCTTCGTTTGTAACAACAGTAATGCCTCCCTTTTTTCGAACGCAATGGATGGGACTAACCCAAGGACTATTCGAGATAGGGTAAGTCAAACCGGCATCAAGAAGTTTTAAAACTTGTTTGATAACCTCGTGAATTTTTGGATTAACCCTTCTTTGTTGTTGGACTGCTGGTTTAAAGTCATCATCCATTAAAATTTTGGGCGTACAAAATTCGGGGTTGATACCCTTGATGTCGCAGAGTTTCCAAGCAATTGCTTGTTTATGTGACTTCTAAACCTTTATTAGAGCAGTCTTTTCCTCATCACTCAAATCTTTAGCAATTATGACGGGCAATTTGTCATCACCGTCCAAAAATATGTATTCCAGATGAGGTGGTAAGTCCTTGAGCTCGACCTCAGGAAAATCATCAGTTTTCTCAACATATTTGATTTCCTCATTTTGAAGTCTTTGTGGTAGAACAGGAAAAGGAGAGGGATCTTCATTTAATAATTTCTCAAGTAGGAGAATATCCCTCTCAGGGTCAATCTCTTGGTTAACGATTCCATCGTGAATCGAATCACTCTTGAGAAAGGCCTCAATTTCTTCTAAGACGAAGTTACTTCCCTCAAACGGAGTGAGGGAAGGAGAAGAATTAGCAATGATGGGATGAGAAGATGGAGTGAGGTTTTCACTCGGAGAATCATCAATGAAATCTAAAACCTCTTGAGCGTACTCCTTAGCAGCAACATTGATGACATCTATTCGGTTAACCTATTCAGAGTCATAATTGGAGGAGTACCTCAAAGTTTGATCGAGGTTGAAGGTGACTGCTTCAGTTCCAATACACAATGTGATCTCTTGCTCAAATACATCAATGAGAGCACGCCCAGTTCTATACAATCCCCTTCCAATAATGAGAGGGACCCTTGAATCAGCATCAAAGTCAAAAATCATAAAATTGGCCGGAAAATGGAACTTTCCCACTTTAACGAACACGTCCTCAGCAATGCCAAGAGGACGAGCTATTGAACGATCGGCAAGCTCTAAAGTCATGCACGTGGGAGTAAGTTCGGGAAGAGATAATTTCTTCCACACAGAATATGGTGTAAGGTTAATGCTAGCACCAAGATCGGCCAAGGCGAAACATTCAACCATCCTCGGAAAAACACATGGGATGAGGAATTTTCCGGGGTCTCCAAGCTTCCCGGGAAGCTTTTTCAAAAGAACTGCTGAGCAGTTCTCATTCAATGGAGTTCTAGCTATTTCGAAGAGCTTTTCCTTAATACTTAACAGATTTTTGATTGTTGATGCGAATTTGGGCATCAAGATGATAGCATCCGCGAAGCTTATGTCAAAGTGCAAATCTTGAAAGATTTGGAAAAATTTATCCATTTGGTGACTAGCCTTTTCGCGGAGCTTTTGTTCATTCAAGCGTGATGGGTAAGGAATAGAAGTTTTGGATTTAGGGTTCTCAACTGGAGTTTCAGGTGGATCAAAGACAACTCCAGGTTTTGGCATGGTTTCTGGGAAAACCTGAGGATGGACGTGTGCGGTACTTCGTGAGCTAGGCGATTGCACCTTATCCTTTGTCACCTCAGGTTCACATTCCACTACCTTTGGAAGAGAGGAAGAAGAGGTAGTAGGAATCGCGGGTTCCTTATATGAATCACCACTACGGGTTGTTATCGCTTTTGCATCACCCCTCGGATTAGCGATCATGTTGCTAGGTAAAGTAGTACCTGAGCCCGAGGGTCGATCATTTAAAGACTTCTTGATTTCAGAAATCTGGCTAACCAACAACTTGTTCATTTCTTCCTGGGATTTCATGAATTGTTTTAACAACTCATCAGATGAAGGCCCAGTTGGAACAATGGCTTGATTCGGATTAGGAAAATTTGGAGCTCGGTTGTTCTGATTGGGACCTTGATTTTGAAAATTACCCTGATTAGGGTTGTTGTTTTCATGAAAATATCCGGGGTTGAAATTACCCTTACCTTGATTTCGATTAAAGTTTCCTTGATTTTGAAAACCGTGACCTTGATAAAAATTACCATGGTTTTGAAAACATTGGTTCATTCTATTTTGATTTTGGTTTCGGTTTTGGACATTTTGGTTTTGATTAAAACCGGGAGGTCCAGGGTAGTGGTTAGGACGATAGTTCGGGTCCATAGGAGGGCGGTATTGATTGCCTCCTTGATTTGAGGACCCGACTACAGCATGAGTTTCATACGGAGTACCATCAGTAGCTGTGCAATTGTAGTAGGCATGCGGCCCACCACAAGTCACACAGACTTCCACTTTCTTAACCTCAGCAGGTGGAGGTATGTGTGGAAAAGAGACTTTCTTTTGTTGTGACAGAACCAAAGCTTGAATGGCTTAAGTGAGCTTGTCAATATTAGCAATGGTGCTAGACTGACTCATAGAAGATGAAGTAGAAGGACCCGCGCTAATTTAGGAAAAAACCGACTTGCTTCGTGTAGAGCGGACCTTGGACTTGTTCTCGATGATAGCTAAAACTTCTTTGGTGGTTCTACTCAAGAAGTTACCTCCCGCGGAGGCATTGAATGAATCCTGATCAGCTTGGCTCACACCATTGTAGAAAGTATCGAGTTGCATCAACTTAGAGAAACCATGGTGAGGACACTTGTGAAGTAATTCTTTGAAACGATCCCACGCTTCACCGAATGAATCATCATATTTCTGAGTGAACTTGGTGATTTCGTTTTTAAGACTTGTGGTCTTAGAAGGTGGGAAGAATTCATTCACAAATTTCTTGACAAGATCTTCCCATGTCTCAATAGATCGAGGAGGTTGTTTTTCAAGCCAAATCCGGGCTTGTCCCTCGAGGGAGAATGGCAAGAGAAGGAGTTTTATTGCTTCAGACGGGACATTCTTGTATTTGATGGTTGACGTGATTTTGTTAAACCATCGAATGTGAGCATGAGGATCGTCCCTCTCAAAATTGTAGAATTGACTTGAGGTTACAAGTTGAGTAACCCAGTTTTGAGCTCAAAATTATCAGCCATGATGGCTGGAACAACAATAGCATCTCCGTAAACCTCGACGGGTGCTTGGAGAAGCTCACACATAGGGCGGTCTTCCGCCATGGTGACAACAGATGTGGAAATAGTACGGATCTCAGATCCGACTGCTGGTGCTGGAAGTCTACGATGTCTTCTAGGAATCCTTACAAGGACACGTAATGGGCTAGTAGACCTAGAAGAAAGAGTGCGCATGCACTAGGAGCAAAATCAATCAAAACAAAGTCGAGGCAAAACCACAGTGAACTTAAACCAATAATCACAAGTAAATGGCTTCTTTAAGAAAGGTACACCGCTCACGAGGATACAATGGTAAGTTTTAATCTTTTGTTTGGGAACTTATTAATGTTCACATCCCCAGTTGGTAGGTGTTCTGTCTTGGTTTGTGTCACAACTCGTAATTTCAAGTCCTTGTTCAGATGTCGAAATTTCATTTTTCATCTCGGAAGTTACTATTCACCGATCACTATTCATCATTTTACTATTCATCATTTTTGGAGTCATTTTGAGATTTCGAGAATCGTTCAGAAATTTCGCTATTCACATGATACTATTCATTCCCGGAAGAAACCACTATTCATATGCATTACTCATTTCATCGTAATGTTAGTTTACGGATATTTACATTCGCGTAACCAGTCAGGTTTAGCTGCGAATTCATGAAATCATCAGTAGGGACACTTCATACGGTCTAGAAATAGCTTACATATCATCATAATGACATTTGCATACTATTCCACTCGTACGATATTCAAATTAATACTTTTGATATATTTGACTTTTTACGTATGTTTATTTTTAAATAAACGTTAACACGCGACCAATAATGTGACTAACACGTTCGACACTCCCGACTATGATCCTAATATATTTTTATATTCATTTTAATGATATATAAACTATATTATTAATTTACCCGGTATTTTGGAAATTTATTTAATTAATATCGTGAGTTTAATATAATTACGACGGTTTTCGTAGAAACTAAACAATAATCACCCAAATACTCAATATTTATACCCAACATAATTTCACAATTTTTACGACTTTATTATGTCCCGGTTAACTCCGTTAAATTTTATTTTTAGTTAACTCGGTACCCGGTATTCCCTAAAACTATTAAAATATATACATTATAATACCTAATATATACTAACTTCTTACACAACACCTCATTTTTTCTTCCACCCTCCATAATTGCCGCCCCCCCCCCCTCCATACTAATTCCTTACAAGACTTCGAAAATTCTACAAACTCATAAATACTTGTCATAGTTTGTCTAATATAATATATATATATAACGTATACCTATACATTATTATCTCATTTCACAAGATCTATCAAGAAAACTTTTCTCTTTTCTTTCCTTTGGGGGTGCACGGCCAAACAACAAAGAACAAGCAAGAAACATAATTTTTTTCAAGAACAAGTATTTATCTAGTGTATTTAGTACTCCTATAAGGGTTTTGTAATACAAACTCAAGGTTTACTTAGGTTTTCACCATCAAAAGCTCACTAATCTTTCGAGTAAGTGTATAAAACTCATTTTTATAATTTTACCAAGTTTTTATAATGTTCATATGATTTATATACAAGATCTACATGCGTATGTTAGTTATACCACTCCATTTTATACATATCTAACTTTTGAGCCCTAGAAATAGATTATAGGTAGATCCTTGTTAGATCCACTTGATTTATGATGTTTAGGAACCCATGACACCCTAAGAAGGTATATGGTAAGATTAGACTAGATTTGTGGTGATTGAAAGTGTTTTGGTTGAAGTTGAAACTAGATTGGAACCCTAGAAATGATTTTTGGAACTATATATATACCTACTGTCCCTATTTTGAAAACGTGGGAAAATTAGTAGATGGTGGGTAATTTTTGACCAAAGATTTAGAAAATACTTTATAAAACGAAGCCGTGGGCGAAAGAACGGATTAAAACGAGCTTATAACGAAGGAGATATGATTTTTGCAAGTTTAACGAAGAAAACTATTTTCTGAAAATATAACGTGCTGTTGGACGATTTTTGACGGACAAAGAGAGGCGTTAGACGTAATCTAACGGAGCCGAACTATCAAAAATAGATTAATTCATGTTAAGACGAATCCATGGATATAAAGAACGAGGAAAATGAACTTATAACGACGAAGATATACATGTTTCAAAATCGTCAAAACTATATATATATTTTTAGTCACTAATAGAAATAATAAAACTACGTACTAAATACTATATTTTCTGGATTTCTTATTCAAGAGTTATATTCTTAACTAATGAAGTACGTATGACCCAAGGCTTATTTATGCGACTACTAGACGTTATTTTATATACGATATATTACGACAAGTTTCTATAAGTCTAGTTGGACTTATTTTTCCTAAGTATGGAAAATACCTTACTTTGACAATAACAAGTATTTTCAAGTTACGAGTGGTATAGGTATCATGTGCATGAATGTTCACTACATCATTTCATGATCTAAAATAGATCATATTCATTCATTTAGGTTGCGGCTAGTGTTCACGCCTTGTTGTCCCTATCATTTCACGTCATAGTATCATCACTTCAGGTGAGTTTTCATAGCCCCGTTTTAATTCAATATTTTGATTTCAAATCCCACGGGGGAGAATACATTGCATCAATTATTTTTGTACATGCCCAAGTATTAAATTCCATACATTGCTTAAGTTGCCTTACTACCAAGTTAAGTCCCCTTTATTATCATGGACCGTTAATTATATTGCCAAGCGAGAGTGAGTGAATAGATCTATTGAGGGTGACTCCTCCATCCGTGTTTGGGTTGCTCCAACGGAATTACGGATGCATTTCATGTCTAATCTATTTGAGTGTCTGGTAAACACTCCTTTGGGGCCAATGCAATATTATGTCTAGCTTCGGGGTCATGAGCTTAAGAGATAATGTAGCATTTTTGACATTTTGTCGGTTTACTTTATACTTGTGGTTAATGTACATCCGATTTAACTTACAAACCTATGATTATTCACCAACATTATTGTTGACCGTTTTTCGCAATGTATTTTCAGGTAACTAAGACATATTCTACATGGCATGCGTGGAGTCATATCATTGAATAACAAGGATGACGCGTCTCATTTTGGATTTTCATGCACTTATGAACTATCGTTTGATTGTACTAAACTTATTTCCTTAAACTTTTCCAGACTTTTGGGACCTATGTTTTATAACTCTGAATATTTTAAATGAATCAAACGATGTATTTTCAAAACGACACTTTAGGTCGTTCAATATAACTGTAACTGTGGTGCTATGACAGTCACCCCCAGGTCTTCCATTCCGCTGCCATTCAGGTATTTTGGGGGTGTGACAGATTGGTATCAGAGCTAAGGTTATAGCGAACTAGGATGTATCATGGACCCTAGACTATAACCACATCATCATAGCATCTCATCATTTCATCATAGGTGCATATTCATTATACATGTTGTTTCATGCATACATTGTGCGAGTTATTTATACCCATACTCATATATAATTATATTGACCTGGTTCACAAGTGACATGTCTTCAAATACACACCCTGTCATCCTTTCATCGGATTCCGACATTGAAGATGCCTTGTCATCTTCCACTACCATTGTACTACTAGTTACACTTACGCCGCCATTAGCACCATTAAATTGTTATAGGAACAAGGTTTTCCTAACATCCAGCCCATACATAGAATTCCGTTTGGTAGGATATTCAGACTTAATCTTAATGGACCTATTAGGATGCTTATTGCAAGGAAGATGGTATGTTTTCTTTCCTTCACTAGTAGGGCGCTTACTACTCAGGTACTATCACCACCATCAACTATTTATTACACTATTGGTCGTCCCATAGTGTGTACTTCAGTTTTACCTCTTAGATGTCGTGATATTGCGCGAAAGAGGGTAGTATTCCATTCACTATTATCACCATCGTCTCCTAACTCATCACTAGAATCTCATCGTTAACAATGTTATTCTCATCCTTTAGAGTACCACCATTGTCGTTTCCCTTTTCCATTCCCACTTGCCATGAATTAGATAACACCTTGCGGAAAATACCAAGACCACGGACTCAACAGGAACCTCCGCAACACCAGGAAGTCTCTAGACTAGACTTATATCTTTGCTAGCTTTTACTATTACCCTAGCCACGAGAAGTGTGGCATAGTTTAAAGAAACTTGCAGTATTTTGATTGTTGTACAACGGAATCACCAAGTGTTGACTCTACCATATGGATATGGTTGTGCTATCTATGATATCGGTCCATGTAGACCAAAAATTTCATGTGTTATATTCATGAGTTGTGAATATGATGGTTTTTATTACTTATAGATTCTCATGGTCTCTTATAATTTGATGAAAATAGACTTAAGCAAACCACTTCAAGCATGACGCAAGCCGCTGTTGAACAATTCATTTCCAGGAACATAGCCACCGCCCTCACCAAGGAACTTACTCAAGTGGAATTTATGGGTTGTAATCCCCCCTCCTTTAGCGGAACTATAGACACAAAGGAATTTCTCAAATGGTTTGAAGAAATAGAAACAATATTTCAATGTGGCGACTGTCGCAAGGAAGACAAGGTTAAGTTCGCCACTTGCACTTTTCAGGATCATGCCCAGAAATGGTGCACTAAATATGTTCAGATAGTAGGAGTGGATGCTGCTTACTCACACTCTTGGGAGAAACTAAAAAGGATGATGAGTTTAAAATTTTGTGTGAAAAGCGAATTACAAGCAATTGAACATGAAACACTAAACCTTACCATGGTAGGAGATGATGTTGTCAAGTACACTGCTTATTTTTATGATTTAGCTCGACTAGGCCCTGCAATGGATGAAACGGAAAGCAAAAAACTTGAAAGGTACATCGGGGGACTTTCCCCTGAAATTCGTATGTTGGTCACCTCATTGGAACCCGATACCATGCCTAAAGCTATCAGAATGGCGATCGAAGCAAAGGAACGCCTAGCTCACACCAAGATCTTAGGAAGCAATAGTGGTAACAAGAGAAAGTGGGTCGGTAATCTCGATGCTAATGCTTCTCAACAACCATATAAGATACAAAAAGTGGTGGAAACCTTTGCTGCTGGGTCAAGCCAAAAGAAAAGGTATGTTGGTAAATTACCCGAGTGCAACAAGTGTCAGTTTCATCACAAAGGATCTTGCCCCTCTCAATGTAAGAACTGCCAAAAGGTCGGATACGAAGCCAAGGATTGCAAGGCTCCCACCCTCGCAAAGCATCAGAAACTCACGGTAATCTTCCGTGAGTGTGGAGTAGTGGGACACTTCAGGAGTCAATGCCCGGAGTTGGGAAACCAGAATTGGAAGAAGAAGTTTATGTTTTAATTATATAAACCGTAGTTTGAGCCCTCTAGAGTTGTACTTTTCTTTTGGTACTTTCCATAAGTACGTTGGTGTAACCTAGTTAGATTAAGCACTTTCCTATCTAATGTAATGACTATCTTTTGTTATCTCTGTGACAATCGTAACCTTCGTTTATTCCATTTTCTATTGCAATTGTGCAATTTTCAATCATTTCGCAACATTATGTCACTGTCTTATTAGAGATTAGGCCGATTTCATTTTTGACGGATTAATAGACCATTACCATTCCAAAGATTTACCCATGTATCCAATAAACCATTCAACGAAATTTATTTCAAGCTATTCTATTTCCATATGGGGAAATTGTTTTACAGATTTAAAAAAAAAATAAAAAAAATAAGTTATTTTACTGCCACCCTATAAATTGATTTTTCCGTTATTGCACCAAGTATTTACTTTTATTACGTGAAACAATTTTCATGTTACTTGAAAGGAAATGACTAGAATACCATTTTTTTAAAACAAAACGTTGAAAACCATATAAAACTTTTGAGAAAAATAATGTTATTTTGACTAACTTAAGCATTGCATCATTAGTCCTCAATTATACATAGCCTGATCACCTATGTATAATTCAGGAAGGATTTTGCTATGAAGAAAATAATTACTTTTTAGGGATTGTTAATAACAATATTCATTCCAAAGCGTTGTAAACAAATAAACTTTTTCATAAACATCTCTTTTTGAAAAACCCTCTTTGGATACTTACCCCACCTGTCACTTACTCAGCCATTAAGTTGGATTTTTCCATTGATTTCCCTAGGAGAGACTTCCCATATCAATTACTAGGAGGATTCCTCGATATAAGAAAAACAATGAAAGGATTACAGAACTACTAACCTAGACTAGAAGTATACACTAAGACAATTTATAACTCAACAACAATTCTAAGATGCCACGAGAGCATCCGAACCTCCATCTATGACCTAGTTTTCCAATTCTATTATTCAAAAGCACTAGCAAGATTGAGTTGCAGGATCGAACACACTGTGAAGGTACGCTAAGCAACACTATAGAAATAAACCAAGCCTCTTAACCGATATTGTAAAGCATTCCAATTAAACATGGCCTCATCCATACGCAAACTTCCCTGCAGTGAGTTTTCGCAAAGAATAATTGATTCGAATTATGGATATCGATATAGATTTCCCCTAAAGCGTTGTGTCCTCAAGAAATTCCAGATAACCTCATCTATACATCAAGAGAGGCATCAAGCCCAAGCATATCTCCCCAGCTTCATGTGGAAATAAAATAGACATTCATCAACATAGTATCAATGGACACCCTCATTTTTGCCAAACATGATGACAATTTCAACGATAAACCATTTCAGGACTTAAGTTGGTTGAATACCTAGGCTTGTAGTTTTGCTAGATAATCACCAATAGGCATCTTACAATATCAGGAACTAAACGTTAGACATCTATGCATTTATGCGAACATTGCCTATCCTACTATTTTATCCTTGTTAGTGTTTTCACTTTGAAATGAAGTTGATTTAAAAATTGCGATTATACAAATCACATATCTCGTAGAAAATAATTTTTAATTGCCTATTTTGAACAAATACGATCCTTTTTGGTCAATATTTAGCAAAACCATTGTACAATGAGAAATATATAAACATCAAACTTTGGTAAATAGTCCTATTCACAATATTTTTGAAGACAGTTTCACATTTTTATAACTACTGAATTTTGAATCATCAAGGAAGAGATTACTTAATAACCCATTTGCTCCGTTTTCTAAATTCATTTATTCCGGAAAAATATTTCTACCAAAACTCACAATCACGAGATAAATTTTGAAAACCAATCACCTTACAAGATTGCTTATGCATTTAGTGTTTTGCGATTTGACAATAAAGAATATTGGAATACGTGATGAAGGAAATTAGGAGGGACACCATACAACAATTACAAACGTCAGTAATGGAGACAAAACACAATAGGCAAAGAAAGACACATGTCTTAGCACCCATTAGACCAAAACTTAAGGAATCAAAATTGTTACCCATATTCTATCTTCTTCGTATAACGCCCTTTTTGAAAAGTATAACGTTGTAGAATTAGTCACCAGATTCATTGTAACCGCTTCAATTATTCCTGATAAAGGTGATCGAATCACCTCAGACTCCTAGCAGTCATTTTAAGATTTCCTTCAAAATCCCTAGTTAGATGTAAACACCACCTACCATCCTCAGACTAATGGTCAGATCGAGAGGACAATTCAAACATAGGAAAGATATGCTTAGAGAGTGAGCGATTGACTCTAGAAATGGTTGGACTAACCATTTATCATAAATCAGATTCGTTTGCAACAATAGTTATCGCACGAGCGTAGAGACTACACTATTTGAGGCACTTTATGGTCGAAGTACCAATTACCCATTTACAGACCGAAATCGGAAAGTTAAATTCACTGGTCTAGAACTAAACTATGGAACAACAAAGGAAATTTCACAAGTCAATAACCAGTTAGAAGCAACGAGAAACTGGTATAAGTTAGGTTGGTGCATGACGCACATCATGCGGATTGGGTATCCCTGAACAGCAAACCATCTAGATTCAAGTTGGAGAACGAACTAAGTTGAAAGACTTGCCTTGGAGAGGCATGATACAATTTTGGTAACACGAGAGATTGAACCTCTAATATATTGGACCATTTAAGATTCATTTTAGAATCGACCAGCTGACTTATAAGATTTGAGTTCTGGCAGAGTTCAGCAGCATATATTACCCATATTACATTGTAAACCTGAAGAAGTGCTGATCATCTATTGACGGATCAAACGCGGAAAAAGCCAAACTCACTATTCCTGTAAGCACTCATGAAATAACCAGGAATTTCCTGCAAATCAAGAATCAGTTACAAGTCGATAAGTTGTAAACCCTTAGAATTTCAAGTTGGCAGTAGGGTCACGTTAAAAGTTCTGCCTAGGAAAGGCATGATACCATTCAGAAAAATCTGGGAAGCTAAATTCGATGATCACTGGACCATTAATATTTCAGACAAAGTAGGCAAGTAACCCTCAGACTTGAGCCTTGTTGGAAAGTAGCAGGATTACACAAACATGTTTCACAATTTCAAATCCCGAGAAATGACTTTCAGATTAGTGACTCATGATTCCATTGAAAGGAATCCAACCCAATGACAAACCTAAACCTAGTAGGAGAACCAGTAGAAATCATGGACCGTGAGGTCGAACGGTTGAAGCAAAGTCGAATTCCTATCGTAAAAGTTCACTGGAATTCTCGAAGAAGTTCCGAATTTACTTGGGAACGGGAAGACCAAATGCAACTGAAGTATCCACGTCTTTTTACCGAATATACTTAAGTGACCAACCAAAACTGAACTTCGGGACGAAGTTCCCTATAGAGGGGAAGACTGTCACAACTCATAATTTCAAGTCCTTGTTCAGATGTCGAAATTTCATTTTTCATCTCGGAAGTTACTATTCACCATTTACTATTCACCGATCACTATTCATCATTCTACTATTCATCATTTTTGGAGTCATTTTGAGATTCCGAGAATCGTTCAGAAATTTCACTATTCACATGACACAATTCATTTCCGGAAGAAACCACTATTTATGTGCATTACTCATTTCATCGTAATGTTAGTTTACGGATATTTACATTCGCGTAACCAGTCAGGTTTAGCTGCGAATTCATGAAATCATCAGTAGGGACACTTCATACGGTCTAGAAATAGCTTACATATCATCATAATGACATTTGCACACTATTCCACTCGTAGGATATTTAAATTAATACTTTTGATATATTTGACTTTTTACGTATGTTTATTTTTAAATAAACGTTAACACGCGACCAATAATGTGACTAACACGTCCGACACTCCCGACTATGATCCTAATATATTTTTATATTCATTTTAATGATATATAAACTATATTATTAATTTACCCGGTATTTTGGAAATTTATTTAATTAATATCGTGAGTTTAATATAATTACGACGGTTTTCGTAGAAACTAAACAATAATCACCCAAATACTCAATATTTATACCCAACATATTTTCACAATTTTTACGACTTTATTATGTCCCGGTTAACTCCGTTAAATTTTATTTTTAGTTAACTCGGTACCCGGTATTCCCTAAAACTATTAAAATATATACATTATAATACCTAATATATACTAACTTCTTACACAACACCTAATTCTTTCTTCTACCCTCCATAATTGCCGCCCCCCCCCCCCCCCCCCCTTGATTGATGCTAAACCACCTAACTTATATTGACCAAGGAATGGTCAACAAAGTCAAATAGCCTAGATCAATGCTCCGCGGAAGTATAAGGATTCCCCGGGTCGTTATATCCCGACGAGGTGTGATGGTTATGAAACGGATCTGTGATCGGGTGAATTTGGATAAAAAGGGATTTGGGATTGGTTACACTAAGGATTTATACAATGAACTAGCTTAAAGAAGCTATAAGAATAAGACAGGAAAATGAGAAAAACCAGAAACGATTTAAACCTAAAAACACGTACGTTCAGTTTTAAGTAACGTGAACGTACAAAATAAAACGCGAGTTTTAGTAAAATAAAATACTTACAAAAGTGAAAATCACATTTTTACAACCCTAATAATAAAATAAACTTTTTAGAAAATTAAAACTAATTTTTATACTATTTATATAATTACTATTAATTAAATACTATTTATTAATTACTTATTAATTATTTAAATTAACATAAATTATAACTAATTATGAAATTACACTAAAAATATGAAAAATAAATTTGGAAAAATCTAAAATAATATAAAACTAATTTTCAAACTTAAAATATATTTTTCCTACTTTTTATATAATTACTATTAATTAAAAACTAATTATTAATTAATAAAAACTAATATTAATTACTAAAAATACTAAATGAAAAAAGAAAAATATGAAAAATTTACAGAAATTATTTTACATCTATATGAACTTAAGAAAATTATAAAAACAGAAAGTGCTTAAGGAAAATAAGCACTTAAGCAATAAGCTCCTTAAATAGAAGCTATCACTTTAGGAAAATTTAGCTTTTTCTGATTTTTTCTTTACAAAACTATTTAAACACTAAAAAAAATGAAACTTTAACAAAGGCACTTGGCTATAAGCTCAAGAATAAGCACAACAAGTGCTTATTAGCTTGACAGTTGACTTTGGTCAACTGTCAAAGCTATAAGCTTGAAATAAGCTCAGAGCTGAGAACCAGGTGATGATTTTAGTTCAAACAAGCTTAAGGAACATGTAATAAGCTAGAGAAACTAGATTGGAACCCAGAATAAGCTAATAAGCTGAATAAGCTAACCCAAAACCAAACAGCCTACTCAGTCAAGGGACAAGGTTTTTGGACCTTGCAGCCCAATCAAATGGGGTTCAAAAGCCAAGGTAAGCTATGAACCTTAAACCCTGGCTTATTGGCTTTCCAATTAGCCAAAAGTTAGGGTGTGGGGCCCATAGAAGTGCTCAGGAGAAGGCATAGAAGTGAGGGTGTTGGCTGAGTGTCAGTGGTGCAGGGCAACCACATGCCCTGCAGCCCACTTTGAGAAGCTTAAACAAGCCCAAGAAAAATTGCAAAAATAAAAGGGGTCCAGGAAATCAAAGCTGAGCTGGTAGAGAACAAGGAACAATAAGCTTCAAAATCTAAAACCTATCACAAAATTCTAATAAATTCATGCAATATTTGTAAAAACCTGAAACAAGCACATTGAATTTTTAAGAAAAACTTAAGATTTTGACTTTTGCCAATTTAGATCTTGATTAAATGACTTAAAATTCACTGATAAGCTAAAATGAGGTTAAACTAATGAAAATTATCAACTTTCAAATCAGTGTGCAAGCTTTTTGGACTCCAAAACCCACACAGTTAACTGTGTGGGAAAGATTGTTTTGATTTTGACTTTGGGAAGAATTGGTACTGAATTTATGATCAATTAGACTTAGTATGAACCTAAGCAGTTAATCTAAACAATGAAATACACTAACAAGCAACCCAAGCTCAGCCAAACAGCATGATCCAAACACCCTTAAAACTTGAAACTGATTTGGTTTTCAAAGCAAACTAACAATTAAGACCTTAAACCTGAAAGCTAATCTTAAATTAACACTAAATGAACATAAATGAACTGAACTAAACACCAAATTACCTATGCTAAAGTAAATCACAAAAATTTGTAAAAAAAACTTACAATGAGATCAAACTGAGACAGATGATTCAAGTACCAAAGATCAACCTACAGCCTACCACTAGGCACTAAACCATATAACTCCATAATCCATCCAACTTCTTGCTTCAAATCACCTTAAAAGCTGATTTTTATTTTCTTTTTTTATTTTTCTTGATTTTTTTGATTATTTTTAATTATGAACTGAAACTGGCTACAAAGCTTTGATAGCTTTATAAAAACTAACAAATGAGCTTAAAGGAACTTAAATGAAATAGTTTTAACAATATTTAACAAGAAATAAGCAAAGTGTCAATTTAACTTAAATTTGCCAAAATAATGCATAAACTGAATTTGTGAATTAAACTGAAATTAAGGTTTAAACAAAGCTTGTATTAATCAAACTAAACTGGATACAACTTGAATTTAAGACAGAATTTAAAGGTTTACAATGGAAATTTAAAGTCTACACTACGAAATGGTCTAAAAACATGTGACCACCTAATCTTCTCTTTTTTTCTTCATCTTTATAGGCCCTGGAGCTCTTCTCTTTCTTTCCCACTTGTTCTCAGCCCTTAGATGGCTCTCTTTTGATCTAAGCCATTCAAATTATTATTGGCGGGAAAATGGGGATAGTAGTTTGGGTGGTTTAGGTGAGGGCAATAAATGAGGGGGGGGGGTTGGTTTGGGTTGGTGAATGTATTTATGATGGTTGGTGAGGTAACATGGAGGAGGGGGTAGGGATTTCCTGGTTTTGAGGAAGTGTGTTGGGAGGTTAGGGATGGGTCAAAGAAGGGGTTTGACCGGGTTTAAAAATAAACGGGGGGTATTAGTTTGGAAGGTGGGCTGGGGTGTGAGATGGGCTGAGGTGGGCTGTGGTAATTCATGGATCAGGTAAGGGATTGGATTTGGTATTGGTTTTGCTTGGGGCTTATGTAATAATAAAGATAGGTCCGTTTGGCTTATTTGATTATCACAAGGACCAAAAATGCAAAATACCAAAGTTTAGGGACTAAAAATGTAAACTTTCCAAATTGCAACAAAGGTCAAAAATTGCCAATCACCAACAACCCAAGAACCAATTTTTTTTCATTTTCATTTTTCAAAATTTCCCGGGGACTAAAAATGGCATTTTTCAAAGTTAAGGGACCATTCTTGCCATTTTGTGAAAAACTTTTATCCAAGGATCCATATTGAATATTTTATAACTTCCAAGGATTAAAAATGGTTTTCCATCCAAAAATATCCCACCAGGGACCAAATCTGCCAAAGTCTGAAACTCCAGGGACTAATCTTGTAAATTTCCAAAACTTTCCAATTTTTCACCAAAGGACTAAATATGACATTTTATGATTTCAAAATGACCTTTGGTGATAATTTTCCAATTTTTTGAATGACCAGGGACTAGATTTGTTAATTTTTGAAAGTCGGGGGACTAAAACTGCCAATTTTGCAAACTTTATACGTTTTTCATCTGTTTTTGCTCATTTTGCATCTAAAACATATAAAACACAATTTTGAAATATTTTCAGTATTTTGATGCATTACTGAGTGTTTTTGTATGTTTTGCAGTTCAGATTAGACCAAAAATGATGAGTGTTTGAGCACTCATCAATCCCCCACACTAAACTATTGCTAGTCCCTAGCAATAACTGTTTTGAAAACTTGATGGATTTTAAACTCTTTACCAAAAGCCATCACTTCTGGAGTAGCCAGGTGTAAGAACTGTGGCACACTTGATAACCGTGTGATTTTGAGCAAACCACCAGCTGTCAACGGATTTGAGTAGTCTTTACCAAAAGCCGTTTGCTTCTGGAATAGCCAGCTCTTGATGGAATAGTCAACATCTTGGTGAGCTGATTACCAATTATGGATTTTCCACTGCCTTTACCACAAGCCATAATCTTGCGGGCAAGCCAACTCATTTGTTTTTGGGGAGTTGATGAACCATACAATTTTGGGCAAATTGCAAGCCATAAACGGATTTGAGATGTCTTTACCAAGAGCCGTTTGCTCCTGGACTAGCCAATCCCTTTTGTCGCATAGATAAGGCGGACTGATTGCCACAAAAAATTTGAAGCACCAGTGAAAAATTTTTAAAATTTTTTGAAATTTTGGCTAAAAACGGGGGTATTATATAGTAAAATGTGATAAAATTCGCTAGAATAGCGAATACCCCCCCACACTTAGCATGAATATTGTCCTCAATATTCAAAATCCCGGCTATTATGCCGACATTTTGAACGTAAAAGGGCAACATTACAAGCTGAGCGTGGAAAACAACATTTTGTTTTTTCACTCTATTTGTAACCATAGCATGGGGGACTCCCCCACACTTAGGGTGAAAACCCTATAAGTATGATGTGGAAAAAACAATCTCAATCGGACTTTCATTCAAGATGTTTGGACAAACATTTGAAGCACGTGAAAGTTCCACACCGATGAGATATAATACCGGCTCAAGATAATGATACATGAAAATGCCGGGATTAAATATAGTGTCTTCATTCCCGAAGGAATGAAGAACAGGAGAAGTCACCCTATAGGTGAAGAAGGGAAGAAAGATCTTGATGACAATCAAGATTGATTCATCATCATCAGAAAGAGAATTCATGATTGGTGTATCATGAATCTCATCAGTAAAGCTCATATGATCTAGACAAATTATGGGTGGGAGGGTTGGGATTTTGATATCAATCAAATTCTCATGGTTGAGAATATTTCCCTCCGGAAAACAAAGATCAACTTTGTCTAGATCAAAGTGAAAATTATCATACTCTGGTGGAGATATGATATGAGCGAGTTCACCGGAGAACTCCTCAAAAGTGAATGAATCATAATCGGGGAAAGAAATTTGAGAATGAGAAGTGGTACTGCCACTACTCTTCTCTCCCATATGATTAAAGGTAAAGGCTTCAAACTCCGGAATAGGATCGTCGGAGACAATGTCACTATCCTTTATGGGGATAGGAGATGAAATAGGTTTCATTTTGAAAGCCTCGATTTTAGAAATGAGGAGATCGACATTCAATAATGTTGCACGAAGTGCTTCATCCTTGATTTCAGTGTCAATCTCGTCATTCTCTTCTTCTAAGCTAACTAGCTTAGAAGGTAATTCTTCCATATAAATGATGTCTCCACAAGATAACGAATTGTCATCAGTAGAATCGGAGAACATCTCATCATGATTAGATGGGAAGAATAGAGGAGGAGGAATATCACACATATGGTCAAAAGTCCCCTGTGACTCTCTCGGGATTGGGACAAGGATCTCAACACCAGACTTTATTAATTCGTCCGATTCCTTATTAGGAATAGTGCTAAGATGCTCATCCTCCATGATCAGAGAGTGAGTGTGAACTTCTGGAGTGATAACAGCAGGCTGAGATGGAATCTCAACTGCTGGGATATCCACTGATGAACTTGACGGATCTTTATAGAATTGAAGGATATCAAGTGTATCCTCATCATCACTGTCATCAGGAATAAAACGGAACAAAGAGCTAGATTTGGCTGCTTTTTCTTTTGCATATGCTTCCCTAACACCTTTTTCAAAATCATCTATGGAATCAATTTTAGCAACCTGCTCTTCCGTCAATATTTTAGCCATGCATTTCTCATGTGAATTTAGAGTAAATGAAAATTGCGGGGGTGGGGATTTGTCAAAACCGGAAGGTTGACATTGATAATCATCATGAGGACCCCCACAATTTACACAAGAAACACTGGGTGCGTTATGAAGTGTTGTAGTACCCAACTCCTTAAGTTCTTTCAATATCTCAAGAGCCTCAATTATAATGTCAGTAACAGAAGGAGTTGTGTGAATCATTTGGTGCTGTGGAGGTGGGTTTGAAAACGAATAGTCGTAATTGTTACAAGGAAAGGGATTCCCTGTTTGACAATCCGAGCTAAAGTGAGGACCTCCACAGTACTCACAACAGTAAAACTGTTGAGTTTGGCTTGGTGTATTTTGATATGAAGCATCATTGAAATTTGGGTAATACGATTCTTGTTCGTATGAATGTGATGGGTAATCGAAAAAATTTGAAGAGTCGTTGAATGAGTTTTGATTAGGATCATAAGCAAATGAATTACTCGACCCACAAAACAAACAACTCCCGTTTTGAATATCATTTCCACATTGCACACATGTACACCAACGACATGGAAAACCGAAAAGCGGCTCACCACAACCGACACAAGGAACAAAATCTGGAGGTGGGACAAGTGGTGTGCTCTTAGAGCTAGCAATTTCCACCACTTCCGTTATGGTCTCGGGTTTTGGTTCTTGATAAACGTGAAGGTTAGGTAAGTCGTTCTTTTCAGTCTCTGCCCTAAGCTCAGCACGTATGCTTGACAAACTTTTGACCATAAACCGTGAAAGGTTAGGATCAATTCTTGAAGGTTTAGGAGCAATTGTGAGCTTAGATTCTTGGACAACCGTAGGTTGGACGTATTTAGCACTTCCATCGTCAGAGGGAAGTACAGGGTCCTTTGTCACCTCGGTTTCTTGATTCATTTCCCTCACCGGAGACGGAATAGGAATCGAAGGTCCATCATAATCACTATGACATCTCGATATTTTTGACAAGGCCATAAGTTTTTCAATTTTGCTCTCAAAGGCCCATTGCTCAAAGAAATCGTCATCGAGAGATGTCATTTAGAATTATACATGAGAGGGGTATAAGAAGGTAGAATCAAACGGATAGAGGGTAAGGAAAAATATTTTTGGGTTTTTATGAAAAGATATAAACAAAGATGGATAAATGTACAATGGAATGAGTTCCAAAATCACTAATCAGAAAACCGTTTAGAATAGCGCGCACACCTCCCCGGCAGCGGCGTCAAAAATTGATTGATGCTAAACCACCTAACTTATATTGACCAAGAAATGGTCAACAAAGTCAAATAGCCTAGATCAATGCTCCGCCGAAGTATAACGTTTCCCCGGGTCGTTATGTCCCGACGAGGTGTGATGGTTATGAAACGGATCTGTGATCGGGTAAATTTGGATAAAAAGGGATTTGGGATTGGTTACACTAAGGATTTATACAATGAACTAGCTTAAAGAAGCTATAAGAATAAGACAGGAAAATGAGAAAAACCAGAAACGATTTAAACCTAAAAACGCGTACGTTCAGTTTTAAGTAACGTGAACGTACAAAATAAAACGCGAGTTTTAGTAAAATAAAATACTTACAAAAGTGAAAATCACATTTTTACAACCCTAATAATAAAAGAAACTTTTTAGAAAATTAAAACTAATTTTTATACTATTTATATAATTACTATTAATTAAATACTATTTATTAATTACTTATTAATTATTTAAATTAACATAAATTATAACTAATTATGAAATTACACTAAAAATATGAAAAATAAATTTGGAAAAATATAAAATAATATGAAACTAATTTTCAAACATAAAATATACTTTTCCTACTTTTTATATAATTACTATTAATTAAAAACTAATTATTAATTAATAAAAACTAATATTAATTACTAAAAATACTAAATGAAAAGAGAAAAATATGAAAAATTTACAGAAATTATTTTACATCTATATGAACTTAAGAAAATTATAAAAACATAAAGTGCTTAAGGAAAATAAGCACTTAAGCAATAAGCTCCTTAAATAGAAGCTATCACTTTAGGAAAATTTAGCTTTTTCTGATTTTTTCTTTACAAAACTATTTAAACACTAAAAAAAATGAAACTTTAACAAAGGCACTTGGCTATAAGCTCAAGAATATGCACAACAAGTGCTTATTAGCTTGATAGTTGACTTTGGTCAACTGTCAAAGCTATAAGCTTGAAATAAGCTCAAAGCTGAGAACCAGGTGATGATTTTAGTTCAAACAAGCTTAAGGAACATGTAATAAGCTAGAGAAACTAGATTGGAACCCAGAATAAGCTAATAAGCTGAATAAGCTAACCCAAAACCAAACAGCCTACTCAGTAAAGGGACAAGGTTTTTGGACCTTGCAGCCCTATCAAATGGGGTTCAAAACCCAAGGTAAGCTATGAACCTTAAACCCTGGCTTATTGGCTTTCCAATAAGCCAAAAGTTAGGGTATGGGTCCCACAGATGTGCTCAGGAGAAGGCATAGAAGTGAGGGTGTTGGCTGAGTGTCAGTGGTGCAGGGCAACCACATGCCCTGTAGCCCACTTTGAGAAGCTTAAACAAGCCCAAGAAAAATTGCAAAAATAAAAGGGGTCCAGGAAATCAAAGCTGAGCTGGTAGAGAACAAGGAACAATAAGCTTCAAAATCTAAAACCTATCACAAAATTCTAATAAATTCATGCAATATTTGTAAAAACCTGAAACAAGCACATTGAATTTTTAAGAAAAACTTAAGATTTTGACTTTTGCCAATTTAGATCTTGATTAAATGACTTAAAATTCACTGATAAGCTAAAATGAGGTTAAACTAATGAAAATTATCAACTTTCAAATCAGTGTGCAAGCTTTTTGGACTCCAAAACCCACATAGTTAACTGTGTGGGAAAGATTGTTTTGATTTTGACTTTGGGAAGAATTGGTACTGAATTTATGATCAATTAGACTTAGTATGAACCTAAGCAGTTAATCTAAACAAAGAAATACACTAACAAGCAACCCAAGCTCAGCCAAACAGCATGATCCAAACACCCTTAAAACTTGAAACTGATTTGGTTTTCAAAGCAAACTAACAATTAAGACCTTAAACCTGAAAGCTAATCTTAAATTAACACTAAATGAACATAAATGAACTGAACTAAACACCAAATTACCTATGCTAAAGTAAATCACAAAAATTTGTAAAAAAACTTACAATGAGATCAAACTGAGACAGATGATTCAAGTACCAAAGATCAACCTACAACCTACCACTAGGCACTAAACCATGTAACTCCATAATCCATCCAACTTCTTGCTTCAAATCACCTTAAAAGCTGATTTTTATTTTCTTTTTTTATTTTTCTTGATTTTTTTGATTATTTTTAATTATGAACTGAAACTGGCTACAAAGCTTTGATAGCTTTATAAAAACTAACAAATGAGCTTAAAGGAACTTAAATGAAACAGTTTTAACAATATTTAACAAGAAATAAGCAAAGTGTCAATTTCACTTAAATTTGCCAAAATAATGCATGAACTGAATTTGTGAATTAAACTGAAATTAAGGTTTAAACAAAGCTTGTATTAATCAAACTAAACTGGATACAACTTGAATTTAAGACAGAATTTAAAGGTTTACAATGGAAATTTAAAGTCTACACTACGAAATGGTCTAAAAACATGTGACCACCTAATCTTCTCTTTTTTTCTTCATCTTTATAGGCCCTGGAGCTCTTCTCTCTCTTTTGATATGAGCCGTTCAAATTATTATTGGCGGGAAAATGGGGATAGCAGTTTGGGTGAGGGCAATAAATGAGGGGGGGTTGGTTTGGGTTGGTGAATGTATTTATGATGGTTGGTGAGGTAACATGGAGGAGGGGGGAGGGATTTCCTGGTTTTTAGGAAGTGTGTTGGGAGGTTAGGGATGGGTCAAAGAAGGGGTTTGACCGGGTTTAAAAATAAACGAGGGGTATTAGTTTGGAAGGTGGGCTAGGATGTGAGATGGGCTGAGGTGGGCTGTGGTAATTCATGGATCAGGTAAGGGATTGGATTTGGTATTAGTTTTGCTTGGGGCTTATGTAATAATAAAGATAGGTCCGTTTGGCTTATTTGATTATCACAAGGACCAAAAATGCAAAATACCAATGTTTAGGGACTGAAAATGTAAACTTTCCAAATTGCAACAAAGGACAAAAATTGCCAATCACCAACAACCCAAGAACCAATTTTTTTTCATTTTCATTTTTCAAAATTTCCCGGGGACTAAAAATGGCATTTTTCAAAGTTAAGGGACCATTCTTGCCATTTTGTGAAAAACTTTTATCCAAGGATCCATATTGAATATTTTATAACTTCCAAGGATTAAAAATGGTTTTCCATCCAAAAATATCCCACCAGGGACCAAATCTGCCAAAGTCTGAAACTCTAGGGACTAATCTTGTAAATTTCCAAAACTTTCCAATTTTTCACCAAAGGACTAAATATGACATTTTATGATTTCAAAATGACCTTTGGTGATAATTTTCCATTTTTTTGAATGACCAGGGACTAGATTTGTTAATTTTTGAAAGTCGGGGGACTGAAACTGCCGATTTTGCAAACTTTATACGTTTTTCATCTGTTTTTGCTCATTTTGCATCTAAAACATATAAAACACAATTTTGAAATATTTTCAGTATTTTGATGCATTACTGAGTGTTTTTGTATGTTTTGCAGTTCAGATTAGACCAAAAATGATGAGTGTTTGAGCACTCATCACCCCTCCATACTAATTCCTAACAAGACTTTGAAAATTCTACAAACTCATAAATACTTGTCATAGTTTGTCTAATATAATATATATATAACGTATACCTATACATTATTATCTCATTTCACAAGATCTATCAAGAAAACTTTTCTCTTTTCTTTCCTTTGGGGGTGCACGGCCAAACAACAAAGAACAAGCAAGAAACATAATTTTTTTCAAGAACAAGTATTTATCTAGTATATTTAGTACTCCTATAAGGGTTTTGTAATACAAACTCAAGGTTTACTTAGGTTTTCACCATCAAAAGCTCGCTAATCTTTCAAGTAAGTGTATAAAACTCATTTTTATAATTTTACCAAGTTTTTATAATGTTCATATGATTTATATACAAGATCTACATGCATATGTTAGTTATACCACTCCATTTTATACATATCTAACTTTTGAGCCCTAGAAATAGATTATAGGTATATCCTTGTTAGATCCATTTGATTTATGATGTTTAGGAACCCATGACACCCTAAGAAGGTGTATGGTAAGATTAGACTAGATTTGTGGTGATTGAAAGTGTTTTGGTTGAAGTTGAAACTAGATTGGAACCCTAGAAATGATTTTTGGAACTATATATATACCTACTGTCCCTATTTTGAAAACGTGGGAAATTCAGTAGATGGTGGGTAAATTTTGACCAAAGATTTAGAAAATACATTCAAAAACGAAGCCGTGGGCGAAAGAACAGATTAAAACGAGCTTATAACGAAGGAGATATGATTTTTGCAAGTTTAACGACGAAAACTATTTTCTGAAAATATAACGTGCTGTTGGATGATTTTCGACGGACAAAGAGAGGCATTAGATGTAATCTAATGGAGCCGAACTATCAAAAATATATTAATACATGTTAAGACGAATCCGTGGATATAAAGAAGGAGGAAAATGAACTTAAAACGACAAAGATATACACGTTTCAAAATCGTCAAAACTATATATATATATATATATATATATATATATATATATATGTATATATATATATATATATATATGTATATATATATATATATATATATATATATATATATATATATATATTTTAGTCACTAATAGAAATAATAATAAAACTACGTACTAAATACTATATTTTCTAGATTTCTTGTTCAAGAGTTATATTATTAACTAATGAAGTACGTATGACCCAAGGCTTATTTATGTGACTACTAGACGTTATTTTAAGGTTTCCAAAACGAGGAATATAACACTAACATTTTATATACGATATACTACGACAAGTTTCTATAAGTCTAGTTGGACTTATTTTTCCTAAGTATGGAAAATACCTTACTTTGACAATAACAAGTATTTTGAAGTTACGAGTGGTATAGGTATCATGTGCATGAACGTTGACTACATCATTTCATGATCTAAAGTAGTTCATATTCATTCATTTAGGTCGCGGCTAGTGTTCGCGCCTTGTTGTCCCTATCATTTCACGTCATAGTATCATCACTTCAGGTGAGTTTTCATAGCCCCGTTTTAATTCAATATTTTAATTTCAAATCCCATGGGGGAGAATACATTGTATCAATTATTTTTGTACATGCCCAAGTATTAAATTCCATACATTGCTTAAGTTGCCTTACTACCAAGTTAAGTCCCCTTTATTATCATGGACCGTTAATTATATTGCCAAGCGAGAGTGAGTGAATAGATCTATTGAGGGTGACTCCTCCATCCGTGTTTGGGTTGCTCCAATGGAATTACGGATGCATTTCATGTCTAATCTATTTGAGTGTCAGATAAACACTCCTTTGGGGCCAATACAATATTATGTCTAGCTTCGGGGTCATGAGCTTAAGAGACAATGTAGCATTTTTGACATTTTGTCGGTTTACTTTATACTTGTGGTTAATGTACATCCGATTTAACTTACAAACCTGTGATTATTCACCAACATTATTGTTGACTGTTTTTCGCAATGTATTTTCAGGTAACTAAGACATATTCTACATGGCATGCATGGAGTCATATCATTGAGTAACAAGGATGACGCGTCTCATTTTGGATTTTCATGCATGATTGAGCCCAAACGGTCAACCTAAATTGACCAGGTGATGGTCAACTAAGTAAACAGCCTAGATCAATGCTCCGCAGTAGTATAAGGTTTCCCCGGGTCGTTATGTCCCGCCGATGTGTGAATTATAATCAAAACGGTTTCGTGATCGGGTGAATTTGGACAGAAAGGGGTTTTGAGTTATTTGAACTAAGGAATATACGAAGAAATAGCTTAAACAAGCTGTATGAATAAGACAGGAAAGTAGGAAAAACCAGAAACGCTTTAAACCTAAAAACGCGTACGTTACGTTTAAATAAAACGTAAACGTACAAAATAAAACGTGAAAAATGAAATCTGAAAACCCCCAGGGGGGGAAATGACTTTTTTACAAAATATAAGATAAAAGAAATTTTTTAGAAAAAGAAAATAAATTTTTACACTATTTAATTAGTTAATATTAATTAAAAACTATTTAATACTTATTATTAAGATTTAAGTAAATTAAATACAATATAATATTAATTAAGCACTAGAAAAATGAAAATAAAATTTCTAAAATTATAAAATAACTAAAAATAGGTTTTAAAAATAAAAGTAAGTATTTTTGTCTTTTTATGCTTTTTCTATTAATTAATTACTAATTACCTAATTAAAATATTTCAAATTAAGAAAAATACTAAATGAACAGTAAAAATTCTAATAAAATTTCTAAAATTATTTTATAACATATAAAAGCTATAAAAAATATAAAAACTAGGTTTTACTTAATAAAAACTAATTATGCTATTTTAAACTTAATATTAATTAATAATTAATAAAACTAAGATTAATTCTAATAAATACTAAATGATAAAATAAAATAAAAATCTGATAAAATTATTATAAATACTTTAATATAAGAGGAAATTAATAAAAATATAAAAATGATAAGTTCTTAATAAAAATATGAAAATGAAAATTAAAATTAAATAAAATTAAATAGAAACTATCACTTAAAATTACTTTGACTTTTTTGGATTTTTTTCTTTACAGAACTATTTTATAACTTAAAAAATGAAACTTTTGTAAAAACAAGTTGTCTACAACTTAAAATTAAGCACAATACAAGCTTATTGTGGTGACAGTTGACTTTGGTCAATTGTCAAAGGAAATTGATGATGTAGGCAGCTAGGGGGGCCCACAATGGATGATTCAAGTGTAAATAAGCTAAGTGCACAAAAATAAGCTGAAAGGAACAAGTTTAGACCTTGAATAAGCCAGATAAGCTGGATAAGCAAACCCAAAACCAAACACTGAACACAGATATGGGACAAGGTTTGGGAGAGTTGCAGCCCAATCAAATGAAGCCCAAATGCCAAGGTAAGCTCAGAGACCTAAAGATGAGCTTACTGGCTTCTCAAAAAGCCAATAAGCTCATTGTGGGGCCCACTAGGTAAGCCATGAGAGGCAATGAAAGTTGGAGTGTTGGACTGCTTATCTGTGTGCAGGGCATGCATATGCCCTGCAGCCTACTTTGGACAATGATGTGGACCAGAATAAAAATCATAAAAATGCAATCACTATGGGAAAACAAAGCTGAGCTAGTAGATTTTGAGTAGGAACAAGTTTCACCCTTTGAAAGCAAATATAAAAATCAAAACAATTACTTGAATTATAGGAAAAATCTGAAAATGCAAATTGACTTTTTGCAAAAACTTGATACCTTGACTTTTTTCAAATTTGATTGCTTCTATACTACTGAAGACATGTTTATAAGTTAAGTTAAAACCAAATTAAGTTAAAAGAACCACTTATATAAGGAAATGATGGGCTATGGAACTCAAAAACCACCACAGTTAACTGTGGTGGTGAGATTTGTGTGAAATTGACTTTTTTCAAAACAACCTTGGTGGATTATGGCTTAAATGAACCTAATATACCTAGCATGAACTAACTACATCAATTGCAACAACTGAGACAGACCCTAATGCCCTAAAACAAGTAAAACCAAACACTCCTTATAAACTGAAAATGGATTTTTACAATGCAATTAATCTATTTGATCCATAAAACCGAATAATTAACTTACAATAACATTAACCAAACCTAGTTTAACTGATTTAAACAACAAATGAAGTCTCTAAATATTGAATGCCAAATACAATTGAAAGATGCTTACAAAGGATCTGAGTGAAGCAGAAGTACCAAGGACTGAGAACAAGACCTAAAGCCTCCCACAAGGCATCTAAACCATTTCCATCCAAGTTTCACCATTCTCCTTGCATCAATCACCATACACACTGATTTTTGATTTATTTCTATTTATTTTGATTTTTTGGAATTTTTTAGTAAAACTAAATTAGAGTCCTCTAGGTGGTACAAAAGCTTCAAAAAGCTTGAAAGGGAACTGAAATGAGATAGAATAAATTGAAACAACAACAATTGACAAGATTTAAGTAAATTTGTCAAATTCACTTGAATTTGCTAATTTTGAATTTAAACTGATAATTGAAACTGAGATACTTGAACACTAAACTTTCATTAATATAAAAAAAGGATACAAAGTGAAATTAAACTGGAATTAAAGGATTCAAGACAGAAAATTAAAGTTACACTACGAATGTGGTCTAAAAACATGTGACAACTATCTTCATCACTTTTTCTTCATCTTTATAGACCCTGGGGTCAATCTCTTTCTTTCCCACTTTCTTTTATGGCCTTTGGATGGCTTATATTTGATCCCTATCGTTCAAATTAATATTGGCGGGAAAAGGCACTGGGCAGTGTTGAGTGGTTTAGGTGTAGTATTAATGAGGGTAGAAGGGGGAAGGTGAGGTTGGTTTGATAATAAATGAGGTTTGGTGAGGTTTTTGTGGAGAGAGGAGGGGGGAGGTGAGACATGGAAGCTGGAAATGGGGAAGTGGGGGAGATGAACAGTAGGTCGGGGGGGTTGGGGTTGACTGGTTGTTGACCGAGGGTGGTTTATATTAAAAAGGGTGGATTGGGCCAGTTTGGTGGGCTGGGAGTGTTACTGGATCAGGGTATTACAAAAGGGTGGGGCTTGGTTTGGTTTTATTTTTGGTTTAAGATAAAAAGGGTCCAAATGGTAACTAGTAAACAACAAGGACCAATAATGTAAATTACCCAAAAGTAAGGGGCTGATTTGTACAAACATCCCAAGTTATCATAAGGAAAAAAATTGCCAAGTTTGAATATTACGAGGACCAAAATTTATATTTTCCAAAATAAAACACCCGGGGACCAATTTTGTAAATTTCTAAATTCCGGGGACTAAACTTGCAATTTTCACCAATCTTTCATTCCAAGGACTATTTTTTACACGTTTTGATTTTCCAAGGATAAAAATTGATTTTCCTTTCAAAAATATCCCACCAGGGACCAATTCTGCCAAAATTTGAAACTCCAGGGACCAAACTGTAATTTTCCAAAACTTTTCCAATTTTTCACCAAAGGACTAAATATGACAACTTATGATTTCAAAAGGACCTTTGGTGATAATTTTCCATATTTTGAATATCCAGGGACTAATTTTGTAATTTTATGAAAGTTGGGAGACTGAAACTGCCAATTTTGCAAACTTTGTGCGTTTTTCATCAGTTTTTGCTCATTTTGCATCTAAAACATATAAAACACGATTTTGAAATATTTTTAGTATTTTGATGCATTTCTGAGTGTTTTTGTATGTTTTGCAGTTCAGATTAGACCAAAAATGATGAGTGTTTGAGCACTCATCAATGCACTTATGAACTATCATTTGATTGTACTAAACTTATTTCCTTAAACTTTTCCAGACTTTTGGGACCTATGTTTTATAACTCTGAATATTTTAAATGAATCAAACGATGTATTTTCAAAACGACACTTTAGGTCGTTCAATATAACTGTAACTGTGGTGCTATGACAGTCACCCCCAAGTATTCCATTCCGCTGCCATTCAGGTAATTTGGGGGTGTGACAGTTTGCGAGGGTTTATTTTTATGTAATTATTATTCACACGAAAAAGACAGATGTTTTTTGGGTTTTTGTGTGTATGTGAAAAAAGTTTTGGAATTATTTTTGGTATCGTCCCGTTAACCAAAATCGTATTTCTTTAAGAGTCACCTAAAAAGAAATCCGAGGTAGTAAACGTTACGATTTGTTTTGTTTGTTTTTGATTTTTTTTTTTGTGTTTTAACACTTTAGGAAAAGTGCTAATTACTTTTTTTTTTTTATGTTTTTGATTAAAAATTTACAAAAGTGATGGAATTTTTACAGTGATGATGGTGAAAAACCACTAATCTCTAATTAAGACGCTGCAAATACGCGCACACCTCCCCGGCAGCGGCGCCAAAAATTGACTCCTCCTAAACTAACCAATCAACCGGGTGCGGTCAATAGGTCAACCCAGGAGAAAGTGCAAGATAACCGGTGAAGAATTGGGTTTCCCCAGGTCGTTATGTCCCAGCGAGGTGTGCAATGGTATTTAAAACGGATTTGTGATCAAGTGATCATGAAAGGATGAACGATATAAGAGATTTGGATGATTACACTAAGAGAATATGAATTAAAATGACTAAACAAAGCAATATAAACAAACACGTAAAGTCAAATAACCTAAAAAAATGTTTAAAACCTAAAAACGTACATTTAAATTAGAAGTTACGTAAACGTATGAAATAAAAAGTGAAAGGTGAGCAATGAAAATCCTCCGGATAGGAAAATTACTTTTCTACGATCCTAATGACAAAAGTAAATTTTAGGAAAAAGAAAATTATATATATATTTTTAACTTTTTATTTAATTATTATTAATTAATTACTAATTAAATACTAATTAAACTAATTTAAATTGTTAAAAAAAATACTATATGAACAGTGAAAATTATAACTTTTTCTAAAAATACTTTACAAGTGCAGAAGGCCAGGAAAAATATAAAAGTGGTGAAGTGCTTATTTATAAGCAGTAAAAATAAGTTAATAAGAAAATAAGCTAAAAGGACTAAGCACTACTATAAATAAAACTATGGAAAATAATTACACTAAGTACTACATAGCCCAGATGGTGCATGTTACAGGTTTGGTTTTGACTTTGCTAACAAAGAGGTCAGGGGTTCAAATCCCACTGGCCTCACTTTTTTGCAAACATTTTTCTTTTTGATTTTTATTTTACACAAACACTTTAACAACAAAATTAGACAACTTTTGCTAAGAAGCTTTAAATTAGCTTATGCTAGCTTAAAATCTCAACAGTGGAGGGTTTAGTGTTCTAAGTGAGCTTTTTGAGATAAGCAGTTAAAACAATAAGCAAATAAGCATGGTCAAGGTAATCATAAGTCATCAAAATACAAACAAGCTTAAAAACAACAAGCTTATGAGCTTAAACAAGTAGAGTTCAAAGATCAAACAAGCTCAGTCCTACTGAGCTTGCATCAACATAAACAAGCCAAAGTGGATAATTTGGGAGGCAAAAATAAGCGCATGAATAAGCTAATTAGGACAAGTAAGGAACATATTTAATAATACAGTACTTCTAGCTTTCCAAAACACCAAAAATCAAGCAAAGAGGTCAAATATTGAACAAGCTATGGTCAAGGGAAAAGTGGATTTTTTTGACACTTGCTGTCAACTAGTTTTGCAGCCCAAAAAAGGTTTTAAGTCCTAGGAAAAAAATTTAAAAATTAAACCAAAAATAACAGTAACTATATAATCTACTAAATAAGCTACAAACCAAATTTCAGGTCAAATGGTCAAGAAACGAAGAAATGAAAAATCAAAACTTTTCTGCTATTGGGCGACTTTTTGACAGCAATATTGGGTAAAAATGGGTGACCAAATGGGTCAAAAATGGGGTTTATGACTTGGAAAGTCAAAGACCAGTTGCACTATCCTAAATGGAACTAATCTAAGGCAAGAAAAACAACCAATTAACCCCTAAATCTAAATCTATCCTAGTTTCTAAATTATATCAGTTAACTAAAGCAATTTTTGAAAATACAACTCAATTACGTCTAAACCATTGGAAACTGTGAGATTTGGTTTTGAATCAGCTAAGATTAGTAAACTAAAGCTAATCTAAGATTCAAAAAGGTGTCAAAATGGATTTTGGTCAAATTCTTTGGTTGTGCCAAACACCCCTTTATGCTACAACTTCTATGTGATTACAACTACTAGAGCTTAGCACAAGCTATTCCATTGATTCCAAGTGATGAACTGAGCTATGTGAGACATACTTAAGCTAAATTGATCAGCAGTTAAGCACAAAAATAAGCTATAAGCCAAAATGCTATTTTATGACTAACTTAATGCAAATGTGGGACTGTGAATAAAGGTAAAACTAATCTAGTAAGTAAGGGTCGATTTAACAAGAACACACAAGAATAGCAGATGAATTACCAACTAGTTCTTGAACAAGCAAAAAATAAGCAGGGACAAATAAGCAAAAAAAAAAAAAAATCCACAATTGACTTACAAGCTAGGGTAGTTGGATGATACTCCAAAGCACTTTTCTGAACAATCCTAATGCTCCCCAAGAGCTCTAAACCATGGCATTCACCATCTTCTTCTTTTCTTCTTACATATATTTTTTTTTCTTTTCTTATTTTTATGATATTTTTGAGATATTGAATAATACTTATCTAAATATTCAACTGAGCTCTTATAAACTTATGAGTAAGCTGATTAGATCATAAAAGAACTAAACAACACTTCTCAACAAACCTTAAGCTAAAATGGATTTTCACTGACTTTTGCAATTTCTAAAAATTAACAAGGAAACATGGATTTTGATTAATAAAAACTTGACAAATACAATGATAAACTCATATTACAACTTAGAAACTAGTTTTTTCAACTAAAAGATAATTACATGAAAATGATTATAAATTGTACTAAAAAAAAACTATTGTCGACTTTACTTTGCTTCTCTTTCCTTTTGTAGTGACTTTTTAGGGTTAGTAGGGTACTGATGAGTGTGTAAATACTCATCATTTTTTATCATATCTGAACTGCCAAAACATCCAAAAACACTCAGAAATGCACCAAAATACAGAAATTATTCAAGGAATTGTGTTTTATATGTTTTAGATGCAAAATGTTTAAAAAAAAAATGAAAAACGAACAAAGTTTGCATAATTGGCAGCTTCAGTCCCTCAAGTTTCATAAATTGACAAAACTAGTCCCTGAATGTTTAAATTGAAAGAAAAATCAACCCAAGTCCTTTGGAATTCAAAATTTGTCAAAGTAAGTCCTTGGGTGAAAAGTTTTAGAAATTACACATTTGGTCCCAGAAGTTTCAAAAATGGCAAAATTAGTCCTCGGGTTTTAATAATTGGAAGTTATCATATTTAAGTCCTTTTGATAACTTTTGGGAAATTACAACTTCAACCCTTCATATTTCAGAAAATTACATAAATGGTCCCTGGGGTTTAAAAACAATGGAAATTTACAACTATGGTCCTTGGTTTATCATTTATGGCAGGTTTAGACCCTTGAATTAACTTTGGAAACTTGGCATGTTAGGTCCCTAAAGTTTCAGCAATGTACAAGAATAGTCCTTGGGCCCTATACACTTAAAACACAACCGGATCCAATGTTTAATTATAAACCCAAAACCAAAACCTTTTAATCCTAACCAAACTACCCAAGCCCACTATCCCTGGCCCAAACTTAACCCATTGATATTAAAAGCCAGTCAAACACCCGGTCAACCCTCCCCACCTTCTCCTACCCGTGACCTGCACACCTCCTGCCACACCAAAACACCATCTTCATCCCTACCCACTCTCCTCTGCATCACTCCACCCCTAACACTACCTTTCCACCACTATATAACAAAACTCACTACCCTGCCAACAGGGAACTGCCAAGTTGTAATACTCCCTTTTCCCGCCAAAAATGATTTTAACGGCCATGATTAAAACCACTCATCCAACAGTCCAAAAGAGAAGTGGGAAAGCTGTTGTGGGTCACATAACCCTAAAAGCATCAGTATATAAGGGAGAAGAAAAGGCAGAGATGGAGGAAGTAGAAAGTAGTGTAGCTTTAGTGTAATTTTTAGCTTAATTTCCTGTTTTCAAGCTTTAGTTGTAATCTTTTTAAAGCATTGTAATCTCAGTATCAGTAGAATAATCTCAAAGTTGCTCAATCAAAACCTTATGTTCTGTTATTCAAAATTCAGAGTTAGTATTTCCTTGGACTTTCCATTTTAATTTCATAAGTGTTAAAAACTGTTGCTTACTGTCTCATTAGTTCATTTTAATCATTTATAGCTTATCAAGGTTCTCAAATCTTATTATTGTTCATTTTATCTCATAAATAAAAATATAAAAGAGAAATAGAGATAAAATAGTTAATAATTCAAAAATCATTTGAGAGAAGAATGAAGCTGTGGAAGCATGGTTTATTGCCTCATGGGAGGTATTAGGATAGATTTTGAGTTCTTGGATTAATTGTAAGCAAACTTCTTAATTTCTAGCTTATCACTGTAGCAATGTTCTTTAGTACTTATTATTGATTTTCTTTGCTTATTTATGTTTCTAGTTGCTAGTAGGACATAATTTAGTGTAGCTTCTGTAGTTTTTTTAGCATTTGAATTAGTATCTATTCTCACTATCATATTTTAGGTTTTATTGCTTATTCATAGTTACTTGTTTTAACTTCTTATCTTGGTAATCTTTCAGCTGGATTTGTCATTTTACATCTTATTGAGTGCCTGCCTTTTACTTTGGTGGCTTAAAATGTTCATTTCTTTTGAAAATCACCAAAACTGCTCCATTAAGGAGTGTTTGGATTAATGTTGTGTTGGTGGTATTGTTGTTATTTTGTGGTTATATTGGTACAAGTAGGTTGTACTGAGTTAGTGTAGGCCAAGAATAGCTTCAAAACTAGGCTCCCTTTCATAATAGTCAAAATCACAGTTAAGTCTCAAATTACACACACTGTTAGAGTTATTAGGTGTAATAGTCTTAGAAATAGATGCATTAGCTGTTATAACATCATAATTCAGTCTATTTTCATCATAATATGCCTTGTGGAGTCAGCTTGGGTTATTCAAAATCCATAAAGGTTAATTTAGCAGTTCATCTCAAAAGTCAAAGTTTATAGCTTGGCAATTTTCTCAAAAATGTGGTGAATTTTCTGAGTCTCAGTTTTGCATATTAGCTTTCAAGCTTCTAGGATTTCCTTGTGTACCAGCTTGTGTAACAAAAAATAATTTTAGTGTAATTTTTAAATTTTATTTAGCCTCCCTTTGATGGGCTGCAAGTAGGCTGCAGGGGGAGTACCTCCCCTGCACCACCACATCTGTTTGACCTGACCAAGTACCAAGGATCCCCCAGGTTGCATTAGTGTCCCCCACTCTGTGTTCTTTGGCATTATAGGAAGCTCAGTTGACTGGCTTGCCATTTCCAAGCTCATCTTGAGCTTTAGAGCTTGTGCCCCTGGCTTATTTAGAGGTGCTATTGCAGCCACCCAAACCACTAAACTGAGTCATCAATATACTCAGAGGGTGTTCATAAGCCCCTTTTGAGCTTGCCCTTTGAACTTTTCCTGAGCCTGTGAGCATTTTGGAAGGCTCATAGTATGGGCTTGAAGGTTCCAAGCTCAATTTGGACCTTTGAGCATACTTATTAAGCTTTAATTAGCCTGCAAAAGCCCTTTGAACCTGGTTCAGCTTTCATTGATACTTGGAGTGCTTATTCAATTCACTTTTCTCTTTTCTTTGGCTTCTTTTAAGCCCATCTCAGTTATTTATAACTTATTTTCCAATTTGTGTTTAGCTTGTAGCTTATTAGAAGTTTTATTTTAATTTAAAAATCTTGTTTTCAAGTTAATAAGCCTACTGTCAAACTTAAAGGTTTGTACAGAGCCTATTTTGTAGATTTAAAAAGGTTTCCTTTATTAAAGTTTGTTAGATTTGTTGTTTAAATGTGTTTGTAAAAGAAAATTTCAAAAATAAAAAGTTTTGCAAAAATGGTCACAAGCTAGATTCGAACCTGTGACCCCTTGGTTTGACTAGTCAACCTCAGACCAAAGCCATGCACCATCTGGGCTAATGGTTTGTTAGTGTGATTGTTTCCCTTAGTTATTTATATACTATCCCAAGTTCATTTTAGCTTAATTAATCATTTAGCTTATTTTACATCTTATTATTAAGCTTGTCACCCCTTTTATATTTTTCTTAGTTTAATAATCATACTAAGTATTTTTAGAAAAAGTTTTAGAATTTTTACTTTTCATTTAGTATTTTTAATAATTTAAATTAGTATAATTAGTTAATATATAGTTTTTAATTAATAATAAATAATTAAAAAGTCAAAAAAATAATTTTCTTTTTCCTAAAATTTTCTTTTATCATTAGGTTCGTAAAAATATAATTTTCATGTCCGTAGGGTTACCGTAGCATAAAATTCACGTTTTATTTTGCGCACTTGCGTTTTATTTAAATAACTTTTACGTTTTTAAATTTAGGTTACGTTAGTAAAAGTAGTTTATAAAATAAAGAAAAACCAAAAATATAAAAAAAAGTGATAGCTTCTATTTAAGCCCTTTTGGCTTATTTTTCTGCTTATTTATAAGCAAACTCTAATTTTAAATTTTTAGATTATGTTTTAGGGTAATTGGGTTTCACGTTAGTGTTAATATAGTTTGTTTAAATCGTTTTCATTCGTATTTCCTTAGTGTAATCATTCAAACCCTTATATATCCTTTCCTTTCCAAATTCACCCGATCACAAACCCGTTTGATTACAATTCACACCTCGTCGGGACATAACGACCCGGGGAAACCCTATACTTCTGCGGAGATTGACTCTTAGGCTGTTTGACTTGATTGACCATCACCTGGACAATTAGATTGACCGTTTAGGACCAATCAAATTTTGGCTCTGCTGCCGGGGAGGTTGTGCACGTTTTCTAAATGGTTTTACAGATTAGTGAATCTGGATATACATTCATTGTATATTTACCATCCTTTGTTCATATTTTCTTATTATAAAAACAAAACAGTTCCCGAAAACTTTTTAAAATTAGTTTTCAACAAACACAAAAACACAAAAAGATTTTCTTTCTTATAAAATGTTTATAAAAAATCCCAAAAATATCCATCTTTACCCTCCTACCTTTTTGATTCTTCATCCCTTTACCCTCTATCCTTTTGATTCTAACTTCTTCCACTTGTCCTGTAATTGATTCTAATGGCATCTCTCGATGACGATTTCTTTGAACAAAGGGCCTTTAAGAGCAAAATTGAAAAAATTCAGGCCTTGTCAAAAATGTCGAGATGTCGTGTTGATTATAATGGACCATCGATTCCTATTCCTTCTCTGGTGAGGGAAATGGAACAAGAAACCGGGGTGACAAAGGACCCTGTACTTCCTTTTGACGATGGAAGTGCTAATTACGTCCAACCTACGGTTGTCCATAAATCTAAGCTCACAATTGCTCCTAAACCGTCAAGAATCAATCCTAACCTTTCACGATATACGGTTATAAGTTTGTCAAGCAAACGTACAGAGCTTAGGACAGTGACTGAAAAGAACGACTTACCCAATCTTCACGTTTATCAAGAACAAAAACCCGAGACCATAACAGAAGTGGTGGAAATTCCTAGCTCTCAGAGCACACCACTTGTCCCACCTCCGGATTTTATTCCTTGTGTTGGTTGTGGTGAGCCACTTTTTGGTTTACCATGTCGTTGGTGTACATGTGAACAATGTAGTAATGATATTCGAGATGGAAGTTGTTTGTTTTGTGGTTCGAGGAATTCATTTGCTTATGATCCTAATCAGAACTCATTCTACGACTCTCCAAATTTTTCAAACTACCCATCACATTAATACGAACAAGAATCATATTATCCAAATCACAATGATGCTTCGTATCATAATACACCAAACATTTCTTGTGAGTATTGTGGAGGATCTCACCAAGGTTTTGATTGTCAAAATAGACAAAATTTTGGTTACGACCAATATCCATACAACTCACCAAACCAGACTCAATAGTTTAACTATTGTGAGTACTGTGGTGGCCCGCACTACAGTTTTGATTGTCAATCGGGCAACACGCTTGTCTATGAGCAGTTTCCTGATAACAATTATGACTCTAGCACATACGACTCACAACCACATCAGTTTTACTGTTGTGAATACTGTGGAGGTCCTCACTGCAGTTCTGATTATCAAACAAGGAATCCATTTCCTTGTAACAATTATGACTATTCATTTCAAGACCAACCTTCACAGTACCCAATTATCCAAGCAACTCCTCATGATACCAAACAAGACCTTTTACTAGAGGTTCTTGAATGCAAGAACTTAGGGAGGAGTTGGCTACTACATCGTTTCAAGATTCTCGTGAGAAATCAATGGCAGAATTACTTGCTGAAGAACAAGATGCTAGAGACGAGATGAGCATGGAAGAATTACTTGCTGAGCAAAGAGCAGCTAAAATACGTGCCAATCTTCGCTATGCTGCTCTATATGATGACGATGATGACAGTGATGACGATGAAGATAACATTGTTATTATTCAAAAAGATTCATTAGTTGTGATTCCTTCCATTGAAAATCAGGGAGAAAATAATGTGACAGAATCACTAGCTGTTGATCAAATGGAACTTGAAGATTCCATAACTGCTAGTACTTCTAAACTCCCTCAGTCTGTTGTTATCACGCCCGAGGTTCCCTCTCACTCTCTAAGCATGGGGGACGAGTATCTTGACACTGTTCCTGAAAAGGAATCGGACGAAGTCATAAAGTCTAGTGTTGAGAACCTTGTCCCAATCCCAAGAGAGTCACAGAGAATTCTTGATCATGTGTGTGACCTACCTTCTCCCCCTGAAAATCCAAAAGATCATTTTGAGACTTTCTCCGACTTTAATGATGATTGTACATCTTATGGAGAAGTTGAGTATGAAGAGGCACCACTGCCTCATTCTGATGTTGACCCTCTTATTGAGGAGTTCACAGATGAACTTACTCACATCAATCCACTTCCATTGGGAAGTGATGATGATCTGTTTGACCTTGAAGCCGATATGGGAGAAAATGAAAATCTTTTATATTCTAATCCCAACATCGAGCTTAGTATTTCAAATGCTGATGAAAATTCTTTATCTTCTAGAGACATCAATCATGTGTAAGGATTACCTTCTGAGCTAGTCAGCTTAGAAGAAGTGAATGATGAGACTGACATTGAAATCAAGGATGAAGCACTTCGTGCAACATTATTGAATGTCAATCTCCTCATTTCAAAAATCGAGGCTTTCAAAGAGAAACATATTTCATCTCCTATCCTCATTAAGGATAATGACATTTTCTCCGATGATCCTATTCTAGAGTTTGAAGCCTTTACTTTTGATCCCATGGGAGAGAAGATTAGTGGCAGTACCACTTCTCATTCTCATAATTCTCTCCCCGATTATGAATCATTTACCTTCGATGAGTTCTCCTGTGAACTCACGCACATCAATTCAGAATATGATTCATTTACATTCGAAGAGTTCTCCTGTGAACTCACTCATATCATATCTCCACCGGAGTATGATAACTTCTACTTTGATCAAGACATACCAGGGATATGTCTTGATCACATGAGTTTAAATGATGAGATTCATGATGATGAATCTATGAATTCTCTCGAGGATGATGATGAGTTAGTTATGATGTTTATCATGACTTTCTTTCTCTTCTTCACCTACCGGGTAGCCTCTCCTGTTCTTCACTCCTTCGGGAATGAAGACATTTTCTTTGACCCCGACATCACCGCTTATAGTTTATACTATTTTAAGCCAGGAATATATCTCATTGGTGTGGAACTTTCACGTGCTTCAAATGTTTGTCCAAACATCTTGAATGAAAGTCCGATGGAGATTGTCTCTTCCACATCATGCTTCCCCAAGGACAAATGAATTCGGGGTCGAGTCAAGCTAGCGACTCGGTAAACAAAAACAGTAGCATGCTTATAGGGTTTTCACCCTAAGTGTGGAGGAATTACCCCTACTGTGGTTACAAATAAAGTGAAAAACAAAATTGTGTTTCCACATTTAGCTTGTAATGTTTCCCTTTTATGTTCAAAGAGTCGGCATAATAGCCGGGACTTTGAATATTGAGGACAATATTCAATTCTAAGTGTGGGGGGGGGGGGGGGGGGGGGGAATTCTAGCGAATTTGATCACAAAATACTTTCTAAGTACCCCCATTTTGGCCCAAAATTTTCAAAAAATTTTCACTGGAGCTTCTAAATTTTTGTGGTTATCAGTCCGCCATGTCTAAACGACAAAAGGATTGGCTAATCCAGGAGCAAACGGCTCTTGGTAAAGATATATCAAATCCGTTGATGGCTTGCAATTTGCCCAAAATTGTATGGTATCTCAACTCACCATATCCTAAAAAGTGAAAGAGTTGGCTAGCCCGCAAGATTATGGCTTGTGGTAAAGGCAGTGGAAAACCATAATTGGTAATCAGCTCACCAAGATGTTGACTATTCCATCAAGAGTTGGCTAGTCCAGAAGCAAACAGCTTTTGGTAAAGACAAATCAAATCCGTTGACAGCTGGTGGTTTGCTCAAAATCACATGGTTATCAAGTGGACCATAGTTCTTACTTGAACTGATACATTTGGCAACTCCAGAAGTGATGGATTTTGGTAAAGAGATTCAAATCCATTAAATTTTCTCAAAAAGATTGCTAGGGACTAGCAATAGTTTAGTGTGGGGGATTGAAGAGTGTGTAAATACTCATCATTTTTATCGTATCTGAATTGCCAAAACATCCAAAAAACACTCAGAAATGCACCAAAATACAGAAATTATTCCAAGAATTGTGTTTTATATGTTTTAGATGCAAAATGTTTAAAAATAAATGAAAAACGAACAAGGTTTGCATAATTGGCAGCTTCAGTCCCTCAAGTTTCATAAATTGACAAAACTAGTCCCTGAAGGTTTAAATTGAAAGAAAAGTCAACCCAAGTCCTTTGGAATTCAAAATTTGTCAAAGTAAGTCCTTGGGAAAGTTTGAGAAATTACACATTTGGTCCCTGAAGTTTCAAAAATGGCAAAATTAGTCCTCGGGTTTTAATAATTGGAAGTTATCATATTTAACCCGTGTACTATTCATGATTGGCAATTTAAGTCCTTTTGATAACTTTTGGGAAATTACAACTTCAACCCTTCATATTTCAGAAAATTACATAAATGGTCCCTAGGGTTTAAAAACAATGGAAATTTACTACTATGGTCCTTGGTTTATCATTTATGGCAGGTTTGGACCCTTGAATTAACTTTGGAAACTTGGCTTGTTAGGTCCCTAAAGTTTCAGCAATGTACAAGAATAGTCCTTGGGCCCTATACACTTAAAGCACAACCGGATCCAATGTTTAATTATAAACCCAAAACCAAAACCTTTTAATCCTAACCAAACTACCCAAGCCCACTATCCCTGGCCCAAACTTAACCCATTGATATTAAAAGCCAGTCAAACACCCGGTCAACCCTCCCCACCTTCTCCTACCCGTGACCTGCACACCTCTTGCCACACCAAAACACCATCATCACCCCTACCCACTCTCCTCTGCATCACTCCACCCCTAACACTACCTTTCCACCACTACATAACAAAACTCACTACCCTGCCAACAGAGAACTGCCAAGTTGTAATACTCCCTTTTCCCGCCAAAAATGATTTTAATGGCCATGATTAAAACCACTCATCCAACAGTCCAAAAGAGAAGTGGGAAAGCTGTTGTGGGTCACATAACCCTAAAAGCATCAGTATATAAGGGAGAAGAAAAGGCAGAGATGGAGTAAGTAGAAAGTAGTGTAGCTTTAGTGTAATTTTTAGCTTAATTTCCTGTTTTCAAGCTTAGTTGTAATCTTTTTAAAGCATTGTAATCTCAGTATCAGTAGAATAACCTCAAAGTTGTTCAATCAAAACCTTATGTTCTATTATTCAAAATTCAGAGTTAGTATTTCCTTGGACTTTCCATTTTAATTTCATAAGTGTTAAAAACTGTTGCTTACTGTCTCATTAGTTCATTTTAATCATTTATAGCTTATCAAGGTTCTCAAATCTTATTATTGTTCATTTTATCTCATAAATAAAAATATAAAAAAGAAATAGAGATAAAATAGTTAATAATTCAAAAATCATTTGAGAGAAGAATGAAGCTGTGGAAGCATGGTTTAGTACCTCATGGGAGGTATTAGGATAGATTTTGAGTTCTTGGATCACTTGTTTCTGAGCTTGGATTAATTGTAAGCAAACTTCTTAATTTCTAGCTTATCACTGTAGCAATGTTCTTTAGTACTTATTATTGATTTTCTTTGCTTATTTATGTTTCTAGTTGCTAGTAGGCTATAATTTAGTGTAGCTTCTGTAGTTTTTTTTAGCATTTGAATTAATATCTATTCTCACTATCATATTTTAGGTTTTATTGCTTATTTATAGTTACTTGTTTTAACTGCTTATCTTGGTGATCTTTCTGATGGATTTGTCATTTTACATCTTATTGAGTGCCTGCCTTTTACTTTGGTGGCTTAAAATGTTCATTTCTTTTGAAAATCACCAAAACTACTCCATTAAGGAGTGTTTGGATTAATGTTGTGTTGGTGGTATTGTTGTTATTTTGTGGTTATATTGGTACAAGTAGGTTGTACTGAGTTAGTGTAGGCCAAGAATAGCTTCAAAACTAGGCTCCCTTTCATAATAGTCAAAATCACAGTTAAGTCTCAAATTACACACACTGTTAGAGTTATTAGGTGTAATAGTCTTAGAAATAGATGCATTAGCTGTTATAACATCATAATTCAGTCTATTTTCATCATAATATGCCTTGTGGAGTCAGCTTGGGTTATTCAAAATCCATAAAGGTTAATTTAGCAGTTCATCTCAAAAGTCAAAGTTTATAGCTTGGCAATTTTCTCAAAAATGTGGTGAATTTTCTGAGTCTCAGTTTTGCATATTAGCTTTCAAGCTTCTAGGATTTCCTTGTGTACCAGCTTGTGTAACAAAAAATAATTTTAGTGTAATTTTTAAATTTTATTTAGCCTCCCTTTGATGGGCTGCAAGTAGGCTGCAGGGGGAGTACCTCCCCTGCACCACCACATCTGTTTGACCTGACCAAGTACCAAGGATCCCCCAGGTTGCATTAGTGTCCCCCACTCTGTGTTCTTTGGCATTATAGGAAGCTCAGTTGACTGGCTTGCCATTTCCAAGCTCATCTTGAGCTTTAGAGCTTGTGCCCCTGGCTTATTTAGAGGTGCTATTGCAGCCACCCAAACCACTAAACTGAGTCATCAATATACTCAGAGGGTGTTCATAAGCCCCTTGTGAGCTTGCCCTTTGAACTTTTCCTGTGCCTGTGAGCATTTTGGAAGGCTCATAGTATGGGCTTGAAGGTTCCAAGCTCAATTTGGACCTTTGAGCATACTTATTAAGCTTTAATTAGCCTGCAAAAGCCCTTTGAACCTGGTTCAGCTTTCAGTGGTACTTGGAGTGCTTATTTCCAAATTCTAGCTTATTCAATTCACTTTTCTCTTTTCTTTGGCTTCTTTTAAGCCCATCTCAGTTATTTATAACTTATTTTCCAGTTTGTGTTTAGCTTGTAGCTTATTAGAAGTTTTATTTTAATTTAAAAATCTTGTTTTCAAGTTAATAAGCCTACTGTCAAACTTAAAGGTTTTTACAGAGCTTATTTTGTAGATTTAAAAAGGTTTCCTTTATTAAAGTTTGTTAGATTTGTTGTTTAAATGTGTTTGTAAAAGAAAATTTCAAAAATAAAAAGTTTTGCAAAAATGGTCACAAGCTAGATTCGAACCTGTGACCCCTTGGTTTGATTAGTCAACCTCAGACCAAAGCCATGCACCATCTGGGCTAATGGCTTGTTAGTGTGATTGTTTCCCTTAGTTATTTATATACCATTCCAAGTTCATTTTAGCTTAATTAATCATTTAGCTTATTTTACAGCTTATTATTAAGCTTGTCACCCCTTTTATATTTTTCTTAGTTTAATAATCATACTAAGTATTTTTAGAAAAAGTTTTAGAATTTTTACTTTTCATTTAGTATTTTTAATAATTTAAATTAGTATAATTAGTTAATATATAGTTTTAATTAATAATAAATAATTAAAAAGTCAAAAAAATAATTTTCTTTTTCCTAAAATTTTCTTTTATCATTAGGTTCGTAAAAATATAATTTTCATGTCCGTAGGGTTACCGTAGCATAAAATTCACGTTTTATTTTGCGCATTTGCGTTCTTTTTAAATAACTTTTACATTTTTAAATTTAGGTTACATTAGTAAAAGTAGATTGTAAAATAAAGAAAAACCAAAAATATAAAAAAAGTGATAGCTTCTATTTAAGCCCTTTTGGCTTATTTTTCTGCTTATTTATAAGCAAACTCTAATTTTAAATTTTTAGATTACGTTTTAGGGTAATTGGGTTTCACGTTAGTGTTAATATAGTTTGTTTAAATCGTTCTCATTCGTATTTCCTTAGTGTAATCATTCAAACCCTTATATACCCTTTCCTGTCCAAATTCACCCGATCACAAACCCGTTTGATTACAATTCACACTTTGTCGGGACATAACGACCCGGGAAAACCCTTTACTTTCGCAGAGATTGACTCTTAGGCTGTTTGACTTGATTGACCATCACCTGGTCAATTAGGTTGACCGTTTAGGACCAATCAGGTACTCTGAACATTTCCCATCACCTTTGATAGCCATTGGATCACTAAATTCAATCTTGGCCTTAGAATTGGATATTGGCACCAAATTTCTTTTCTTCTTTTCCTGGGTTAACTTGGAGGGAATTACAATCAATAAATACATTTTGGAGCATGTGGACACTGGGGGAACATGTAATGGTGAAGGTGAGTTGGAGTGATGGGGGTGGCAGAAGCAGGTAACAAGTGGGGAAGGAGGGTGTGAAAGTCAAGCTTTTGACATTGGGAGGGAGTAATAAAAAACGGGAGTGGGTTTTTTATTCTTATTTGTGTTTTGGGCCGGATGGTGGGCTGGGTGTTGGACGGGTTTGGATTTTTGGAGCTATGATAACTTTGGATCCGTTTGGTTGTAGTAACTATTAACACAAGGACTAAGTTTGTAACCTGCTGAAACTTGAGGACCAGAAATGTAACTTTCCAAATTCTACTCCAAGGGTGTAATTTACCAAATGTGAATAGTACAAGGACCATAAATGAGAATTTCCAAAATTACACCTCCAGGGACTATTTCTGCCAATTCTGAAAGTATAGGGACCAAACTTGTAAAATCTCCAAACTTTTCACCTCAAAGTTTGAATATCCAGGGATTAATTTTGCCAATTTTGAAAGTACAGGGACCAAAATTGTAAATTTTCAAATCTTTCACCAAAGGACTAATCATGATAACTTATGATTTCAAAAGGACCTTTGGAGACTTTTCTTACAAAACAAATGCCTAGGGACTAAATTTAACAAGTTTTTGAAGTTGAGGGACTGGAACTGCCAATTTTACAAACTTTGTTAGTTTTTCATCTTTTTTTAATCATTTTGCATTTGAAACATATAAAACACAATCCCTAGGGTATTTTCAGTATTTTGATGTACATTTGAGTGTTTTTGGATGTTTTGACAGTTCAGATATGACAAAATTGATGAGTGTTTGAGCACTCATCAATAGCCATCAACTTTGATGAGGCCCTTTCTGAAGAAGATTAAGATAATCACCTCACGCCCTCTAGCCCCCAATCCAACAACGACATGAGCACCCTCGAAACTCCCACCCCTACGCGCCTTAAGGACTACTCCTCCCCGAATCCTCGTGGCTTCTCAAATGCCATTGTTTTCCAAAACGAACGCACCTATGAGGTCTGTCGTGCAAACGATGTTTTGCTTGTCCAAAGTGTATGCAAGATTCGCGGACTACATACCGATGAACCAATTCAACATATCAGGGATTTCTTGAAGATAATGGATACCCTCCATACGGATGGGGTCACTAGAAACACGTCCCGATTACGGTTCTTCCCTTTCACTCTTTATGAAAAAGCCAAGGAGTGGTATGATAGACTTCCCTCCGCATCTATTTTTACATGGGAGCAACTTATATCCAAGTTTTATGAGAAGTTCTTCCTAGCAGGGAAAACCTCAGCATTTAGGGATAGGATCCTCCGTTTCCGAAAGGGAAAGGACGAACCCATCCATAAATCATGGATTAGATTCAAGGATCTAATAAGACAAGTCCCCCATCAGGGCATCGAACTTTGGCTTCTGGTCCAAATCTTCTATGACAATGTCTCCCCAAACGACCAGAACGGAATCAATAATTCAAGAAAACGGTAAATAGCTAATCTGAGCGCCGAGGAAGGGTGGAATAGGATTGAGGAATATGCTCAAGACCAGGACGATACTTGGGATGAACCCGACTTGACTATGAGCATATCCGAAATCACACAAAAGGGTGGTATATGTTGGGAATTATATTAACAGTTACCACGGCTAGTATGAAGATTACAACTGCTGAAGAATGCACTAGCAGTGGAAACTTATTACCACTGCTAGTACATATTATTACCACTGCTGTTAGGATAACTGTTAGGAAACTTGTATAGATAAATATAGAATAGATTTTGTGTATATCTTATTTTATTATCATTATACGTATCTTGTAGAAGAGGACTCCTTGTGCTGTAAAAGGAGGTCCTAGGTTTAGGTTTTAGATACGTTTTTCTTAGAGCTTCAAGGTTGTAACTCTAGTGATACTAAGATCACTCGCATTATTATTATTAATAATATTGGAGCTAACCGTTTGATTCATATATTCTTCTCATTCATATACAACTATTTCATTCACATAAAAACTTCTAAGTATTACTAAGTAGATTCCGCATACTTAGTGATATAACTCAAAGTATCATTCTAACACAGATCAAGGTGTTTAGATCCATCAAGTGGTATCAGAGACAGGCTTTTGATACTTTGATTTAGAAGACCCTAAGTACACTCAGAAGATTCAATGGAGACAGAAACAAGCCAATCCAATATTGCTGCTAAGCTTCCTAAGCTTAAGTTGAATGACTATGAGATGTGGAGGCTAATGATTGAACAACTCTTTATGGTTCACACTAGTACAAAAAGTTCTATTGGTCACGCATGGTCGATTTTGAAATGTCACACTGTAACATTTATACGTGACTAAATGTACCAGAATAAAATAAACAACCACACTTGATCCGACTTGTGTGACCATTTCGGAATTCTATTGTCATACATTTGAATATTTATGTGACTAGAGGTAACTGGAAATTTTTTTTTGGATTATTTAGACACTTTTAATTCGGGACGTGTGACAGATACAAATGAGCTCAAAACATTAGTCACACTATAGATATACATATGTGACAAATATATGTCACACAATTGAAAAGTGTGACCAAAATAGATATATGGTCACATGAGGTAATTGTGTATGTGGCTAAATTATATAGTCAAGTTTGTCACACATTATTTAAACGTGACTGCTATTCTTTGCTGAATATTTAGCCACATAGCATTTGAAATGTGTGACAACGGAAAAGTAAGTTTGAAGCGTTAGTCACGAAATGCGTTTAAGAGTGACAAATATATGTCACACACTTGAAGAGTGTGACCAAATGTCATTTATGGTCAAACTAAACCATAGAAACATGATTAAGTGTAACTAAAATTCGATACATATGGTCACGTAAGTTAATATGTGTGTCTAAAGTTTAGTGTTTGTTTGTTTGCCAAATCCTAATGGGTATTATATGTGACCAATACATTCAAAATAGTCACATTGTGAAATATTCATGTGACTATTATTTATAGCAAAATGTGAAGTCAGTTATCATTAACCTTGATATATATTAGTTACATTGAGTTTTTGGCTCTTTCATACATTTTGAAGATCTTATCATCTGAGTACCGCTTTAATTGAACAAGCTTCCAACCATTCATATTGTTTAGATAGTACTCATAGTACTTCCTCTTTTGCTTAACTGTTGGACGACTGAGCACTTTTCTCTTCTTTCTTTGATTGAGATAAAATTTCTTCCTCTCAGCTTCATAATTCCTTTTCCATTCATCTTTTTGTTCTTGAGTGTACTCTTGCATTTCTTCTTTTATTTGTTTCATCAGTGCAATATCAGCATCACCTTTAATCCTTTCTTCATCCCAAGAATCCAAGAGTGCTTTTGTTTTGGCCTTAGCTTCAGCGTGTTTCCTTCTTTGTTCAAGTACCATCTGATTCTCCTCTGCAAACAAAGCAGCCAATTTTCTTGCAGCCGCTCCATCTACTTCAAGTTGCTTGTCTTTGGGCCAGTGCACAAAAGGAATATCCTTTAAAGGATCATGCTTAGGCTCTTCAACCATAATACCATTGCCTTTGCCCTTATAACTTGGCTCTTGTACACTCTTCTTGATTTGTTGAGTTAGGTCTCTAATCACCACACCTTTGACAGGTACTCTTGGTTGTTGTTGTGGTGGTTGTGATTGTTCTGTTGGTAGTGGTGATTGTGGCACTGCTTGTTTAAATCGTGTCTTCAATAGAATCATTGCTTCGGCCAAAGTTTCATCATCATTACTAGCAATAGGAACATTTTCCTTAGCAGTAGTATCCTCCTTGGCCATTTCTGCACTTGCACCAGCAGTAGAATCTCCCATGCCTTTGATTGCTGCTTCCATAACAACCTCATTACCTTGATTATCAGCAACCATATACTCATCATCATTCTCAGCAGAATCCACATCCATATCCACACCAATGTCATCACCATCAGCAGCACTATCAAAATTTTCCATAACTTCCCATGAATCCTTGGTTTCGTTCCTCCCCTGTTTGGGATCATCCTCACCCAAACTTATGCTTTCAGATGAACTAATCCTTTATCTTGTAACCACTTTTTTTAGTCTTTTGAATGACCTGGTTCTTGACCCCTTCTGACCTCCCAATTGCTTAACCCTCAGCTTCAAACCTTCAATTACATCCCCTGAGTATCTATGATTTGTTGTAGGCCAAGAACCTCTTCTTTAAGTTTGGTATATTTAACCAACAATTCTTTAACACGTTCCATCTCTTCCTCACCATTTTTATCCTCATCACTTGTCCCCCTTGGTTTCTTGGAACCTGCGGTTTCCTTCACCTGAATCAGTTCCATTGGAACTTCATTCATTATAAGTTCTTGAACCTTCACCCTTCTTATGTTGACCTAGTTCCAACATTGCTTGAAACAATGGTTTACCTATGACAGGAAAGTCCTTACCCTTTCTCTTCATGTTAGAAAAGACCTTTTTAATATGAGAGTGAACAGGATAAACCTTGTCGTGAACTTTCTTATTTGTAAATTGTTTGTCCATAAGAAGTTCAGAAATCTTGGATATAAGTAATGTTGGTTTGAAGAATTATCCAAGGCTTTAACCACATGATCAAAAATTAATTTTGAAAAATTGAATTTTTCTTTATTTTTTGCCAAACATATAAGGGCAGAAGCCATGTTACTACTAAACTCATTCCAACCAGTAGTCTTTGAGCTAAGACACTGTAACATAGTGTGAATTAAGAATTTCCACTGTGGGGGGAAAGCCACCTTTATTAAATTTCAAAGAATAATTTTTCTTACATACCCCATCTCTTGAAGGTTTTCAAAAATTGTGGAGTCTGGAAGATTCTCAATTCCATTAACATCTCCTAGATGAAGAACTTCTCTAACAGATGCCTCTGTAACAATAATCTTCTGCCCATCCACACGGGCATAAATCTGTACTTCCTCATCAATAGTTTTGACCTTTGCATGCAGTAGCCCAAAACTGTTTGATGTTGGAAACATATACAGTAGGGTTAACTGTTAATGCATACCTAATATGAGTAGCATTGAGAAAATCAACAACTTTAGTGAACTCTTCATTCTCCTTGGTGGTCTTTTGCAAGAATGCAATCATGTTATGCTTGTTGGAAAAAGACAGAGTCGACATTGTGAAATTTGAAAATTTGTGTAGGGTTTTGCTGCGAATTGTAATTAATTGATAAAATCAAGCAGTGGTTTTATGTTTGATAGAGTTTTGATCGGATAAAAACATTTGTGTGAAACTGTGAATGATTGAAGTGTACAAACCCTTAACCGTTCATATTTCTAAAACAGTACCCTGCACTCTCAAAAATAGCAGAACAACCCTTAGCCGGACTAAGTTAGGCTTAGCAGCACTAAAATATGCCTAGCAACACTAAGTCAATTTCCACTCGAAACGGCTTATTTTTCAGGACTCCAGCACTTTTCTCAGCTTATCCTGCAAAATATTTGTCCCAAAAACACAAAACTTAAATCATTACCCGAATCGCAATAATCACATCATCAATTACACTTAGCAATACTATTTATAACTAGCAACATTAACACATCATTTCTAGATTTTAACAATTTGACATACTGCTTTTATCCAAGAAACCAAACACACCTTTGACAGTTTGACATCACAAGCAACCATACAAGGTCTCAAAATTTTCATTGAAATTTTTTAAAAGTTACAACCATTCATAAAAGCTGCAAACATAAACATAATTAATTATCCTACCTAAATACTAAAGATACTAGAAACATAAAAACATCATCATTAAAAACTGCTTCACTCCATTTCACACCAACTTGTTAAAACCAGAGCGCTCTACTCCCTGCGTTGCATCCTTTTCCATTCCAGGAGATATTGAAACTTAATTTCAAGATCGGTAATCCTGTTTTCCAGATTTAACGGGTCTGCAAATGCAAACCCATCTTGTTGACCCCCTTGATTTTGATGCTCCACCACATTTTGATGCTCCACCACATTTTGCTACTAATCCTCTTCATTTTGCTCCTCCACCATATTTTGTTGTGCATCCTCTTCATTTTGCTGCTCTAGCACATTTTGCTCCGCATCATGTTGATCCTCCTCATCCTCTTCATCTTCTTCCTCCACCTCCACATCATTCAGTCCCCAACACTCATCCCAGTAAAAGTATTGTCTATGTAGCAATTTCAAAATTATTGACCTCATCCACGTATCTACCTGCCTATACGACCCATATTCGTAAACGGGATCATACCAAAAATGATTAAACACTGCGTCCCATAGCAAACTGTTGTTTAATACCCACTCGTACTCTTCTGCATCATTTTTAAAGTTACCATTTGCTGCCATTGTTGAAGTTTTCTTTGAAAGTGAATATGTGTTTGTGTATGTTATTTGGTAGATATACAATAGAGAGGTATAAATAGGCTGGAGAGGTATATGAACGGTTCCCAAGACTTTTGGCGGGAAAAGGGATCGACCAAAGGCGCCTAAATCATACTGTGAATTGAAGATATTTTAAAACTGTTCCTAAAGATAAGGAATTGACTGTCTCCACTTTCCTTTTACCAATTCTTGACTTACCAAGTACAATGAGTTGATGCAATAACTACTTGTATCTCATGCTTTATGAATAATAAACTTCCAAACTCAATATTTCCAACAATGATTTGGGATCGGGTTTTGACCCGAGGGAATAAAAGTATGACCGTGACTCGAAGAAAACTTATGTTATGTTTCTTTGAATTTTAATGTTTTTGTGTTCAAAGAAAACTTATGTTATGTTTCTTTGTTAATCAAGTTATCGAATACTATATTATGATGCTTTGTTAAAAGTCAAACAAAGATTGTCAAACTTGATTGTCATTTGCAAAAGTCAAATAGTCTCCAAGTGAATTTGGGCAATTCCGGGTAATTACTATCAAAAGATAACTAATAGCCAATCATGATTGTCACTTTGGGTAATTTTTGGTAGTTTTGTGCCTGTACATTCATTTGCATAAAGTCAAACATGCTAGTCAAATTGTGCCATTTTGGTTAAGTACTGCCAAAAGATATCGAGTAGCCAAAAGATCAAGATCAGTTAAATTTACAAGCAAACACTTAACCATTCACCATAAAGATGGGGTATATGAGCCACTACAAACCACACAATCTAGCCATATACACTATACTACTTCAGTGCAAGTACCAAAGAAACCACAACTGCAAAAACACAAAGTGTTGACTTCCAAAAACTGACTTTCTTTAAGGCATTTGTCAACTCTGCCTCCAATTCTTCAATCCTTCATTGACAATTAACTTCAATTTGAATCTCACGCCTTTGTCTGGGATTCAGCTTGCTATATATCTCAAACAAATGCATCTTGTACCAATCACATTCCTCCTCTGGATCATACCAATCAAATTGTTCACATTTCTTTGTACCCAGTTTCTAAAATAAAAAAAACGTAGTATATTAAACATTAAACTTAATAATCTTTAAACTAAACGTATCTGATAACTTACCCATCGATTTTGGCAGCAAATGAAACGTCGAGCAGGGTTGGATGGTGTCCAAGAAGTTACCACCATTGCTAGCCTGTCACATTTGCAGTTATCTTCAAAAAGATAAGACGACATGCGTTAGTTTGATTTTGATTTGGGATTTGTTATGATTTTTTAGAGTGTGTTAAATTAGGGTTTATGTGAAAGGGAATTGATTTGCACACTTTATAAATTGATTGGGACACTCCATCTGTGCATTAAATACTTGTACAGTATTAAACACTCTGCTTCAACCCTTTGTAAATTGAGTGTGCAAATAATTTTTTTGAGTGTGCAAATCATTAGCCGTATGTATAACAGAAGATTAGAAATTGACGGCCATTAATCCTTATTCGGGTCAATCGGGCCGACCCCGTACCCGAATTAGCCAAATATTTTCAACCCGAATCACCCGAATAAAAAGGAGAAGGACGTATGGAAATGAAAAAATCGTACAAAAATGTACGAAAATGTAATAAACGTTTCATAACGTTTTAATACAGAGGAAAACATTCAGAAAAGCTTAGAACATATGAAAACGAGCGAAAATTGCCGAAAACATTCAACATGGATGAAATCGGTTGAAAAGGGTCGCAATCAGTCGTAGTCAGAATAAAACGGGCTTAATCCGTCGAAATCTGTCCAAAATTGTCAACGTCGGTCGAAAACTAGCGACATCGATCAAAATCGATTGAAAATGGTCAAAAAAAGGGACAAAAAACGTTACAAACAGATTAAAACATAAAAAAAAAATACAAAACGTATAAAATGTTGTATAGTATTTGTCTTATTTAACAAAATCCAATGCACATGACCCATGACCCATGTTAATTAACCATTGTCGATCACCAATCATGTATTGGTCGATAACATATATGACATGCCACTACAACCCAATATTAATGCACATGACCCGTTACCCATGTTAATTACCCAATGATCAACAGTCATGGATGTGACCAGTGATAACCTAATGCATATGACCCATATGATGTCAAATACCCATTATTAAATGTGACCAGTGACAACCTAATGCATATGACCCACGACCCATGTGAATTAGCCATTATCACTGGTCATGCATGAGTTGCACCGGCTTGGTAGGTGTATAGTAGATATATATAGTGTGAATTGAATGTTATATGAATTGTATTTGAAGTTATTAAAGGCGGTCATGCATGGGTTACACCGGCTTGGTAGGTGTACCGTTTGTCACAGAAACTATAAGAAGAAAGTATGCAAGGACCTCCCGATCAAGTTATCAGGGATCGAGAAAGTTTGAACTCGGTTTGAGCTTGATCACTCGAAAAGCTCGGTTTATTTGTAAAGGTGTGTGTCTTACACAAATTAAAATTGAAATATAATCTAATAATCAAATTCGGTTCACCTTCGGCTCGATAATCTCGATACCAAGGTTTTCAAGATCGGGATCATATCCTACTTAGGATCGATTTTGTCTTTTGAAGATCGAGATCGTAAGATCGGATCGGCATCTTAAGATCCTACCATAATGCATTTTTTAAGTATCTTTTGTAATATTATACAAATTTATAAATTATTATATACATAAACACAAAATTATATAAATTTTTCATAGAAATGTTGTCCTAAATTATGGTTATGAAATGTATAAGAAGATTATAACATGTTGTTTTTCAATTTTACAAAATACAATTCATAAATTTGTAGTTTTTTAGTTTGCTAGTTCGAGAAAAGTAAGATCGGATCAGATTAGATCCTAAGATCATATGGTCAGGATCGGGTTCCTATACGATCTTAAGCTTTCAAAGATCCTACATAAGATCCGGATCGTTTTTGCTTTGCAGTATCGTAAAATCGTAAGATCCTAAGATCAGGATCGGGATCCTGACAACCATGCTTGATACATTTATAATTAACTGTTTACACTTAGTACGCTTACATACAATATATATATATATATATATATATATATATATATATATATATATATATATATATATATATATATATATATATCACTTACAAGCTCGACAACTCGACAATAACTCGAGTCGAACTTTTATAAGGTTGAGCTCAACTCATTAAATATCCACAAAATCTAGATCTGGTCTTCTTCTATATCCTCAAAACTCTCCTCACCAACGCCATCGCTCGCACCAACACCACACTCGCACCAAGACCGCCGCTAAGGCCCGATCCAATGACATGTTTGGCGGTCCAGTCCGGCTCGGTATTCAGCTCACTATGTTTGTCGGTCCAGTCCGGCTCGGTATTCAGCTCACCGGTTTGGTTGATCTTAATTACTGGCGAGGAACACTCCAACTTTGCCTTATTCTTGATTGGTACTTTGCTTTTACATGGTTATTGAGCTACGTGGTTCAAGCTCCTTGATTTTGATTTCACTAAAGCTATATGTAATGTGTGCAGATATTAAACCGGGTTGATGATGCTGTCAATGAAGCTTTGAAACAATCTCAAGGTTCATATACCGCCTTGCTATCTTATAATGACAAGATTTTTTATGTGGTATTATCTTTTATTATTTTTTGAAAGTGCATTCACATCTGAAATGGTTTTATAGCCTTGAATTCATCTTTTAGATGTTTTTAAGAACCCATTATGCGGGGACTGATTTAAAAACTAGATTGACCATAACCAAACTGGCCAAAAGCAAATGCTACCTTGGAATCTTTACTTTTTTTCTAGTTTGAAAAAAATAATCTAAAATGTATATAGCTTTGGAAGGTTGAATAAAAGTTACAAATAAAAGATGCAGAGTCGATTGTAAGAAAGCCTAAAATCGGAAATAGACCAAGATCTGATTATCAAAAAATATAGTTGTTTCTAATCAAGTAGTCGCGTTGGTCTATTTGATTTTTTCAGCTTATCTTTTCCATTTTTAATTGGGTGGTTGGGACAAAGTTACTTGTACCTTTTTAAACCATTCCTAGAGTTTAATCTATACCTTCTTTTTAATTGGGTGGTTGGGACAAAGTTACAAGATCTGATATGCGTTTTATTCCTATCGTGTTTGCGCAGATAGTTGAACCAGTGGCGCATCAAGCGACTCAAAACCACCAAAGCAGATAGTTGAACCAGTGGCGCATCAAGAGACTCAAAACCACCAAAGCAGATAGTTGAATCAGTGGCGAATCAAGCGACTCAAAACCACAAAAATAGCAGATATTTGAGCTAGTGGCGCCTAACAAACTAGATGCACCTGACAAAAGACAAGTCAATAGTGTGTCTGTCAAATGTCAAGAAATAGATGCACCCGTCAACAATATATATAACCACATACTTTTTACAGAGGAAGGTTTTCCAGGATCTAATCAAGAACTTTATTCCAGTATGCTCATCTAGTTCTGTTATGTTGTGGCTTTGACATGTTCTAGTTTTGCTCTAATCCTGATGTGGTTTGTTGACATTAATAATGTCTAAAAACATTATTAACATATTATCAATATCTCTAAGTTTTGATTATTACAAAACATAAACCCATTGAACTAAAATTTATGACGTAAACAAGTATTTAGTGATTAATATTCTCTTTACATCCAAATCACTTAAGGTATGAATAAACAAAGTGTTTATTGCAATCTATGATCAAAGGAAATTTTTTTAAACACTAGAACTTTTATAAAATGTCATAAACACTTAATATATTTTATAAAACATTTTTGGAATTAAAAGAATATGTTTAAATCACTATAAATATATGATTTCAAATTTCCAACCAAAAATGGAAAATTTTATCCAGAAAAACCTTCCCCACAAAAGGACAAGAGATTCCAACGTTCTGGAGGGGCGGCCCCCTTAATTTATAAGGCGGCCCCCTTAATTATTAAGGGGACCGGCCACGCTCCAGAACAGTAAATCTGTCCCCTATAAATACTGGTTCATTCCACAGAATTTTCTCACTTTTTGCACTCCTAAACTTTCTGTTCTAGATCTCCATTTCTATTCTCTTAATCCTTTGATCATACATACATAAATCTTTGTTTCAAAGTGATCCAAACATCATCCTCTCAAGTGCAAGAGAAGAATACTTCTATCCACCAAGACAAGAAGTATTACAACTTGTTGTGACCTCCACATCCAAGTTGTTAGAGCATCATAAATAGTATCTATTTCTTTGTGTAATTAGTTGTGAATATTTGATATTAGATAGTTTAGCTAGGTATATAGATAGTGTGACTGGTTAGTAGTTTGTTGTGAAGGTGAAGAGTTAGGAAGTAGATTGTAGTGAAGAAGATTGGTGTGAAGTAGATAGGTGTGAAGTAGAAAGTTGTGAAGAAGATTGGTGTGAAGAAGATAGGTGTGAAGTAGAAAGTTGTGAAGTAGATTGGTGTGACGATTGATTGGGGTGAAGAGGTTGTGTAGAAGTTGTGACGAAGTTATGGTGTGTACATTGGTGTGTAAGGTTTTCTCCGCCATAAGGGAGCTTGTTGACATAGTGAAGAAAACTCTCGAGTTAGGTGCTCGGGGAGTGGAGTAGGGCAAGGAAGGTGTCCTTGTAGCCGAACAACTATAAATCTCTTGTCTCGCGGTTCGATATTTCCATCTCTCATCTATTTCTTTACTTACACAATTATTGCTATATCGTACATATTTATTGTTGTTTATATTGTGCAAGACTTGAGATCACATATTATCGAATCTAAATTTTTGAAAATAAAGAAAACACTCAAACAATCTTTTGTAACAAATTAAAAAGACGTAAAACTATTCATCCCCCTTCTAGTTTTCCACAATTGGTATCAAGAGCCACGTCTAGCAAGATTTTTAAAATATATTGTATTTTAAAACTTGTAACGATCTATGGCATCTGAAAAATATCTAGAAGGGCAATCTATGCAAAGACCACCACTATTTGAAAGTGATGGATTTTTATATTGGAAAAATAGATTCGAAACTTATGTGAAATCAAAAGATCTTGATCTTTGGCATGTTATTACCTTTGGTGATTTTCCTCCCACTCAACAAAATCTGGAAACTAAAAAGGATGAAATTGTACCTTTTGAAAAACAAAATGATGATTTGAAAAAGAAACTAGCTAAAAATAATGAAGCTAAAATGGTAATTTATAATGCGTTACCACGTAAAGAATATGAAAGAATTTTTATGTGTAAAACCGCCAAAGAAATTTGGGAATCACTACTTATTACTCACCAGGGCAATAGTCAAGTCAAAGATAATAAAATAGATCTTCTTGTACAACAATATGAAAAATTTACGATTCCAGAAGAGAATCAATTGATAATGCTTTTGCTAAATTTAATACTATCATCACAAGTTTAAAAGCACTTGATGAGACATTTTCTAGTAAAAATTTTGTTAGGAAATTTCTTAGGGCATTGAATCCAAAATGGCGAGCTAAGGTCACGGCAATTGAAGAATCAAAGAATTTGATGACGTTATCACTAGATGAACTTATTGGCAACTTGAAGGTCCATGAAGAAATTATAAGAAGAGATTTGGAAACGGTCAAAGTCAAGAAAGAAAAAACCAAATCCATTGCTCTAAAAGCCAAAAAGGAACCTAGTGACGATGATGACTCAAGTGACGAGAGTGAAGACGAAGAATATGCAATTGCCATAAGAGAATTCAAGAAATTCTTCAAAAGACGAGGAAGATTCACTAGATCACCACGAGACGAAAGAAAACCATTCCAAAGAAATAGAAGTGCTAACTAGGGGAAAAGAAAGTGCTTTAGATGTGGAAGTCCAAATCATCTCATTGGTGAATGACTAAAGCCGCCGAGTTATGAAAATCAAGGCGCCTTTGTTAGTGGAACATGGAGTGATAGTGACAAAGAAGAAGTGGAAAAACCAAGAGACGAAAAGTGTTTTGTGGCAAAAGCAACCGAAGAAATATGTTTAGGAATTGACTTGGAGCCTGACAAATGGATCAAGGATAGCGGATGTTCGAGACACATGACGGGGAACCGCAAGCTATTTTCAACGTATAAGGCATACAATGGAGGTAACGTTATTTTCGGTTGTGACTTACGTCGAAAAATCATTGGCAAAGGTACGATCTCTCAAGACTCACTTACTATTGAAAATGTTGAGCATGTAGATAATTTAACATATAACTTGCTTAGTATAGGCCAAATATGCGATAATAAATGTAGAGTTACCTTTACCGAAGAGGATAGCGAAATAGTTAAGAATGGAAAGATTATAGGTAGAGGAATTAGGAAAGGAGGCATATATGTTATGAAACTAGGAAACAAACCTGAAGATATGATATGCCTAACGACCCTAGACGAAAACTTCACATTGTGGCATAGGAGATTAGGACATGCAAACATGCAACAAATACAATCTTTCGCCTCTAAAGAACTAGTTAGAAATTGCCTAACCTAAAATATGACAAGCATTTTTGTGATGCATGTAAACTTGGAAAACAAGTTCATGCTAGTCACAAAGCTAAGAATATAGTATCCACTACTAGGTGCCTAGAATTATTACATATGGATCTTTTTGGTCCATCCGCTGTGCGGAGTTATGGAGGAAACAAGTATACCTTAGTAATAGTAGGTGACTATTCAGGATACACGTGGACTAGGTTTTTAAGTGACAAAACCCAAGCCTTTGAAACATTCGAAATATTTAGTAAAATGATTCAAAACAAATTAGGATGCACAATAGTAGCCATTAGGACGGACCATGGTAGGGAATTTGACAACGAAGTACAATTCGGAAAATATTGTGATTTAAATGGAATATCTCACAATTTTTCAGCTCCTCGTACTCCTCAATCAAATGGCGTAGTAGAAAGAAAAAATAGATCACTACAAGAAGTGAGTAGAACAATGTTAAATGAACAATCCATCCCACAAAAATTTTGGTGTCACGCTGTAGATACATCAACATATATTATTAATAGGGTATCAATTAGGAGAATTCTAGGAAAAACTCCTTATGAGTTACTAAGAGGTAGAAAACCAAACTTGAGCTACTTTAGGGTATTTGGAAGTAAATGTTATATTTTAAACACTAAGGATTACCTCACTAAGTTTGATCCAAAATCATATGAAGGAATATTTTTAGGGCACTCACAAAATAGTAAAGCATATATAATACTTAACAAACACTCTATGAAAGTCGAAGAATCACTAAATGTAACATTTGATGAAACACCACCACCTCCAAAAACATTACCTTTAGAAGACGATGACTTAGTCGAAGATGAAGCTATTGAGGTTAGTAAAACAAAACCCGTAGGAAATGAAAATGAAGACATGGACTTAGGAAATAACGAGATTGTAAATATTAAAGAATCTAGATCACATCCATTAGATAATATAATAGGACATCTTAACCAAAGAACCCTTAGGTCACAAGCCCAAGATAAAAATAGCTTCTTTTGTTTCCTCTCAGCAATAGAACCTAAGAATATGAGGCATTAAAAGATGAAAGTTAGGTTATAGCTATGCAAGAAGAATTAAATCAATTTAAGGCAAATGATGTTTGGGAATTCGTCCCAAATCCAGTGAATATGACCGTCATAGGAACTAAACGGATATATAGGAATAAGTTAGATGAAAATGGAATAGTAACTAGGAATAAAGATAAGTTAGTTGCCCAAGGTTAAAATCAGCAAGAAGGAATTGATTATGACGAAACTTATGCCCCCGTAGCTAGACTAGAATCTATTAGGATATTACTTGCCTATGCATGCGCCCTAGTCTTTAAGTTATTCCAAATGGACGTGAAAAGTGCATTCCTTAACGGTTTTATCAATGAGGAGGTTTATGTGGCACAACCTCCAGGATTCATTGACTTCGCAAAACCTGCTTATGTTTATAAGTTAAAGAAAGCTTTGTATGGACTCAAACAAGCTCCCAAAGCTTGGTATGATCGATTAAAAGCTTTCCTTATTAAACATAATTATTCCATGGGAATGGTAGATAACACTCTTTTCACTAAAAAGAAAGACCCAAATCTCATCATTGATCAAATATATGTTGACGACATTATATTTGGATCGACTTGTCAAGAAATGTGTGATGAATTTGCCAAAATCATGCATGATGATTTTGAGATGAGTATGATGGGTGAAGTAAACTTCTTCCTAGGATTACAAATAAAACAATTAGATGATGGAATATTCTTTAACCAATCTAAGTACATTAAGGAAATGCTTAAGAAATTTGGCCTAGAAGACTCTAAACCCATGAAAACCCCTATGTCTACGGAAGTAAAGCTCACAAAAGATGACGAAGGTGAGTCCATGGATAATACTAACTATAGAGGAATGATAGGTAGTTTACTATACTTAATGGCAAGTAGACCCGATATCATGTTTAGTGTTTGCCTTTGTGCCCGCTTTCAAGAAGAGCCCAAAACCTCTCACCTAGAAGCGGTTAAGCTTATCTTCCGATACATTAAAGGCACTATACACTTAGGATTATGGTATCCTAAGGGATCCGGCATAGAAACAATCGTCTATGCGGATTCGAATCATGCGGGAGACTACGTAGATAGAAAAAGCACTAGCGGTATTTACACGTTTATGGGATGTTGTCTAACATCTTGGTTTTCGAAGAAGCAAACCGCTCTTGCTATTTCTACCACCGAAGCCGAATATGTAAGCGCTGGAAAGGCATGTCAAAAAGCACTATGGATGAAACAAGCTCTCATAGACTATGGCATTAGGTTAGAAAATGTTCCCATTATGTGCGATAACAAAGGTGCGATATATTTAAGTAACAATCTGGTGCAACACTCTAGGACTAAACATATAGAAATACGCCACCACTTCCTTAGGGATAATGTACAAAAAAGAAACATATCTATAGAAAAGGTTGCATGGAAGATAATATTGCGGATATATTCACTAAACCCCTTAAGCGTGAATTATTCAATCACTTGCGTTTAGGATTAGGAATGATGGAACAAGTTGACTAAATTCTATTGCATTTAGATAAAAAAAATTTTCTTGCATAAAGTTTACTTTTCTTCCACTTCTCCATTTCTTAGTCTAGGAATCTATTTCGCACAAAATTAAAGATTGGGAAACCTCATTCTCATTGCATATACTCTCTTGTAAAACCCAATCAAAGTTTCTTGAAAACTATTCTCACATCTAGGAATTACATGAACATCATTTTCCTTGCATTGTTGACAAATGCTAAAAACCTTTTTCCTAAATCATGCATAAACTCTCACATAAATTTCCAAAGTATATAATCTAATATATATCATTGACATTCATGAATCGAGCAAAAATCGAATCAATGAGATTTTGGATTGTTTCTTAGGAAACTTATTTCTCTTTGCATTTAGGAGTCGAAACAATCACAACTCCACATTTGTTGCATATAGGCACACACTAGGACAAAATCACTCATAATGTTGTCATCTTGTTTGATCACTAGTTTTTGACTCATTGGTTACCTTTGCCTTTGACCTAAGATAGTTGCCCTGTGAAGATTGAGTGCCCTTGCCTTTGCTTGTCTCCTCTAGCTTATTATTAATTGCTTGTTCGCTCTTTTACTTAAGTGTTTTTGCATGCATGCTATATGATGATTAGATTAGATGCTATATTGCCTCAAGGAATTGAACTTGCTTGAATCTAAATCCAAAAACACAACCTTTCTGCAAATTTTCTGCCAAAAACACAATTCTGGCAATCTGGAAATCACCAGATGGGTGGCCCCCTTAATTATGTAAGGCGTCCCCCTTAATCATTAAGGGGACCGCCCCCTAATTAAGGGGACCGGCCATCTGATGGTCGGGTTTACAGAATCTTTTCTGCTTTTTAGCCAATTTCAACCTACATTTCCCAATTTTCACCAACATATTTTGTCCTAATCTTCCAAACAAACTTTATCCATCATTAAACACACAAATCTTACACTATAAATATCCCCAATCTTCATAACTCTCCATTCATCCCATCATGACTTCTCCAAACAAACCAAAACCAAAGGCCTCAAGGCTAGCAAGGATGATGGAAAAACCCGTTTGGCGAAGAAAAAGCCCTCGAAACAAATCCATCATAACCAATGAAGTTAGAAATCACTCAACACCTCCAACCACTTACTTCCCAAACTTTACACCAAACCCACAAGGGCATTCATTTGATCCTCTTTATAAACCATACAACATTGGAAAAACATCTTCTTTCATGCCAAACTACACATCTCAACCTCCAACCACTTATAATGATCCATACAAGTTTGATCAACCATCAAACTATAATTCCAACTACAAAAACCCAATTCATCCATGTCAACACAATGATTCTCTCCACATTGCCACGGAAAAGCAAATGTTCCGTGATGAAATAAACCAAATCCATGATCTTAGTGATCTCCTTGCTATGCATCTTGCACAACGCAACAAAGGGCAACCTCCATCATCACACTATGCAAATTGCCTACCCCACTCTCTCAACTTGGATCAAGTTACAAACCACACTCACTTTTGCCCTTGTTGTATCTTCCTTCAAAAACAAATCCTCTACTTGAGTGAAGATATTTCTTGGATTGAATATCTTCTCACTCGTCCTCACCCAATACCACCCTTAACTCGATACAACATAGTGAGATCCACCTCTTCTGCACCATACCCTACTGCATATCCTTATCCATAAAACAACTAAGCTCTATGCTTATGTTCCCCTCAAGCAAATAAAACACTCAACCATGGGTTGCAAGCAAGTCTAAGTGTTCTCTTCGGCAATATAGGACAATGTTGTTTCTTTTGTTTTATTGTAATCAATATGCTTCAAGCCTATTGAATGTTGTTATGATGATCATTTCTATGATCGTCTCATGTATGCTTGAATGAATCTATTTTTATTTGCATAATTGTTGCTTTGCATATATATGTCTTGTTCTCCTTACATGTTTTTTGTAGCCAAGCTTTCCATAGCTCGTTTCCTTGGTGCTCTCAAATGAGGGGGAGCATACATCAATGGGGAGCTTTCTACCCGTTTAACTTCTTCTATGAAGCTTACTCGGTTTAACCTTTTTTATTTTACAAAAGGGGGAGAAGAGAATATTAAACTCTAAAATACTTGTCGAAAAATAAATTTTAGACCTAATGAGTTTAAGGTTTTGTAATAATCAAAAAGGGGGAGATTGTTGACATAAATAATGTCTAAAAACATTATTAACATATTATCAATATCTCTATGTTTTGATTATTACAAAACATAAACCCATTGAACTAAAATTTATGACGCAAACAAGTATTTAGTGATTAATATTCTCTTTACATCCAAATCACTTAAGATATGAACAAACAAAGTGTTTATTGCAATCTATGATCAAAGGAAATTTTTTCTAAAACACTAGAACTTTTATAAAATGTCATAAACGCTTAATATTTTTTATAAAACATTTTTGGAATTAAAAGAATATGTTTAAATCACTATAAATATATGATTTCAAATTTCCAACCAAAAATGGAAAATTTTATCCAGAAAAACCTTCCCCACAAAAGGACAAGAGATTCCAACGTTCTGGAGGGGCGGCCCCCTTAATTATTAAGGGGACCGGCCACGCTCCAGAACAGTAAATCTGTCCCCTATAAGTACTGGTTCATTCCACAGAATCTTCTCACTTTTTGCACTCCTAAACTTTCTATTCTAGATCTCCATTTCTATTCTCTTAATCCTTTGATCATACATACATAAATCTTTGTTTCAAAGTGCTCCAAACATCATCCTCTCAAGTGCATGAGAAGAATACTTCTATCCACCAAGACAAGAAGTATTACAACTTGTTGTGACCTCCACATCCAAGTTGTTAGAGCATCATAAATAGTATCTATCTCTTTGTATAATTAGTTGTGAATATTTGATAGTAGATAGTTTAGCTAGGTATATAGATAGTGTGATTGGTTAGTAGTTTGTTGTGAAGGTGAAGAGTTAGGAAGTAGATTGTAGTGAAGAAGATTGGTGTGAAGTAGATAGGTGTGAAGTAGAAAGTTGTGAAGAAGATTGGTGTGAAGTATATAGGTGTGAAGTAGAAAGTTGTGAAGTAGATTGGTGTGAAGATTGATTGGTGTGAAGAGGTTGTGTAGAAGTTGTGATTAAGTTGTGACAAAGTTGTGGTGTGTACATTGGTGTGTAAGGTTTTCTCTGCCATAAGGGAGCTTGTTGACATAGTGAAGAAAACTCCCGAGTTAGGTGCTCGGGGAGTGGAGTAGGGCAAGGAAGGTGTCCTTGTAGCCGAACCACTATAAATCTCTTGTCTCACGGTTCGATCTTTCCATCTCTCATCTATTTCTTTACTTACATAATTATTGCTATATCGTACATATTTGTTGTTGTTTATATTATGCAAGACTTGAGACCAAAATTATCGAATCTAAATTTTTGAAAATAAAGAAAACAGTCAAACAATCTTTTGTAACAAATTAAAAAGACGTAAAACTATTCAACCCCCCTTCTAGTTTTCCACATGGTTATTGTTGATATATAGCAGCCTATGCTTTCAAGGTTTTTATATCCAGATGATGAGATTAGATCAATGGTAGAAAAACTTGTAAGTTTAACTGCAAATTTTATTATTATGTTCATTGTTTTGGATTAAAAGTCTTCATGATGTTGTTTAAATTACTGCTGATCATGTTTGTGTTAATATTGCTTAGATGGATTTAGTTCTGCTCATGAACTTCAAAGAAGATGTGCAAAAGTAATTACTATTGCTAGTACAAAAGTTACTACTGCTAGTGAAAGCTGGTACTGCTCAGAGATTAAGACCGCTCGAAGTTGCTAGTTGCTTATGGAGAAGATTATAGATACTTAGGAAACTATTGTAAGCCGTCTAGGACTCCTTGGTGTATAAAAGGATGTCCAATTTTATATTTGGTTCAGTTATATACATTCCAATTTTATTGTATTTGAATTTGTTTTGATATATATTTGAATTAATTTGATATAACATTGATTTTTTAAATGTGACTAAAAGATGCATATATTCACACTTATTAACACTTTGATCACTGTTTGCTTAGTCCATTTTGTGACTAAATATTACAAAAGGCCACGCAAACATAAACTTCATGTGGCCATTAGATGATCAATAGTCACACAAAATACATATTTCTTCACTTTAAACAGCATATGGTCACATTTATTAACACTTTTGGCCACTGTTTGCTTAATGCTATGTGACTAAATACCCAAAACAAACATGCTTTGTGTGACTAAATATTACAAAAGGCCACGCAAACATAAACTTCATGTGGCCATTGGTTGATCAATAGTCACACAAAATACACATTTCTTCACTTTAAACAGCATATGGTCACACTTATTAACACTTTTGGCCACTGTTTGCTTAATGGTATGTGACTAAATACCCAAAACAAACATGCTTTGTGTGACTAAATATAACAAAAGGCCACGCAAACATAAACTTCATATGGCCATTGGATGATCAATAGTCACATAAAATACCCATTTCTTCACTTTAAACAGCATATGGTCACACTTATTCACACTTTTGGTCATTGTTTGCTTAATGGTATGTGACTAAATACCCAAAACAAACATGCTTTGTGTGACTAAATATTACAAAAGGCCACGCAAACATAAACTTCATGTGGCCATTGGATGATCAATAGTCATACAAAATATACATTTCTTCACTTTAAACAACATATGGTCACACTTTTAGCCACTTTGTGTTAAATTGTATGTGACTAACTCCAAAAAAATAACACCCATTGTGTGACTAAATCATCACAAACGTCACATTTATTGTATATTCATGTGGCCATTGGATTTTCAATAGTCACACAAAATACACATTTACTTGAATATATCATCTCAAATGTCACATATATTATATATTTATGTGGCCAAAGCACGAACAATAGTCACTCTCAAAAAAATATTCCTGTGACTATAAGGTGTTTACGGTCACTGATAATGACTAATCCAACAAAACTTGTGCCTAATTTGTCACACATATCCGGGGTTTTGGTCACTCTTTTTCGATGGAAAAGGCCACGAACTCAACAATGTGACCATATGCCACCTACGGTGGCGGGACCTTTAGTGATACACAACGAAAAAAACGTGTGTGACTATATGCATATCGTCACACATTTTTGGCGTGACCAATACAACTTTTTGTACCAGTGGCAAGACTATGCACTTTGGGAGATCATTATGGCTATGTTTGGCAAAAGTAGCTGTGAGAAGTAGCAGTGAGCTGTGAGAAGTAGCCAAAAAAGCTCACAGCTTCATAAAGAAGCATTGGGAAAATGAGCTTTACTAAAAAATAGCAAAGCCCACAGCTCTCATGCCAAACGAACACTAACAATCAAAAAGCTCATTGTTCACCACTCCTTGACCAAAAAAGCTCCAAAAAGCTTTGTGCAAAACATAGCCTATGTTGGGCAATTCCTTTAAACCTGGTACTACCTCAGAGACAATTGATGGAAAGGTAGTACAAAAGATTAACACTGGACCAGTCACAAATGATGAAAGACTTCAGATGAAGAATGATCTGAAGGCCAGAGGCTTGCTATTGATGACACTTCCCAGAGATCAAATTCTAGCTTTCAGCAAGTACAAGACTGCATAAACTTTGTTTGATGAGATCTGCAATGTCTTTTGTGGTAATGATTCCACCAAGAAGACATAGAAGACCTTGTTGAAATAGACTTGTGAAAACTTTGGTTCAACAAGTAATGAATCTATTGACAGCATCTTCACAAGGCTTTAAAAGATTGTTACTCAACTCATAGTGTTTGGAATTGAGGTGGAAAGGGAAGACCTCAATCTAAAGTTCTTAAGAAGTTTACCCTCTGAGTTTGGTACAAATGTTGCTGTGTGGGAAGACAAGCCAGAACTTGAGAATATGAAGCTTAATGACTTGTACAATAACTTTAAAGTTATTGAACAGAGGTTGAAGAAGGCTGGCAAACTAAGTTCAGGATCAGGGAACTTAGCACTTATATCATCATCTATTGATGATAGTTCAGATGAAGAGAGTGATAGTGATGATGATGATGCTAACATTGTTGTTTCTACTGGCAGTGGAGGTGTTTCCACTGCTAGTTCAAAATGGCAGGTTGCAGGTCTTAGTGATTCTACTTTTTATGCCTTTTTTTCAAGTCAAATGAATGGTTCAATTATGACACATGAAGACTTGGATCAAATTGATGAGGCTGACATGGAAGAGATGGACATTAAATGGCAAGTTGCATTGCTAAGCTTAAAGGCAAAGAAGTTCTGGAGGAAGACTGGTAGGAAGATCACCATTAATGGCAATGAAACTGTAGGTTTTGATAAGAAGAAGGTGGAGTGCTACAACTGTTATAAGAAGGGGCACTTTGGCAGGGAATGCAGGAAACCAAAGAAGCCAGATAACAGGTCAACTTGGTATAAGCAGGACAAGAAGAAAGAGCCTACAACTGAAGCACCAAAGGTGCTCTTGGCCATTGATGGAGTGAGCTATGATTGGAGCTATATGGCTGAGGATGATGAAGATGGTTCAGAGTCTGCAATGATTACTACTGAGCTTGCACTTATGGCTTTTTCTGACTCTGAGGTACAAATTAATAATGTATGTTCTAAAACTTGTAAGGCTTTAAAAGATTATGAGAAACTTAAAGAACAATATGATGAACAATTGCTAGAGTTAAATCAAACTAATTATAACCTAGCAAATCATAAAAGAGGTCTTGCTGTTTTAGAAGCACAGTTAGAGCATTATAGAGCTAATGAATCTAAGTTCAGATATTGCTGTTTTAAAAAGAGACTTAGATTATAAGATAGATGTGAATGAGGCTCTTAGGGAGGAGTTAGAGAAGGTTAAAAAGGCCAATGAAAATATACAGATAACTTGTAATACACTAGATCATCAATCCAAGTGTATTGACAAAATTTGGGAGGCCCAAGTTGTAAATAAAGCCAAATCAGGAGTTGGATATAAAACAGTTCCACCACCCCTAAGAGGTGTTCCATCACCTCCTAGTATTGACTTAGAACACACAAGGTTAGAAGAGTTCCAAGAACCAACCATGACCTATGGCCCAAAATTTGTTAAAGAAACTGCTATTGAGAAGGTTCAGGTTGAAGTTGATACATTTGATAGTGCTAGTGACTCATCTCTTAAAGATGAAACTAAGAATGTTAAGTCAAAAACTAGTGTTCCTGAGTGTGTTCAAGTGGAAGTTAAAAAGAGTATTCCTGATGTTGTCAAAGAGAAGCCTAGATCACAAGCAAATACTACTAGGCCCACTACTAGATATGCAGAGATATACAGAAGTAGGTCAACAACTCCCAGAGGGAACAAGAGGAGTTGGAATCATGTTAAATTTAGACAATTTGGTAGTAACTTTGTGTTCAACAACAAACCTTGTTACATATGTGGTAGCTTTGAACATCTTCGTTATAATTGTAACTATCACATGGGTAGAAGGGAAGTGTTTGGGAATACCAGGGTGAATGGGAACAATGCAAATAATCATACTCACCCAAATCCACTAAGCAAGATGATTCCCAGGTCTGTTTTGTTAAATTCTGGCATCAAAACTCTTTCCACTACTAAACCAGCAGTTGCCACTGCCAGAAATATAAACAGAGTTTACCCTAAGTCCCCTGTTAAGAGTGCAAAACCCATTACAACTTTTGTTAAATCTGCACAAACAGGAAAAAAGACCTATTTTGAAAAGAAAGTTTACAATAACTACAAATGGATACCTAAAATTTCAAAACCTGCAGTTGCCACTACTAAGCCAGCAGTTACCACTACAAGGCCAAAAGTTTCCACTGGTGGTTATGTGAACAACAAAAGGGTAAATGTGGGGAATGCTGTTAAGGCCTAAGCACGTTGGGAATGGAAACCAAAAGGGACTATCACCTCAAACAATCCCAATGGTGTATCAATGACCTTTGACAGATATAATTATATTGATACACGAGGCAGATCCAAGTGATTTGTGGCTTGGGTCCCTAAAAGGAACTAATTCCTTTATTATATGTGCAGGGACATTCAAAGCCTAAAGAAGATCAAGGATATTCAGACAGTGGATGTTCCAGGCACATGACTGGCAATAAGTCCTATCTTTCAGATTTCAAACTATGTGATGGACAATTTGTCAGCTTCGGAAGTGGTATTGGTGGAAAGGTTTCTGGCAAAGGAACTATCAAGGCTGGAAACTTAGACTTTGAGAATGTGTATTATGTAAAAGAACTCAAGTACAATTTTTTCAGTTTGTCACAGATGTGTGATAAGAAACACAGAGTTCTATTCTTAGAGGATTAATGCTATATCTTATCTAAGGATTATAAGCTACCTGATGAAAGTGATATTTTGCTTAAAATCCCTAGAAAAGGCAATCTATATAGCATAGACATGAAGAACATAGTGGCTAAAGATGATGTTACTTGTTTGCTTGCAAAAGCCACTTTGGATGAATCCATGCTTTGGCATAGAAGACTTGGTCATGTTAACTTCAAGACCATTAACAAGATAGTGAAAAATGGTCTAGTCAGAGGTTTACTAGAGAAGAGATTTGAAAATGACCAAACATGTGTTGCCTGTCTTAAAGGCAAGCAACACAGAGCTTCATGCAAGACCAAGGCATATAATTCTATTGATCATCCACTTTACATGCTGCATATGGACTTGTTTGGTCCTACATCTGTGAGCAGCATAAATTTGAAGAAGTATTGTCTTGTAGTAACTGATGATTTTAGTAGATTTACATGGGTTTTCTTTTTAAGAACTAAGGATGAAACCACAGGCATCCTTAAGACTTCCATTACTGAAGTAGAAAACCAAGTTGATAAGAAGATCAAGATCATCAGATGTGACAATGGGACAGAGTTCAAGAACAAAGTTATGGATGCTTTCTGCAATGATAAAGGTATTAAGAGAGAATTTAGTGTTGCAAGAACTCCTCAACAAAATGGAGTTGCTAAAAGAAGAAACATAACACTAATTGAGGCTGCTAGAACCATGTTAGCTGATTCCAGGCTACCAGTGACTTTTTGGGCTGAAGCAGTTAACACTGCTTGTTATATACAGAACAGGGTTTTAGTGGTGAAAACAAAGAACAAGACACCTTATAAGCTATTTAGAGGAAGACCCCCAACTTTGGATTTTATGAGGCCATTTGGATGTCATGTCACAATTCTCAATACCATTGATCATCTGGGAAACTTTGAAGAAAAGTCAGACGAAGGCTTCTTTGTTGGATATTCTATGGTTAGCAAGGCTTTCAGAGTTTATAACTTAAGAACAAAGAAGATTGAAGAGAATTTGCATGTTGAGTTTCTTGAAAATAAAACCAATATAGCAGGTTCAGGACCAGAATGGTTATTTGATCTTGAAACTTTATCAAATACAATGAATTGTGTACCTATTTCCTCAGGTACTGGAGATAGTAATCTTGAAGAGTCAGAGGAATTCATTGATGAAGATGAATCTTACAAAGATGATGAAGATGATAAAGATCAAATGGTTATGCCACTTTGGGACTTTGTTGACAACAATGAAGACTCACAACCTTCAAAGAATTCTAAAAAGGAAAGTGATGCAAATGCTGTGAATTTTGATGTTTTAAATAATGAAATTCCTGCTAGCAGTGGTAATTCAATTCCCACTGCTATAACAGAAGTTTCCACTGATGGTCCAAATGTGGGAAGTTCATCTTTGGAATCACCTAGTGATGATGTTGAGATCTCAAACATGCCTACAACATATGATATTCCTAGCACATCACAGACTTCAATTCACAAAGTGCATCCACTTGAAAATGTAATTAGTGAGCTACAATCAGGTGTAAAGACAAGAAGATAGACAAAGAAGACATATGTTCATGGGTTCATTAGTGAAGTTTATGAGTCCAAGAAGCATACAAACAAAAATGAATGTTTGTTTTTCTATTTTCTATCACAAGTGGAGCCTAAAAATGTTTAGAAGGCTTTAGAAGAATCTAGCTGGGTTGAAGCAATGTAAGAGGAGTTGTTGCAGTTCAAACTTCAAAAGGTTTGGGTTCTCTGTGATATGCCTGATGGTATGAAGGTGATTGGTACTAAGTAGGTTTTTAGAAACAAGAAAGATGAAAGAGGTATTGTTATCAGGAACATAGCTAGATTGATTGCTCAAGGATACACTCAAGAGGAGGGTATTGACTATGAAGAAGTTTTTTCTCCTGTTGCAAGGATTGAGGCTATTAGATTGTTTCTAGCCTATGCATCCTTTATGGGCTTTACTGTCTATCAAATGGATGTTAAGAGTGCCTTCCTGTATGGAAAGATTGATGAGGAGGTCTGTGTCTCTCAACCTCCAGGCTTTGAAGATCCTCAACACCCTAACAAAGTGTATAAAGTGGTTAAGGCTCTTTATGGCTTACATCAAGCTCTAAGGAAGTGGTATGAAACCTTAGCTACTTATCTGTTGAATAATGGGTTTCATAGAGGAAAGATTGATCAAACTTTGTTCATCAAGAAAGATAAGGGTGATATTCTACTTGTTCAAGTATATGTTGATGATATCATCTTTAGATCTACTAGACAAGAGATGTGCAAAGAGTTTAAAAAGCTAATGAAAGATGAATTCCAAATGAGTTCTATGGGAGAACTCACTTTCTTTTTGGGGCTGCAAGTACAACAAAGTAAAGATGGCATCTTTATCAGTCAAGACAAATATGTGACTGAGATTATAAGAAAGTTTCACGTTACTGATGTAAAACCTTCAAATACTCCTACTGATAAGACTACTCATCTATTGTTGAAGAATGCTAGTGGAGCAAATGTTGATGTGCACACTTACAGATCTATGATTGGTTCCCTGATGTATCTTACTTCATCAAAACCAGACATTATGTTTGTTGTAAGTGCTTGTTCAAGATTCTAAGTTACTCCAAAGACATCTCATATGACCGCAGTAGAGAAGATCTTTAGGTATTTAAAGACATATCCTAATCTAGGATTGTGGTATCCAAGAGAATCCCCTATGGAGTTGATTACATACTCAGATAGTGATTATGCTGGTGCAAGTTTGGGTAGAAGGTCAACTACAGGAGGATGTCAATTTCTTGGATGTAGATTGGTGTCATGGTAGTGCAAGAAACATACAATGGTGGCTACTTCAACCACTGAAGCAATATGTTGCTGCTGTAAGCTGTTGTGCTTAGATCTTGTGGCTTCAGAATCAATTGTTGGATTATGGGTACAATTTCATGAACACCATTATATATATAGACAATAGTAGTACCATATGCATTATTAAAAATCCTATGCAACACACTAAAAATAAACATATAGAAATTAGACATCATTTTATTAGAGATTGGTTTGAGAAAAAACTTATTAATGTTGTCAAAATTCATACTGATAACAACTATGCTGATTTGTTAACAAAAGGGCTTGATGTTGGTAGGTTTCAGTACTTGGTAACAGGTATTGGAATGTTAAACCCATAAATCTTTGATGTCTTATAATTTTCAGTGTTGCAGGATAGTTTTTAGGTACTAATATTGTTTGTATGGTTTTCTACTAACTTGTATGCAGAGGAATGTAAGCACAGTGGAAACCATAGTACAAACAGTGGAAAGATTTGCTCTCTCAGTGATAAAAGAAAAAGATCAATGTACTCTCATTATTTCCTCAAAAGGAGACAGAGTACAACCATTCAGAGAGACAACCACAAACAAAACACAAAGCTTAAACAACCTAACACCTAAATCTTCAGACAGTCTACTCCATGGGCTTCTTTCCTTTACCCTCATAGTCATGCTTGCCCTTAGAAGCTTTCTTTCTCTTGTCATCAAAAGAAAGTTGCTTTCTTGGATAAGCAAGGCCCAATACTTGCTTGGGTGGCTTTGGAAGTCTTGAAGGCTTTTCAATTGCAGGCCACTTCATGTTGACTATGGCTGACTCTAATGCTATAGTGAGGGCTTTTAGAAGCTCCTTGGACAAAGTGTAGGTTGGATCATCATCATCAGAAGAAGAGCTTGAATAAAATTTCAGAGATGGAGCAGGAATAGCTGAGACCTTCTTGTTAGGCTTCATGTTGGAGGATGTAGCTGTTGCAGCACTTGGAGGAAAATATCCACTCCATCCAGGTGAGAGTTCTTCTGAATCAGAACAATAGCTTTATTGTTTCATTCTTGGTTGTTTTGTCTCATCAAATTAATAAACCCAACAATCAAATTAATAAACCCAACAATCTTCATCAATTCTAATAGACCCTAGGTACTAAAAGTTACTTTGGTTTTGTTTGGTGTATCCTACTTATGTAGAATACAAACCAATATTGTTTGTATAATTGGAGTTATAAGATGTGTATCTCAGACACACAACAAATGGTTATTGATTCACCATGTATAATCAACATAAGAATCAACTAGTCCAGAGCAAACGACTACTGGTAAAGAGATCTCAAATCCGTTTATGGTTGATAGTTTACCAAAAACCATATGGTCATCAACTCACCATATTCCATGTGATGAAGAGTTGGCTAGTCCATAGCAAACAGCTCATGGTAAAGACATATCAAATCCGTTTATAGCTGATAGTTTGCTAAAGACTATGATTAGAGCAGCTGATTTTACTTGTTTTACTTACCACTGCTCTTTGAATTTTTGTGAAACTTTACCACTGCAAGTTCACAGTTACCACTGCAAGAGTAATTTTTACCACTAGTGAACTAGCCGTTACAACTGTTGTGTCAGTAATCTTATTTTTAACTAGCCGTTGTAAATAACCGTGTTTCCTTATTAATAGGGTAACTTTTTTTGAATTATTCACTTACCAATTTTAATTTATTCTTTTTCCAAATATAAATTCTTTCTTAAGATAATTCACATTACGCATACTCCTCAAAACCCTATTAGTATATATTTATCATCATACGGCTTGATTCTTATTCTCGATTACTAACACTTTTATCTATCTTTCACAAAATCATGGCGATTCTAAACTTTGCTGAGGAGCACAACCAAGTGGCCTATTTAAAAAAGTCAAATGAAAAGAGTGGCTCTGTTTTCCATCAGATTGTGGATTTTCTCAATACTACCCATATAAGGTATGCTTTAACTGTTAATCCCACAATCTATGTTTCTCATATCAAGCAGTTCTGGAACACTGTGGAGTACATAACTATTGAATAGGGAGACACACAAGAAAGTGTGGAAGCTCTTAGAGCCACAGTGGATGGGGTAACTATTGATGTTACTGAGTCATCCTTGAGGAGAGTTCTCCAATTGGATGATCTCAATGGTATCATCATATTACCTAACTCAGATATTTTCAAACCTATTGCTTCCATGGGGTATGATACATCTGATCAAAAAGTTACTTTCAGAAATGGATGTTTTTGTCCCCATTGGAGATTTTTAATACATACTCTTTTAGATTTCCTAAGTCCTAAGAAAACTTCTTATGAGCAATTTGCATCGACCATGGCTTACCCTTTGGTTTACTTGGCAACTGATAGGACTTTCAATTTTTCAAAGTTTATCTTCAATAATATGAAAGGCAATGTAAAGAGTTCATACAAATTTTTGATGTATCCAAGGTTTGTGCAAGCAGTGCTAAATGAATTTCAACTGCAAAAAAGAGTTTATCAAACCCCCTGTCTTAAGTCAAAAGTTTTTCAAAATATGTGTAAGGCTTCAGAACTTTGGAATGGGGAGGTTAAACCACTTTTTCCTGAAATGCTTTCAAAGATTTCTCAGGTACAGGGTGAAGGTGCAACCATCCCAGTTGTATCCCATCACACACCCTCTATTGTTGTTCCACCTATTCAACACACCCCTGCTGTAACTCACACATATGAGAGGAGGCAAAAACAGCCACCTCCTCCCATTACAACATTGCATGTTGCTGAGCCTTTTGGTTTAGGAACAAGCAATGGTGGTTCAAGGATTCATTCTAGTCCAACTAGAGAAGAGCCTGAATCAATGCCCTATGATTCACCTCTCCCAACAAGTAACACAGTTGGAAGTGTTGAGGGCAACATGCAACCAAATGAATTGATGGAACTATGTACCAACTTAGTCAAGCAGGTTCAAGCTCTAGAGAAAGATCTGGCAAAGACTAAGCAATAACATGCCACAGAGCTTAACCAGTTGAAGGCAGAGATTAAGAGTTTAAAGGACGAAGTTGAGAGTCTCAAGATGCACAGATCTGCCAATCTTATGCTATCACATTCCTCTTCACCTCATGATGATGACTCAGCTTACTTCAGTGAAGATTTGGAGAATTCTTCCAAACAGGGGAGGATTAAAACTGATGCAGAGTTTAAGGGGAGGAGACTAAATTTTGAACAAGATTTTGCTGAAATTGATGATTTTGATAATGTTTAAGAGAAGGAAGGTGAAGCAGTGGGATCTAAGGAAGTTTTTGCTAAAACAGTTACAACTCATAAAGACATAGTGGAAACAGATAAAGATGTAGTGGATGTTGCTGATGCAGAATTTCAAAGAAAAAGGTTGGAAAAAGGAAAAGTTCACATTGTTGATGAATCATCTGAGCAACAGTTAAAGAAGATTTCAAAGAAAAAACAAGCTCAGATAGACTATGATGCAGAATTGGCAAAGAAATTAGTGGAAGTTGAAATTGCAAAGAAGAAAAAGCAAGAAGAGGTAGAGATTGCAAGTTTCATGGAGGCTCGGAGGTTGGATAAATTGAAAACAGTACATGAAGAACCAATTTCAATTGTTCCACCAACTGTGCTAAAGGAGAAACCTCCAATGTTTACTTATGTGCCTACTGAAGAAGAAATTGAGTTCTTGATTGCAAATGATCCAGTGATTAGGAAGAAGGCAGTAGAACTCATTGCTAATACAACTTTAAATGAAGTTCAAAGGTCTACTCAATTGAAGGACTTCATTCAGATGAAGAATCAACAGGCTCTTGATGATATCATTGGCACAGTAAGAAAGGGTCAAAAGAAACCAAGACAACTTACAAAGGTACATATTATTGCTGAGATGAAGACCTATTGCTGTCATGATGGAAATTGGAAGATGGCACAGTTTAAAGGAATGACACATGATCAGGTTGAAGGAATTTATTACAGGGGTTAAAAGACAGGATAGTCATTTCATCCCTATGGATAAAGAACCTAAAGTTATGAAGTCAAAAAGGTCAGGAATGAGTCTTGAATCCAAAGATGCTAAGAAATTGAAGACTTAGGAGTTATCTCAAGCAAAAGAAGGTGTCAGCAAGTTGACTGAAGAACAAGTTACAAATATGGTGTTTATTAAAACTGATGTGCTAAATGTAGAACCATTACAAGCAAGATATCCAGTAGTTGGTTGGGAAATCTATTCTGATGATTTTGGTGTTGCATGGAAGATTATCAGAACTGGTAATGTCACACGTATCTGCAGAGATTTTGAAGATGTTGTTAGATCTTGTGATAGAGAAGATCTGGATACTTTGTGGAGGATAATACAAGATCAGTTCAAGAAAGATGAACTTGTTGATGTCAAAGCTCAAGAGTTGTGGGTTCACTTTAGAAGATTATATAAACCTGACCCTAGTGACAGGTATTGGAGATTTGAAGCTCACAATATGAATACTCTGTAGAAATTCTATGATTCAACTGTTGTACATCATGTTTCTACTCAAGATGGAGTTGATGTGTTTATGTTAGTTGAAAAGGAATATCCATTGAGAGCAGGTGTTCTCACTGTTTTGTTGTCAGTTAAGCTCAGATGTTGGGAAAAAAGTGAAATCATAGAAGATTTATTACAGAGGATTTATGATCTAAGTGTGAAGGCTGACAAGGAATTGAGAAGAAGAAGATAAGTGTTTGGAAGAATTCCCATATCTTCACATATGCTGACTAATTGAAGAAACTTATTGATTTACAAGGTAATCATAAGTTTAGGGGAGGACTGTTGGGAATTATATTAATAGTTACTACGGCTAGTTGGAAGATTACAACTGCTGAAGAATGCACTATGTCACACCCCCAAAATACCTAAATGGCAGCGGAATGGAATACCTGGGGGTGACTGTCATAGCACCACAGTTACAGTTACATTGAACGACCTAAAGTGTCGTTTGGAAAAATACATCGTTTGATCATTAAAACATTCAGAGTTTACAAAACATAGGTCCCAAAAAGGTGTTGCAAGTTTATGAAAAACAAGTTCAATCCAGATCAAACGTTTCATAAATGCAGGAAATATATATATATATATATATATGTGAGACGCGTCGACTCCACGACTCCATGAAGGTCCAAATGCATGCAAGCAGGAGCTACCTTAATAACCTGAATATACATTGCTAAAACATCAACACGAATGTTGGTGAATTCCATAGGTTTGTAAGTTAAATCGTACGTACATAAACCACAAGTATAAAGTAAACCGACAAATTGACAAAAATGCTACATTGTCTCTTAAGTTCATGACCCCGAAGCTAGACATAATATTGTATTGGCCCCAAAGGAGTGTTTACCAGACACTCAAATAGATTAGACATGAAATGCATCCGTAATTCCATTGGAGCAACCCAAACACAGATGGAGGCGTCACCCTCGATAGATCTATCTACTCACTCTCGCTTGGCAATATAATTAACAGTCCATGATAATAAAGGGGACTTAACTTGGTAGTAAGGCAACTTAAGCAATGTATGGAATTGAATACTTGGGCATGTACAAAAGTAATTGATGCAATGTATTCTCCCCCGTGGGATTTGAAATCAAATAAGTAATTGAAAACGGGGCTATGAAAACTCACCTGAAGTGATAGTACAATGAGATGAAATGATCGGGACAACAATGCACGAACACTAGCCGCAACCTAAATGAATGAATATGATCTACTTTAGATCATGAAATGTTGTAATGAACATTCATGCACATGATACCTATACCACTCGTAACTTGAAAATACTTGTTATCATCAAAGTAGGTAATTTCCACACTTAGGAAAAATAAGTCCAATTAGAAGTATAGAAACTTGTCGTAATATATCGTATATAAAATGTTAGTGTTATATTCCTCGTTTTGAAAACCTTAAAATAACGTCTAGTAGTTGTATAAATAAGCCTTGGGTCGTACGTACTTCGTTAGTTACGAATATAACTCTTGAATAAGAAATCTAGAAAATATAGCATTTAGTACGTAGTTATATTATTTCTAGTAGTGACTAAATATATATATTGTTTTGACGATTTTAAAACATGTATTAATATATTTTTGATAGTTCAGCTTCTCTAGGTTACGTCTAACGCCTCTATTTGTCCATTGAAAATCGTCCAACAGCATGTAATTTTCAGATAAATAGTTTTCGTCAATAAACTTGCAAAAATCATAACTCCTTCGTTATAAGCTCGTTTTAATCCGTTCTTTCGCCCACGACTTCGTTTTTGAAATTATTTTCTAAATCCTTGGTCAAAAATTTCCCATCAACTACTGAGTTTCCCACGTTTTAAAATATGGACAGTAGGTATACATATTGTTTCAAAAACCATTTCTAGGGTTCCAATCTAGTTCCAACTTCAACCAAATCACTTTCAATCACCACAAATCTAACCTAATCTTAACATACACCTTCTTAGGGTGTCATGGGTTCCTAAACATCATAAATCAAGTGGATCTAACAAGGATCTAACTATAATCTATTTCTATGGCTCAAAACTTAGATATGTATAAAATGGAGTGGTATAAATAACATATGCATGTAGATCTTGTATATATATCATATGAATCTTGTAAAAACTTGATAAAATTATAAAGATGAGTTTCATACACTTACTTGATAGATTAATGAGATTTTGATGATGAAAACCTATGTAATCCTTGAGTTTGTATTACAAAACCCTAAAATGAGTACAAAATACACTATATAATTTACTTGATCTTGAAAAATTATGGTTTTAGCTTGTTCTTCTTGTTTAGGCTGAGCACCACCCCAAAGAGAGAAAGAAAAAGTTGCTTGTGTTTTTAGATCTTGAAATGAGATGACAATGATAAGTTTTAGTATATATATTATATATATTACACAATTATTTGACATATTAATTGAATGGTAACATTTTCAAAGTTTGTAAGATATTAGGAATGGGGGGGGGGGGGGGCGGCATCTAGTGAAAAAAAAAGAAGAAAAGTGATATTTGTGTAAGATAGTTGTTAGTTATTGTATTATTATGTATATATTAATAATTTTAGGGAATACCGGGTACCGAGTTAACTAAAAATAAATTTTAACGGAGTTAACCGAGACATAATAAAGTCGTAAAAATTGTAAAAATATGTTGGGTATAAATATTGAGTGTTTGGATAATTATTATTTAATTTCTACGAAAACCGTCGTAATTTTAGTAAACTTACGATAATAATTGAATAAATTTCCAAAATACCGGGTAAATTAATATTATAATTTTTATATTATTAAAATGAATATAAAAATATATTGGGATCATAATCGGGAGTGTCGGACGTGTTAGTCACATTATTGATCGCGTGTTAACGTTAATTTCGAAATAATTATACGTAAAAGTCAATTATACCAAAAGTATTAATTTAAATATCCTACGAGTGGAATAGTATGCAAGTGCCATAATGATGATATGCAGACTATTTCTAGTCCGTATGAATTGTCCCAATGATAATGCATGAATTCGCTCCTGAACCAATTCGGTTACGCGAATTTGAATACCCGTATGCTAAATTTACGATGAAATGTGTAATGCACATGAATAGTGGTTTTCTCTCGGAAATGAATAGTGTCTTGTGAATAGTGAAATTTTTGAATGTTTCTTGGAATATCAAACTGACTTAAAAAATGATGAATAGTAAAATGATGAATAGTGATCGATGAATAGTAATTGGTGAATAGTAATATGTTGAGGTTAGGAAAAATGACCTGAAATTGTGAGGTGTGATAGTCGCCCACCCAAAAAGGAATTCAGTCCCTGAATTCAGCTAGTGTTGGTCTCGAAAATTGGCTTGGTGAAAAGTTGTGGATACTTGAGTCGCATTTGGTCTTCTCGTTCCCAAGTAAACTCGGGTCCTCTTCGAGAATTCCAGCGAACTTTCACGATCGGAATTTGACTTTGCTTCAACCGTTCGACCTCACGGTCCATGATTTCTACTGGTTCTCTTACCAGGTTTAGGTTTGTCATTGGGTTGGATTCCTTTCAATGGAATCATGAGTCACCAATCTGAAAGTCATTTCTCGGGATTTGAAATTGTGAAACATGTTTGTGTAATCCTGCTACTTTCCAACAAGGCTCAAGTCTGAGGGTTACTGGTCTACTCTGTCTGAAATATTAATGGTCCAGTGTACATCGAGTTTAACTTCCCGGATTTTTCTGAATGGTATCGTGCCTTTCCTAGGCAGAACTTTTAATGTGACCCTACCACCAACTTGAAATTTTATGGGTTTACAACTTATCGACTTGTAACTGATTCTTGATTTGCAGGAAATTCCTGGTTATTTCATGAGTGCTTACAAAAATAGTGAGTTTGGCTTTTTCCACGTATGGTCCGTCAGTAGATGGTCAGCGCTTCTTGAGGTTTATAATGTGATATTGGTAATACATGTTGCTAAACTCTGCCAGAACTCAAATTTGTATGTCAGCTGGTCGATTCTAAAATGAATCTTAAATGCTCCAATATACTAGAGGTTCAATCTCTCGTGTTACCAAAATTGTATCATGCCTCTCCAAGGCAAAGCTTTCAACTTAGTTCGTTCTTCCACTTGAATCTAGTTGGTTTGCTGTTCAGGGATACCCTATCCGCATGATGTGCGTCATGCACCAACCTAACTTCTACCAGTTTCTCGTTGCTTGTAACTGGTTCTCGATTTGTGAAATTTCCTTTGTTGTTCCATAGTTTAGTTCTAGACCAGTGAATTTAACTTTCCAATTTCGGTCTGTAAATGGGTAATTGGTACTTCGACCATAAAGTGCCTCAAATAGTGTATTCTCTACGCTCGTGCGATAACTATCGTTGCAAACGAATCTGATTTATGATAAATGGTTAGTCCAACCATTTCTAGAGTCAATCGCTCATACTCTGAGCATATATTTCCTAGGTTTGAATTGTCCTCTCGCTTTGACCATTGGTCTAAGGATGATAGGCGGTGTTTACATCTAAATGGGGTTCCGAAGGAAATCTTAAAATGATTGCTAGAAGTCCAAGGTGATTCGATCACCTTTATCAGGAATAATGGAAACGGTTACAATGAATCTGGTGACTAATACTACAACGTTATACTTTTCGAAAAGGGCGTTATACGGAGAAGATAGAATATGGGTAACAATTTTGATTCCTTGCGTTTTGGTCTAATGGGTGCTAGGACATGTGTCTTTCTTTGCCTATTGTGCTTGGTCTCCATTACTGACGTTTGTAATCAATCTATGGTGTCCCTCCTAATTTTCATCATCACATATTCTAATATTCCTTATTGTCAAATCACAAAGCCCTAAATGCATAAGCGATGTAGTATGGTGATTTGTTTTCAAAATTTATCTCGCGATTTTGAGTTTTTGGTCAAAATCTTTCTCTGAATAAACGAATTTAGGAAATGGAACAAATGGTTTACTAAATAATATCTTTCTTGATGATTCAGAATTTAATAGCTACGAAATATGACACGGTTTGTAAACATGTTGTGAGTAGGACTGTTTACCAAAGTTTGATGTTTTAATATTTCCCATTATAGAATGGTTTTGCTAAATATTGACTAAAGAGGATCGCATTTATTCAAAATAAGCAATTCAGAATTATTTTCTACGAGATATGTGATTTGTATAAACAAAATTTTGAAATCAACTTCATTTAAAAGTAAAATATATACTAACAAGGATAAAATAGTAGGATAGGTAATGTTCGCATAAATGCATAAATGTCTAACGTTCGGTTCCTGATATTGGAAGATGCCTATTGGCGATTCTCTAGCAAAACTACAAGCCTAGGTATTCAACCAACTTAAGTACTGAATTGCTTTATCGTTGAAATTGCCATCATGTTTGCAGAACGAAGGTTTCAATTGATACAATGTCGATGAATTTCTATTTTATTTCCATATGAAGCTGGGGAGATATGCTTGGGCCTGATGCCTCTCTTGATGTATAGGTGAGGTTATCTAGAATTTCTTGAGGATACAACGCTTTAGGGGAATCTATATCGATATCCATAATTCGAATCAATCATTCTTGGCGTAAACTCACTGCAGGGAAGTTTGCGTATGGATGAGGCCATGTTTAATTGGAATGCTTTACAGTATCGGTTAAGAGGCTTGGTTTATTTCTATAGTGTTGCTTAGCATACCTTTACAGTGTGTTCGATCCCGCAACTCAATCTAGCTAGTACCTTTGAATGATAGAATTGGACGACTAGGTCAGAGATGGTGGTTCGGATGGTCTCGTGGTATCCTAGAATTGTTGTTGAGTTATAAATTGTCTTGGTGTATACTCCTAGTTTAGGTTAGTAGTTTTGAATCCTTTCATTGTTTTTCTTGTCTCGAGGAATCCTCCTTGTAATTGATATGGAAAGTCTCTCCTAGATAAGTCACTGGAAAAATCCGACTTAATGTCTGAGTGAGTGACAGGTGGGGTAAGTATCCTGGGAGGGTTTCTCAAAAAGAGATGTTTATGAAAAAGTTTATTTGTTTACAACGCTTTTGAATGAAGATTGTTATTAACAATCCCTAAAAAGTAATTATTTTCTTCATAGCATAATCCTTCCTGAATTGTACATAGGTGATCAGGCTATGTATAATTAAGGACTAATGATGCAATGCTTGAGTTAGTCAAAATAGTATTATTTTTCTCAAAAGTTTTAGATGGTGTTCAACGTTTTGTTTTGAAAAATGGTATTCTAGTCATTTCCTTTCAAGTAACATGAAAATTGTTTCGCGTAATAATAGTAAATATTTGGTGCAATAACGGAAAGTTCAATTTATAGGGTGGCAATAAAATAACTTATTTTTAAAAATTTCCGTAAAACAATTTCCCGTATGGAAATAGAATAGCTTGAAATAAATTTTGTCGAATGGTTTATTGGATACATGGGTAAATCTTTGGAATGGTAATGGTCTATTAATTCGTCAAAAACAAAATCGGTCTAATCTCTAATAAGACAGTGACATAATGTTGTGAAACGATTGAAAATTGCACAATTGCAATAGAAAATGGAATAAACGAAGGTTACGATTATCACAGAGATAACAAAAGATAGTCATTACATTAGATAGGAAAGTGCTTAATATAACTAGGTTACACCAACGTACTTATGGAAAGTACCAAAAGAAAAGTACAACCCTAGAGGGCTCAAACTACGGTTTATATAATTAAAAAATAAACTTCTTCTTCCAATTCTAGTTTCCCAACTCCGGGCATTCATTCCTGAAGTGTCCCACTACTCCACACTCGCGGCAGATTACCGTGAGTTTCTGATGCTTTGCGAGGGTGGGAGCCTTGCAGTCCTTGGCTTCGTGTCCGACCTTTTGGCAGTTCTTACAATGAGAGGGGCAAGATCCTTTGTGATGGAACTGACACTTGTTGCACTTGGGTAATTTACCAACATACCTTTTCTTTTGGCTTGACCCAGCAGTACAGGTCTCCACCACTTGTTGTATCTTAAATGGTTGTTGAGAAGCATTAGCATCCAAGTTACCGACCCACTTTCTCTTGTTGCTACCATTGCCTCCTAAGATCTTGGTGTGAGCTATGCGTTCCTTTGCTTCGATCGCCATTCTGATAGCTTTAGGCATGGTATCGGGTTCCAATGAGATGACCAACATACGAATTTCTGGAGAAAGTCCTCCGATGTACCTTTCAAGTTTCTTGCTTTCCGGTTCATCCATTGCAGAGCCTAGTCGAGCTAAATCATAAAAATAAGAAGTATACTTGACAACATCATCTCCTACCATGGTAAGGTTTAGTGTTTCATGTTCAATTGCTTGTAATTCACTTTTCACACAAAATTTTAAACTCATTATCCTTTTTAGTTTCTCCCAAGAGTGTGAGTAAGCAGCATCCACTCCTACTACCTGAACATATTTAGTCCACCATTTCTGGGCATGATCCTGAAAAGTGCAAGTGGCGAACTTAACCTTGTCTTCCTTGCGGCAGTCGCCACATTGAAATCTTGTTTCTATTTCTTCAAACCATTTGAGAAATTCCTTTGTGTCTATAGTTCCGCTAAAGGAGGGGGATTACAACCCATAAATTCCACGTGAGTAAGTTCCTTGGTGAGGGTGGTGGCTATGTTCCTGGAAATGAATTGTCCAACAGCGGCTTGCGTCATGCTTGGAGTGGTTTGCTTAAACCTATTTTCATCAAATTATAAGAGACCATGAGAATCTATAAGTAATAAAAACCATCATATTCACAACTCATGAATATAACACATGAAATTTTTGGTCTACATGGACCGATATCATAGATAGCACAACCATATCCATACGGTAGAGTCAACACTTGGTGATTCCGTTGTACAACAATCAAAATACCACAAGTTTCTTTGAACTATGCCACACCTCTCGTGGCTAGGATAATAGTAAAAGCTAGTAAAGATATAAGTCTAGTCTCAAAACTTCCTGGTATCCCTCTGAGTGAAACCAGGTTTGTGGCATTATAAGGTCGAGATAGTCCTGAAGTGGGGTCTGGAGTTGTGCATTGATCAAGTCCTAGTTAGTGTAGATTTTAAGCCATTCCTGAGGAATCTGCGGATGTTCCTGTTGAGTCCGTGGTCTTGGTATTATCCACAAGGTGTTATCTAATTCATAACAAGTGGAATTGTAAATGGGAAATGACAATGGTGGTATTCTAAAGGATGAGAATAACATTGATGACGATGAGATCCTAGTGATGGGTTAGGAGACGATGGTGATAATAGTGAATGGAATACTACCCTCTTTCGCGCTATCCCGCGACATCTAAGAGGTAAAACTGAAGTACACACTACGGGACAACAAATAGTGTAATAAGTAGTTGATGGTTGTGGTAGTACCTGAGTAGTAAGCGCCCTACTAGTGAAGGAAAGAAAACATACTACCTTCCTTGTAAAAAGCATCCTAATAGGTCCATTAGGATTAAGTATGAATACTCTACCAAACGACATTCTATGTATGGGCTGAATAATAGGAAAACTCTTGTTCCTATAACAAATCAATGGTGCTAATGGTGGTGTAAGTGTAACTGGTGGTACAATGATAATGGAAGATGACAAGGCATCTTCAATGTCGGAATCTGACGAAAGGATAACAGGGTGAGTATCTGAAGACATGTCACTTGTGAACCAGGTCAACATAATCATATATATATGAGTATGGGTATAAATAACTCGCACAATGTGTGCATGAAACAACATGTATAATGAATATGCACCTATGATGAAATGATGAGATGCTATGATGATGTGGTTATAGTCTAGGGTCCATGATACATCCAAGTTCGCTATAACCTTAGCTCTGATGCCAATCTGTCACACCCCTAAAATACCTGAATGACAGCGGAATGGAATACCTGGGGGTCACTGTCATAGCACCACAGTTACAGTTACATTGAACGACCTAAAGTGTCGTTTGGAAAAATACATCGTTTGATCATTAAAACATTCAAAGTTTACAAAACATAGGTCCCAAAAAGGTGTTGCAAGTTTTTGAAAAACAAGTTCAATCCAGATCAAACGTTTCATAAATGCAGGAAATATATATATATATATATATATATGTGTGAGACGCGTCGACTCCGCGACTCCATGAAGGTCCAAATGCATGCAAGCAGGAGCTACCTTAATAACCTGAAAATACATTGCTAAAACGTCAACACGAATGTTGGTGAATTCCATAGGTTTGTAAGTTAAATCGTATGTACATAAACTACAAGTATAAAGTAAACCGACAAATTGTCAAAAATACTACATTGTCTCTTAAGCTCATGACCCCGTAGCTAGAGATAATATTGTATTGGCCCCAAAGGAGTGTTTACCAGACACTCAAATAGATTAGACATGAAATGCATTCGAAATTCTGTTGGAGCAACCCAAACACGGATGGAGGCGTCACCCTCGACAGATCTATCCACTCACTCTCGCTTGGCAATATAATTAACGGTCCATGATAATAAAGGGGACTTAACTTGGTAGTAAGGAAACTTAAGCAATGTATGGAATTGAATATTTGGGCATGTACAAAAGTAATTGATGCAATGTATTCTCCCCTGTGGGATTTGAAATCAAATAAGTAATTGAAAATGGGGCTATGAAAACTCACCTGAAGTGATAGTACAATGAGATGAAATGATCAGGACAACAAGGCACGAACACTAGCCGCAACCTAAATGAATGAATATGATCTACTTTAGATCATGAAATGTTGTAATGAATATTCATGCACATGATACCTATACCACTCGTAACTTGAAAATACTTGTTATCGTCAAAGTAGGTAATTTCCACACTTAGGAAAAATAAGTCCAATTAGAAGTATAGAAACTTGTCGTAATATATCGTATATAAAATGTTAGTGTTATATTCCTCGTTTTGAAAACCTTAAAATAACGTCTAGTAGTTGTATAAATAAGCCTTGGGTCGTATGTACTTCGTTAGTTACGAATATAACTCTTGAATAAGAAATCTAGAAAATATAGCATTTAGTACGTAGTTATATTATTTCTAGTAGTGACTAAATATATATATAGTTCTGACGATTTTAAAACATGTATAACTTTGTCGTTTTAAGTTCATTTTCCTCGTTCTTTATATCCACAGATTCGTCTTAGTATGTATTAATATATTTTTGATAGTTCAGCTTCTCTAAGTTACGTCTAACGCCTCTATTTGTCCGTCGAAAATCGTCCGACAGCATGTAATTTTCAGAAAAATAGTTTTCGTCAATAAACTTGCAAAAATCATAACTCCTTCGTTATAAGCTCGTTTTAATCCGTTCTTTCGCCCACGGATTCGCTTTTGAAAGTATTTTCTAAATCTTTGGTCAAGAATTTCCCATCACCTACTGAGTTTCCCACGTTTTAAAAATATGGACAGTAGGTATATATATTGTTTCAAAAACCATTTCTAGGGTTCCAATCTAGTTCCAACTTCAACCAAATCACTTTCAATCACCACAAATCTAGTCTAATCTTACCATACACCTTCTTAGGGTGTCATGGGTTCCTAAATATCATAAATCAAGTGGATCTACCAAGGATCTAACTATAATCTATTTCTATGGCTCAAAAGTTAGATATGTATAAAATGGAGTGGTATAAATAACATATGCATGTAGATGTTGTATATATATCATATGAATCTTGTAAAAACTTGGTAAAATTATAAAGATGAGCTTCATACACTTACTTGAAAGATTAATGAGATTTTGATGATGAAAACCTATGTAATCCTTGAGTTTGTATTACAAAACCCTAAAAGGAGTACAAAATACACTCTATAATTTACATGATCTTGAAAAATTATGGTTTTTGCTTGTTCTTCTTGTTTAGGCTGAGCACCACCCCAAAGAGAGAAAGAAAAAGTTGCTTGTGTTTTTAGATCTTAAAATGAGATGAAAATGATAAGTTTTAGTATATATATTATATATATTACACAATTATTTGACAAATTAATTGAATGGTAACATTTTCAAAGTTTGTAAGATATTAGGAATGGGGGGGGGGGGGGCATCTAGTGAAAAAAAAGAAGAAAAGTGCTATTTGTGTAAGATAGTTGTTAGTTATTGTATTATTATGTATATATTAATAGTTTTAGGGAATACCGGGTACCGAGTTAACTAAAAATAAATTTTAACAGAGTTAAACGAGACATAATAAAGTTGTAAAAATTGTAAAAATATGTTGGGTATAAATATTGAGTGTTTGGATAATTATTATTTAATTTCTACGAAAACCGTCGTAATTTTAGTAAACTTACGATAATAATTGACTAAATTTCCAAAATACCGGGTAAATTAATATTATAATTTTTATATTATTAAAATGAATATAAAAATATATTGGGATCATAATCGGGAGTGTCGGACGTGTTAGTCACATTATTGATCGCGTGTTAACGTTTATTTAGAAATAATTATACGTAAAAGTCAATTATACCAAAAGTATTAATTTAAATATCCTACGAGTCGAATAGTTTGCAAGTGCCATAATGATGATATGCAGACTATTTCTAGTCCGTATGAAATGTCCCAATGATAATGCATGAATTCGCTCCTGAACCAATTCGGTTACGCGAATTTGAATACCCGTAAACTAAATTTACGATGAAATGAGTAATGCACATGAATAGTGGTTTTCTCTTTGAAATGAATAGTGTCATGTGAATAGTGAAATTTTTGAATGTTTCTCGGAATATCAAACTGACCTAAAAAATGATGAATAGTGATTGATGAATAGTAATTGGTGAATAGTAATATGTTGAGGTTAGGAAAAATGACCTGAAATTGTTGGGTGTGATACACTAGCAGTGGAAACTTATTACCACTGCTAGTACATATTATTACCACCGTTGTTAGGATAACTGTTAGGAAACTTGTATAGATAAATATAGAATAGATTTTGTGTATATCTTATTCTATTATCATTATACGTATCTTGTAGAAGAGGACTCCTTGTGCTATAAAAGGAGGTCCTAGGTTTAGGTTTTAGGTACGTTTTTCTTAGAGCTTCAAGGTTGTAACCCTAGTGATACTAAGATTGTAACAATTCGCAATTTCAGGTTAACTTTTATTCCCGAAAATTTCACTATTCACTTTTTACTATTCACTTTTCACTATTCATCTCAGAAATTTTTATTTCATATTCTCGTAAGTTAAACTATTTTAATGATAATCCGAGAATTTGACGCTCGTCGGATCATTTCTGCAAAAATCACAAAGCCGTGTCCGATATTTACTTTTAGGTTTAAACGTCCTTCCAGCATCCCGATATATCCATAAAACATTATAAACAATAGAAATATGATTTTCTCTCATTTTAGGACAATTTCAAAAGTTTTGGAATTTTACGTTTTTCAGTTCAGCGTTTTACGCGAATTACGCGTTTTAGACCCGTGTTTCCAGTTTTTAGCAGGGTTTTAGCACCCGATAGATCCTACCACTCATTTTATATTTTATTATGGAGTATATTGATAAGTTCTAGCATATTTATAAGTTTCATATTTTTAGGATACCCGGTTTTACGTTTCGTGACTTAAAAACTTACGGTTAGCGATTTACGGAGTCAAAACTAGCTACATACTTAGGATATTATCATCCAAAGACCATGACTACTCATCTAGTCACCCTTATCCTTGGAAAACCGACTTAGGAGGGGGGGAGTCACCATGTGTGGTTAAATCTTGACTTTAGCCATTAGATCTTACTTAATTACAACTTTGTCACCAAGTTATAGCACTTTCCTAGCAAGCTTCCTAACCTCCTCATTCATAGTATAAATACAAGCTCATTTGCTTCCTTTCTTCATCACCAAAAATGCCACAACATATGTACCTAGCACCATGATCCTTTGATCTTCAATATACAAGTTACACTACAAAGTTCAATGTCTTAGTATTCTCTACCTAGTTCTTAAGTTTGTTTGGTGATTCCATGGTTGAATTAAGAGCTACACAAGGTTACTAGGGCTGAAGTTAAATGGTTTTCACAAGGGTTAGATCAAGGCTATCAAGGGTTACAAGAGTTATGGTGAAGGGTTTACCAGCTTAGGTTTAGTGTCCTAGTTCTATACTTGACTTCCTTTCTTTAGAAAGCCAAAAGTTGCTGCTCTTAGAGACTTTCGCGATTCGACTACCATTTTCATTACTCACTACATAGACTTAAGGTGAGTCATAGCCCCTACTCTTTTCGTACTTGTTTTAACTCTTGGGGGGGATACATGCTCAACTACTTGCTTACTTGTACAAATACTCAAAACATTTATACTTGATTGTTTTATACTTGATTGTCTTATACTTGATGGCATTATACTTGAATTCATACATACATGACTGTCTTTTATCTTTGGGAAGTGGCTCCCAGTAAACTTATATCTTTGGGAAGTGGCTCCCAGTTTTCTTTGGGAAGTGGCTCCCAGTTGTCCTTGGGAATTGGCTCCTAAGTGAGGTCTTCGGAGATGAAGAGTAGACTCACGACTAATTGCTTAATTGTTTTGATGAACTTATACATGTCTTAATCATACTATATTGTAGCAGTGGGTTGTGAACACACAGGTTACAAGTCTCTTATGGCGGGACTTGTAACTGAGTGGATTCACGATGCCTTTGCTGTGTGAACATTCTTTTGAGGCTTTTTCAACTGTTTTAAGACAAACTCTATGAACTCACCAACCATTGTGTTGACACTTTAGCATGTTTATCTCAGGTTAGTAAGACGATAGCTAGTGCGTGGAACTTAGAGTCAAGCTGCATATTCTGAAGACTTACGCTTTTATCATTTACCATTCAAAACATTTTGTATACATTTATGTATCATACTTTGGAATCTCATGTTTGTAACTTTGAATTCATTAATCGAATGGTAACTTTTCAAAACGTCTCACTTAGAGTTCGTTTTCTATAACTTGTACTTTGTATTTTGAAGTAGCACCCCTATGACACAGTCTTCCGCTGCGGTATTTTGGGGGTGTTACAAAGATCACTCGTATTATTATTATTATTAATATTGGAGCTAACCGTTTGATTCATATATTCTTCTCATTCATATACAACTGTTTCATTCACATACAAACTTCTAAGTATTACTAAGTAGATTCCGCATACTTAGTGATATAACTCAAAGTATCATTCTAACACAGATCAAGGTTTTTAGATCCATCAGTATACCTTGCAGGGTCGCGAACAACTAAACAACTTTCAAATCCTTACTTGATCTGCGACTACTGTGGGGGCCCGTATGAAGTAGAGGAATGCAGAGGAGAAACCACGACCCAACATGCGTGTTTGTCGGGACATGACATCTACGCTGGCCCTTCCCTTTTGCCTTTTTTCCAAAACGATGATTATACCCTTTAGGCGAATCTAGTGAAAAGAAAAGAAGGAGAGGAAGGCCTTGAATTCAAAATCAGGAGCACTTTCGAGGATGACCTTGGGCACTTTACTCAGGAAAAAGGCTTACAATTGAAAGGGCTTGACGAGCTCATCGCTGAGCAACAGAATGACATGAAAAAATGGTTCAACAAGCTTAACGCCACCCTTGATGGCCATAACAGGCCCCCGGTAAGCCAAAAAGATCCTCTGCTCGCGGTTACTACTCGTGCTGGAACAACAACCAAGGACCCTCCTTTTCCGAGCCAACATCCCGTCACCATTGAGCCAAATGATCCCCGCGAGGAGGAAGGTAATGTGAGCAACGAGGCTCCTGAACAACCTCCTCTGGTGACCCCATCTCCACCAACTCCACCTAACCAACCTGTGAGAATCCCATTTCCATCCCGCCTAAAAAATCAGAAGATTGAAAACGATAATAAGAGATTCTTGTCATATCTAAAAGATTCAGTGGTCACCATACCTCTCCTTGATGCTTGCTATCACATGCCCAAGTATAGCTCATACTTTAAAAGATTGCTTGCCAACCGAAAGAAACTCGAGGGTCTTGTGCCTCTAGGAGAGGAATGTTCGGTGGTGACCCAACGAGGGCTACCAAAAAAGGTAGACGACCCAGGCAGCTTCAACTTGCCCTGTTCCATAGGATCTCTATCGATAAAGAATGCTCTTGCCGATTTAGGGGCAAGCATCAACCTCATGCCCTACTCCAAGTTCCTGAAACTAGGATATTCCGGACTAAAACATACCCGTATGAACATCCAACTAGCCGATAGATCGGTCAAATATCCCTTGGGGATATGCGAGAATGGGCTAGTTAAAGTAGGGAAGTTCAAATTTCCGGTTGACTTCGTGATATTGGAGATGGAGGAGGATGACCTGGTGCCCATCATCTTAGGGAGACCCTTTTCTTGCCACCGCTCGTGCAGTTATTGATGTTCACAACGACAAATTAACCTTACGAGTAGGGACCGATAGCTTGACCTTTGATATTAAAGACACTATGCATCTATCTCTCGAAGCAGCTAACCGACTCTATTTCATCAGAGAGGTCGATGAATTAACTGATGTCATTGACAACTATGTTGATGAACAAATCGAAGAAGGCTGGTTACGTGATGAGAGTTTCCTCTCCATAATGGAGAAGGAGGAGACGGACAGCGCTAGCGCAGTCTCCTTCTACCCTAGACAAGAGACCACTGAACCGCTCGAACTTCGTAAACCCGAAAACAAGCTAAAGCCCTCCATTATCGAACCACCTAAGCTAGAACTTAAAGAACTCCCAAACCACCTGGAGTATGCCTTCCTCTAGGGAGAGGATCAACTGCCAGTAATCATAAATTCTTCCCTTGAACATGGGCAAAAGGATAGACTCTTAGGAGTTTTAAAGAAATATAAAGGAGTCCTTGCATGGAGTGTAGCCGACATTAAGGGGATTGACTCGACCTTTTGCACGTATAAGATTCTTATGGAAGAATACTATAAACCAGAAATGCAACCCCAGAGGCGGGTAAATCCCAACATTAAGGAGGTGGTGAAAAAGGAAGTTATCAAACTCTTGGATGCCGGACTGATATATCCGATTTCGGATAGCCCGTGGGTTAGTCCTGCACAGGTTGTACCAAAGAAAGGAGGAATGACTGTGGTGAAAAATGACAACGGTGAGATGGTACCCCAGAGAACGGTTACTGGTTGGTGGGTATGCATCGATTATAGAAAGCTCAATGATGCCACCAGAAAGGATCACTTTCCCCTCCCGTTCATTGACCAAATGTTAGAAAGATTATCCGGGCACGAGTACTACTGTTTCTTGGATGGATTCTTAGGATATTTCCAAATCCCCATAGCCCCTGAGGACCAAGAAAAAACCACATTTACTTGCCCTTATGGAACATTCGCCTAGAGGAGGATGCCTTTTGGACTGTGTAACGCTCCCGCCACTTTTCAGCGATGCATGACTGCAATCTTTCACGAGTTAATGGAAGACAGCATGTAAGTTTTCATGGATGATTTCACAGTCTTCAGGGACTATTTCGACAGCTGTCTCGCTAACCTCGAAAAAATGCTCAAATGTTGCGAGGAAACCAACTTGGTCCTATATTGGGAGAAATGCCATTTTATGGTAAAAGAAGGGATTGTGCTAGGGCATAAGGTCTCAGTAAATGGGATTGAGGTGGACCAAGCAAAGGTTGAAGCTATATCTAAACTACCTTATCCCACTACTGTTAAGGCAATACGTAGCTTCTTGGGTTACGCCGGGTTCTACAGGAGGCTCATTAAGGACTTCTCTAAAATAGCTCGGCCAATGACTCAATTGCTTGTAAAGGATGCCCCTTTCGATTTCTCTCAAGAATGCAAGGGTGCATTCAATCTCCTGAAAAAGGTTCTCACGCAAGCCCCAATCATGGTTACACCCAACTGGGAATTACCTTTCGAGATCATGTGTGACGCTAGCGACTATGCTATTGGAGCAGTATTAGGACAAAGGTTTAACAAACAATTTCAACCAATATACTACGCTAGAAAAACTATGAACCCCGCTCAAGAGAATTATTCTACCACCGAAAAAGAACTATTAGCCGTGGTGTTCGCCTTCGACAAATTCCGCCAATATCTTGTCCTTTCAAAGACGGTCGTTTTTGCTAATCATTCGGATCTTCAATATCTTTTCGCTAAGCAAGACGCTAAACCACGACTAATTCGGTGGATTTTGTTGTTACAAGAATTTGATGTTGAAATTTGTGATAAAAGGGGGGCAGAGAATTTAGCTTCTGATCATCTGATGAGGCAAAAAATGATCCGTTTTTAGGGGGTCATTTAAGCCCGGAATTGAATTTATTTGATCAAATATTGCCCTAAATCATTCCTTTTGTGATTTTAGGTACTTTTGGAGTGAATTCTGGAAAAGGAAGCATTTTGAATGTTTTTGGAGCATAAAAGTGAAGAAAACTACAAAGTCTTAATTTTCCTTGCTGGGAACAATACCTGACGGCGTCACCAAGCTCTACAATCTACATGACGGCATCAAGAGTATTACAAGAGGTGAAGTGGATAGAGTCCGTGATGGTCCAGAGAGTTTTACACTAAGGGACATGACGGCGTCATCATAGGCCATCATGGTCCCATTACACATGAAGGCCAGAGGAAATTTGCTCTTGACGGCGTCAGATCTGGATCTAGGCAATCCGATATTATTATGGGCGGCGAGTTGACGGCATCAGATTTTTCTTCTTGACGCCGTCACGTTGGAAAATTTATATATAGTTTTGTAATTTTCATTCATGAAGAGAGGACAAGTAGAGGGATAACTTGGAGAAACCCTAGCACAATTTTATCAGTATTTTCAAGGGTTTTTACCCTTTGAAACCTTTCATGTTCAATTAAGATAAGTATCCTTTCAATTCATTCAATATGTCTATGTGTTGTTTGAATATATCTTACGCTTATCTTGATTTTAACATGCTAGGCTAGATCTCTTGTGTGTTTGCTTAGATGTAGTGAAACCTAGATGTTGATTATGGGTTGATTGCTTGTTTATAGTTGTTACAGATTAATGATTTCGATGTTAGGCTTAAGAAAACTGGCAGACTTCCATAGGGTAACTTGCCATTGATTATGTTTCAAAATGGGTGGAGGCACAAACCCTTAGGACCAACGATGCTAGGGTAGTCATTCATTTTCTAAAAAAGCTGTTTGCTAGGTTCGGCATCCCTAAAGCTCTGATTAGTGATAGGGGGACCCACTTTTGCAATGCGCAAATGGAAAAGGTCATGAAAAGATATGGAGTCTCCCACCGGTTCTCGACTGCTTATCACCCGCAAACCAACGGTCAAGTTGAAAACACCAACAGGGCAATTAAGAGAATATTGGAAAAGACGGTTAATCAGAAGAGAAAGGACTGGTCATTTAAACTCGATGAGGCCTTGTGGGCATTCCGAGCGGCCTACAAGACACCTATTGGAACGACCCCGTTTCGCATGGTTTATGGCAAGGCGTGTCACCTTCTAGTGGAACTTGAACACAAGGCTTATTGGGCACTTAAGGCATGTAATTTGGACTATACGGTTGCTGGAACGAATAGGTTCTTGCAGCTCCATGAACTTGATGAATTAAGGCTAGAAGCGTATGAATCCTCCGTTACATATAAAGAAAGAGCAAAAAGATGGCATGACCAGCGAATTAAGAAACCTAAGGAGTTCTCAGAAGGGGACAAAGTTCTATTGTATAATTCCCGGTTAAGGTTATTTCCCAGAAAACTTAAGTCTAGGTGGTATGGATCCTTTACAGTGAGAAGCTCCTCTAAAGCGGGTGCTGTTGTGTTAATGGACGATGAAAATAGAGAATTCACAGTGAACATACAACGCATAAAACATTATCAAAAAAGTGGTAATGAAATGATTAGTGAGGAGGATGTAACATTTGATGATGAGGTCATGTAATTGCCCATGACTTTGAGTCTAGCTACAAGACTCGTAAATAAAGAAAAGCGCTTCTTGGGAGGCAACCCATGTTTTGTGTGTTTTTTTTTGTTTGATTTTTATTTCCGTATGCGTGTTTTATTTTTATTGTTGGTAGATCATGTTTCGAACTAAAATTGTGAGAATGCTTTATTTTGTTGTTTAACTTCGTCTTAACTTCATATAAAGATATTTTGCAAAAGCTAAGTGTAAGGGGAAACTCCGAATTTGTTTATAAGAACGAAAATGATCATGATTTGCCACAATATTAAAAGAACATGTATATTAGTAATTGTTAGAGTGAAATGCTTGTATCGAGTCATAATGATGTTTTGCAGGATTTTTCCAGGAAATAGGACATAAGTTTCTCCAGAAATTTTCATGAAACTTAACATAAAGATTTCTGCAGGTCACTTCTGATGGCGTCACATGTAAAATTCTGGAAATTTTGCGAGTTTTTTTTCTATCAGAGTCTTAAAAGTTTTTGTTGATTCTTTAGTTTTATAAACTCAAGGAAATCTACAAACATTCATTCCACAAGCATTATATCTTAATTTGCTTTCTAGGATTTCTTAATATATATAGATTGCCGCCGATTTTGCGCGAGGTTGCCTTGATTGTTTTCTCAGGTTTAACAGGTTATATATGACAAGAAGATGATTTATATTTCTAGAAGGGAAGCTTTGAACATTCATTTTCTTGGAGGAAGATCTAACCTTGTTGACACACTATCCACACCGAACGAGTCAGGGGAGTATTTGTTTTCATTTTTTACCTGTTTTTACTTTTACATTCTTTAATTGAACATTGGGGACAATGTTCATCCTATGTGTAAGGGGAGGGTAAATGATGATACCTTATAGGATACTATTGCACTTGAGTTTGTTTGTTCGATGGTAGGTGTGTAATAAAACTAATAGAAATACTTGTTAGTGTAATTGTATCACCAAATTTAAATTTTTTTACAACATTTAGGAGTGAAACTTTAGCCTTAACAAGCGTCTCATGGATAGGAGTTGTATGACTAGCACAAAACCGTACTATTCAGAAAAATTTTCCACCCAAATATGTGAGGTTCGCCTTTAGATTTGATAGGACAAGCATTTATTATTAGTGCTTATGAGTGTACCGGTAGCATTTAGATTCTAGAACTTGCGTTAGTGATGCATCCCGAGGCCGCTAGTGAGACTACATTCGTGTAGTAGGATTTACTACATGATAAGAGGCATTAGGATCACCCTGGTGTTAAACCCGTATCATAATTACTTGACCATTTAAGTCATATTACTTGACTAGTAAAGTCAATTAATTTTTCCCACACCTTAGCGTTGTACTCATTTTTAGTACACGATACCCCTAGTACACCCCTCCGAGCCTATCTTTTCGTTTCTAACTTTAAGCATCTTACTAAAAGGAAGAATTTGTTACAACCCACCCAAATGTGCAACCAAATCGCCTTAGCCTTCCGTGTATGTACTCATCTTTAGTGCATTATTGTTACATGTTTAAACCCTTAGTTAATTATCTAATTGATTACATGGTTGCTAAGTCGAGTCATATCTTGTACATATTGTTTTGCGACGATTGGGACTCATGGATAAAGTACTTGTGTTATGGAGTAATGGGGAAGAACATCTTATATTACCCCATATGTGCGTTAATCTTAAAAAGTACTCCAAGTGTTTTGATTATCTTGATTCGAGTCATTAGAGTAGTTTATTGTAAAGTATGTAAAAATTCAAGTGTAAGGGGAATGTACATTCCCTATGATGTATTATTTTGGATGGTAGGGTAAAAGTGTATGCAAAAAAAAAATAATAAATAAATAAAAATAGAAAAAGAAAAAAAGAGAAAAAGAGAAAAACATATGGACTACCACCCCGTTTCATTCTATGTTTGTTTTATGTTTTTGTTAGTTTTGATTTATTAGCTTAAGTCTAGTCGAGTCTTGGCTTAGCAACGCCATATTGTACATGTAATTAACCAAGATGATTAACTCGCCACCAGTAAATATTGCCTTTATCCAACAAAACCGTGTTTTCCATATCCCTACACCTAACGTTATAACCCTTTAAAAGACATCTTTAATAGTTTATCCTAGGTGCTTACGCCAAGTGGTGGAGGTTTGATCCTTTCCCAAGCCTATGGTAATCTATTTGCTATGACATGTAGTGAGAGATGTTTCCCATTTCCTTATTGTGATATAGACTTTATTACACCCGAGTGATGTGAGTATTTAAACACAATTTGTGAGGTGCTAGTCTATGACCTCCGTGCTTGTTTTTGGTTTTTAGTGGAACGATTATTTGTTGTAATTACTTTTATATTAGTGTTAAATGACCCCTAACTTGTATTTTGATTAGAATAAAAGCGCATTTGCTTGAGGACAAGCAAATCTCAAGTGTAAGGGTATTTGATGAGGCAAAAAGTGTACCGCTTTTAAGGGGTCATTTAAGCCCGAATTCGAGATTATTTGATCAAATATTGCCCTAAATCATTCCTTTTGTCATTTTAGGTACTTTTGAGGAGAAATCTGGAAAAGAAAGCATTTTGGACGTTTTTGGAGCATAAAAGTGAAGAAAACGACAAAGTCTCAAATTTCTTTGATGGAACAGTACCTGACGACGTCAAGGATTACTAGTGACGGCGTCAAGAGGGACAAAAGAGGTGGAAGTGGAAAATATACGTGACGGCCCAGAGTATTTTTCTACATGACAGCGTCAGAAATGGATCTAGGCAATACGAATTTTATCATGGCGGTGAGTTGACGGCGTCAGAGGTTAACACATGGCGCCATCAGGATGCATAGTCTATATATATTTTTCCAAATTTTCATTGTAATGAGTGGAACTTTGTATGGGATATTAGGGCATAAACCCTAGACGAATTTTATAGCTTTTTCAAGTGTTTCAACCCCTTGATTCTTCCATGTTCAATTAAAGATAAGTACTTATTCAAATCATTCAATATGTCTATGTGTTGTGTGATTATATCTTACGCTTGTCTTCTCTTTAACATGCTAGGCTAGGTTTTTATTGTGTTTGTTTAGATGTAGTGAAACCTAGATGTTGATTATGGGTTGATTGTTTGGTTATAAGTGTTACAGATGATTGTATTTGATGTTATGCTTAAGAAAACTGGCAGACTTCCATTGGTAACTTGCTTGAATGTCTTAAGAAACATGATCGGAGGTGTACTATGATTTTTGGTTGTATTTAATGCGTAAGAGAATTCTAATGATCCCATGTTAGGAGCTACTAACGGCTCGACATAGGAGTGAAGTAGGATCTTATAGAGTTAGGGAATATTGTACACGGCCCTACGACTAGTATTAAGGAATGTAACCCATCATCCATGCAATTGTAACAAGCTAATCAACCTGTAAAAGATATCTAGGGAGTAATGAAATCTAAGTAAACACAACTTTCTCATCATTGTTTCCACCACATTAGCATATTAGTTTAATTTTCATTTCTTTTATTTTATTTTAATTGCATTGGTGGTTAATTGGGTTAGTTGGCTAACAACTAATTCTGCCCACTCCTTCAAAACCCGAGATTTTACTTGCTTTCTAAAAAATATAAAAATACAAAAAGAATCATCCCTCACCTCTAGACCTAGTTTAGTAGGCTTTCTAATCCTAGTGATACTATTCCTGAGTTGAACAATCAATCCCCCGGTACTTGTCACTATACTATACTAAAATGATCAGGTACAATGCCTAGTGGGGGTTGTAAGCTTCTCAAGATCCCTTGAGACGTAAAATCTGTTGCAAGGGCGCAATTCCCATGTATCAAAAAGTAACTAATTGCACGTAATTCATTAGTAGTTAGTGAAAAAAAAACCTAAAAATTAAAATTAAAAATTTGGAAATCATCAGGTCAGTCGATACGCCGCATCCATTAGATTGGATGCGCCGTATCAAGCCTAGAATTAATACAAAATAAATAATGTAAAAGATAGGATGCGTCGCATCTATTTTACTAGATGTGGCGCATGTGGTTACCAAACAGACTGTTAAAGTCTGTTAACAAATTAATGGAATGTCTCACGGATCTTACTCTCGGGCTTCCTCAAATAATATTATGTTGTACGAACAATTATTACCAGAAACATCAAATGTATAAGCATAATAATAATAAGAGTGTATAATAAGTACATGCCCAGAAGAATAAATGTAAGAAACATGTCCATATTCAACATCTAAACTGGAGGCTGAGTGTCACTGGGAGGTGCGGAGGTGCTGGCTCCATCGGTCCACTGTCTGACTCTGCGTCGGTCAAAATGTATATGTGTGTCAGTCACCACCGGTCCATCGTACATCTGGTACCTCATACTACGCTCCTCCATAACCTCTGTCATCCGCTCTACCAGCCACGATCCCAATCGTCTCTACTCATCTGCAATCCCCTAGATGGTCTCTATCTGGTCATCAATGCTCCCCCGCATCAATATAACCTCATCCTCTATCCTGTCCAGTCGCTGAGCAGTGTTGCGTGGAGCTGGAGTATATGATGGGTGTAGTGGTACCTGCGGACCCTCCAGAGCAGAAACAGCAGCCGGGGCCTCCGGATCATCCCCCTGCTCCTGCTCAGCTACAACCGGTCTAGGTGGGCCCAAAGATGCCCAATGGTAGGCTCTAATTATAATCCTGCATAACCTGAGCCTCCTCTGCAAATAATCTATATCAATCCTGGAAAGCTCAATCTCAAACACATCCAATCCAGCTGGAACATCCTCACCGACAATCCCAAAGTGAACAGCTAACCTAGAAACAAAATGTCCACCTATAATCTGGCTCCTACGATCCCTCCAAGGAGCAATCCTGTGTAGATAATGCGCTAGGAAGTGAGGGATGTTCACCACAGGTCCCTCATCCATGCTCCTGAGAAGGAAGAGGTCGAAAGTGGTCACCTTCTCGGGTGACTGACCTCTCCCAGCAACTGTTAGTGCGATCAATCTGTGACATAGCCTCCTCAAGGGCTCCCTAATCAAAGTGTAATATGGTGAGGTCATAACAGAATCCCCGCCAGAAGAAATACCGACCCAGTAATCACGTAGGTTCCCCCTATCAGGAACCACTCTCAAACTCTCACCCCAATAAGCAGCAAATCCAGGAGACTGTATCTCCTCCTCAGTATGTAAACCCATGGCCAGAATGAACTGCTGCATCGACGTCTGCCTATGTATCCCACCTAACCTAAAACCCAGAGTATCAACAGTATCAAGCGCCAAATCCGTCTCCCTGTAATGCACTGTGCTGAAGAACTCCCTAATCAGATCCTTAATCAACGGTCCTCTAATACCAAACAACCTACTCCAAGCATGGGATCTAAAAACTATCTGCCCCTCAGCATCTCTGTGTATCATCTCCATCCTATCTCTAGCCATACCTATAGCATCTCCACCCCCAATCAATGCCAAACTACCAAAATCAAGATCTGGGACCCTAAAAACCTGTCTAAAATATATGTCCCTAAGTCTCCTCAAATAGTCTGCCTCAGTGGCCTCGGTCAATACCATTTCCTAAATCCTGAGCCACTCATGTCTCATCTCAATGTCCGGAAGTTCCATCTATAAAATATTAACCAGTAAAATATTAGCAGTCTGCAAATGAGAAGATATTGCGTATGTCAAAGACAGATGAGCCGTATTTTAAAATGCGTTGTATCTCTTTAAGAAGATACGGAGCATATGGCAATAGAGATAGATGCGTCGTATTGAATAATTTGATACGGTGCTTACAGAGATACGCCGTACTATGAAATGGTGATGCGGCGCAACTAGGGTCAATACTAAGTTATTTTATAAAAAATTTGTCAATGTGTCGCTTGACAAAATATAATGCGCCGCATCCGATGTTATATCAGTATAAAAGAAAAAAGGTTAGGCACGCTTTCCGAGAATCCGACCCAGTGACGTAAACCACTCAACATCACATGTTTTATTATTTCCTCATATTATAATCCATTTTTTCCCTGACTTACCCCATACCATTTTCCCTCCATTTCTCAAAACAAACACCCCCCGAACCTTAGTTTTAAGATCAATTCGATTGGGGCTTTAAACTATCGAATCATTCAAAATTCACTTTGGGGAAATAATCACTAAGTAATCCTAATCAATATCCTTAGGTCAATTATCAGATTCGATCAATTTCTCACAAACCCTAATTTTCGTAAATTACCAAATCGTAAAATTAAATGAAATTAAATTGATAATTACCCTATGTCACGTCAGGAATCGATTTATATTTTGAGTTAAACGATTTAATCATAATTAGGAGAAGGGGTTAGTGAGTGTGTGTTTTTACTGTGTGAATATTAGGGGTAAAAACCAAAATCCGGTGTATGTTGTTCTTATTTATAGGGTAAAAACGAAGCGGCGTATCACATGATTGTGATGCGCCGTATTTATTTAAATTTGTTGACTGGTCAGTATATTCTGGTAAGTCTGAGATACGGCGCTTAGAGTACTAAGATGCGCCGTATTGTTCTGCCAGAGAACAAAATTTAAATAGGGAACTTACCTTGGCTTCCGCAACACTTTCCTTGTACACCAATTTGGGTTAAACGGTATACCATGTTGTATGTATAAATTCAAAATAAGAGCAATTAGCTTAACCGTTTTATAGGGGATCATAATCTCGTTGTTTGGAAATAATAATTTGTTTGATGATTAGAAACAAATAACGTTTTAAGCTTATAAAAATTGAGATCATGATTAAGAGATGATGTATCACATAAAACAATGTCTAAAGAATTTTCACTCGAATCACAACTTTTGTTGTGGATTTCGGTATTTCCAAATATGGGTAATTCATAAGAAAAGTGGTTTGTATCAATGTTTAATATATTAAATTTCTTTTTTAGCGAACCGTTTCTTAAAAAGTTTCTTTTGAGACATGAATATGCAATAATCAGATTTAGGTAAAGATAATTCACTTTTATCGTTCAATAATTGGGAGGAGTTTTGTAAAGAACTCTCCTTATAACTAAGTGAATCATTAAATAAGATAGCTGGAATTCTAATTGAAAGTACTCAATGTTACCTGCACTGAGCTTTCTCTTACCATCGCTGTTTTCAGCAAGTTTCCAGTTATCGCAGATTTGATCATTGCAACTAGTATCTTTAGTTAGGTTCAGAATGTAATCTTCCATAGTGATGCTTAAGTCATCCTTTATTATGAAAATAAACTAATTTGTGCACGAGAGTAGTGAAACGATCAAAGTAAATATCAAAAATCAATTATATTTATAAAAATTAAATGTGCCGTATTAGCAGAAGCTAATGCGCTGTATTTTCGTTACGTTTCAAAATAAAAAATCTTTGATTCACATAAATGCGCCGTATCGACAAAATAGATGTGTCGCTTTCTTTTTAATTAATTCGAAAATGTTTTTAGTAAAAAGTTTAAATACGCCGTATATGTGAAACAGATGCGTCGTATGTCAGTTAGGGTTTAAAAATTTTCTGATTAAAAACAAAATACATCGTATCTAAAAGGTAGATGCGCCGTACTTGAATAATTGAATGCGCTGTATATAAAAATTAAAACGCCATACGCCGCATCTAGAAAACAGATGCGCCGTATCGTTTGTATCAGCAGAATAAAACGACAGCAGGTTATGCAGAAAACAAAGAAAACAAAGAAAACAAACAAATACACAAAAACAGAAAATATGCAAAATATACAATGAATGCAAACAAAAAAAGCAAAAACAATGGGTTAGTAAAAATAAAATCTAAAAAAAACCTAAAAAAATCAAAAAAGTTAGAAAACCTAATTAAAATACTAATAGATAAACAAATTTTAACAATTCAATCCCTGGCAACGGCGCCAAAAACCTAATGCGTGCGTTGTCTCATATGCAGTATAGGGGTAATTGCCTATTTCAAGTTTTACATTTATATTTAGCCGACTTATCCTATAACACACATACTAACGGACATTGTATCCAATCAATATGTATATAGTGGTAAGTAGAGTGTCGATCACTAAGAGTGGGACATAAAGCTTAATTTGTCTATCAGTATTTTAATATCCTAAGTTAATTTTTACAATCTAATCTAACGCAAGGGGCGTTTAGTCTGAGAGACTAGCACAGTTTTGGTTTTATTAAACAGTAAATTAAACTAATGAGAACGAATCAGCAAATAGCAACACGTACACAGATAGATAATAGAGACTAAAAGAAGACCTGTCCTGATAATTAAGTAGCTTGTCACTTTTTTTATTGCTAGTTTTATATGAAGTGTATCATAATCTATTCTCTCTCGTTGGATCGCAATATATCGGCGAGTAAACCCTTAATGATCACTTATGTCTATCCTACTTATCCAAAGACATTAGATTAAATAGGCGAGGGGCAGATATGGCAGCCCACGGGCTCAGCTAGACACAGAAGTTATCAAAGCACTAATATAAGTCACTAAAGACATCAACAAATAAACTTTAATTAATGGGAAAGCAATATTAAGGGGAGTGTACGATGTTCCGTAGTCACATATCACAAGCCCATCAATCCTGATGAATTAAAGCGTACTATTACAATAAAACAAAACTACTTAATGAATATGATGCGGCGTATGTCAGAAATATGTTGTATGTCAGAAATATGTTGTATGTCAGAAATATGATGTGCCGTATCTGGAGTAGAACAAGCTTGATCTTCTTTGTTGACCAAAGTTTCATATGTGACGCATGCTAGAATTGAATGCGGCACATTCTTCAAAGTCAGGCAATGGTATTTGAATTCATCTAAGTATACTATTGCGGCGTATCTGTTGAGAGAGATATAGCGCATCTTCTGGGTTTCTGTAGACTTTTGACATCTTACTGGTTTTGCTCCATATTTCGTCCAAAATCGTTAAGTTCACCAATTGCTTGTTTTTACCTGAGAATTACTAAAGTAAATAATTAAGTATCGATTCTCATTGATTGAGGCAAAAGCAGTCAACTAAAGTCAACCACGGCTGTGGTCAATATAGTCAAACTCCTTAGGCTCAATACTCCGCGGAATATAGGGTTTCCCCAGGTCGTTATGTCCCGACGAGCTGTAAATTGTTATCAAACAGGCTTGTGATCAGGTGAATTTGGATGGAAAGGGGTTTGTGATTGATTACACGACTGATTTGGACTATGAAATAGCTTAAATAAGATATATGAACAAGACTGGAATTTTGGAAAAACCAGAAACGTTTAAAACCTAAAACGCGTACATTCAATTTAAATTTACGTGAACGTACGAAATAAAACGCGAGTTTTTGTGAAATAAAATACTTACAAAGATGAAAATCACATTTTTACAATCCTAATAATATAAGAAAATTTTTGGAAAATTAAAATTAATTTTTACACTACTATATTAATTATTATTAATTAAATACTATTTATTAATTACTTATTAATTATTTAAATTAACCTAAATTATAACTAATTATGAAATTACACTAAAAATATGAAAAATAAATTTAAAAAAATCTAAAATATTATAAAACTAATTTTCAAACTTAAAATATATTTTTCCTACTTTTTAAATAATTACTGTTAATTAAAAACTAATTATAACTAATTAAAAATACACTAAATAATAGGAAAATGTAAAATAAGCTTAGAAAAATAAAATTAAAACTTAGAAAAATCTAAAGTAATATAAAACTAATTTTAAAACAGAAAATATATTTTTAAGACTTTATAAATAATTATTACTAATTATTAACTAATTATTAATTAATAAAAACTAATATTAATTATTAAAAATACTAAATCAAAAGAGAAAAATATGAAAAAATTACTGAAATTATTTTAAGATATAAGGAACCTAAGAAAAATATAAAATCACTAAGTGCTTAAGTAAAATAAGCTAATAAGCAATAAGCTTCTTAAATAGAAGCTATCACTTTTTAGAATTTTGTCTTTTTCTGGATTTTCTTTTTGAGAACTATTTAAAAACTAAAAATAACAAACTTTAAAAAAGGAAGTTTGGCTGAAACACAGAAATAAGCACTTTTGAGTGCTTATTTGTTTGGCAGATGGGGACTTAAGCTTATTAGGATTTGTTGAAACTTGAAAAAGCTTGTAATAAGCTGCCAAATGAGATATAAGCTAATACAGATAAAAGACCACTTGAAATAAGCCAAATGGCATAGGTAAGCACATGAAATAAGCAGATATAAGCCAATAAGCCAAATAAGCAACTCCACCCAAACCTGAGTACCAAACAGGCCTGTATGGCCAAGTTTAGGTCACCGTGGGGCCCACTAGGTGGATTGGAAGTCCAAAACAAAAGTGAAACCTGAGAACTCAGCTCCTAAGCTTTCCAAAAAGCTAGAAAATAAGCTCTGGGACCCACAGGTGAAGTTAGGAGGGGGCATGCAACTTGGGGACAAAATCTGAAAACTCAGCTTACAAGTGAGATTGGACAAAACAAATGGGGCATGCAGCCCAAGGAAATAAGCCAATAAGCAATAAACAAGCCCAGACCTCAAAAGCCTGGCTTATTGGCTTCCCAATAAGCCAACACTCATACAATGGGGCCCACTAGTGTGCACAGGGAAAGCATGTGAAAAAGGGGCAAAGATGATAGTCTGTGTAGCAGGGCAATACCTTGCCCTGCAGCCTACTTTGGACACCAAATTAAGCTACTCAGAAAAATCAGAAAAATAAGACAAATGTGGGATTCAAAAGCTCAACTGAGGGACTTGGTTGTGTAAAAATCTTGAGGCCTGATTCACATCACAAAAATTATTAAAATTCTTGGGAAATATGAGATTTTTCCAAAGGTTCACATTTGACTTTTGAGTGAACTTGCAACTTTTGACTTCGATGAAATTCTGATGAATCCTACTTACTAAATAAGTTAAGATAAGTTATTTTTTGGAATTAATTAAGCTATATAACTAACTTATGTAGTGGTATAATGAATTTTAAGGTCCTAACTCTTAACAGTTGACAGAAAAAAAATGATCCAAAGGTGGTTTTGACTATCTGTCAATAAAAACTTGAGTTTAAACCTTGACTTGACCTAATATAACCTATTTCAATCTACTAGTACCCAAATTACAACAAAACAACAGCAAGAGTACAGGGAGATAGCTAGAACCAAACACCCCTTTAGCCTTTGACTGTTATGAATTTTGAGATGATACTTGTAACTAAAATCTAACCTATTGATGTTACCTAAGGAAATAAGCCAAGTGGAATAGTTACAGGCTATTTAAGACAGAAAATAAGCACAACAACTAATCATGAGCATAAACAAGTATTTTAAAACAGCACATGAACCAGAAGAATGATTATTGATAGAGTTTATGGATCCAAACCTCAAATCAGAAGCCTAAATCTCATAAAAGCTTGCCACCAAGCTCAATGAGTCAGAAAGCAACACAAATACCCTGCTAAATTACCTCACCACACCATTTGGTCATCTGTTGACTTTTGTTGACTAATTACAATTTTGAAGCTTAAGCCTATTTCAAACCTTGCAGAGCTTATGAAAGCTTATAAAAGACTTTTGTGAATCAAAATAACTATTCAAACAACATCTTTTATAATATCACAGATGAAAATGATATTTTTCAAAAGAAAATTGCAACTTTGTAAATCACCAAAAGCTTGAACTAATTTACTGACTTAAAATAGATTCTGTTACATAAAAAAAAAAACTTAAGAGTACAATTGAAAGCTTAATTCAACACTGGGAATAAAATTACATTCACTAAAAATTAATACTAAACTACAATTAATAAAAATAACTAACTAACTCCTCTTCTGTCTTCCTTTTTTCATTTTTATAGACCCTGGACACCTTCTCTGACTTTCCCACTAGTTCCTGAGCCGTTGGATGGCTTCCATCAATCCTGGTCGTTGAAGTTGATTTTGGCGGGAATTTATATTTTTGCAATTGGGTGGGTAGGTTCTGGCAGTTGAGTGTATTAATTGAGGAGGGGGTTTGTGTGGGGGACAAGAGATGAGTTTGGTGAGCAATTGGTGGGATTTGGGGAGGGAGCAGGGGGAGGGAATTCAGGGAAAGGGGTGATGAAGGGGATGGTGTTTGACTGGGATTTGACCCAGTTGACTTTCGTTGACCCTGGGGTAATATATTAAACGGGGGTGGGCTTTGGGATGGTTAGGCCAAAGGGTGGATTGGGTGGGCTGTGTTTGTTTTGGTTGGATTTGGATTTTATTTGGTTTGTAGTGAGTTATAATACAAAGGACTAAATTTGTAACATGCCAAAATCCAAGGACCTGAAATGCAACTCTCCACAAATAGGGACCAACTTTGCCAAAGTAAGTAAACAAAAGACCATATTTGATAAATTCTAAATTTTACACCCAGGGACTATTTTTGCCAATTTAGAAACTACAAGGACCAAAATTGTAATTTCTCAAAACTGAGGGACTGAAACTATAATTTCCCTAAACATTTTACCCATGGACCATATTTGCCAAAATAAGTAACCATAAGACCAAAATTGATTTTTCTTTCAAAAATATCCCACTAGGGACCAAATCTGCCAAAATCTAAAAGGACAGGGACTAAACTTGTAATTTCTCAAAACTTTTCCAATTTTTCACCAAAGGACAAAATATGACAACTTATGATTTCAAAAGGACCTTTGGTGATTTTTCTTTTAAAATAAGTGCTTAGGGACTATTTTGGACATTTTATGAAAGTTGGGGGACTGAAACTGCCAATTTTGCTAACTTTGTACGTTTTTCATCTGTTTTTACTCTGTTTGCATCTGAAACATATAAAACACAATTTTGGAATATTTTTAGTATTTTTATGCATTATTGAGTGTTTTTGTATGTTTTGCAGTTCAGTTTTGACCAAAAATGATGAGTGTTTGAGCACTTATCAATCCCCCACACTAAAATATTGCTAGTCCCTAGCAATAAAATGTTTTGAAAACTTAATGGATTTTAATCTCTTTACCAAAAGCCATTACTTCTGGAGTAGCCAGATGTATCAGTTCAAGTAAGAACTATGGTCCACTTGATAACCATGTGATTTTGAGCAAACCACCAGCTGTCAACGGATTTGATTTGTCTTTACCAAAAGCCGTTTGCTTCTGGACTAGCCAACTCTTGATGGAATAGTCAACATCTTGGTGAGCTGATTACTAATTATGGTTTTTCCACTGCCTTTACTACAAGCCATAATCTTGCGGGCTAGTTAACTCATTCACTTTTTAGGATATGGCGAGTTGAGATACCATACAATTTTGGGCAAATTGCAAGCCATAAACGGATTTAATATATCTTTACCAAGAGCCGTTTGCTCCTGGATTAGCCAATCCTTTTGTTGGTTAGACAAGGCGGACTGATAAACACAAAAATTTTGAAGCACAACTGAAAAATTTTTAAAATTTTTGAGATTTTGGCCAAAAACGGCGGTACTAGATAGTAAAATGTGATAAAATTCGTTAGAATACCCCCCACACTTAGAATGAATATTGTCCTCAATATTCAAAGTCCCGGCTAAAGGGCAACATTACAATCTAAATGTGGAAACACCATTTTGGTTTTTTCACTTTATTCGTAACCACAGTAGGGGTAACTCCCCCACACTTAGGGTGAAAACCCTAAGTACATGCTACTGTTTTTGTTTACCGAGTCGCTAGCTTGACTCGACCCCGAATTCATTGGTTCATGGGGAAGCATGATGTGGAAGAGACAATCTCAATCGGACTTTCATTCAAGATGTTTGGACAAACATTTGAAGCACGTGAAAGTTCCACACCGATGAGATATAATCCTGGCTCAAGATAATGGTAAATGAAAATGCCGGGATCAAAGATGGTATCTTCATTCCCGAAGGAGTGAAAAACAGGGGAAGTCACCCGGTAGGTGAAGAAAAGGAAGAAAATCATGATGAAAATCATGATTTGATCTTCTTCCTCGAGATCAGGCTCATTTGCCTGAATTTGGATTTCAAGGGTTAAGCTCAAAAACATCGAGGGAGGGTGGGTGGGAATTTACAAATTCTCATGATTGAGTGCATCTCCCCCGGGACTATCAAACTCCAGAGGAGTCATGATATGATGAGTGAGTTCACCGGAGAACTCCTCATGAAGAGAATCATTCACAAGATTTGAATTTGTGAATTCATGTTCCACTGTGGACTCATCACAATCCTCATTCCGAATACCAAAGATTGGATTATCAAAAATCAAAGTGAATTCAGATTCGAATTCAAATAGAGGATTGGTGAGAGTAGTATTGAATGATTCGAGAACAAAGTGATTATCATTCTCTATTGGACTATTGGGATCAGAAGTGAGTGGTGGATCATGATATAGGAGACTTTCAATTTCTCCCAGATCGGCTTTGAAGTCAAGGAGACCATCATCACCTTCCAATGAAAGTGGATTGATGTGAGTAAGTTCATCGGCGAACTCCTCAAGAAGAGGATCAGCATCAGACTGTGGGAGTGATGCCTCAACATACTCAATGTCTCCATGAGATGTACAATCATCATTAAAATCTGAGAAAGTCTCAAAATGATCGTTTGAACACTCAAGAGGGGAAGGAAGATCACACATATGCTCAAGAATTCCCTGTGACTTTCTTGGGATTGGGACAAGGTTCTCAACACTAGACTTTATGAATTCGTCCGATTCCTTTTTAGGAACAGTTTCAAGATGCTCGTCCCCCATGCTCAGAGAGTGAGTGGGAACCTCGGGTGTGATAGCAGTTGTTTAAGATGGAATCTCAACTGATGGGATATCAACTGATGAACTTGATGAAGTTTTATAAAATTGAAGAATATCAAGGGTATCTTCATCATCACTGTCATCAGGAATAAAACGGAATCGAGAGCTAGATCTGGTTGCTTTTTCTCTTGCAATTGATTCCCTAACAGATTTTTCATAGGCATCTTGGGAATTTATTCTAGCAGCCTGCTCTTCAGCTAGCAATTCTTCCATGGATTTTTGATGAGTGTCTTTTTGGGCAAATTCTTTAACTAAACCCTTAAGCTCATCAAGTATTTCCAGTACATTTTGAATTTCTGAAAGAATTGCTTGATTCATTTGGTACTGTAGAGGTTGGTCATAATAGGGTGTGTCAATATTGTCACAAGGATATGGATTCCCCGTTTGACAATCTAAGCTGAAGTGTGGACCTCCACAGTAATCACAACAGTAAAACTGTTGAGTCTGGACTGGTGAATCATATGGGTATTGATCATAACCAAAGTTCTGAGTATCACCGGAAAACTATTCATAGACAAACGTGTTTCCAGCTTGACACTCAAATCCTTGGTGAGGACCTCTACAAAACTCACACGGATATGTCAGTATCTCATGATGTGGTGGCTGGTAGGATGAATCAGATGTGTCATGGTAAGAATAGGGAGCTTGGTTATAGACAGACCCATCTCCTGACTCTACCATGGTACAGCCGGGATAATTCCCGCCATTATGAGGACCACCACACCATTGATAACCACAATGGTTTGGATACGACATAGAAAGAATCAAAGGTTTACAGAGGGGTAGGGATGAAGAATCAAAGATGTGAGAGAGTAAAGGAGAATGTTTTTGGATTTTTGGATAAACATTATGTACAAATAAGAAAGAAAATGTTTTTGTGTTTTTGTGTTCGTTGAAAACTAATTTTAAAATGTTTTCGGGAACAGTTTTGTTTTTATAAGAAAATAAGAAGATAATATGAACATAGGTGGTAAATATACAATGGATGTATATCCCGATTCACTAATACGCAAAACCGTTTAGAATAGCGCGCACACCTCCCCGGTAGCGGCGCCAAATTTTGATTGAGGCAAAAGCAGTCAACTAAAGTCAACCACGGATGTGGTCAATATAGTCAAACTCCTTAGGCTCAATACTCCGTGGAATATAGGGTTTTCCCGGGTCGTTATGTCCCGACGAGGTGTGAATTGTTATCAAACAGGCTTGTGATCGGGTGAATTTGGATGGAAAGGGGTTTGTGATTGATTACACTACTGATTTGTACAATGAAATAGCTTAAATAAGATATATGAACAAGACTGGAAGTTTGGAAAAACCAGAAACGTTTAAAACCTAAAACGCGTACGTTCAATTTAAATTTACGTGAACGTACGAAATAAAACGCGAGTTTTTGTGAAATAAAATACTTACAAAGATAAAAATCACATTTTTACAATCCTAATAATATAAGAAAATTTTTGGAAAATTAAAATTAATTTTTACACTAATATATTAATTATTATTAATTAAATACTATTTATTAATTACTTATTAATTATTTAAATTAACCTAAATTATAACTAATTATGAAATTATACTAAAAATATGAAAAATAAATTTGGAAAAATCTAAAATATTATAAAACTAATTTTCAAACTTAAAATATATTTTTTCTACTTTTTACATAATTACTGTTAATTAAAAACTAATTATAACTAACTAAAAATACACTAAATAATAGGAAAATGTAAAATAAGCTTAGAAAAATAAAATTAAAACTTAGAAAAATCTAAAGTAATATAAAACTAATTTTAAAATAGAAAGTATATTTTTAAGACTTTATAAATAACTATTACTAATTATTAATTAATAAAAATTAATATTAATTATTAAAAATACTAAATGAAAAAAGAAAAATATGAAAAAATTACTGAAATTATTTTAAGATATAAGGAACCTAAGAAAAATATAAAATCACTAAGTGCTTAAGGAAAATAAGCTAATAAGCAATAAGCTTCTTAAATAGAAGCTATCACTTTTTAGAATTTTGTCTTTTTCTGGATTTTCTTTTTGAGAACTATTTAAAAACTAAAAATAACAAACTTTAAAAAAGGAAGTTTGGCTGAAACACAGAAATAAGCACTTTTGAGTGCTTATTTGTTTGGCAGATGGGGACTTAGGCTTATTAGGATTTGTTGAAACTTGAAAAAGCTTGTAATAAGCTGCCAAATGAGATATAAGCTAATACAGATAAAAGACCACTTGAAATAAGCCAAATGGCATAGGTAAGCACATGAAATAAGCAGATATAAGCCAATAAGCCAAATAAGCAACTCCACCCAAACTTGAGTACCAAACAGGCCTGTATGGCAAAGTTTAGGTCACCGTGGGGCCCACTATGTGGATTGGAAGTCCAAAATAAAAGTGAAACCTGAGAACTCAGCTCCTAGGCTTTCCAAAAAGCTAGAAAATAAGCTCTGGGACCCACAGGTGAAGTTAGGAGGGGGCATGCAACTTGGGGGCAAAATCTGAAAACTCAGCTTACAAGTGAGATTGGACAAAACAAATGGGGCATGCAGCCCAAGGAAATAAGCCAATAAGCAATAAACAAGCCCAGACCTCAAAAGCCTGGTTTATTGGCTTCCCAATAAGCCAACACTCATACAATGGGGCCCACTAGTGTGCACAGGGAAAGCATGTGAAAAAGGGGCAAAGATGATGGTCTGTGTAGCAGGGCAATACCTTGCCCTGCAGCCTACTTTGGACACCAAATTAAGCTACTCAGAAAAATCAGAAAAATAAGACAAATGTGGGATTCAAAAGCTCAACTGAGGGACTTGGTTGTGTAAAAATCTTGAGGCCTGATTCACATCACAAAAATTATTAAAATTCTTGGGAAATATGAGATTTTTCCAAAGGTTCACATTTGACTTTTGAGTGAACTTGCAACTTTTGACTTTGATGAAATTCTGATGAATCCTACTTACTAAATAAGTTAAGATAAGTTATTTTTTGGACTTAATTAAGCTATATAACTAACTTATGTAGTGGTATGATGAATTTTAAGGTCCTAACTCTTAACAGTTGACAGAAAAAAAATGATCCAAAGGTGGTTTTGACTATCTGTCAATAAAAACTTGAGTTTAAACCTTGACTTGACCTAATATAACCTATTTCAATCTACTAGTACCCAAATTACAACAAAACAACAGCAAGAGTACAGGGAGATAGTTAGAACCAAACACCCCTTTAGCCTTTGACTGTTATGAATTTTGAGATGATACTTGTAACTAAAATCTAACCTATTGATGTTACCTAAGGAAATAAGCCAAGTGGAATAGTTACAGGCTATTTAAGACAGAAAATAAGCACAACAATTAATCATGAGTATAAACAAGTATTTTAAAACAGCACATGAAACAGAAGAATGATTATTGATAGAGTTTAAGGATCCAAACCTAAAATCAGAAGCCTAAATCTCATAAAAGCTTGCCACCAAGCTCAATGAGTCAGAAAGCAACACAAATACCCTGCTAAATTACCTCACCACACCATTTGGTCATCTGTTGACTTTTGTTGACTAATTACAATTTTGAAGCTTAAGCCTATTTCAAACCTTGCAGAGCTTATGAAAGCTTATAAAAGACTTTTGTGAATCAAAATAACTATTCAAACAACATCTTTTATAATATCACAGATGAAAATGATATTTTTCAAAAGAAAATTGCAACTTTGTAAATCACCAAAAGCTTGAACTAATTTACTGACTTAAAATAGATTCTGTTACATAAAAAAAAAACTTAAGAGTACAATTGAAAGCTTAATTCAACACTGGGAATAAAATTACATTCACTAAAAATTAATACTAAACTACAATTAATAAAAATAACTAACTAACTCCTCTTCTGTCTTCCTTTTTTCATTTTTATAGACCCTGGACACCTTCTCTGACTTTCCCACTAGTTCCTGAGCCGTTGGATGGCTTCCATCAATCCTAGTCGTTGAAGTTGATTTTGGCGGGAATTTATACTTTTGCAATTGGGTGGGTAGGTTCTGGCAGTTGAGTGTATTAATTAAGGAGGGGTTTTGTGTGGGGGACAAGAGATGAGTTTGGTGAGCAATTGGTGGGATTTGGAGAGGGAGCAGGGGGAGGGAATTCAGGGAAAGGGGTGATGAAGGGGATGGTGTTTGACTGGGATTTGACCCAGTTGACTTTCGTTGACCCTGGGGTAATATATTAAACGGGGGTGGGCTTTGGGATGGTTAGGCCAAAGGGTGGATTGGGTGGGTGATGAGGCGAAAAATGATCCGTTTTTAGGGGGTCATTTAAGCCCGAATCCGACTTTATTTGATCAAATATTGCCCTAAATCGTTCCTTTTGTGATTTTAGGTACTTGGAGAGTGAATTCTAGAAAAGAAGCCATTTTGGACGTTTTTGGAGCATAAAAGTGAAGAAAACGGCAAAGTATCAATTTTCCATGCTAGAAACACTAGGTGACGGCGTCAAGAGTTACACCCTGACGGCGTCAGACATCAAGAATAAAATACCGTAGTTGATGACGGCGTCAAAAGTCATCCTGACGGCGTCAAAGTACCAAGAATAAAATACCGTAGGTGGTGACGGCGTCACACAGGCCGTCATAAGTAGATCAAGGCCGTCCGAGGAAATATTTGGCGGCGAGGTGACGGCGTCACATGGTTTTCTTGACGCCGTCAGCCCAGTTTTCCTATATATAGTTTTCTAGTTTTTACATAAAAAGGAGAGAAGTTTTGGTGAAACCCTAAAGACGAATTTGGTGCATTTTTTACATGTTTTTCAAGGGTTCCAAACCCTTGATACCTTGCATTGTAATTGAGATAAGTGTTCTTCTAATTCAATCAATATGTCTATGTGTTGGTTGTCTATATCTTGTTTCTTGTCTCAATTCCATTATGCTAGGCTAGATCTCTCTTGTGTTTGCTTAGATCTAATGAAACCTAGATGTTGATTATGTGTTGATTACTTGTTTATTCTTGTTCTTGGATGAATGATTTATATGTTAGGCTTAAGAAAACTGGCAGATCTCCAAATGGTAACATGCTTGAACGTCTTAAGAAACATGAACCGAGGCGTACTAGGTCTTTATTGGTTGTATTTAATGCATGAGCCACTGTTTACAATCCCTATAGTTGTGCTGGGTCATGGTGTAGGAGGAGATAAGAGCTCATAGAATTGGGGAGTTATGTATGCCACCCCATGAATGGTATTAAGGAATACGATCCGTCATCCATGCAATTATAACAAGTAATTAACATGTAAAAGATATCTAGGGAGTAATGAAGTCTAAGTAAACACAATTTCTCCAATTACTGCTCACAACATTAGTATAATTTAGTTTAATTTCATTTTCAGTATTTTATTTTGATTATATATTAGTTTTGGGTTAGTTGAATAGCAACTAATTCCGCCCACTCTTTCAAAACCCGAGATTTTACTTGCTTTCATAAAAATATAAAAACGCAAAAATAATCATCCCTCACCTCTAGAACTAGTAATTAGGTTTTCTAATCCTAGCGACACTATTCCTAAGCTGAACGATCAATCCCCCGGTACTTGTCACTATACTATACTACAATGATCAGGTACACTGCCTGGTGGGGGTTGGAAGCTTCTCGAGATCCCTTGAGAGGTAAAGCCTGGTGCAATTCCCACGCATCAAGTTTTTGGCGCCGCAGCCTGGGGAATAGTTATTGTCTAGGTTAGAATTTCTTTTTATTAGGTCTACTTGCTAGATTCCTTTCTAGTAAGATTTTATTTTTATTATTAGCTTTCTTGTAGTCTATCTTTTCTTTGTGCATTTGTTCGTAGAAACCTTTCCATTGACTCTTCCGTTCACCATTATGGAGAACGCGAATCCACCATGTCCGACACTAGAGTTTTACCAGAAAAAATATAATTACACTAGTTTGGATATAACAAGATGGAGGAATGAAATGAGGAGGACATGATCTTATATTAATTTTATTGAGTACCTTGAGAAAAGAGGCCAAGTGCATAATGCTTTTAAAGAATTCACCTTAGGAGCTCCATCAACCCCTCAAAATGCCTCACTTAATGAAACCTATGCACCATATAAGCCTTCACCTAGGATAGTTTCGTATGAGCCACCTAGCTGCATGTCATGGTTAGGCACTACCATAATACAGGATGAACACATAGGTGACCTTGATGTGATGGAGGATGTAGCCAAACATGATCACATTGATCAAAATGACCTAGGTTTTATGATCGATGATGATGAATCTCAAGAAACAGATGATGAATCTCTTGGGAAATTTGTATATAGTAGTCAGAATATTGAAGATGATCCTTATGATTCGGACATAGAAGTTGAGATGCCTAGAGAAGCACGTGAGATACTTGGGAGAATGTTAGGGCTAGATCCTGACACATGGAATGATGAGGTGAACAACATAAGCCCACAAAATACTCAACCATCACTTGAGGAATACACACCATCCGTGACTTACTCAGAAGAAGTAGAAGAGACTATAGGAGCCCAAATAGAGGTAGAACCCTTGTACCAAACACCACTAGAGGATATAGGTTTGAATACTTGTAGTGATAACCTTACTCTTAGTTCTAGGGAATTACCTAGTGTTGATGAACCGGAACCTCAATCTTCACACAACTTTCCATCCTTAGATATACATCTAGGAGACAAAAAAGGAGCCGACCCACCCATCAACCCATGTAGTCCGGGTAGTCTTAGGATAAAGGTAATGGACTCTAAGCCTTGTAGAGAGGAAGCCAATATAGGAGTGGAAAATGGCCTTACATGCTTACATCACCCATTTATGATTGATCACAAGAAACATTATGGGTTTAAACCGGGTTTATTAGGTCAAGATGGATCCCCAACTAGTAGTCTCTTGAAGTTGATAGAAAATGATCCCTTTCTAGGAGAAAATCTTAATTCACCTGTTAACCCGATTGAATTAGGTAAGGTTATGATGATAGGAGCACACCCCTTTGAGCATATAATTCATCCACCACTCTTTCCTCATGAGGCATATTTCCACCCTAAGGGTGTGTATCGCTACTTCCACCCGCACTTAATCCTAAGTGTAGGAAAAACCTCCCCCATTTCCGTTAAATAAGGGTAGAGTCAGGCTCGTGACTCAAACAAAAACAAGCGCTTCTTGGGAGGCAACCCATGTTTTGTGTGATTTTATTTTGTTTGTTTGTTATTTGCTTCCGTATGCATGCTTAATTTTTATTGTTGGTAGATCATGTTTCTAAACTAAATAAGTGGAAATACTTTACTTTGTTGTTTAGCCTAGTCTTAACTCCACCTAAAAGTATTTTTGCAAAAGATAAGTGTAAGGGGAAACCCCAAATATGTTTTTAAGAAACAAACCAATCATGATTCTCCACAATATTAAATGAGCATGTATATTCGTATTTGTTAGAGTCAAATGCTTGTATTGAGTCATAATGAAGTTTTGCAGGATTTTCCAGGAAGTAGGACGAAGTTTTTCTAGAAATTTTCCGGAAACTTAACATAAGAATTTCTGCAGGTCCATTCTGACGGCGTCAGAGTATTACTCTTGACGGCGTCAGGAGTTAAAAATCTGGAAATTTTACCGGTTTTGTTTTTCTAACGGAGTCTTATGGTTTTTGTGAATTATTAAGTTTTATAATCTCCAGGAAATCTGCAAACTTCATTCCACAAGCATTATATCTTACTTTGTTTTCTAGGATTTAGGAACTTATATAGGATGCCGCCGATTTTACGCGAGGTTGTCTTGTCTATTTTCTCAGGATTTACAGGTTATGTTTGACAAGGAGATGATTTATATTCTGGAAGGGAAGCTTTGACTGTTCGTTTTCTTGGAAGAAGATTTAACCTGGCCAACCTAAAATCCATACCGAGCGAATCAGGGGAGTATTTGATTTCATTCTCTTTACTTTTTCACTTTTACATTCTTTACTTGAACATTGGGGACAATGTTCATCTTAAGTGTAAGGGGAGGGTAAAAAGATGATACCTTACATATGCACTTTCGCTTGAGTTTGTTTTGTTTAATGGTAGATGTGTAATAAAACTACGAGAAATACTTGTTAGTGTAATTTTAGCGCCAAATTTAAAATTTTTTACAACATTTAGGAGTGAAACTTTAGCCATAGCAAGCGTCTCATGGATAGGAGATTGTATGACTAGCATATAACCGTATATTCAGAAAAATTTTCCACCCAAAAATGTGAGGTTCGCCTTTAGATTTGATAGGAAAAGCATTCATTATTAGTGCTTATGAGTGTACCGGTAGCATTTAGATTCTAGAACATGCGTTAGTGATGCATCCCGAGACCGCTAGTGAGACTACATTCGTGTGGTAGGATTTACTACATGATAAGAGGCATTAGGATCACCCTTGTGTTAAACCCGTATTATAATTACTTGACCGTTTAAGTCATATTACTTGGCTAGTTAAGTCAACTAATTTTCCCCACACCCTTAGCGTTGTACTCATTTTTAGTACACGAAACCCCTAGTACACCCCTCCGAGCCTATCTTTTCGTTTCTAACTTTAAGCATCTTACTTAAAGGAAGAATTTGTTACACCCCACTTAAATGTACACCCAAATCGCCTTAGCCTTCCGTGTATGCGCTCATTTTTAGTGCATTATTATTATTTGTTAAACCCTAAGTTAACTTTCTAATTGATTACATGGTTGCTAAGTCGAGTCATATCCTTATGGAGTAATGAGGAAGAACATCACTTATTACCCCCATATATACGTTAATCTTAAAAGTGCTCCAAGTGTTTTGATTTTCTTAATTCGAGTCATTAGATTAGTTTAATGTAAAGTATGTAAAGATTCATGTGTAAGGGGAATTCTCATCCCCTATGATGTATTATTTCGGATGGTAGGCTAAGAGTGTATGCAAAAAAAAAATCGAAAAAACCAGAAAAAGAAAAAAAAATATAGAAAAAAAGAAAAAGAGAAAAAAACATACGGACTACCATCCCGTTTCATTCTATGTTCATTTTATGTTTTTGTTATTTTTCATTTATTAGCTTAAGTCGAGTCTAGTCTTGGCTTAGCAACGCCATATTGTACATGTAATTAACCAAGATTGTTAACTCGACACCAGTAAAACTTCCTTTATCCAACAAAACCGTGTAATTCATATCCCTATACCTAACGTTACAACCCTTTAAAAGACCTCTTTGATAGTTTATCCTAGGTGCTTACGCCATGTGGTGGAGGTTTGATCCTTTCCCAAGCCTATGGTAATCTATTTTGCTATGACAGATAGTGAGAGATATCTTCCATTTCCATAATGTTATATTACTTTATTACACCCGAGAGATGTGAGTATCTAAACACTATTTGTGAGGTGCTTCTGTATGATCTCCATGCTTGTCTATTGGTCTTTAGTGGAACGATTATTTGTTGTAATTACTTTTATATTAGTGTTAAATGACCCCTAACTTGTCTTTTGAGTAGAATAAAAGCGCATTTGCTTGAGGACAAGCAAATCTCAAGTGTAAGGGTATATGATGAGGCGAAAAATGATCCGTTTTTAGGGGGTCATTTAAGCCCGAATCCGACTTTATTTGATCAAATATTGCCCTAAATCGTTCCTTTTGTGATTTTAGGTACTTGGAGAGTGAATTCTGGAAAAGAAGCCATTTTGGACGTTTTTGGAGCATAAAAGTGAAGAAAACGGCAAAGTATCAATTTTCCATGCTGGAAACACTAAGTTACGGCGTCAAGAGTTACACCCTGACGGCGACCGACATCAAGAATAAAATACCGTAGTTGATGACGGCGTCAAAAGTCATCCTGACGGCGTCAAAGTACCAAGAATAAAATACCGTAGGTGGTGACGGCGTCACACAGGCCGTCATAAGTAGATCAAGGCCGTCCGAGGAAGTATTTGGCGGCGAGGTGACGGCGTCACATGGTTGTCTTGACGCCGTCAGCCCAGTTTTCCTATATATAGTTTTCTAGTTTTTACATAAAAAGGAGAGAAGTTTTGGTGAAACCCTAAAGACGAATTTGGTGCATCTTTTACAGGTTTTTCAAGGGTTCCAAACCCTTGATACCTTGCATTGTAATTGAGATAAGTGTTCTTCTAATTCAATCAATATGTCTATGTGTTGGTTGTCTATATCTTGTTCTTGTCTCAATTCCATTATGCTAGGCTAGATCTCTCTTGTGTTTGCTTAGATCTAATGAAACCTAGATGTTGATTATGTGTTGATTACTTGTTTATTCTTGTTCTTGGATGAATGATTTATATGTTAGGCTTAAGAAAACTGGCAGATCTCCAAATGGTAACATGCTTGAACGTCTTAAGAAACATGAACCGAGGCGTACTAGGTCTTTATTGGTTGTATTTAATGCATGAGCCACTGTTTACAATCCCTATAGTTGTGCTGGGTCATGGTGTAGGAGGAGATAAGAGCTCATAGAATTGGGGAGTTATGTATGCCACCCCATGAATGGTATTAAGGAATACGATCCGTCATCCATGCAATTATAACAAGTAATTAACATGTAAAAGATATCTAGGGAGTAATGAAGTCTAAGTAAACACAATTTCTCCAATTACTGCTCACAACATTAGTATAATTTAGTTTAATTTCATTTTCAGTATTTTATTTTGATTATATATTAGTTTTGGGTTAGTTGAATAGCAACTAATTCCGCCCACTCTTTCAAAACCCGAGATTTTACTTGCTTTCATAAAAATATAAAAACGCAAAAATAATCATCCCTCACCTCTAGAACTAGTAATTAGGTTTTCTAATCCTAGCGACACTATTCCTAAGCTGAACGATCAATCCCCCGGTACTTGTCACTATACTATACTACAACGATCAGGTACACTGCCTGGTGGGGGTTGTAAGCTTCTCGAGATCCCTTGAGAGGTAAAGCCTGGTGCAATTCCCACGCATCAGTGGGCTGTGTTTGTTTTGGTTGGATTTGGATTTTATTTGGTTTGTAGTGAATTATAATACAAAGGACTAAATTTGTAACATGCCAAAATCCAAGGACCTGAAATGCAACTCTCCACAAATAGGGACCAACTTTGCCAAAGTAAGTAAACAAAAGACCATATTTGATAAATTCCAAATTTTACACCCAGGGACTATTTTTGCCAATTTAGAAACTACAAGGACCAAAATTGTAATTTCTCAAAACTGAGGGACTGAAACTGTAATTTTCCCAAACATTTTACCCAAGGACCATATTTGCCAAAATAAGTAACCACAAGACCAAAATTGATTTTTCTTTCAAAAATATCCCACCAGGCACCAAATCTGCCAAAATTTGAAAGTACAGGGACTAAACTTGTAATTTCTCAAAACTTTTCCATTTTTCACCAAAGGACAAATATGACAACTTATGATTTCAAAAGGACCTTTGGTGATTTTTCTTTTAGAATAAGTGCTCAGGGACTATTTTTGACATTTTATGAAAGTTGGGGGACTGAAACTGCCAATTTTGCAAACTTTGTACGTTTTTCATCTGTTTTACTCTTTTTGCATCTAAAACATATAAAACACAATTTTGAATATTTTTAGTATTTTGATGCATTATTGAGTGTTTTTGTATGTTTTGCAGTTCAGTTTTGACAAAAAATGATGAGTGTTTGAGTACTCATCACTCATAAATAATATAATAAAACTAGTCAAATAAATAGGATAAATGATGACAATAAAATGCACTTTCATCAACCATAAGTTCTAAACCATCCCAAACCACTTCACCACCTCACTCCTCTGCTATCACTTAATCCTAGTAGATGTATAAGAGCCCTTAAATCATAATAGAAGCCAAGCACAAGCCCCAAAGCCCTCTCCAAATCATTTTCTTATAAAAAAAACCCTAAACCCTCGTTAGACCCATTTCAAGTCACATAAGCCTCTGTACTAGTTCTATAAGCTATATTTAAGTTTCATGATGTTTATAAGATGTGTTAGATCCTATTTGAACCCTTTAATAAGCCTTTATCTCAAAAACTTCGGCGTTTTCATTTTGAAACCCAAATTTCGTGTTTTCTTGATATTTTGCTCATAAATTCTTTTCATAAGCTATAATCTCGTAAAAGCTACTTATATAAACCTATACCAATAAGCCATAAGCTTTAAAACTCTTTTGTATCATAAAAATGTAATTTGTATGGTTTTTGGACTAGTTTTGTAATGTTTTTTTTATGCAAAAGGGTATATATTGTAACTTTTGCAAACTATTAAGTTTAAGGGCTATTTTTGCCATTTCTTTAAAGTTATAAGTATAAGGACATACTTTATAAAGTTTTAAAGTCTAAGGTTTAATATATGTATATGTATATGTATATATATATATATATATATATATATATATATATATATATATATATATATATATATGTATATATATATGTATATATATATATGTATATGTATATATATGTATATGTATATATATATATATATATGTATGTATATGTATATATATATATGTATATGTATATATATATGTATATGTATATATATATATATATATATATATACATATATATATATATATATACATATATATATATATATGTATATATATATATATATGTATATATATATATATATATATATATATATATATATATATATATATATATATATATATATATATATATATATATAAGCGTTCAAATGAGAAACCTAAATTTTGTGAGAACGCGAGAAGCAATCCTAACCACTCATTTTATTCTCCTTTAACTTTAATCTAATGGTTAATATTAGTTAATCAACATTTTGAAAATTTCTTAAAAAATTTTGAAAAATTTTAAAAAAATTTTCAAAAATAATTTCGAAAAAAAATTTTATTCGAAAAAAAATTTTTTCGAAAAATTTTTTTCCAATTTTTTTTCGAAAAAATTTTTTCAAATTTTTTTTATCAAAATTTTTTTTTTCTAAAAAAAAAAAATTTTTCGAAATTTTTTTTTCTAAATTTTTTTTTTCCAAAATTTTTTTTTTCCAAATTTTTTTTTTCGAAAATAAAATTTTTTGAAATTTTTTTTTCGGAAAAAAAAAATTCCGAATTTTTTTTCTGTTCCGGAATTTTTTTCTTCTGAATTTTTTTTCTTAACATGTGAAGAAAAAAATTGGAAATTTTCACGAAATTTTTTTTGTCATGTTTGAATAAAAAAATTCATCACATGTGAAGAAAAAAAAAATTCGTCGCATGTAAAATATTTTTTCGTCACATGTGAAAAAAAAATCCATCACATGTGAAAAAAAAAATTCGTCACATGTGAAAAAAATTTGGAAATTTTCACGAAATTTTTTTGTCACGTGTGAAATTTTTTTTTGTCACATGTGAAAAAAAAATTCCGTCACATGTGAAAAAAAAATTTCGTCACATGTGAAATTTTTTTTTGAAATTTTCACGAAATTTTTTTTGAAATTTTCACGAAATTTTTTTGTCACGTGTCAAAAAAAATCGTCACATGTGAAAAAAAAAAATTCGTCGCATGTAAATTTTTTTTTTGGTCACATGTGAAAAAAAATTCCGTCACATGTGAAAAAAAATTTCATCACATGCAAAAAAAAATTCAAAAATTTTTCAAAAAAATTTTCAAAATTTTTTTGAAAATTTTTCATAAAAATTTTCTGAAATTTTTTGAAATTTTTTTGAATTTTTTGAAAATTTTCAAAAAAAATAGTTAGCTAATAATAGTCATTAGATCAAAGTTTAAGGAGGATAAAATGAGTGGCTAGGATTAGTTCTCGCGTTCTCACAAAAATTAGATTTCTCAAAGTTTAAGGAGGATAAAATGAGTGGCTAGGATTACTAGTTGACATGGCCCGCCTAGTAGGCGGGCATGTTTTGTGAGCCCATGGGCATATAAGTCCACCCACTGGGCGGACATGTCTTATAATTATCGTGGCATATCTTTCTTTAATGAAAGAAGGTTGGTAAAAATGGTCGAAAAGTGTACATGTTAAAAGAAAAAGGCATGTATATATAAACTTTTAGGTTCACTTGCCTTCACTTGTAGGATGTCGGGCATATATTACTATAGCAAAAAAAGGGTAGTAAAAAACGGTTGAAAAGTGTATTTGTTGAAAAAAAAGAACTGTGAAGAGAATTACCTATGCACTTAGATTGAAAACATTTATGAATGTTTGCATTTGTAATTTTATGAAATTTAAATTTATATATTTTTTTAATTTATTTTTGTCATGTTTTTTAGTTATTTTTAAAAATTGTAAACTGTAGGATCTACACTTGATAGATCTCGAGCCAATAGATCGTTAGTCTACTAATGTAATCACCAGCAAACTAAATAGATAATCTCTGTTAGCTTATAATTATTGTGGAATATAAATATAAACTTGTATGCTAAACTTTGATCCTCTATGGATCGATATTATTCACTAATAATTGTTTTTGAAACTCGTACGCATTACAATAACCTTGGGTTCCTTATATACTAGTGGAAACCCTAAATTCTTATACAAGATACGTATAAACATAATACTCTAGAAGATATTCTATATATCTTATCTATAAATAACTAACTTCTATCCACAGATTAACTATATTCGCAGTAACACTATTCTTCCGCAGGAACTATACTTCAGCAGAAACCAGTATGTGCTTCCGCAGAAACCTGTCAGCAGAATCGTCAGCAGTATCTAAATACTGACTTCACTAATTCCTTACAATCCTCCCCTAATCTTGAAGTTGACATGGTTAACTCCAAGATTCTTGATAGATCTCCAAAGATAAGAACAAGAGGATTGAGGATAAATTTCAGCAGCAAAGAATCTTTATCAGCAGGGCCTTAATGATCAGCAACAAGTTGAAAAGTGCCATTCTTTGCAGCAACAAATGACCAAATGTACATCAAAACAGATTAGTTTCATACTATTCTCATCACATCCAGGTGTGTTAACTCCTGTGAGAGGTGAATCATTGAAAATAATGGATTTGATGTCTCTTTACCAATAGCCATTACTACTGGAGTAACCAAATATTTTAGTCCACAAACTATGGTACACTAATGACCATATGATTTTTAGCAAATCATCAGCTATAAACGGATTTGAGATGTCTTTACCTGTAGCCGTTTGCTCAGGACTAGTCAATTATTGGATGAAAAATCATCTTGGTCAACTAAATACCAAATATGGTGTTCCATTGCCTTTACCACAAGCCATACTCTTGTGTGCTAGCCAATTATTGGGAAGCCACAAAGGAAAAATCCATGGTCAATTGACAACCATCCAATTCTCAGCTGTTAGGCATGGGTGAGTTGAGTACCCAATAGTTTTTTTAGCAAACTATCACAGCTATCAACAGATTTGACTTGTCTTTACCAAAGCTGTACCCTTTGGACTAGCCAACTTTTTGATGGAATAGTCAACATCAGGTAAGTTGATAACCAGCGAAGGTGTAGAAATAATCAACACCAAGTCCTGCAAACAACATACACACAACTATACAAATCTGTTAGTTTTTTTTGTCTCTTTTTTTTTTTTTTTTTTTTTTTTTTTTTTTTTTTTTTAATAAAGAAGAAAGAAAATAAATAAATATACAACAAGATACCATACCAATACCCAATCATTTCAAATAAGTTTCAATACGAACACCATGCTGAGTTTCCAGTTTGGAGTTGATTGTAAGCTGTAAATTGTTTCTTTAATGAATGAATATCTTTCCTTATTTGTCAATTCTTGTGTATTACTTCAGTAGAAGCAATGTATATCAGTATGAATGACTCTTCAGTAGAAACAAATCTCAGCAAACATGACCACATTCCTTGGAAAACAGCTCGTTGGTGAATAACAACTAAAGATCAACAACTTCACATAGGGACATTCTGCAAAATAGACACAGAGTAACAAACAAAACAAACAAAACTTACAGAAACATTAGTGGTTAAGAGTTAGCAATAAGCAATAATAATATACAAAAATATACAACATCAATAACAATCCTCCTCAAAGGCATATGCCTCCCCTCAAACATAGCATTCAAGGGTTAACCATCCCAATGTGGACAACTAAGTGATTAAACCTAGGTCCATCAAAAGCTTTTGTTAATAAATCAGCTACATTATCATCAGTATGAATCTTAAGCACCTATATTAAATGTTTTTCATTTGCATCTCTAATAAAATGGTGCCTAATTTCAATATGTTTAGTCCTTTGATGAAAAACTGGATTTTTAACAATAGAAATGGTACTTTGATTATCAATATAGATTTTAGTGTTCATAAAGTTGAACCCATAATCCAACATTTGATTCTGAATCCAGAGTACCTAACCACAACAGTTAGCAGCAGCAACATATTCTGCTTCAGTAGAAGAGGTAGCCACAATGGTTTGTTTCTTGCACTGCCAAGAAATGAGTCTTCTACCAAGAAATTAACAACCTCCTGTTGTGGATTTCCTGTCCAAATTAGCCCCAGCATAGCCACTATCACTATATGCTTCCAGCACAAATGGTGAATCCCTTGGATACCAAAGACCTAACTTGGGTTGGCCTTTGAGATACTTGAAAATCATTTTCACAGCATTTAGGTGGGAAGTCAATGGAGTGACTTGATGTGTTGAGCAAGTACTGACAGCAAAAGTGATGTCAGGTCTTGAAGCTGTGAGATACATGAGTGATCCAATCATGCATCTATATAGATGCACATTAACAACTTCATCTTGTTCATTTGGATTTTGCAGCTTGGGAGGTTCATAGGGAGTGGTTGCAGTCCTCAAAAGTTCAAAGTCAAACTTTTTCAAGATATCTTTCACATATTTCTCCTGATGGATAAAAATCCCATCAGGTTGTTGTTTGACTTGTAGCCCCAGGAAAAATGTCAGTTCCCCCATTGCACTCATCTGAAATTCACCTTTCATTAAATCTTCAAATTCCCTACACCATGCTTGCTTAGTGGAGCCAAAAATAATATCATCCACATAAACTTGTACTAGGATGATATCCCTGGATTTTTTCTTGATAAAGAGAGTCTTGTCAATTGCTCCTCTTCTATATCCATGTTCAAAAGGAAGGTAGATAGCCTATCATACCAGGCTCTTGGTGCTTGATGAAGGCCATAGAGTGCCTTGATAACCTTGTACACCTTCTTAGGATTTTGTGGGTCTTCAAAGCCTTGTGGTCGAGTGACATAGACTTCCTCCTCAATCTTGCCATAGAGGAAGGCACTTTTGACATCCATCTGATATACCACAAATCCCATGTAAGAGGCAAAGGCCAAAAATAACCTAATTGCCTCCATTCTAGCAACAGGTGCAAACACTTCAGTATAACCAATCCCTTCTTCTTTTCTGAAACCTTGAGCCACTAACCTTGCTTTATTTCTGACCACTATACCTCTTGCATCCCTCTTGCACTTTAATATCCACTTGGTTCCAATAGCAATTTTACTTGCAGGTAGATCAACAAGGACCCAAACATCTTGATTCTTGAATTGTTGCATCTCATCCTGCATAGCTTCAACCGAACTAGGTTCACTCAAAGCTTGTTTAATGCTTGTTGGCTCTACTTGTGATAAGAAACAAGCAAACAGATAATGCTTCTGATCTTTTTGATTGTCTCTCTTCTGATTAGACACATATGTGAAAAAGGCACATTGACCAAACTGTGTCTGTTTTGTAGCACTTCTGGTTAGAACCATAGCATTTGGATCACCAAGAATATTCTCTTAAGGATGAATGGTGTTAATCCTTTTAGTGGGAACAGGATTAACATCAACAGAGGTTTCAAGATTAGTCAAGGTTGGAGCAAAGTCTTCATCACAAGAAGCTGACTGAAAAATGCCAGCTCTTTGTTCATGGTTGCCAAGATCTGAGGGGCTGGGGAACCTGCCAAATGGTTCTTCTAAACTAGTTGATATAGCAGTGGAAACAGGTGTAGCAACTGAAATGCCTTCAGTAGAATTGGCAGCAGCTGCAGCAACAAATTCATTAGTAGAAACAGTGTTTCTGCTGACATCAATAGCAGCTTGTTTCAAGAGTGCTTCAGTGTCTTGAGCAAATTCAATACCAAGCCTTTTAGCTTCTTCAGCGGCTGCATGCTCTTGCTTTTTGAGTCTAGCAAGATCTTCTGCATAGGTTGAGTTTTCTACATCATCAACTGTTTTGGCATCAGAGGCTTCTGTGTTAGTAGGGGGACTTGCAACATGAATAGGGAGAGAAGATACAACAATGGTGGGTTCATCACAATCTGAATCACTGTCTGAGTCATCTTCCAGGGTACCTGCATTGTTAGTAGGAGACACTGGTATACCTGCAGAAGGGTTAGTTTTAAATCATGTATAACCCAAATGATCTGACAAGTAATTAAGGCCAAAATACCATTCATGACCTGTACCCTATGTATTTTCATTGCCCTCTAGAAATTTCAGGTTAAGAGTCTCTTCAATTTTCTTTGCAGCTAAGTTATATACCCTGTAAGCCTTGCTATGAGCTGAGTAACCAACAATGTACCCTTCAGCAGCCTTTTCTTCAAATTTGCCTAAGTGATCACTTGTATTCAAAATAGTCACTTGACATCCAAAAGGTTTCAAGTATTCAATGGTAGGTTTCTTCCCTGTCAGAAGCTCATAAGGTGTCTTATTGTGAGGTTTAGTAACCAACACCCTATTAAGCACATAACAAGCAGTGCCAACTGCTTCAGTCCAAAACATAGTGGGAAGTTTAGAGTCAGCAAGCATAGATCTTGCAGCCTCTATCAGGGTCCTATTCTTCCTCTCTGCAACCCCATTCTGTTGTGGAGTCCTGGGATTGCTGTAGTCTCTCTTGATACCCTTTAACCCACAGAGTTCAATAAGATTGGCATTCTTGAACTCTGTCCCATTGTCACACCTTATAACTTTGATCTTCTTGTTAAGTTGGTTTTCAATGAGGGCCATAAATTCTTTATGTGTCTGAAAGGTTTGATCTTTAGTCACCAAAAAGAATGTCCAACTAAATCTACTGAAAGCATCAGTGATCACCAAACTGAAGTACTTATGGTCAATACTCCTGATGGATGTTGGACCAAAAAGATCCATATGAAGTAGCTGCAAAGGTTCTGAGATTGTGCTCACAGTAGTAATAGCCTTATAAGAAGCTTTGTGTTGCTTTCCTTTGTTACATGAACACAGTTGTGTTCATTGGTGAATATATTGGAAGGGAGTCCATGAACTAGTCAATCTTTAGCAAGCTTGTTAATAACTTTGAAGTTAACATGTGCCATCCTTCTGTGCCATTTTGTAGATTCATCCAAGGATGCTTTAGCCACCAAGCATGCTAGATCACCGTCTGGCTTGACATCATTCAAGTTGAATGTGTAAAGATTATGATTTCTTGGAACCTTTAGCAATATGTGACTTTCATTAGGCATTTTAAAGTCAGGTGAAAGAATGAGACAATCCTCATCAGTGAAAAGCACATGAATCTTTTTGTCACAGATTTGTGAAACTGAGAACAAATTGAAACCTTCTAGTTCCTTCACATAGTAGACATTCTCAAAATCTACCTTTGGAGTTCTAATGGTTCCTTTTCTAGTGATTCTTCCTATTCCACTTCCAAATCTCACTATGCCTCCATTGAAAGGCTCAAAATTATGTAGCTTCTCCTGATTCCCAGACATGCTTCTTGAACAACCACTGTCTACAATACCTAAGTCTTTATTTAAAAGAGGATGTACCTACAACAACAAAAAATTATACAACAATATAAGTACATCGAGAGACTCAAGTCCTGAAAGACTTGAGCCTGCCTTGTGGATCTTTATTGTAAAGCCATGTAGATGAGTTAGATCCACCATTGTTCCTGGAGCCCCTGTATACATATGGTCTATTAACTTTCCAACAACATTGGGTCATAATAACCAGGCCAATAACCATTTTTAAAATAAGTATGATTAAATCCAGAAAATGGTCTAGACACATATTGATTCCTATCAGCATATCTATCAGCAGAAACAGATCCACCGGCAGGAACAGACCTTTCAGCAGAAAGTGAGTTGCTCTGCTAGTGGTGTAAGGTGCATTTGGAACATTGGTCCACATTGGTCTAGGTCTATTATGAACAGCAGAAACACCCATCCTCTTATCATGAAAATCACAATCCTTAATCAAATCCAATTTTGCTACCTCAAACAAAACACTTCTTCTTTCTAGAAGATTTATTAAAACTAGAAGATGTCTTATTAAACACTGATGCGTGGGAATCGCAACAGGCTTTACCTCTCGAGGGATCTCGAGAAGCTTACAACCCCCACCAGGCAGTGTACCTGATCGTTGTAGTATAGTATAGTGACAAGTACCGGGGGATTGATCGTTCAGCTTAGGAATAGTGTCGCTAGGATCAGAAAGCCTAAATACTAGTTCTAAAGGTGAGGGATGATTATTTTTGTATTTTTATATTTTTATGAAAGCAAGTAAAATCTCGGGTTTTGGAAGAGTGGGCGGAATTAGTTGCTATTCAACTAACCCAATACTAAGATGCAATTAAAATAAAATAATAAAAATGAAAATAAACTAATTTATATTAAAGTTGTGAGCAGTAATTGGAGAAAATGTGTTTACTTAGATTTCACTACTCCCTAGATATCTTTTACACGTTAATTACTTGTTATAATTGCATGGATGACGGATCGTATTCCTTAATACCATTCATGGGGTGGCACACATAACTCCCCAATTCTATGAGCTCTTATCTCCTCTTACACCATGCCTAGCACAACTATAGGGATTGTAAACAGTGGCTCATGCATTAAATACAACCAACAAAGACCTAGTGCGCCTCGGTTCATGTTTCTTAAGACGTTCAAGCATGTTACCAATTGGAGATCTGCCAGTTTTCTTAAGCCTAACATATAAATCATTCATCCACAACAAGAATAAACAAGTAATCAACACATAATCAATATCTAGGTTTCATTAGATCTAAGCAAACACAAGATAGATCTAGCCTAACATGATAGAATTAAGATAAGAACAAGATATAGACAACCAACACATAGACATATTGATTGAATTAGAAGAACACTTATCTCAATTACAATGCAAGGTATCAAGGGTTTGGAACCCTTGAAAAACCTGTAAAAGTTGCACCAAAATCGTACTTAGGGTTTCTCCAAAACTTCTCTCCCCAAATGTGAAAAACTAGAAAACTATATATAGGAAAATAGGGATGACGGCGTCAAGAACAAAGGTGTGACGCCGTCATCTCGCCGCCAAATACTTCCTCGGACGGCCCTGATCTACTTCTGACGCCGTCAAGGCCTAGGCCGTCACACAAATTACTCTTGACGCCCTGTGTGACGCCGTCATCAACTACGGATTTTAATTCTTGGGGTTTGACGCCGTCAGGAAAACTCTTGACACCTTCATGAACTCTCGGATTTTATTATTGAGGTTTGACGCCGTCAGGAAATTACTCTTGACGCCGTCACCTACTGTTTCCAGCATGGAAAATTGAGACTTTGCCGTTTTCTTCACTTTTATGCTCCAAAAATGTCCAAAATGGCTTCTTTTCCAGAATTCACTCTCCAAGTACCTAAAATCACAAAAGGAACGATTTAGGGCAATATTTGATCAAATAAATTCGGATTCGGGCTTAAATGACCCCCTAAAATTGGTTCATTTTTCGCCTTATCATATACCCTTACACTTGAGATTTGCTTGTCCTCAAGCAAATGCGCTTTTATTCTAGTCAAAAGACAAGTTAGAGGTCATTTAACACTAATATAAAAGTAATTACAACAAATAATCGTTCCACTAAAGACCAATAGACAAGCTCGGAGGTCATACACAAGCACCTCACAAATAGTGTTTAGATACTCACATCTCTCGGGTGCAATAAAGTAATATAACATTATGGAGATGGAAGATATCTCTCACTACCTGTCATAGCAAAATAGATTACCATAGGATTGGGAAAGGATCAAACCTCCACCACATGGCGTAAGCACCTAGGATAAACTATCAAAGAGGTCTTTTAAAGGGTTGTAACGTTAGGTATAGGGATATGAATTACATGGTTTTGTTGGATAAAGGAAGTTATTACTGGTGGCGAGTTAACAATCTTGGTTAATTACATGTACAATATGGCGTTGCTAAGCCAAGACTAGACTCAACTTAAGCTAATAAATTAAAAATAACAAAAATATAAAATGAACATAGAATAAAAAGGGATGGTAGTCCGTATGTTTTTTCTCTTTTTCCTTTTTCTATTTTTTTTTTCTTTTTCTTGATTTTTCGATTTATTTTTTTTTTATTTTTTTATTTTTTATTTTTGCATACACTCTTACCCTACCATCCAAAATAATACATCATAGGGAATGAACATTTCCCTTACACTTGAATTTTTACATACTTTACAATTAAACTAATCTAATGACTCGAATTAAGAAAATCAAAACACTTGGAGCACTTTTAAGATTAACGTACATATGGGGGTAATATATGATGTTCTTTCCCATTACTCCATAAAATAAGTACTTACCCATGAGTCCCAATCGTCCCAAAACAATATGTACAAGGATATGACTCGACTTAGCAACCATGTAATCAATTAGAAGGTTAACTTTGGGTTTAACAAATAACAATAATGCACTAAAAATGAGCGCATACACGGAAGGCTAAGGCGATTTGGGTGTACATTTAAGTGGGGTGTAACAAATTCTTCCTTTAAGTAAGATGCTTAAAGTTAGAAACGAAAAGATAGGCTCGGAGGGGTGTACTAGGGGTTTCGTGTACTAAAAATGAGTACAACGCTAAGGGTGTAGGAAAAATTAGTTGACTTAACTAGCCAAGTAATATGAATTAAATGGTCAAGTAATTATAATACGGGTCTAACACAAGGGTGATCCTAATGCCTCTTATCATGTAGTAAATCCTTCCACACGAATGTAGTCTCACTAGCGGTCTCGGGATGCATCACTAACGCAAGTTCTAGAATCTAAATGCTACCGGTACACTCATAAGCACTAATAGTAAATGCTTTTCCTATCAAATCTAAAGGCGAACCTCACATATTTGGGTGGAGAATTTTTCTGAATATACGGTTTTGTGCTAGTCATACAATCTCCTATCCATGAGACGCTTGCTATTTAAAGTTTCACTCCTAAATGTTGTAAAAAATTTTAAATTTGGCGTTAAAATTGCACTAACAAGTATTTCTCATAGTTTTATTACACATCTACAATTAAACAAAACAAACTCAAGCGAAAGTGCATATGTAAGGTATCATCTTTTTACCTTCCCCTTACACTTAAGATGAACATTGTCCCCAATGTTCAAGTAAAGAATGTAAAAGTGAAAAAGTAAAGAAAATGAAATCAAATACTCCCCTGATTCGCTCGGTATGGATTATAGGTTGGCCAGATTAGATCTTCCTCCAAGAAAATGAACAATCAAAGCTTCCCTTCCAGAATATAAATCATCTCCTTGTCGAACATAACCTGTAAATCCTGACAAAAATAGACAAGACAACCTCGCGTAAAATCGGCGGCATCCTATATAAGTTACTAAATCCTAGAAAACAAAGTAAGATATAATGCTTGTGGAATGAAGTTTGCAGATTTCCTGGAGATTATAAAACTTAATAATTCACAAAAACCATAAGACTCCGTTAGAAAAACAAAACCGGTAAAATTTCCAGATTTTTGCTCCTGACGCCGTCAAGAGTAAAACCCAGACGCCGTCAGAATGGACCTGCAGAAATTCTTATGTTAAGTTTCCGGAAAATTTCTGGAAAAACTTGGTCCTACTTCCTGGAAAATCCTGCAAAACTTCATTATGACTCAATACAAGCATTTGACTCTAACAAATACAAATACACATGTTCATTTAATATTGTGGAGAATCATGATCGTGTGTTTCTTGAAAACATATTTGGGGTTTCCCCTTACACTTATCTTTTGCAAAAATACTTTTAGGTTGGAGTTAAGACTAGGCCAAACAACATAGTAAAGTATTTCCACATTTTAATTTAGAGACATGATCTACCAACAATAAAAATAAAGCATGCATACGGAAGCAAATAACAAACAAACAAAATAAAATCACACAAAACATGGGTTGCAAAGATTAACCAACAATAAAATTAAAAGTCGAACATGCATAATAATTGTTAAAAGAAAATAAAAAGTGTCCAAAGCCAACAGAGGCTGAATCCTAAAATATTACAAGACCAAATGTTTCAAATCATACAACCGGGAATAAATTGTTCAAGAACCACAGATATCAAAACGAATCACTGAGGGGGAGGACCAAAGCGGTAATCATAGACAGGTGGGAGGTGCCCAGTATACCCATAGGGAGGATAGTCCTGCTCGCGCCCAGGGAATGGGTCAATCTGCAGATGGGGCTCGATGTGATCACGGGTCGAAAGATGCTGCATCTGGCGGACTGTGTGCTCATACATCCAGTCAAATCTCTGGTCAGTGGTGGTTCTCCAAGCATCCACCTGACCCATCCAAGCCCCCTGATGCGCCTGCCAATCTCCTCGGCCCATGTGCCGGTAGTAGTCAGCAGTCCCCTCCTCATACCCAGCAAACTGATGCTGCTGGGGCATTCCCTCATCATCATCATCAACATCATCCTCACCAGCAGGCCCTGCTGCTACGTACCAGGTGTAGGACCCATCCACCATCTGCATCAAGATGTTCATCTGCCTAAGGGATTTAGCCTTCACCACCCTACAGTCCCCGCAGTCTCTCAAATACCCCATGATTGCAGGAGTAAGAAGACCATAGGAGCGAGCCAACCGGGTCACAAACATCCCTCCATACACCCTATCTATATCCCTATCACCTACACTGGTCCTCAAATAACTGGCCACCCAAAATGGGATGTTGCAGTAAACATCCTCTGAAAAGATAGTATACAGGTAGAACAGATCAGAAGCAGTGACACGGTGAGTAGTGCCATGACGTGCAGACAGGCTGTATGTGATGCACCTGTGAGCCAACCTAACAATGGGGTCCCTGATCGATGCAGCCCCAGTAGTCGAGATGTAAACCCCATCCCCTATGGTCGGCCAAAAAGTGACACACCTCATCTCACTCCTCTGAGTCTCCCCATGTAACAACCTCTGCATAAGAGTCCCATCAACCTCATCCCTAGTATACAATCCAATCCTCCAACCAAACTCAGTAACCGAACACGACCTCATTTCCCCTCCTGGCCTAAAATAGATAGTGGTGCCCCCCATATCCGTCCTAGCCTCAGCCTGATTAAAGCGGAAAGTCGCAAAGAATTCCCTTACCAACTCACTATAAACAATCTCCCTCATTCTAAACATCCTCTCCCATTGAGGACCAGCGAACCCATCAGTGTTGATCCTTCTCAGAAATGCAGCCTCTAGACCTTGGGATCTAAGAAGTTCCCAATCAATAACAGAACCAGCGTCAATGTGGTGATTAGCAAGCTCCAAATACTTTGTGGTGGCAGCATCGTTGTCAAATAGACCCCAACTGTGGACCAATTCCCCGTAATTAACTTGTTGGGACCTGGATGAGCTACCTCTGTGTTGTCTTGATCGCTTACTCATTTTCCTGGAGAAAGTTAGAGCGAACGAAAACAATTAGCAGAAGAATTTTTATCGATTTCTGCTGTCAGATACATCTGACGCCGTCAGGATTGGTCCTGACGCCGTCAGACTTAGCAAAAATCCGACTCATGCAATTGCGAGGGAAAAATCAATTTTCAAACTCTTAACCCATTACCCAAACGCTCCTTTAATCAGGAAACAGGGGTGGGGGGTCAAAGAATCCGAGGCATGATGGGTTTTCTCTAAATTAATGCATGATTCGAGTGAGACAACATCATCAAATGGTAACCCCATGATTACAAATCACCAAATGGATGGTATTATGATTCGTTAATGAAGGGTCGAGAGTGGGGTTTCGGGCGAAAGGGGTTTTTCAAATTGATGGGTCCTAGGGACAATTGATCGAAAAAGGATGAAGAAGAATCACTTACCAAGTGAAGATTGGATGCGGAAGACGTCGAATTGGAGGTTGGAGAATCGGAGTAGCAGCAGCACTTTGGGTGAGATTTGTGGGGTATGGGTTGAAAGTGATTGGTTTTGGGTTAATATTGCAGATTCATCGAGCTGACGGCATCAAGAGTTAAATCTGACGCCGTCAGATGCCCGTGTAAGGTGAGGTTTGGAGTAGTTCCATGTTCAGTCCCTGCTCTTTGCGTGAATAACTAATCATTAGTAAAACCCATGAGTAGCTATTCCGTTAACGAGGTCCACCAGGGTCGAACGTCTCATTACTGTCACGGAAAGAGGTGAGGTTGTAGAAGGGGTCGGGTGACGTTTTGGCTAAGTTGATCCCTATGCACGGGTCATTGGTGTGAGAAGAAAGATGTTGTTCCATAGGGGGTTTCAAATCAGTGGTGTTTTTGAGGTGCAACCTCTTTACACCGGGTTTAAAACCAAAAGAACGTTTCTTAGATAGGTTTGGGAATGTGGTTAGCAGGCATCCAACGAAAATGTTATGGAATTGCGAATTCTTTTCTTTCTGAGGATGCTCACAAGAGTGGGGGGTGATTGACGGTGAAGCACTTGGGTAAAGCTTCTTGTTATCCTCTTGGTTAAACATTAAAGGGGTTGAGACCTCGAAGACCTTTTCGATTTTTTTAGGTACGGAATTTTCCTTGATCCTTTCTTTGACCCTTGACATGAATTGGTCTGCGAAATTCATAAACGCTTTATGAGTACTCTCCATGCGTGCTTCTAGGTGCTGGATTTGTTTTTCCTGATTATCCATGAAGGTTACCATTATCCCTTCGAATTCCTATTGTCGTGAACGTTCAGGAAAATTCTGGTTGATAACCGTATTCCTGCGTAGATTATGATTCCACACGGGTTCAGCAGCAAGTTTCTCAATACTTATTAATTCATTTACCTGCTTCTCGATGCTTCCTAACAACTCTTCTTGGGTGGCACATGCGTAGTCAAGTTTTACCTTGCTTGGGAACATCGGGTCCTCCCATCCTTCCTCTTCGTATTGTGCCAACTCCTCAAGAACTTTCCAGCACTCGTCAACGCTAAGTCTATCTAGCCTACCCTTGGCTGCGTAATCAATGGCTTTCCTTGTTTGATAGTCAACCTTATCGTAAAAGATTTGGATCTGGAGCCATGGTTCGATGCCATGATGAGGGACTTTTCGGAGTAGGTCTTTATATCGAATCCATGCTTCATAAAAGGTTTCATTTTGACGTCGTTGGAACATCAAGATGTCATTTCTAAGCTTAGTAGTTCTCCCCGGTGGGAAAAATTGAGCAAGGAAACGAGTGGTGAGATCATCCCATGTGGTGATGGATCCCGCGGGTAAACGCTCAAGCCATTGACTAGCTTGATCCCGTAGAGAGAATTGGAATAGACGTAAACAGGTAGTCTCTCTAGTTGCAACATCTAGATCTATGGAATCTACGATTTTGAGGAAGTCCTTAAGATGTTGGTTTGGATCTTCGGAACGAAGTCCATGGAATGCACATCCACTTTGCACCAACCGGATGGTGTCGGATCGCAAGGGGGTCACATTGGCTCCGGTGAGCTCAATGGTGTTTCGGTAGCCTTGGTGGCTAGGTCGGGAATACTCTCCTAAGGTTCGGGGCCTAAGGGGTTCTAGTGGTGGGTTTTGTTGTGGTGGGATGACGGGTTCAAAGATGTTACCACCTTCCATGATGTCGGATGGTAAAGATTACGAACAAAAACACGAAGAAATAAGATAGACTAAAGAAAACATAAAAATAAAAATAAAATCTTACTAGAAAGGAATCTAGCAAGTAGACCTAATAAAAAGAAATTCTAACCTAGACAATAACTATTCCCCGGCAGCGGCGCCAAAAACTTGATGCGTGGGAATCGCAACAGGCTTTACCTCTCGAGGGATCTCGAGAAGCTTACAACCCCCACCAGGCAGTGTACCTGACCGTTGTAGTATAGTATAGTGACAAGTACCGGGGGATTGATCGTTCAGCATAGGAATAGTGTCGCTAGGATTAGAAAGCCTAAATACTAGTTCTAAAGGTGAGGGATGATTATTTTTGTATTTTTATATTTTTATGAAAGCAAGTAAAATCTCGGGTTTTGGAAGAGTGGGCGGAATTAGTTGCTATTCAACTAACCCAATACTAAGATGCAATCAAAATAAAATAATAAAAATGAAAATAAACTAATTTATATTAAAGTTGTGAGCAGTAATTGGAGAAAATGTGTTTACTTAGATTTCACTACTCCCTAGATATCTTTTACACGTTAATTACTTGTTATAATTGCATGGATGACGGATCGTATTCCTTAATACCATTCATGGAGTGGCACACATAACTCCCCAATTCTATGAGCTCTTATCTCCTCCTACACCATGCCCAACACAACTATAGGGATTGTAAACAGTGGCTCATACATTAAATACAACCAATAAAGACCTAGTGCGCCTCGGTTCATGTTTCTTAAGACGTTCAAGCATGTTACCAATTGGAGATCTGCCAGTTTTCTTAAGCCTAACATATAAATCATTCATCCACAACAAGAATAAACAAGTAATCAACACATAATCAATATCTAGGTTTCATTAGATCTAAGCAAACACAAGATAGATCTAGCCTAGCATGATAGAATTAAGATAAGAACAAGATATAGACAACCAACACATAGACATATTGATTGAATTAGAAGAACACTTATCTCAATTACAATGTAAGGTATCAAGGGTTTGGAACCCTTGAAAAACCTGTAAAAGTTGCACCAAAATCGTACTTAGGGTTTCTCCAAAACTTCTCTCCCCAAATGTGAAAAACTAGAAAACTATATATAGGAAAATAGGGATGACGGCATCAATAACAAAGGTGTGACGCCATCATCCCGCCACCAAATACTTCCTCAGACGGCCTTGATCTACTTCTGACGCCGTCAAGGCCTAGGCCGTCACACAAATTACTCTTGACGCCCTGTGTGTGACGCCGTCATCAACTACGGGTTTTAATTCTTGGGGTTTGACGCCGTCAGGAAAACTCTTAACGCCTTCATGAACTCTCGGATTTTATTATTGAGGTTTGACGCCGTCAGGAAATTACTCTTGACGCTGTCACCTACTGTTCCCAGCATGGAAAATTGAGACTTGGCCGTTTTCTTCACTTTTATGCTCCAAAAACGTCCAAAATGGCTTCTTTTCCAGAATTCACTCTCCAAGTACCTAAAATCACAAAAGGAACGATTTAGGGCAATATTTGATCAAATAAATTCGGATTCGGGCTTAAATGACCCCCTAAAAGTGGTTCATTTTTCGCCTTATCAAACACAAAATTATTCAAATAACCACCAGAAATAGAATTGTTTTGCAATGACTGAAAGGAATTGTTTTTAAAAGAAGTAAATAACAAGTCTTCAGAAGAGGCTGTCTTTGAAATCACTTCATCAGCAGCAAATTCAGAGTCCACAGACTTGTAAGATGACTCGATAGATAGCTTTGTTGAGGACTTGGGTGAGACTGATTTGGTCTTTGATTCACAACTGGCATAACTAGAGGTCTCTGAGCTTTTGTCCCTGAAAGAACAAGAGACACTTTCATTAGAATCATTACTAGAGGTACTTCTAAGGGAGTCATTGATCCTAATGCCAGTTTGAGTCTGTGATTCAGGTAAGTCCAAATTATGGGATGTGGGCATAGGGTTTCCTATGGTAGTGGGTGAGTCAGATGTATTAGTTTTACAAGTAAGGTTTGGCAAGTCATCAGAGTTTTTGCCATACAGATGGTGTGAACCATCAAAGTCAGAGGTTTTAGAGGTAGACATGAATTCACCTCTAATAGGTCCTGATACAGCATGCATCTCACCTTCCTTTAAAAATTTGACAGGTGTAGAGTTATTTTTACTTTTCTTATCTAAATGATGGTTTGCCTCTACACCTACATACTTCTGAAAACCTAAACCAAGCTCAGATGTTACAGACTGACTACTATAGAGAAAACTAGCTAACTTATCACATGAAATTAGCCATTCTTTATGCCTAGTAACTTCCTTATCCAACTTATCTTGCAAAACATCTTTCTCAGACTCAATTCTTGCTTTTTCTATTTCAGTAAATTTTAACTCATTGGTAGTTACCTCTAAATCTCTTTTTAATACTCTGATCTTTTCCTCATAAGCTAACTGATTTTCTTGAAACCACACTTTCTGTTTTTCTAAAGTTTTCATAGCTTCTTTATACGCTTGAGCTTCAATAAAGGTAGTATTATATTTTGGTTCCAACTCATCATATGCTGCTTTAAGAGTATTATATTTAATGTCACACCCAAAAACACAATTAGTTACTTGAGGAGATATTCCCATGAAGGCAAAGTCAGCATCACAGCTAGCCACACAGGAGATTTGTTGAGGAGAGCCACTTGTTGCATCTTCAGATTCATGCTCATTCCAGTCAACACAAGCATCTACAGCAGTGACCAAAGCCTTTGATTCTCCAGCCTCCAACTCCTTCTTCCTGTAAGCAGAATATCTAGTACTATCTTCACTCTTCTTACTCTTGCATTCTCTTGCAAAATGACCAATCTTCCATTGTTGAAAACAATTCTTCCATTGCAAGTTCATCAATTTGCTCAAAGTCCTCATAAGCTATTTGTTACTGTTGATCAACTTCAGCAAGAAATGAGTGAAGTACATCTTCCATCACATTGCTAACCTTTGGATGATTCTTTAGACTAGCATTTGTGAAAGACAATGTTGTAGTGCAAGGACTTGGACTGGGAGAGTGTGGTATATAGTTTGAATTACTGCTGATGAATGCAGAGTGTGAAGGAGGTGTTGTATAAGTGGAGTGACCATTGATGTCAAGTTCCAAGGCTCTGAGCTTGTTTTACAAGTCATCAAACGAGAGATAATCCAAGCCTCCTTTGGTTTTCAAAGATATGCTGACCTGAGACCATGAGGGAGGTAAGGCTCTTAGAAACCTGGAGTTAACCTCCTCATTGTCAGGTCTGGCTAGAAGTTGTTTCAAATGACTTAGAATCTTCTGAAACCGATCATACCCTTTGTGAATGCCCTCTTCTTCAGTAATTCTGAATTCCTGAAATTCTTGCTTCAACAAAGACTTTCTCATCCTTTTAGATTCTTCATTGCCCCCGAATCTAGTTTTAATTGCCATCCAAAGTTCTTTGGGATCAGTAAGGTGATGAAAATCTCCCATGTGATCATCAGGAATTGCTTGAAGCAGAATAGTTCTTGCTTTGTTCTCCCTTTGTACAGCAAGGATCTCTTCAGCAGATGTTGGAGGCAAAGTAGTCATATTACCCTGTGGATCTTTTCCTTGCTTCCTAGGACTACACCCAGTCAATACGACATTCCATAGGTTGAAATCGACACTGGCAATCTAGTTCTGCATCTTCATAGCCCAAATCTCATACTCATCCTTCCTGAGATAGGGAAACTTGGCGTTGCTGTTGGAGAAGGCAACCTGTTGGAGTTGTTGAGTGAGGGTGTTGGAGTTTGTGATAGTGACATCAGAAGCATCTCCATCAACCATTGTTACTGAGTGAAAAAGGTGTTTGAGTGTGAGTTAGATTACAGAGATTAGCTTGTGGCTCTGATACCACTTGTAGGATCTACACTTGATAGATCTCGAGCCAATAGATCGTTAGTCTACTAATGTAATCACCAGCAAACTAAATAGACAATCTCTGTTAGCTTATACTTATTGCGGAATATAAATATAAACTTGTATGCTAAACTTTGATCCTCTATGGATCGATATTATTCACTAATAATTGTTTTTGAAACTCGTACATATTACAATAACCTTGGGTTCCTTATATACTAGTGGAAACCCTAAATTCTTCTACAAGAAACGTATAAACATAATACTCTAGAAGATATTCTACATATCTTATCTATAAATAACTAACTTCTATCCACATATTAACTATATCCGCAGTAACACTATTCTTCAGCAGAAACTATACTTCAGTAGAAACCAGTATGTGCTTCCGCAGAAACCTGTCAGCAGAATCGTCAACAATATCTAAAAACTGACTTCACTAATTCCTTACATAAACATTTACATTTATGTTACACATTCACATTTAACATTTACATTTATGTTACACATTCACATTTATTATATATTTAGAACTTACATATTTAATTTTCATCATTTACATGGTTATTTTAAGGTATAAGTACATGCTTTGGAAAATGTATTAGTTGCCATACATGATATTAATTTGTACACTCTCTTTGTAAAATACATATTTGTAAAATACATAAAATGATATTAATAACTTAGTAAGTGAATTTTTTTTCTTCCTTTTTTGTATGAATGTGTTTTTGTATAACACTCATGTACCTACAAAATCTTTCTAGACTTTATTTGTTAGCATTAAAAATATGTATAGAGAAGTGATGGTCATTCACATATTAGAACTTTGTTTTGTCTGTTAAGATATGTAATAGATTAGTCATTGGGCTTTGGACTTGGTAAGCTAATATGTTAAGTGTTATGTTATATAAGCCTATTGTAATACATGTAATCCAAGTCCAAACCCAAGCCCATAGAAAAGCCTTTAGGGCATCTTATCTCAAGTACTATATAAGCCACCTTATGCCTCATTTGCAAGGTGTGCTTGAGTGTGTATTATGTATGTTTTTAATAAAAGTTCTCTTCATCTTATTACTCTCTTTTACATCTTATAAGCCACACATATATATCATATCAAGTCACCATCTTTACTTAATATACTTGTCATATTTGTGTTAAATTTGATAGATTTATGGTCCTACAAGTGGTATCAATCGCCTAACAATGATTTAGGAGTGTGTAGAAATTGTTTTTATCAAGTTTTGTGTTAAAAAGTTGCGTTTTTTCTTATAAACGTGGACTTTTTTTATAAAGCTTTGATTTTTACGAGTTTTAGTGGTAAAGTTGTTGTTTTTATTGAAGTTTTAGTGATTTTAAATGTTTTGGGGAAGATTTGCTCAAAAGAAACAACTGGAAAAAGTGTTTTTGGTTGAAAAAATCGGATTTTTAGCTGTTTGGGTCATCTTACGCGTAAAAAGGACAAGCACTACCAACTTCTTAGCTGGAAATTGTACTTTTTGTTACTTTTACGCGTGAGTTTTAGCAAAAAACCCTTTTTCTACGCATAACATCACTTTCTACGCTTAAGTTTAAGCAGAAAACCCTTTTCCTACGCGTTAGATTGAAATCCTACGCATAAGGTGAGTTCCTACGCATAAGATCCTACGCTTAAGTCTGTTTCTATGCATAAGTTGGATTTTACGCATAAGTTCTTACGCAAAAGTTCCTACGCAAAAGTTTTCTTCAACGATCAGAGATTACTCAGTACTTTCCTAGCTTGGACAAGTTAGTGAAATACTTCGACACGGGATATCTTTCAAGCTTGGACAAGTTTTAGAGATCAGTTTGGTTAAAAAAAAAACCTTACACGTAACATTCTTACGCATAAACTATAAGTTTACGCGTAAAAATCCAAGCTTATGCATAAACATTTGTTTACGCATAACCTTCATATTTACGTGTAACCTAAAGTTTACGCATAACTTTTCTTACGTGTAAGATTTGAAGTTAACCATAAGATTCTTAGTTAAGCGTAATATTCACTGTTTACACATAAGTTCAGGGTTTATGCATAAGAATTTGACTTTTGACAACCAAACTTCAAACAGCCATAACTTTTGAACCGTAACTCCATTTTTGACGAATTTGCTGTCAAAACGACCGTAAGACCGAGAAGAAGGACACATTGAATAATCCAAAGATCATTAAAGCCAAGCTTCGAGGCCCAATTTCACTCCTAACGGAAGTTACTCAGGTTTTAAGGTTTCAGATCAAAATTTTCACCATAAAAACTTGCATCAACTTACACTAAACACAACTCCTACTTCGTTGGAACGATCCAAGATCAACTTTATCATTCATCAATGGCAACTCAGCAAGACATTCATGTAGCCGGTGCAGAAAACCGACCTCCCATGCTTGAAAAAGGTGGATATCTTCCATGGACAAGCCGTATGCTTCATTACATCAAAACAAAAGACTGATGGTAAACTAATGATCAAATCCATTGAAATTGGTCCATTTAAGCCAAGACAAATTCAAGTTGAAGGCAATTTGAATGACACACCTCCTACTCAACCATTCATACGTGACCAAACTGAAGATGATTACACAGACGCAGACAGGAAGCAGATCGCCGCTGATGATATGGCAATGAATTTAATCCAACTTGGATTACCACGCGAGATCTTTGCAGCGGTCGATAGCTGTCAAACTGCTCATGATATGTGGGAACGCGTTAGAAGGATATGTCATGGAACAGAGATTGGACAACAAGACGTTAAAAACAAACTTCTAACTGAATGGGAGAACTTTACATCTACTAAAGGTGAACAGATTGAATCATACTACACAAGGTTTTGCACTTTAGTGAATGAGTTAATCAGAAACAAGTTGACACCACGAACAATTGCAACAAACATCAAATTCATCAATAACCTTCCAGAAGAATGGGGTCGTTATGTTACAATTGTCAACCAAACAAAGGATTTACAAAAGGTAAATTATGATCAAATCTATGATTTTCTGAAACAAAACCAAGCTGAGGCTAATGAAGTAAGGAAAGAAAGATTGGCAAAGAATCATGATCCTCTTGCATTAATTGCTACTACACCAACACTGTTACCAGTGACCACATAACAACCATTATCATCTTCCATTCACAACTACATGCAACCATCATGCATTCAACAACCAACACCGGACTACCAACAACAGTTCTACCCACAGTAACAACAACATGTTATTCCACAACAGGAATTCCCACAATTCCAAGAACTAGAATTCACTAAAAATGATGAAGCTATTGCAGCATTGACCCAAGCGTTTGCTTTTCTGACAAAGGCATTCCAAGGACGTTATTCTACACCAACAAACAACAACCAAAGGATTTCATCAAACACTCGCGACAAGCAGATTGCTCAGCCGAGTTTCAATATGGGCAACTTAGGCCAAATGGTTGGAGTTTATGGGAATCAGCAGGGATATGCTACTGGATTTCATATGGGTAATCAGAATATGCAGAATGCAGCGAATCAGTATGGTCAGTATGCAAGGAATCAGATGGGTCAGTTTTTTGGAAATCAGAGGGGTCAGAATGTTGGTAATCAGGCAATGGGTAATCAGAATAGGAATGTTGCAGCTCCAGTTGCTGGGAATCAAGGAAATGTGAATCAGGGTAATCCGGTAAAGTTTTTCAACTGTCAGGGTGTAGGTCATATAGCAAGAAACTGTCCTACTAAGCCGAACAAAAGAGATACAACGTACTTGCAGAAAGCACTGCTGTTGGCACAAAAGAATGAGGCAGAGTTTCAGTTGAACACAGAGGAGAATGATTTTATGGCTCTTATGGATGACATGGAATACAGAGATGATATCGATGCGAACTGCATATTCATGGCGAATCTTCAGGAAGCTAAGTATGACACGGATTCTGACACACTTCCTGTTTATGACACCAATGCACCATCTGAGGTATCCAACTTCAACACATGTCACAAAAATGATATATTTGATATGTATCCTCATGAGGAACAACATTCTGAGAAGCTAGCATCCACTTATGATACATACCTGGACACGCCAAGTAGTAGCAATACTCCTTCAGCAACTCCAGATGTGAATCATAATGGAGGCTTCGTTTCACAGCATGCTGAGAATGATGAGGAAACACGTGCTTTGTTTGAATCATTATTGAATAATTGTCATGTTGAAATTAAAAATGTGAAAAAGGTCAATCACGATGTTAAGGCCGCGAATGTTAAATTGACCGCTGAGCTTGAGAGTTACAAGGAAAACGTTAAAGCTTTTAAGTTTCATAATAAAAGATTGTCTGAATTAGAAACTGGTTATCAAAATTCCGTCTCAAGGGAAAAACATTTGCAACTCAAGTTTGGTACACTTGATGTTAATTCTTTCAAGAAGATAAAATCTTTAATTTCGGAAATTTCTGATTTACAAAACCAACTTTCTAAACAAAAAATAGCTTATACCAATCTTGAAAAAGAAATGGATGAGTTGAAAAAGGACTTTGCAAAGAAAGAAGATAAACTTTTGGAAGAAATTGTAGAGTCAGAACACATGATTGCACATTTAGAAGAATTAGTGGTTAAGTCGGGTCAATCAAGTCAAACAATGAAAATGATTTCAAATCAAACTAATCCAATTTATCATATGAAACATAAAATGGCTCTTGGTAACACAACTCCTTGTAATCTCAAGAAAGCTCAGCAAGAACAGAATGTTTTGTATAATGGTAATGTGATTTACACCAAACATGATCCTCCCGTCATTCGGGATTCTGTGCAAACGATGGAACTTGTCGAAGAGAGCATATATAAAATGAAACAAAAGGATTTGAAACCCATTGTGTGACATTTCAAAATTTTCATGTCATTAATCTTAATATTATTTAACTATTTTATTTTTAAATAATTAACTTCGTCAAAAGTTATCCGCGTTTCATCATAACACCTTCAATTAATTCAACCGCGACTAGACTACGTCCATTCTACAATTTTTATGCATCATTGTTTCCTTAAAATCTTATTTTAAAAGTCACTTTTCAATTTTTCCATTTTTACGTAAACCTTGCACCATTACGTTTTACCCGATTTAAATTTACGTTTTAAGGTTTTGACAAAGTGAGCCAACCCTAGACTATGATAATTTACATATTTATGAAATTTTAAACTATTTTATGTTTATAAATGAGTTTTATACTTGTCGTGTCATTTTTATAGCTTACGTCACTTTTATCAAAAACCGGTGTCACCAAACGCGTTTTTTAACTCACGGTTTCAGTTTTAACGATGTTTAAATACTCCGATAAACCCATGACTCAACTAATATATTAAAAGTAGTTATTTTGACAAGTGATAACATTTTTATATGTTTTACATTATATTACTGCCCAATTTTACGTTAAGCGTCTTTAAAACTACACGTTTTTAATTACCGGGAGCAAAATAAACTACACAATACATCTAATAACCAATTTAATACAATAAAATGCTCCACTAACTTGCTACTCTCTTCTTGTTTTTGTCACCCCAACACTTATCCATGGGGTTGACAAGTGTTTAAGTTTTCCTTCCAAAGACTAGCTAACTCATAAAAACCACTAACTACCATCTTTACTCTCACTTTTACATGCAACTCACTCAAAAATCTGGTCTCTTGCTCTCAAATTTCGTGGCTTATACAGCCCACACTCACCATTATCTTCAATTTTTACCACAAGATTTGGTGTACAAGATTAAAGGTCATTTAGTGCTAGTTTGTTCTTGATTCCTTTCCTCCTCAAAGTTCTTCATTTCAAGAGTTTATTTAAAAGATTTTCCAATGTGATAAGGGCTGTGATTTTCAAGGATTTCAAAGGGTTCTTGCAAGGTTATTTGGGTTTTGGTTGATTGATGTTGGAAGCATGGGTTTGTGGAAACATTAGGATTAGTGATCTTGTTCTTCTTGTAATTTATGTTGTTCATCATTTTTGTAAGGAAACTCTTCACTAACTTTTTATTTTATTTTTAATTTTTACTTCTGTAATATTTAGATATCTTGATGTATTTGAATATTATATAAGTTATTATGCTTGGTTAGGCTTGGTACATAAGCTAGATCACTAGAAAATCACTCATGGACTAAACATGCAAAAGACAGTTTTGATCAAGGGTAAAAACAGAATTAACTGATCTAACCAGTAAACATTTGACATAAACTAAAAATATTTGGTTGTAGCCCTATGCCTTGTGGTCATTTTCCCAGGTGGTGCATCCCGTGACGACACCCGATGATTAAACTAGAAATAATTTCGTGAAACATGTCAGATTCTGAGTACTAGATTTATAACGTATGAAACTTGTTTTTTTGGACATAACCAATGGTTTCTCAAAACATAAAAGTTTTAGATAACATCTCAACTTAAACTTGGCCACAAACGGGGAATTAATTGGACTTGTAGAACTCTAGATATCGCAACTTCAGTGGGACTGTTTTGACATTGATAAAAATCAGAACTGGATAGTAAGGGTAAATGGGTAATTTTACTATTTTTAAGTAACTTTTGACTTAGTGGGACCCACAAAATTGGTTAACACAGATGAATACCTTTCCGGGGATATAAGGAACTTAATTTTTCGACTTACGGTTTGCAAATAACAAATTTTTGAAAGTGAATAAGTTACTAGAAATTTCATCAGCTTTTGTAAAATTTAAACATGTAAAGGTATTAACTTATATAATTGGACCTTTAAATTTTATTTGAACCACTTAATTTAAATTGAACCTTTAAACTTAATTTGAACTTTTGTAAAATATATATACTTCATACTTACAAATCATTTTAAAGTGTCAAATTAAACCTTAGACTTAATGCTTAATTTTTGTAAGAAATGTAAATGTCATACTTGAAGACCATTTTTAAATACCAAATTATAACTTGTTTGATATTTAGAAATTATGTACCAAGCATAATTAAGATCATAATTTATATATAGCTAAAATTACATCAATATTTATTTTCAAAAACCTAAGACAAGCGTATATCTATTTAGGTTCATCGTAGAGCTTCGCGGCTATTTTCTTCACGTGCTTGTTCCTTGCTACTTCCTTTATTCACGGTGAGTTCATAGCCTCGCCTTTACTCATTTAAATGTTTTATAAACCTCGCGAGGGGGATACATGCTACTTTTACAAACTGAATACAAATAGTTTTTGGTATGCTCTACCCGATTACATGATTATAGTGATTGAATGCTTCTTGCCAATTAAGTCCCCACCATGAAACCGTTAATTCCGTAGGGAAACGCTATTATTATGGATATGCATATTAGGCTTGGCCGGCTTTGACTGGGTACGGTCACATAATCTTGAGAGTTTGGGGTAAACTGGTAATTTTTACCTCGGGGCACAAAATCACGGTTAAGGTTTCGGTTTCATAATTCTCATTACTATAATCTGATTACCCGACATGTATTTGTTATATGTCTATTGATAAATAATGCTTGTATTCAACTTATTACTTATTCAACTATATGAATTCACTCAACTTTATGTTGACTTTTTAGCATGTATTTTCTCAGGTATTATTTGCTAGCTGAGCATTGGGAGCAATCGGAGTCGCGTGGATATCAAACATTGAAGGACTTGTTTTCTTCACATTCGATAATTATTTTCTTTAAATACGCAAATGAGTCATTTTTGAACTCTTGTAACTTAAGTTTTAAATATAAATTGTTGGGACCTTTGTACTCTGATTTATCAAATCGAATGTGACATTTTATTAAACGTCTCTTTTGAGGTGGTTTATGTAACTTGTTTTTATGAATTATGAAGTGACACCCAAATTGGTATTCCGATGTGTTGTAAATTTTGGGGGTGTTAAACATTGATTAAAAAATTGAACAAACTTTCGGGAATTACTTTTGTTCCACAAACAGAACCATCTGTGTTTTCCATAAAACGACCATTCGCGAAATTCTTTTCTAAAAAGAAAGTTGTTTCCAAATCTCTTTCAAAAATAGAACAAATGTCTTCTAACAACACTTTTAATACAAGTGAGGCTAGAGACATTCTTGATGATGTTAAAAAGAGAATTCAAGAACTTCAAAATATTGTTAAATCTAAAACTACTATCAGTATTAATGACTGGCATTCCAGTTTTCATATCGAACAGAAAAAGGTGTTTGAAAACGAAATAACTATCCCATTGAATAACATCAGTGCGAGGGTAATCCATTTTGAAAACGCTGTCTTAAAAGAAACGACCGACTTTGTCAAGGACCACAAATCCCTGGTAAAAGAAGCTAATGAAACTCGTGAAAACATGAATGTTTTAGAAAGGTTAAATGATTCTCTCTTCGAAGCTGTTCTGTCTATTGATATAATGTCCATTATCATACAAACATATTCGGTTCAAGATGATGAAAGACTGAGAGCTGAGACCTCCGAAACTGTTTCCAAATATGAAAATGCTCTTATAAAGCTTGAAAAAGAAAATGTGTCATGTTTTAAACAACTTGATCGGAAAAAAGAAGAATGCAAGTATGACAAACTATCGTATGAGCGTGCCTTCAAGAACATGAAAGAGCAAAATGATCTTTTGAGGGCTCAGCTTGAAAGTCAAAAAGGGAAGGGTGAGGAAACTAAGTTTGCAAAACCATCGACTTCGGCGAAACTAAATGTTTCAATCACGGTTCAAAAACCAAAAATGTCAATTTCACGGTTTGCGCCAAAAGTTGATGAGAAAAAGGATTTGACAAAACCAGTCACTCCAACACCCTTGCCTAAGGAAAACATAAATGAAAAGAGTGTTGAAAATAGAAAATTTGTTGTCGAAACACCAAAAGTGTTAGCACCTGGCCTTTTTAGGATTAGTCCCATTAATGTGTCTGCCTCCACATCTAAGACTTATGAGGGAAAAAAGGATAATTCTAAAAGAATCTAGTGATGATAAAAAGGAAAACAATTTAAATCCTAATGCGTGTGCCACAACTTCTATAGGATTAGACAACACTTCTAGGAGCAGCAGACTAAAGCCTAGGAGCAATACAAGGAACAATAGAGTCTTGCCTGCCTCTAAGAGTAGTTGCAAGAATAAAGTTGAAGAAGTAGAAGAACACCCTAGGAATTTATCGCTTTGTAATAAGAGACATGTTTCATCTGAATGTAATGTCGAGAGTACTGGTTCTAATGCATGTAATGACACTGTTTGTTTAATATGCAAGAAATGTTTAATTAATGATGTTCATGATGAATGTGTTTCTAAGAATGTGAATGTTACGCCTGAACAGAAGAGCGTTTCGAAAGGTCCTAGTGCAAAATCTAGATTTGTTGGAAACCTAATTAAAAGAATTAGGAACACCACTAATAGTCGCACACCTAGGAACTATCTTAAGCATTGTGTTTGGATTCCAACGGGTAGAGAATTTATATTCAAGGATGGTAAATTAGAAATAGTACAAGCTAAACAAGTAGCAACTGTCTATGAGTATGATTTGGATTGTACCCCTAACCCCATGTAACCAAAATCAAAACGGTTTCCAAATACAAATTCTTCAGTTATTGGCAGGTTATCGAAATTTGTCTTTGGATCGTCGACTCGGGTTGCTCCAAGCACATGACCGGGAATTTAAAGCTGCTGATTGATACGTGGGAATCGCACCAGGCTTTACCTCTCAAGGGATCTCGAGAAGCTTACAACCCCCACCAGGCAGTGTACCTGATCGTTGTAGTATAGTATAGTGACAAGTACCGGGGGATTGATCGTTCAGCTAGGAATAGTGTCGCTAGGATTAGAAAACCTAAATACTAGTTCTAAAGATGACGGAAGATTATTTTTGTATTTTTTATATTTTTTAGAAAGCAAGTAAAAATCTCGGGTTTTAAGGATTTGGGCGGAATTAGTTGCTAGTCAACTAACCCAATACTAAAGATGCAATCAAAATAAAATACTAGAAATAAAAATAAAACTAAATTAAACTAAGGTTGTAAGCAATAAGTGGGGTGGCGCACTTAACTCCCCAATCCTATGAGTGCCTACTTCACTCCTATGTCGAGCCGGCTAAGAAGCTCCTAACATGGGATCATTAGAATTTACTCATGCATTAAATACAACCAATAAAACCTAGTGCACATCGGTTCATGTTTCCTAAGACGTTCAAACATGTTACCATTTGGAGATCTGCCAGTTTTCTTAAGCCTAACATCGAAATCATTCATCCAATACAACCATAAAAAAGTAATCAACACATAATCAACATCTAGGTTTCATTAGATCTAAGCAAGCACAAGATAAATCTAGCCTAGCATGGTGGAATCATGATAAGTACAAGATATAGACAACCAACATATAGACATATTGATTGAATTAGAAGAACACTTATCTTAATTATACATGTAAGGGTTCATGGGCTGAAAACCCTTGAAAAACCTGTAAAATTCGTAATAGGTTCGGCCTTAGGGTTTCTCGAAAACTTCTCTCCTTTATGAATGAAAATTAGAAAACTATATATAGAAAACTGAGGCTGACGGCGTCAAGACCAAATAGGTGACGCCGTCATCTCACCGCCAAAAGAATTCTCGGACTGCCTTGATCTACATCTGACGCCGTCACGTAATAGCTTCTTCCATGTGACGCCTTCATGTTTGCACTGGGCTGCCATGCAATTTACTCTTGACACCGTCAGGATGGTACTCTTGACGCCGTCACCTACTGTTCCTAGCAAGGAAAATTAAGACTTTGGCGTTTTCTTCACTTTTATGCTCCAAAAACGTCCGAATTGCTTCCTTTTCCAGATTTCTCTCCCAAAGTACCTAAAATCACAAAAGGAACGATTTAGGGCAATATTTGATCAAATAAATTCAATTCCGGGCTTAAATGACCCCCTAAAAGTGGTTCATTTTTCGCTTCATCATATACCCTTACACTTGAGATTTGCTTGTCCTCAAGCAAATGCGCTTTTATTCTAATCAAAAGACAAGTTAGGGGTCATTTAACACTAATATAAAAGTAATTACAACAAATAATCATTCCACTAAAGACCAAAGACAAGCACGGAGGTCATATACTAACACCTCACAAATAGTGTTTAGATACTCACATCTCTCGGGTGTAATAAAGTATAAATTACAGTATGGAAACGGAAGATATCTCTCACTACCTGTCATAGCAAAATAGATTACCATAGGCTTGGGAAAGGATCAAACCTCCACCACATGGCGTAAGCACCTAGGATAAACTATCAAAGAGGTCTTTTAAAGGGTTGTAACGTTAGGTGTAGGGATATGAAATACACGGTTTTGTTGGATAAAGGCAGTCTTTACTGGTGGCGAGTTAACAATCTTGGTTAATTACATGTACAATATGGCGTTGCTAAGCCAAGCCTAGACTCGACTTAAGCTAATAAATAAAAAATAACAAAAACATAAAATGAACATAGAATGAAAAGGGATGGTAGTCCGTATGTTTTTTTCTCTTTTCTTATTTTTTTATTTTTTATTTTGCATATACTCTTACCCTACCATCCAAAATAATACATCATAGGGAATGTAAATTCCCCTTACACTTGAATTTTTACATACTTTACAATAAACTAATCTAATGACTTGAATTAAGAAAATCAAAACACTTGGAGTACTTTTAAGATCAACGCACATATGAGGGTAACAAATGATGTTCTTCCCCATTACTCCATAAAATAAGTACTTTACCCATGAGTCCCAATCGTCCCAAAACAATATGTACAAGGATATGACTCGACTTAGCAACCATGTAATCAATTAGATAGTTAACTTAGGGTTTAACAAATAACAATAATGCACTAAAGATGAGTGCATACACGGAAGGCTAAGGCGATTTGGGTGTACATTTAAGTGGGGTGTAACAAATTCTTCCTTTAAGTAAAATGCTTAAAGTTAGAAACGAAAAGATAGGCTCAGAGGGGTGTACTAGGGGTATCGTGTACTAAAAATGAGTACAACGCTAAGGGTGTGGGAAAAATTAGTTGACTTAACTAGCCAAGCAATATGACTTAAATGGTCAAGTAATTATGATACGGGTTTAACACAAGGGTGATCCTAATGCCTCTTATCATGTAGTAAATCCTACCACACGAATGTAGTCTCACTAGCGGTCTCGGGATGCATCACTAACGCAAGTTCTAGAATCTAAATGCTACCGGTACACTCATAAGCACTAATAGTAAATGTTTTTCCTATCAAATCTAAAGGCGAACCTCACATATTTGGGTAGAAATTTTTTCAAAAAGTACGGTTATGTGCTAGTCATACAATCTCCTATCCATGAGACGCTTGCTATGGCTAAAGTTTCACTCCTAAATGTTGTAAAAAATTTTAAATTTGGTGCTAAAATTACACTAACAAGTATTTCTCATAGTTTTATTACACATCTACTATTAAACAAACAAACTCAAGCGAAAGCGTATCTGTAAGGTATCATCATTTTACCCTCCCCTTACACTTAAGATGAACATTGTCCCCAATGTTCAAGTAAAGAATGTGAAAGTTAAATAAGTAAAAAGAATGAAATCAAATACTCCCCTGATTCGCTCGGTATGGATAATAAGGTGGCCAGGTTAGATCTTCCTCCAAGAAAATGAACAATCAAAGCTTCCCTTCCAGAAAAATAAATCATCTTCTAGTCATACATAACCTGTAAATCCTGAGAAAACAAACAAAGCAACCTCGCATAAAATCGGCGGCAATCTATATAAGTTACTAAATCCTAGAAAACAAAATAAGATATACTGCTTATGGAATGAAGTTGGCAGATTTCCTGGAGATTATAAAACTTAATAATTCAACAAAAACTTTAAAACTCCGTTAGAAAAACAAAACCGGTAAAATCTCCAGGTTTTTACATGTGACGCCGTCAAGAGTAAACTCGTGACGCCGTCAGAAGTGACCTGCAGAAATTCTTATGTTAAGTTTCCGAAAAATTTCTGGAAAACTTGGTCCAACTTCCTGGAAAATCCTGCAAAACTTCATTATGACTCAATACAAGCATTTGACTCTAACAAATACGAATATACATGTTCATATAGTATTGTGGAGAATCATGATCGGTTTGTTTCTTAAAAACATATTTGGGGTTTCCCCTTACACTTATCTTTTGCAAAAATACCTTTAGATGGAGTTAAGACTAGGCCGAAACAACAAAGTAAAGTATTTCCACTTTTTAGTTTAGAAACATGATTTACCAACAATAAAAATAAAGCATGCATACGGAAGCAAATAACAAACAAAATAAAATAAAATCACACAAAACATGGGTTGCCTCCCAAGAAGCGCTTTTCTTTATTTACGAGTCTTGTAGCTAGACTCAAGGTCATGGGTTAGTACGTGACCTCATCATTGGTTTCACTTTCTGATTGTAAGTATTCTTTGTAGAAACCAATCACCTTTTTCTCAATCGCTCCTATAATCCTTTGGGCAAATTCCTTATCGACTTTATACCTTGGTCCTAGAGCCAAGAAATCTTTGTAGAAAAGACTCCTCTTTTCCCATACATAATCCATGCCCTTTTTCTTATCCTCTTCATTGATGTCCTCAAAAGCACCAACGTTATCCTTATCAAATCGGGATATAAAGCAAAATTCTTTCATTCTATTAGGCATCCTATAAGTGATCCTATCGGTGTTACTTGCAAATCGGATTGTCCCTTCTATCTCATCATATTCTAACTTTGACTTCTCAACAAACGGTTTGCCAAACACAACATTGGACAATCGACAATCAATAACATTAGCAAGATCTTCCACAATCATAAAGTCGGTGATAAAAGTGAAATTCCCAACAAAGACATGTAAACCTTTAACTCTCCCGACAAAGTTACAAACTCCACCGGGGTATTTGGGATCTCTTTTAGGTTCAATTCTTGTTTTCACTATATCATTATAAACATTTGAGGACATAATGTTGATTGGGGATTTAAAGTTAATGTAAGCATTGTCAACGTGTCTATACCCAATCATACATGGTATCTTAGCATTCTTAGGATCGCCTCTCTTTATCTTAGGTTTGATTATAGTAAAAGGAGATCGCGGGTTATCAATAAGATTATTATAATATGCAATCTCCTCCTTAGTGGGGTATAGATTAAAGTAATCATCAAGCTTCGGATCTATTTCCCCCTCTTCTAGTTCCCCAACAACATTCACATAATCATTAGGCCCTAGGTCCTCATTTGAATACAAGGCGGTCGCTAGGTCACTAAATGCATGGTCGAGCTCAACCTTAATCAACCTATTAAGCTCCCTAAGTTCCCTAATCTCACTCTCAATTTGTTCACATAACACAGCCACTTCTCTAGGGGAAAGGGGTGGATTCGCGTTTTCCATAATGGTCAACGGAATAGTCAATGAATTTTAATTTACTAACAAAGGCACGAAGAAAAAGATAGACTAAAGAGAATCTAAAAATAAAAATAAAATCTTACTAGAAAGGAATCTATCAAGTATACCTAATAAAAAGAGATTCTAACCTAGACAATAACTATTCCCCGGGCTGCGGTGCCAAAAACTTGATACGTGGGAATCGCACCAGGCTTTACCTCTCAAGGGATCTCGAGAAGCTTACAACCCCCACCAGGCAGTGTACCTGATCGTTGTAGTATAGTATAGCGACAAGTACCGGGGGATTGATCGTTCAGCTAGGAATAGTGTCGCTAGGATTAGAAAACCTAAATACTAGTTCTAAAGATGACGGAATATTATTTTTGTAATTTTTATATTTTTTAGAAAGCAAGTAAAAATCTCGGGTTTTAAGGATTTGGGCGGAATTAGTTGCTAGTCAACTAACCCAATACTAAAGATGCAATCAAAATAAAATACTAGAAATAAAAATAAAACTAAATTAAACTAAAGTTGTGAGCAATAAGTGGAGAAATTGTGTTTACTTAGATTTCACTACTCCCTAGATATCTTTTACACGTTAATTACTTGTTATAGTTGCATGGATGATGGATTGTATTCCTTAAAACCATTCATGGGGTGGCGCACTTAACTCCCCAATCCTATGAGTGCCTACTTCACTCCTATGTCGAGCCGGCTAAGAAGCTCCTAACATGGGATCATTAGAATTTACTCATGCATTAAATACAACCAATAAAACCTAGTGCACATCGGTTCATGTTTCCTAAGACGTTCAAGCATGTTACCATTTGGAGATCTGCCAGTTTTCTTAAGCCTAACATCGAAATCATTCATCCAATACAACCAAAAACAAGTAATCAACACATAATCAACATCTAGGTTTCATTAGATCTAAGCAAACACAAGATAAATCTAGCCTAGCATGGTGGAATCAAGATAAGTACAAGATATAGATAACCAACACATAGACATATTGATTGCATTAGAAGAACACTTATCTTAATTACACATGTAAGGGTTCAAGGGCTGAAAACCCTTAAAAAACCTGTAAAATTCGTAATAGGTTCGGCCTTAGGGTTTCTCCAAAACTTCTCTCGTTTATGAATGAAAATTAGAAAACTATATATAGAAAACTGAGGCTGACGGCGTCAAGACCAAATAGGTGACGCCGTCATCTTGCCGCCAAAAGAATTCTCGGACTGCCTTGATCTACATCTGACGCCATCACGTATTAGCTTCTTCCAGGCCGTCACGTGTTTAACTCTTGACGCTCTTCCATGTGACGCCTTCATGTTTCCACTGGGCCGTCAAGAAATTGATCCATGGATCTCCGATCGGGAAACCATATCCAAGCTCCGTGGCTAGTCTGCGCTCTTTGGACTTTGCAAACTTAGCGAACTGAAACATCTGAGTAGCTAAAGGAAGGGAAATCAACCGAGACCCCGTTAGTAGCGGCGAGTGAGAGATTGTACTCTTGACGCCATCACCTACTGTTCCCAGCAAGGAAAATTAAGACTTTGGCGTTTTCTTCACTTTTATGCTCCAAAAACGTCCGAATTGCTTCCTTTTCCAGATTTCTCTCCCAATGTACCTAAAATCACAAAAGGAACGATTTAGGGCAATATTTGATCAAATAAATTCAATTTCGGGCTTAAATGACCCCGTAAAAGTGTTTCATTTTTCGCCTCATCACTGATCAACTTCTTCTGGAAATTCATGGGAACTGTACGCTTTGGAAATGATCATGTAGCAGCTATTCAGGGTTATGGAGATCTTTGGTTTGGGAATTTTTTAATCACTCGAGTTTACTACGTCGAAGGGTTGGGACACAATTTGTTTTCAGTTGGGCAGTTTTGTGATGCAGATTTAGAAGTTGCATACAGGAGAAACACGGTTTTTATTAGAAATTTGGTTGGTGACGATCTCTTAACTGGTAATCGTGGTACAAAGTTTGTGGAAAACTAGAAGGGGGGTTGAATAGTTTACCGTTTAAAATCTTTTTAACTTGTTTAGTTATCTTTTGAAACTTTCCGTTTTGATCAAAGATATATACCCAAACACAATATATAACATGCAAGTATAAAGAAAGAAACGATCAAACCACAACACGAGTATTTATCGTGGTTCGGCTACAAGGACTCTTTTTCCTTGCCCTACGTCCACGCCCCGAGTATCCAACTCGAGAGTTTCTTTCACTAGTCAACAAGCTCCTTTCACCGGCGGAGAAAACCTTACAAGTCGCTTATACACGTTTACCGACACTAAGCTAGATGTCGAGTTCTTTTACAAGGGTACAACCACTCCCGTTAGTTCTTTTACAAGGGTACAACAACTCCCGTCACACTTTGTATTTTGAGGACTAAAATACTAATCGATCACTACTGAAAATACACAATCAAATGAAGTGTAAACTACACAAGTCTACACAATGCTAAGCTAACAAGTCTTGCAACGTTGTGTTGAATACTTGTAACTTTTTATGAACTCGTGAACTTCTTTGCTACAAAAAGAAACTTCACATATGAGAGGTTAAAGGGTTAGATGAAAGAATGAATGAATGTGTGTGAAAATATGATGTAGAGTGATTAGCCAAAAATCAAACTTGTGGCTTAGTATTTATAGCAAAACCTTCTACAGGTCTGGCGGATACGGCGGAACCCTCAGATGGGTTCCGCCCGTGTACCCCCAGGGTTCCGCCAGGCTTGCAGTTGGTTTTGCAATAAATCTTGCAAACCAAACAATTTCACATCTCATTACACCTAGTCAAACACAAAACTTGTGCAAGCAAACATATGGTTAGTCAAACACACTTTCGTTCCATAAATGTTTATTGACAAAACTTGCCATAAATGTGATGTGACATTTCTATTTTAAGAAATAAAAAGTGTTGTGTTTTATGAAATGTAAAATGTAGCAAATGTCTAGTTATGCAAGTCTTTAAAACTAAGATTATGATTTACCTAGAAACTAAAGTTTACATTTTGTCGTTAATAAAACTTAGCAAAGATCGTAAAATATAAATAACGTTTTTAGGCGATATTTGTATTAACAATCTCCCCCTTTTTGTTGATGACAAAACATAAACTTTGTTTTTAAGTAACTCACAAAATCTTAGTGTTTAAGACTTAAAATTTTTTTATATTAAACTTGTTTTACTTAATTGATGAAAATCATACTTAGTTTAAAGGTTTAATATATTTCTCCCCCTTTTGTCGAAACAAAAAGTAGAGTAGCGAAGCGGAAAAATGCACGTGCTCCCCCTTGGTCGATACTCCCCCTAAAAGGATGGCCAAGATGGGAAACATGGATTTTGATCTCACAAAAAAATTGGTTAGTTGGTGATATATATATAGTCAAGCTTGTAGTTACCGCACACATTGCAACCACAATGACAACACAAAAATGATCAACCAACAATGCAAGTAAGTAAGTAGATGATGTACGTGGGAATCGCACCAGATTTTACCTCTCAAGGGATCTTGAGAAGCTTACAACCCCCACCAGGAAGTGTACATGATCGTTGTAGTATAGTATAGTGACAAGTACCGGGGGATTGATCGTTCAGCTAGGAATAGTATCGCTAGGATTAGAAAACCTAAATACTAGTTCTAAAGGTGAGGGATGATTCTTTTTGTATTTTTATAATTTATGAAAAGCAAGTAAAAATCTCGGTTTTGAAGGATTAGGGCGGAATTAGTTGCTAATCAACTAACCCAATACTAAAGATGCAATCAAAATAAAATACTACAAATGAAAATAAACTAAATTATACTAAGGTTGTGAGCAATAAGTGGAGAAAATGTGTTTACTTAGATTTCACTACTCCCTAGACATCTTTTACACGTTAATTACTTATTATAGTTGCATGGATGACAGATTGTATTCCTTAATATCATTCATGGGGTGGCGCACTTAACTCCCCAATTCTATGAGCTCTTATCTCCTCCTATACCATGCCCAGAACAACCATAGGGATTATAAACAGTGGCTCACGCATTAAATACAACCAATAAAGACCTAGTGCACATCGGTTCATGTTTCTTAAGACGTTCAAGCATGTTACCATTTGGAGATTTGCCAGTTTTCTTAAGCCTAACATCAAATTCATTCATCCAATACAATTATAAACAAGTAATCAACACATAATTAACATCTAGGTTTCATTAGATCCACGCAAACACAAGATAGATCTAGCCTAGCATGATGGAATTAAGACAAGAACAAGATATAGACAACCAACACATAGACATATTGATTGAATTAAAAGAATACTTATCTCAATTACACATGAAAGGTATCAAGGGCTTAGAACCCTTGAAAAACCTGTAAAATTCGCACCAAGTTCGTACTTAGGGTTTCTCCAAAACTTCTCTCTTTTTTATGTGTGAAAATTAGAAAAATATATATAGGAAATAGGGTCTGACGGCGTCAAGACCAATCTTGTGACGCCGTCACCTCGCCGCCAAAACTCTTCTCGGACTGCCTTGATCTACTTTTGACGCCGTCATGTATTGTGCATTTCCAGGCCGTCATGAATTTTACTCTTGACGCCCTACTTCGTGATGCCGTCAAATCTGTACTGGATCGTCATGGAAATTTGCTCTTGTCGCTGTCAAGGATTCCTTCTTGACGCCGTCACCTACTGTTCCCAGCAAGGAAAATTAAGACTTTGGGGTTTTCTTCACTTTTATGCTCCAAAAACGTCCGAATTGCTTCCTTTTCTAGATTTCACTCCCAAAGTACCTAAAATCACAAAAGGAACGATTTAGGGCAATATTTGATCAGATAAAGTCAATTCCGGGCTTAAATGACCCCCTAAAAGTGGTTCATTTTTCGCCTCATCATATACCCTTACACTTCAGATTTGCTTGTCCTCAAGCAAATGCGCTTTTATTCTGCTCAAAATACAAGTTAGGGGTCATTTAACACTAATATAAAAGTAATTACAACAAATAATCGTTCCACTAAAGACCAAAGACAAGCACGGAGGTCATACACAAGCACCTTACAAATAGTGTTTAGATACTCACATCTCTCGGGTGTAATAAAGTATAAATTACAATATGGAAATGGAAGATATCTCTCACTACCTGTCATTGCGAAATAGATTACCATAGGCTTGGGAAAGGATCAAACCTCCACCACATGGCGTAAGCACCTAGGATAAACTATCAAAGAGGTCTTTTAAAGGGTTGTAACGTTAGGTGTAGGGATATGAAATACACGGTTTTGTTGGATAAAGGCAGTCTTTACTGGTGGCGAGTTAACAATCTTGGTTAATTACATGTACAATATGGCGTTGCTAAGCCAAGACTAGACTCGACTTAAGCTAATAAATGAAAAATAACAAAAACATAAAATGAACATAGAATAAAAAGGGATGGTAGTCCGTATGTTTTTTTTTTCTCTTTTCTTTTTCTATTTTTTTTTTCTTGATTTTTTTTTTTTTTTTTTCTTTTTTTTTTTTTTTTTTTTTTTTTTTTGCATACATTCTCACCCTACCATCCAAAATAATACATCATAGGGGTTGAACATTCCCCTTACACTTGAATTTTTACATACTTTACAATAAACTAATCTAATGACTCGAATTAAGAAAATCAAAACACTTGGAGTACCTTTAAGATTAACGTACGTATGGGGGTAATAAATGATGTTCTTCCCCATTACTCCATAAATAAGTACTTTACCCATGAGTCCCAATCGTCCCAAAACAATATGTACAAGGATATGACTCGACTTAGCAACCATGTAATCAATTAGATAGTTAACTTAGGGTTTAACAAATAACAATAATGCACTAAAAATGAGCGCATACACGGAAGGCTAAGGCGATTTGGTTGTACATTTAAGTGGGGTGTAACAAATTCTTCCTTTAAGTAAGATGCTTAAAGTTAGAAACGAAAGGATAGGCTCAGAGGGGTGTACTAGGGGTTTCTTGTACTAAAAATGAGTACAACGCTAAAGGTGTGGGAAAAATTAGTTGACTTAACTAGCCAAGTAATATGACTTAAATGGTCAAGTAATTATGATACGGGTTTAACACAAGGGTGATCCTAATGCCTCTTATCATGTAGTATATCCTACTACACGAATGTAGTCTCACTAGCGGTCTCGGGATGCATCACTAACGCAAGTTCTAGAATCTAAATGCTACCGGTACACTTATAAGCACTAATAGTAAATGCTTTTCCTATCAAATCTAAAGGCGAACCTAACATATTTGGGTGGAAAATTTTTCTGAATATACGGTTATGTGCTAGTCATACAATCTCCTATCCATGAGACGCTTGCTATGGCTAAAGTTTCACTCCTAAATGTTGTAAAAAATTTTAAATTTGGCGCTAAAATTGGACTAACAAGTATTTCTCATAGTTTTATTACACATCTACCATCAAACAAAACAAACTCAAGCGAAAGTGCATATGTAAGGTATCATCTTTTTACCCTCCCCTTACACTTAAGATGAACATTGTCCCCAATGTTCAAGTAAAGAATGTAAAAGTCAAAAAGTAAAAAGAATGAAATCAAATACTCCCCTGATTCGCTCGGTATGGATAATAAGGTGGCCAGGTTAAATCTTCCTCCAAGAAAATGAACAATCAAATCTTCCCTTCCAGAAATATAAATCATCTTCTTGTCATACATAACCTATGAATCCTGAGGAAATAGACAAAACAACCTCGTGTAAAATCGGCGGCATCCTATATAAGTTACTAAATCCTAGAAAACAAGATAAGATATAATGCTTGTGGAATGAAGTTTGCAGATTTCCTGGAGATTATAAAACTTAATAATTCACAAAAACCATAAGACTCCGTTAGAAAAACAAAACGGGTAAAATTTCCAGATTTTTACACTTGACGCCGTCAAAAGTTAACTCTTGACGCCGTCAGAAGTGACCTGCAGAAATTCTTATGTTAAGTTTCTGGAAAATTTCTGGAAAAACTTGGTCCTACTTCCTGGAAAATCCTGCAAAACTTCATTATGACTCAATACAAGCATTTGACTCTAACAAATACGAATATACATGTTCATTTAATATTGTGGAGAATCATGATCGGTTTGTTTCTTAAAAACATATTTGGGGTTTCCCCTTACACTTATCTTTTGCAAAAATACTTTTAGGTGGAGTTAAGACTAGGCCAAAACAACAAAGTAAAGTATTTCCACTATTTAGTTTAGAAACATGATCAACCAACAATAAAAACAAAGCATGCATACGGAAGCAAATAACAAACAAACAAACAAAATCACACAAAACATGGGTTGCCTCCCAAGAAGCGCTTTTCTTTATTTACGAGTCTTGTAGCTAGACGCAAGGTCATGGGTTACTACGTGACCTCATCATTGGTTCCACTCTCTAGGTCGTCTTCTAAACCAGTTTTTTATTCCAGACCTAGTTGCAAGCATTCTTTGTAGAAACCAAGCATCCTATTCTTTACATACTCTACTCCTCTACGTCTATCCTCCTCATTCCTATAATAAGCTGCTTGCTTGTGTTCTTTTTCGAAATTAGAGAGAAGACGATATTGCTCGATCTTGTAGGGTATTTGATAGGCAACTTCATCATTTTCTTCCTTGAATCTAACTATCCCAAAAGTCGGATCATAATTCATCCTAGTGGCCTCAACAAATAGTTTTCCAAATATTATTTGGCTTAGGCAAGCATCTGTCACCGGACGAGTGTCTTCAACTATCATAAAATCGATCTCATAGGTGAGATTCCCTATAATCACGTGCAATCCCTTCACTCTTTCTGCAAAATTACTTATCAGATTCTTATTGGGCATCATCCTAAAATTAAGTTGCTTCTTCATCACCCAATTGTAATAAGTCCTAGTCATGATGTTCACGGGGGATCTAGGGTCGATGTAAGCTTTCCATATATGCATGTGCCCGATATTGCATGGTATGTTAATGTTAGAGGGGTCTCCCATTTTGATAAGGGTGTGCCAAGGATATATGGTCTCTCGGGACTATCGAATAAATCCTTATGGTATTCCTGTTCTTCCTTGGTGGGCAACTTATCAAAGTACTTTTCTATAGGCTCTACCTCCTCTAATTCCTCTCCCCTATTAACCTCAACTTCCCTACTCTCATCCTTAGTCTCGGTTTCTACTCTAACCTCATCCTTGTCACTCTCTTCCATCTCCTTATCTATTGGCTTAATGGTGACAACATTGACAAAGTGGACATGTTTGGATGATGAGGGGTCCTTAATTTGAATTCCGTTATTGGTGTCACTAGTGTCCTTCCTAGGTGTGACTAATGCTTGGTTGTTGAGGGCTTTCAACAAGTTGTCAATCTTGTTGGTCATCTCCGTTTGTTGTTGGTTAAATTCGGTTTCGAACCTAGCTATGCGAGCTTCTTGAGATGCCATAAACTTTGACATCAACCCTTCAAGATTGTTGGTACTACCATAATTGTTAGAAGGATTGTTGTTGAAAATACGGTTGGAGGGTAGACCGTTTGGTTGGTAACGATTAGGCGGATTGGAAGAATTGGGTTGATTTTGTTTCCACCTAAGGTTTGGGTGATTTTTCCAAGAGGGGTTGTATGAATCACCGTAAGTGTTTGGCTCGGGCTTGAAAGTGTACCACTTATCTCCCGCTTCGTCGGTACGCGTGGATGCGTAGTCCGCAAAAGCTGTTCCGGGGAGTTCCACACAATCACGAGTGTCGTGGGGACCACTACATAATTCGCATGAAGAAGTGATTTTGTTCACTTGGCTTGAAGGTTTAGGAGCTTCGTAAGATTTCATGAGAAACTTGACTTGGTCCTCAAGATCCATGATCCTCTGGTCGGGAGTGCTAGAATTGTTCGAAGGCAAAGATATTGCCTTGACCGTTTTGTTCAAGTCACGGGGATCATTCCAACTTTCGTTGTCATAGAGAGCAAGATCTTCTATGAGTTCCCATGATTGTTCCGTACTAAGATCACGTAGCTTACCACCGGCCGATTGGTCAATGGCTCGCCTCGTGGAGATGTCGATATGGTCATAAAAAATTTGGACTTGGAGCCAAAGATCTATGCCATGATGAGGGACTTTTTGGAGTAAGTCCTTGAAATGAGTCCATACTTCATAAAGAGATTCATTTTGACGTTGTTGGAACATCAAGATGTCATTTCTAAGCTTAGTAGTTCTCCCCGGTGGGAAAAATTGAGCAAGGAAACGAGTGGTGAGATCATCCCATGTGGTGATGGATCCCGTGGGTAAACGCTCAAGCCATTGTCTCTCTAGTTTCAACACCTAGGTCTATGGAATCTACGATTTTGAGGAAGTCCTTAAGATGTTGGTTTGGATCTTCGGAACGAAGTCCATGGAATGCACATCCGCTTTGCACCAACCGGATGGTGTCGGATCGCAAGGGGGTCACATTGGCTCCGGTGAGCTCAATGGTGTTTCGGTAGCCTTGGTGGCTAGGTCGGGAATACTCTCCTAAGGTTCGGGGCCTAAGGGATTCTAATGGTGGGTTTTGTTGTGGTGGGATGACGGGTTCAAGGATGTTCCCATCGTCCATGATGTCGGGTGGTTACGAACAAAGACACAAAGAAATAAGATAGACTAAAGAAAACCTAAAAATAAAAATAAAATCTTACTAGAAAGGAATCAAGCAAGTAGACCTAATAAAAAGAAATTCTAACCTAGACAATAACTATTCCCCGGGCTGCGGCGCCAAAAACTTGATGTATGTGGGAATCGCACTAGGTTTTACCTCTCAAGGGATCTTGAGAAGCTTACAACCCCCACCAGGCAATGTACCTGATCGTTGTAGTATAGTATAGTGACAAGTACCGGGGGATTGATCGTTCAGCTAGGAATAGCGTAGCTAGGATTAGAAAACCTAAATACTAGTTCTAAGGGTGAGGGATGATTCTTTTTGTATTTTTATAATTTATGAAAAGCAAGTAAAAATCTCGGTTTTGAAGGATTAGGGCGGAATTAGTTGCTAATCAACTAACCCAATACTAAAGATGCAATCAAAATAAAATACTACAAATGAAAATAAACTAAATTATACTAAGGTTGTGAGCAATAAGTGGAGAAAATGTGTTTACTTAGATTTCACTACTCCCTAGACATCTTTTACATGTTAATTACTTATTATAGTTGCATGAATGACGGATTGTATTCCTTAATATCATTCATGGGGTGGCGCACTTAACTCCCCAATTCTATGAGCTCTTATCTCCTCCTATACCATGCCCAGCACAACCATAGGGATTATAAACAGTGGCTCATGCATTAAATACAACCAATAAAGACCTAGTGCACATCGGTTCATGTTTCTTAAGATGTTCAAGCATGTTACCATTTGGAGATCTGCCAGTTTTCTTAAGCCTAACATCAAATTCATTCATCCAATACAATTATAAACAAGTAATCAACACATAATTAACATGTAGGTTTCATTAGATCCAAGCAAACACAAGATAGATCTAGCCTAGCATGATGGAATTAAGACAAGAACAAGATATAGACAACCAACACATAGACATATTGATTGAATTAAAAGAATACTTATCTCAATTACACATGAAAGGTATCAAGGGCTTAGAACCCTTGAAAAACCTGTAAAATTCGCACCAAGTTCGTACTTAGGGTTTCTCCAAAACTTCTCTCTTTTTTATGTGTGAAAATTAGAAAAATATATATAGGAAATAGGGTCTGACAGCGTCAAGACCAATCTTGTGACACCGTCACCGCGCCGCCAAAACTCTTCTCGGACTGCCTTGATCTACTTTTGACGCCGTCATGTATTGTGCATTTCCAGGCCTTCATGAATTTTACTCTTGACGCCCTACTTCATGACGCCGTCAAATCTGTACTGGATCGTCATGGAAATTTGCTCTTGACGCCTTCAAGGATTCCTTCTTGACGCCGTCACCTACTGTTCCCAGCAAGGAAAATTAAGACTTTGGCGTTTTCTTCACTTTTATGCTCCAAAAACGTCTGAATTGCTTCCTTTTCGAGATTTCACTCCCAAAGTACCTAAAATCACAAAAGGAATGATTTAGGGCAATATTTGATCAAATAAATTCAATTCCGGGCTTAAATGATCCGCTAAAAGTGGTTCATTTTTCGCCTCATCAGTAGAAAAAGATGTCATTTCAAGTAAAATTTGACTTTTAAAAGTCAAAGACAAGAAATGGGAAAGATCCTCCTACTTCAAAAAAAATGAAAAATAACCAAGAAATATAAAAAATCAAATCCTAATTTCCTAAATGGGGCAAAAGGCCTCCAAATGTTGTCTAGGATTTGTTTGGGTGGGAAAGAGCATCCAAACGTTCTATGACGTGTTGTAATGCAAAACGGGTTTCGTCTTGAATTTGGTGAAGCAACAATTTGATGGTTTCACCCATTTTCAACATTTGCTCACAATGTGAGCAAACATGGGGATGATTGGGTGGAAATGGGTTGGTGTTGGTTTCTTGGTTTGAGGATGTGTTGGTTTTTGGTTCTTGGTTGGAGGATGGGTTTGGGATAGAGTCAAGCAAGGTGGTTTGAAATTCCATTGCTTGATGGAGGTGATTCTCGACCATGCTTTGAATTTCCTCATAGGAAGGAAAGAAAGATTAAAAGGTTTGGGCTTGAGAATGTGGTCGAGTTGGGTGATCATGGTTTTCAAAATTTGGTTCTCCATAAAGAGGACCATGGATGTCATGGTAGATAGGGTGAAACAACAATGGTTTGGGTTGGTGGTACTCTTATTGTGGTGGTTGGTTGTGGTTAAAATTCTCATTTTGGTCAAGAAATGACCTTGGTGTTTCATTTGCAAAAGGTGGTGGTTGACTTGGTCTTGGTGGAAGATCATTGAGATCTTGGACAAAAGGATGTGGTGAGGTTGGAGGAGACCCAAATAACTACATAGGTTCAAGTTTTGGTAATGGTGATGGTGATGGAGTTTTGGATGGCTGGGTTGGAGCACTTGGTAGAGTTGGGTCAATGGGTGATTTAGTTGGTGGTGGAGTGAGCTCATTGGGTTCATTGGGTGATGGAGATGGAGATGCAAGGTTTAGAAAATGTTCATTTTTGATAGGTGAGGTGAATTCATCCGAGGATGACGAGCTTAGGTTGATGGATTGGTTAGACCAAAGTGGTTTGACACTTATCCGGGCGGTTTTTCAGATGGGTCTTGATGGTTGAGAGGTGATGGGTTGACTTAGTCATTGTTAAAATGGTTTAAATATTAGAGATTCTGATGGATAAGGTGTGATTTGATAGTGTTTAGGATGGTTTAATTTATAGTGATGAAGGAGTGTGGGAAGGAGTGTTTGGATTTGATGTTTAGCCATACAAAAATGGAGGTTCCTAATGATTTGGAAGACTAATTGTGAGTTGTCAAATCATGGAAGTCAATCCAATGAAAATGGTGAAGTAGGAAGACAAAGATTTGCACTAAATGCTTAGTGGTTTTGGCAAATTTGTTGAAGGTATATGTATCAGGGATTTCAAGGAACCTTTGGAAGGGTTCCTTCCTTTATGTGTGAAGGTTCCTTGAGGTAGTTATGGGTATTTTTGAAATTTGGCGGGAAATGGTTTTCTTTGAGTTATAAGGAATGAGAACTACCCTATTGTGCTTAACAAATTTCAGGAAATTGGTTTCTATCTAAAAGGATGGTATTTTGTTGATTGGATGTTGGAATGTTGAAAACTAAAAAAAAAATCTGCAGGAAATCTGGCGGAACCTTCAGAATACACAGGCGGAACCCTTGTGAGGGTTCCGTTCGATCCTTTGGGCCATTTCTGGGTTGCCCAGAAATTACACTGGCGGAACCCATTCTAGGGTGCCGCCAGATCCGCCAGACCTAAAAAACTATACAATCCGCGATTATGACCCGCGAGACGATTTTCAAATTTTTCGAAAACTCCTAAAATCAAAAATATAATGCATATCTGGTTAGGCAATGCAGAAAATGGACATGTAAACACGCATACCATAGGACTTTGACTGGGGGCTAGCGAATTTCACTATACTTAGTGAAAAATTCATAAACATGAAAATTTGACAACGTGCCAAATGTTGTCTACCTGCATCATAGTTAGTTAATACATGTTCTAAATAGTATCACAAATTGTACCAACCCACAAATACATGACCAACATTGTTTAAAAGACCAAATTGTTCAAATAGCACTTAGTGCCAAACACTCCTACACACCCGCACTCATTGACGATCAATCTTGTTCTTGAGCTTTCCAAGGAATCTTCCAAGATTCTTAAACATCCCCTTTGTTTGCTTGAACTCTGCCGACTCATTTGGAATATCCAGAAGTTGGGATAGGTATTCTAGAGGTGGGAGCCTAGAGTTGGGCAAAGAGTCATCTTCACTCACTGAGGAAGATGATGAGGAGGTAGGAGGATGAGGACATTTTCCTTGGGCTTTGTACACTCTCTTATCACTTAGTGGGACAAAGGTGTGTGGAATGAGAGAGTAGTCAAGGCAAAGACCGTTAGGAGTTGGTGGAATGGGAGAGATGAACCTAAAGAGATGGGTCAAGCGCATTCCATACGGCATAGCCGTTGTGCCATGCACGGTAATGTCGGCAATTCTCTTGGCCATGTAGTAGGCAAGGTTGAACGGTTGCCTAACGGACAAGGAGTAGATCATGTAGCAAAGGCAAAGATTTATTTGATCTCGATTTCCTATTGTGCTAATGACATTGGCTCTAAGTACTTCCTCCTATTTCTTGAATTAGGGCTTGAGTTCATTAAGTTTCATTCCATACGGGTCCTTATCAACCTCATTTCCCGAACGGGTTCTCCTAGTGTTGGTTGTCCTAACGAAGAGGTGGTTACGAAGTTTATCTTTGGACACAAGAGGGGTGTCGTAGGGATGGATGCGGTCAAAGAGTGTGTCAAGAGTTGAGAGGGAGTGCAAGTCGGAGTAGATGCAAGTACCACGGTTTGGGACACCTATGATTTGAGCAAACTCCTCAATAGTGAAGGAGTATTGATGACCACTAGCCCTAAAGTTGATAGACATGCGACCATACTCATCCGTCGAGAGAGTGACGGATGCATAGAATTCTAGAATGAACCTAGGACAAATAGGCTCGTCGATTTCTAAAAGACACTCAAAGTTGATTGTGGCAAATTCCGTGTAAAGGTTTGTGCCTTCTAGGAAGGACGGGTAAATGGTTCTACCCTCATGGACATAATGTTTTTCTAAGGCTTTGAAAATATCGACTTGATTTGGGGTAAGGCCTTTGGTTTTGTGGTGTTTGGGTAGGTACTTAATGGTGTCCTTGTGGGCGTAGTGGGTTAGAGGAGGCATGATGATTCCTAGAAAAACAAAACTTCACATTTTAGTCTAAGTAAACGGCTATTATAATGTGGATGTTCTAGTGTGTACCTATATGAAAACAATGTAGAGGTGCGGTTATCTTGACTTATTTTGATGCTTCAAAAATGTTTTATAATGTAAGTTTTGTTATAAAACAAAAGATAACCCAAGTGCTCCTAGTTCAATGTAGCTTCGTTTGAATGTACCCGAAAATACATATTGGTTATGTATTCCCTTTAGCATTCAAGAGACATTATGCAAGTGATGTTTTAAACATAACGTTTTGATTTTGTATTCTCAATGTGAGACGAAAAAATATTTGTCCTATTTGTGAGAAATTTTTGGAAGAATTTGACATGGGGTGTTTTAGCAAACATGTTTACACTTAGTAAGAATGCAATTCCTAACTATGGGGAACATGATTAGTTTTGTAAACACATAATTTCATGCATGAGTTTCTCAAGTTAATGCATAACCCCAAGTTTTTGTTTTTGTGCGAAAAATAGAATTCCTAGACTCAGATCAGGATTGTAATCAAGTTTAGAATACTTACAATGATGATTGTTTTGCAATGTGAGTGAAAGGAATACCAAGAAATCGCAGGTATGGATGGATGGTAAAATGAATAGTAACAGTTTGGAAGTGGTGGTATGAGATAATGGGTGTTTGGTTTAATATAAAAAAAATGGTTCTGTAGGTCGTTAGATACGGCGGACCCTTAAAGTGGGTTCCGTCCGTTGTGTCTGAGGGTTCCGCTGACCCTGCTGAGAAAAAGAGTTATGGATTTGTTTTGATTTTTATGATTTTTGTCTAATGTCTAGAATTACAATGTAGGTTCCATGAGTCCAAAGCCTAACCTAAGAAGGTTAAAAGGTTCACGTTTAAGGAGTTTCGTGAGAATGTCGGCTATGTTGTCTTCGGAAGAAACTTTCTCAATTGAGATATTTCCTTCTTGAACGTTGTCACGAAGGAAATGATGACGGATTTCAATATGTTTGGTACGAGCATGTTGAACCGGGTTTTTGCTAAGATCAATGGCACCTTTGTTGTCACAAGAGCTTGCTTCATCCAAAGAGCTTGTTGACAAGCCTTTCTGGCCGAAACGTACTCGGCTTCCGTTGTTGAGATAGCAAGAGCCGTTTGCTTCTTAGAGAACCATGAGGTGAGACAATGTCCAACAAAAGTACAAATACCACTTGTGCTTTTTCTATCAACATAGTCACCGGCATGATCCGAGTTGGCATACACTATGGTGTCTATTCCCGTTCCTTTGGGATACCATAAACCTAAATGTGTAATGCCCTTAATATACCTAAAAATCCTTTTAACGACTTCAAGATGAGTAGTCTTAGGATCTTCTTGAAAACGAGCACATATACAAACACTAAACATAATGTCGGGCTACTAGCCGTTAGATAAAGTAGACTACCAATCATACTGTTGAAACTAAGACCTTGATAGATCTTCTTGAGCACTCTAGAATCGTTAGTTATGTGAATGTAATCGCCAACACACTAATAGACAATCTCTGTAACTTGTATTTTAAAGCGGAAACAAACACAAGTTTTAATACTAAGAACTCTTGATCCTCTATGGATCTTTTAATAACAATGAAAAGTGTTTTTTTAAAACGTAACTCAATACATAATCGTGTGTTCCTTTTATACACAAGGAACCCTAAACCATTTCCTAAGAAACGTATATACTAAAACTTCTAAAAGATATGCATTATCACTTCCAAATTAAACTCATGCATATCCAAACTATATTACATAAAATACGGAAATACTATATCTGCAGAAACTAATAATGTTGAAACTAGACTTCAGCAGATACACTGCTTCAGCAGGAACCAGCACTTCAGCAGTATCCATCAGCAGAATTCTTACTTAGCAGAATTCCCAATAATCCTCCCCTAATCTTGAATTTGACATGGTTAAGTTCAAGATTCTTGATAGATCTTTGAAGTTACATACCTAGAGGATTGAAATAACACAGCACCAACAAAGAATCATGATCAGCAGGATCTCTATGATCAGCAAATACTTGAAAGCTCCATTCTTTGCAGCAACAAATGACTAAATGTACATCAAAACAAATTAGTTTCATACTATTCTCATCACATCCAGGTGTGTTAACTCCTGTGAGAGGTAAATCATTGAAAATAATGGATTTGATGTCTCTTTACCAATAGCCATCACTGCTGGAGTAGCCAAATGTTTTAAGGTACACTAATAACCACATGATTTCCATCTTGATCTCTTCTATGCCTTTTCAAGCTGTTGCCATTTTGAATCACCTTCCAGATATTCATATCATTTTTCATGATCCATTTTTTCATTTTCTTAGCCCAGACCTCATACGCATCATTCATCAAATAAGGAAACTGTGCATCATTCCTTTCATTTTCAAACTCTGACATTTTAAAGAAACGAGCAGCAGAAACAAAGTGTAGCAGCAGAAATGAAAAGTGACTGAATGCAGTAGCAGTATTGAAGCGTATAGTAGCAATAAATCAGCAGAATCACAAAGCTTCACTTTGACCCGTCAATAAAAACGTTCTACAGCAGCAACAATATTCTTTAACCTTGGTAGAAAATGACAGATCCAACCCCACAATGGTAGACCTTAATTTAAGAAAATATGGTGTACCCTATCTTCATCAGAAAGTGACAACTCTCAACTTTGATGTACTGCTACTTTCTTACGATTAAAATAATAAACCCACTTTAATATGTAGTACACCACTATAGCTACAACCCACAATCTTGAATCAAACAATATAGGTCCTTGACACAACTATCAGTAAGCGAAAAAATTAAAGTAATGATCCCTTCAATCTTTATAAATCACTTCGCATAAATAATGATTGAATAAGATTCAATTCAATAACAAAGTACTAACCGACCCATGATGAATGTCTTGACCAATGAAATTGCAATATCTATAGACCAATTTAATACTTCAATACCAGATATGCTTCAACAGATGACACACCAATTTAACCTCATTGAATGTTAGCAATTACGAGCACCATAATATACCAATTATTACCAATGACAAAACAATAAAGAATTCTACTCTTCGACCAATCATCAAAAACACAATACGAGATAATTATGAATCAATCAATAAATATCTTAATTCATTACCATCAATGAATTAATTAGTCACCCAATCAATTACCATGCGCAATTAATTATTGTGAATTCACTTTTGAGAAATTGATGAATTCAATTAAAACAATAACAGCAACACGCCAAACTCTTTGAATATTAACACCATTAATAAAAGTGATCCACTCAGCGACAAGAAACTTTAACGCAATCCACTCACCACCGATCCACAATTAATTAGTATGAGGTTTTAATATCTTTTGAACAGCAGCAATCAATTATCGACAAAAACAATTAAGAACAAAACCTTAAATACCGATCACTTCAGAATAAAAACGATTATACCTCAGAACTTTTTAAAATTTGCTTCTGTTCGACATCAATAAACCTTGTAAATCCCAGATCTCACGAGCCCCTTGTGCTTTGATGCCAATTGTTGAAACTAAGACCTTGATAGATCTTCTTAAGCACTCTAGAATCGTTAGTTTTGTTAATGTAATCACCAACACACTAATAGACAATCTCTGTAACTTGTATTTTAAAGCGGAAACAAACACAAGTTTTAATACTAAGAACTCTTGATCCTCTATGGATCTTTTAATAACAATGAAAAGTGTTTTTTTAAAACGTAACTCAAAACATAATCGTGTGTTCCTTTTATACACAAGGAACCCTAAACCGTTTCCCAAGAAACGTATATACTAAAACTTCTAAAAGATATGCATTATCACTTCCTAATGAAACTCATGCATATCCAAACTATATTATATAAAATACGGAAATACTATATCTGCAGAAACTAATAATGCTGAAACTAGACTTCAGCAGATACACTGCTTCAGCAGGAACCAGCTCTTCAGCAGTAACCTTCAGCAGTATCCATCAGCAGAATTCCCAACACATACCTCTATATTTAGTGCTATCTACGGATTCACGTTCCTCATCCTTGGTGAGTTTAGTTTCCGTGGACATGGGTGTTTTGATTGGTTTCAAATATTCTAATCCAAATTTCTTAAGCATGTCCTTAATATATTTAGATTGGTTAAAGAAGATACCATCTTCTAGTTATTTAATTTGGAGTCCTAGGAAAAAGTTGAGTTCTCCCATTATACTCATTTCAAACTCGTCATGCATGATTTTTGAGAAATCCACACATAATTCTTGACAAGTTGATCTGAATATAATGTCATCAACATAGATTTGGACTATGATAATATGTGAATCTTTCTTCTTAGTGAAGAGAGTATTATCAACTAAGCCCATGGTATACTTATGGTCAACTAGGAAGGTTTTAAGTCGATCATACCATGCTTTTGGAGCTTGCTTAAGTTCGTAAAGAGACTTTTTAAGTTTGTAAACATGATTTGGTTTTTCAAAATCGATGAAGCCCGGTGGTTGAGCAACATACACTTCTTCATTTATGACTCCGTTTAAAAATGCACTTTTGACGTCCATTTGAAAGAGTTTAAAATTGTGTGCACATGCATATGCAAGTAAGATTCTAATTGACTCGAGCCTAGCAACCGGAGAAAAAGTTTCATCGTAGTCAATGCCTTCTTGTTGATTATATCCTTGTGCAAATAGCCTAGCTTTGTTTCTAGACACAATTCTATTTTCATCCATTTTATTACGAAAGACCCATTTTGTTCCAATTATAGTTTGACTCTTTGGTTGAGGAACTAATGTCCATACATCATTCCTAACAAATTGATTTAACTCTTCTTGCATTGCAATTACCCAAGACTCATCTTTAATGGCTTCATTAATGTTTTTCGGTTCAATGGTTGACACGAAACAAAAGTAGTTGCTTTCATTTTGAACTTTTGATCTTAGAGTTCTTTCGTTAATGTTGCCTATGACACCATCTAATGGATGACTTTTAGATTCTTTGACATTGACAAGTTCTTTGTTTAATAGTTCATCTTCCTTGTCATTACCTAAGATCTCTTGACTTTCTATTGCTTGGCTTTCAACTAAGTCATCATCTACCAAAGGTGATGTGTTAGAGGGAGGTGGACTCTCGTCAAATGTTACGTTCAACGATTCCTCGACTCTTAAGGTTTCTTTGTTCAAAACAATGTAAGCTTTACTATTTTGTGAATATCCAAGAAATACACCTTCATAAGACTTTGGGTCAAATTTGGTGAGATAATCCTTGGTGTTAAGAATGAAGCATTTACTCCTAAACACTCTAAAGTATCCTAAAGTAGGCTTTTTACCTTTATATATTTCTTAAGGAGTTTTATTCAAAAATGGTCTAATTAAGACTCGATTTAAAATGTACGTTGATGTGTCAATGGCATTACACCAAAACTTTTGTGGAATGTTTTGTTCATTAAGCATTGTTCTACTCATCTCTTGCAACGTCCGGTTTTTATGTTCTACTATACCATTAGATTGAGGGGTTCGTGGAGCCGAAAAGTTATGATTAATACCATTAATATCACAAAAGTTTTCAAATTGAAATTCATTATCAAATTCACGACCGTGATCCGTTATAATAGACACAATATTAGACCCTACTTGATTTTGAATTTTCTTACTTAGAATCTCAAATTTATGAAAAGCTTCATTTTTATTTTTCAAAAATTTTGTCCAAGTATATCTTGAGTAATCATCGACTATGACCAAAGTGTAGAAGTTACCTCCATAACTTTGTATAGCGGATGGACCAAGTAAATCCATATGCAAAAGTTCTAGACACCTAGATGTAGAAACCAAGTTTTTAGCCTTATGGCTACTATGGACTTGTTTACCGACTTTGCAAGCATCACAAAAGTGGTGGTCTTATTTCAACTTAGGTAGGTTTTGAACTAAGTCTTTGGAGGAGAGGTTTTGAATTAGTCTCATGTTAGCGTGTCCTAAACGTCTATGCCATAAAGTTGAAGATTCATCTAATGAAGTAAGACAAAGTTTGTCTCTAGATGTTGGATCCATCTTCATGACGTATACGTTGTTCTTAAGAACACCTTTGGCTATGGTTATACCATCTTTAAGTATTTTACTTCCGTTTTCACTAAAAAGGACATTATACTTATTACGACATAGTTGACTAATACTAAGGAGATTAAAATCTAAGTTATCAACATGAGCTACATCATCTATAAAAAGGGAGTCATGAGAGATTGTACCTTTTCCGATGATTTTGCTCTTAGCTTTACTACCAAACGTAACATTACCTCCATCACATTTGTGATAAGTAGTGAAGAGGCTTTTGTTACCCGTCATGTGCCTTGAACAACCGCTATCTTTAATCCATTCATCCGGTTCCAAACAAACTTTGAGGCACACCTATTTTACGAAAAACACTCAAACATTTGGTCCCCAATTTCTCATGGGTCCATTTTGGTTAAGCATACCATTAACTTATTCCAAGTATGAAAATAGAACATAGGGGTTCCATGACATGTAATTTGGAGTTTGGTAATGTCCAGGAGTGTTTTGGTTCGAAACATGTTGGTAGTTTGGTCGAGTGTTGAAGTTGCTCTTTAGAAAGGGGCGTTTGGGAATTGGAGTCTTAGGTCTTGGTTGAGTAGTCTTAGCTCTAAATTCGTTTTTACTAAGTCCTACTCCAGTTTTAAAGGCAAGTTTTGTTCCATTTTTATATGTGACTTTAACAAATTTTGAACGATCCGATGTGGAGTATGTTACTGCTGCAACAGACCTGGCGGAACCTTCAGGTTCAACGGGCGGAACCCTGGATTGGGTTCCGTCTGTTCCGCGGGCTGCTGTAGCAGTTTTGTTAGTTTCTTGTGCATTCTTTTCTTGTTTCGTTTGACCCTTTGAAGTTTCTATTTTCATGAATCCTAGTCCTGTTTTATCAAAGGATGACTTTTGAAGTTTCATAATTTCATTCGCACAAGAAATGCTCTTATCGAACTTCTTAAACTTTGTGGTTTGTTTTATTAGATCATTTTGAGTAATTTTAAGTTTCTCAACTTCGAGTTTAAGCTCTTCACATGATTTGCAAGATGTGTCAATACCTTTACTTTTTTCTAACCTCTTAGCTTTTTCTTTTAACTCATAAACTTCATTTTCTAAAAACTCCTTTTTAGTTTTCAAAAACTTGTTTTTGTTTATGATTTTTAAGCTTAATTCACAAAGTTTGTTATATTCTTTTTGTAAGGTGTCATCATCAATAGAAGAATACGATGAGTTGGAGAGTACCTCATTTGAGTCGTGAGCCATGACAGCAATATCATCATTCTTAGGCTCATCGTCATCTCCTTCATAGTCTCCACACCTATAGCATTTCCTTTCAACCTTTCCTTTCCTATCATCACGATCTTTTCGGAAAGTTTTCTTGTCATCTTTAGGTTGCCTTATAAACTTCCCTCTTCTACGAAAGAACTTCTTGAAGTCTCTAACGGCCATAGCATATTCCTCATCGTCACTATCCGAAGTAGATTCTTCATCATCACTTGATTGGACTCTAGCTTTCAAGGCAATGGACTTAACTTTTTCTTTCTTGCCTCTAACTAGTTCCGAATCTTTTTCCATTACCATTTCATGAACTTTGAGGTTTCCAATTAGCTCGTCAAGTGACATGCTTGAAAGATCTTTGGATTCTTCAATTTCCGTCACTTTTGCTCTCCACTTCGGATGGAGTGCTCTAAGGAATTTCCTGACAAAATTCTTACTACAAAAAGATTCATCAAGTGCTTTAAGTGAAGTAATAATAGTGTTAAACCTAGCAAATGCATTATCAATAATCTCATCTTCGGGAATAACAAATTGTTCATATTGTTGAACAAGGATATCAATTTTGTTATCCTTAACTTGTGAGTTTCCTTGATGAGTGACTATTAAAGATTGCCAAATTATAACACCCCCAAAAACAAACAATACAGCGGAAGACTTTTGGGGTATTATATCGTGGATCTTTATAACAATTATAGAAAACGACTCAAATGAGACAAGTGATAGGTGTTTATTGTATATAGATACAAATAAACAAGTTAGAAATCACATCCATTATTGCCTTAAGCTCATGACACTCAACGATTCAACAGACATCAAAATTATCCATAATAATGATGTGAAATAAGTTGCCCCCAAGATAGGTATTTGCCAGTAACCTATGATATTTAAATAAAGTGCGTTTGGTGACTTTCCTCTAGCAACCAAATGGGGATTGTCAATCCCTAATAGATCTATTCACAATTATTTACGTTCACCCTTCAAATGATTAAGGTTCATGATCGAGGGTAGTAAAAGTATTTACGTTTTGTGCTTTGCTTTGGTCATTTCTAGGGTAGTAAACAAGTAAGTGAGGGTGTAACAATCATCATTTCTGTATCTTGGGCACTAGGTGAAACGAGTCAAGCAAATATATATATATATATATATATATATATATATATATATATATATATATATATCGTGTATCAAAATCATAAGAAAATAGGGTGCTTTTGGTTGTGTCGCGGATGGTAGAAACAAAGAAGAAAAATAAAAATATTAAGGGTGCGTTTGGGCTCGAAGCCTGTGGGCTTGTGGTTTGCGTTGGCCCAAAACAAAAAAAGAAAGAATAACTAGTCCATTTGGTTTGTATCTTGGATCCATAGCCCATTGGGTGTTGGGTGCCCACATGGTGTGTTTCAAATATCGTGTCGAGGTTCAAAAATATTAGTGAGCATTCTCGGGAAGTTTCGTAGGTTCGGGGAATATATAAATAGTATAGAGTATTGAGACGAAACGTATAGTTATAAATATAAACGTTTTATATATACTTATAGTTCGCAATAATTATAGGTTATCTAGGTTGTATGTAAGTATTGTTCCTGGGTAAACAGTCAATCACAGTTATCGTAGTGGTTCCAATATCAAGCCATAAATTAAAAAAATTTTGTTACCCGTAAAATGGTGTTAAGTTATCATAACATCGTTTTATTTCTTCGTGTGCATTTACTAATCTTAAGGGAAATTTATGAGAGGTTACATTACCTACCTCTTATAGGGAATTCCATCCCGGAATTCTAGTTTAAGATAGTTGCCAAGGGTGTCTTAGGTGAAAAGATGTGGGTACTTGGAGCGAATCTGATCCTCGCGGTCCCAAGTATATTCTGGTCCTTGCTTGGAGTCCCAACGAACTTTGACAATAGGGATACGGTTTTGCTTGAGTTGTTTGACTTATCTATCCATGATTTCAATAGGTTCCTCGGTAAAGACGAGGTTATCATCTAGTCGAATTTCTTTCAATGGAATAACGAGAGATTCATCGGATAAACACTTCTTAAGGTTTGACACATGAAAGGTGTCGTGAATCCGACTAAGTTCTTTAGGTAGTTTGAGTTTATAAGCCACGGGTCCTATCCTTTCCAGGATTTTGAATAGACCGATGTATCTTGGGTTCAACTTTCCATGTTTTCCAAATCGTACCATTCCCATCCAGGGAGATACTTTCAATAAGACTCTATTTCCAAAAATGAGAGGTGAAACGACTATCTCGATCCGAGATGATTGAAATTGGTACTCCATGTCGAGTGACAATTTCCTTCACATACAGCTGAGCCAGTGTATTCATCTCATCGATTTCTTTGATGGGTAGAAAATGAGCGGATTTTGTGAGTAGATCCACAATAACCCATATTATATCGTATCCGGATGAGGTTCTTGGAAGTTTGGTGATGAAGTCCATAGTGATTCGTTCCCATTTCCACATAGGAAGTTCAGGTGTTACAAGTAGACCTTAAGGTTTCTGATGTTTTGCCTTTACTCTTGAACACGTCAAACATTTACCGACATATTCTGCGATGTCAGCCTTCATGTTTGGCCACCAATATAGTTTCTTTAAATCCTGATACATCTTGTCAGAACCTGGGTGAATGGAGTATTTTGACTTGTGGGACTCATACATGATGATCTCACGAATACCTCCAACCAGAGGGATCCAACTTCTGTCCTTGAACACAGTGTTCCATCGGATTTCTTCACGAAACCATTCTTATTCTCGGGCATGCCGTAAATCTTTTCCTTTGGTCGGTTTTCTTCTTTGAGAGCTTCATTCTGTACGGTAAGGATTTGGGATGGAAGGGGTGAGTGAATAGTCATTCCTAGTGATCTAACTCGAAGTGGTTTCAATCATTCTTTTCGGCTTAACGCATCTGCTACTACATTAGCCTTTCCCGGGTGGTAACGTATCTCACAATCATAATCGCTGAGTAGCTCTAGCCAGCGACGTTGTCTCATATTTAAATCCTTTTGATCTAAAATATGCTGAAGACTCTTTTGGTTTGTATACACGGTACATTTGGTGCCATATAAGTAGTGCCTCCATAACTTGAGCGCTAACACTACAGCTCCTAACTCCAAGTCATGAGTCATGTAGTTTTCCTCATGTTTCTTTAATTGTCGAGATGCATAAGCTATCACTTTGCTTCTTTGCATCAAAACTGCTCCTAGTCCATGATAAGATGCGTCGCAATATACTATAAAGTCCTCATTTCCTTCTGGGAGGGCTAATATTGGAGCTTCACAAAGCTTTCGTTTTAACAACTGGAAGGCTGCTTCTTCCTTTTCTTCCCAGATGTACTTCTCGTTCTTTTGGGTTAGCTTAGTCAAAGGTTTTGCAATCTCGGAGAATCCTTCAATAAATCTTCGGTAGTAACATGCGAGACCTAAAATTGACGTATCTCCGTGGGGTTTGTAGGAGACGACCAACCTTTTACAGCCTCAATCTTTGTAGGGTCTACGTAAATTCCTTGACTATATATGATGTGTCCTAAAAATTGTACGGTGCGAATCCAAAAGTCTCATTTGGAGAACTTAGCGTACAGTTCTTCTTTCTTGAGTAGTTCTAGAATGATTCGTAAATGTTCCGCGTGTTCCTCTTCGTTGCGAGAATAGATCAAAATATCATCAATGAATACTATTACAAACTTATACAAGTAAGGTTTGCACACTCGATTCATTAAATCCATGGAAACTGCTGGTGCATTGGTCAATCCGAATGGTATTACTTGAAACTCGTAGTGACCATAGCGCGTTCTGAATGCAGTTTTCGGAATATCCTCTTCTCGAACTCTTAGCTGATGATATCCCGATCTCAGATCAATTTTTGAGTACACACTCGATCCTTGCAATTGATCAAACAGATCATCAATTCGAGGCAATGGGTATCGATTCTTTACCGTAAGTTTATTCAACTCCCGGTAATCGATGCACATTCGAAAGGATCCATCCTTCTTCTTAACAAACAAAACTGGAGCTCCCCAAGGTGATGAGCTTGGTCGAATAAATCCTTTTTCCGACAATTCCTTTAGTTGTTCTGACAATTCTTCAATTTCGGATGGCGCTAGCCTATAAGGTGCTTTAGCCACTGGTGCTGCTCCGACAATTCCTTTAGTTGGTCGAATAAATCCTTTTTCCGACAATTCCTTTAGTTGTTCTGACAATTCTTCAATCTTTGGAAAACTAGAAGGGGGGTTGAATAGTTTTACGTCTTTTTAATTCGTTATAAAGATAGTTTTAGTGTTTTCTTAGTTTTTAAAATTTAGATTCGATAATATGTGATCTCAAGTCTTGCACAATATAAACAACTATCAATAAGTAAGATATAACAATGATAAGTAAAGAAATAAATGAGAGATGGAAAAATCGAACCGCGAGACAAGAGATTTATAGTGGTTCGGCTACAAGGACACCTTCCTTGCCCTACTCCACTCCCCGAGCACCTAACTCGAGAGTTTTCTTCAGTATATCAACAAGCTCCCTTATGGCGGAGAAAACCTTAAACACCAATTTACACACCACAACTTCTTCACAACTAAACCACAACTTCTACACAACTTCTTCACACCAATCTACTTCACAACTAACTACTTCACGCCTATCTTCTTCACACCAATTTTCTTCACAACTAACAACTTTACACCTAGCTTCTTCACTACAATCTAATTCCTAACTTTTCTTCTTCACACCAAGCAACTAACTAATTACACAATCAATATACCTAGCACAACTATCTACAATCAAATATTCACAACAATCTTCACAAAGAATTATGTAAATAATCTTGATGATGCACCAACAACTTGGATGTGGAGGTCACAACAAGTTGTAATACTTCTTGTCTTGGGGGATAGAAGTATTCTTCTCTTGCACTTGAGAGGATGATGTTTGAATCACTTTAAAACAAAGAATTATGTACTTATGATCAAAGGATTAAGAGAATAGAAATGTGGATCTAGAACAGAAAGTTTAGGAGTCCAAAAGGTGAGAAAATTCTGTGGGATGAACCAGTATTTATAGGGAGAAAAATTATTGTTCTGGAGCGTGGCCGGTCCCCTTAATTATAGGCCGGTCCCCTTAATGATTAAGGGGGCCGCCTAAGGAATTAAGGGGGCCGCCCCTTCAGAACGTTAGTTTTTCTTGTCTTTTAGTGGGGAATATTTTTCTGGATAAAATTTGCCATTTTTGGTTGGAAATTTGAAATTATATATTTATAATGAATTAAACATATTCTTTTAATTCCAAAAGTAATTTTGTAAAAGATATAGAATGTTTAATACATTTTATAAAAATTCTAGTGATTAGAAAAATTTCCTATGATCATGAAATGCAATAAACACTTTGTTTATTCATACCTTAAGTGATATGGATGCAAAGACAAATATTAAGCACTAAAAACTTGTTTACGTCATAAGTTTTAGATTAATGAGTTTATGCTTTGTAATTATCAAAACATAGAGACATTATTAATATGCTAACAATGTTTTTAGACATTATTTATGTCAACAATCTCCCCCTTTTTAATGATTACAAAACCTTAAACTCATTAGGTCTAAAAAATAATTTTTAGACAAGTATTATTAGAGTTTAACATTCTCTTCTGCCCCTTTTTGTAAAATCAAAAAGGTTAATGCTCCCCCTTGATGTATGCTCCCCCTCATTTTAGAGCACCAAGGGAATGAGCTATGGAAATCTTGGCTACAAAATATTAGAAGAGAACAAGACACATATACATGCAAAGCAATAATTATAAAAATAGATTCATTCAAGCATCATAGAAATGATTAGCATTACAACATTCAATATGCTTAAAGCATATTGATTACAATAAAACAAAAGAAAAGACATAGTCCTATATTGCCTAATAGAGCACTTGGACTTGCTTGCAACCCATGGTTGATTGTTTTATTTACTTGAAGGATAACATAAGCATAAAGCTTAGTTGTTGGATGGAGAGGGATATGGAGTGGGGTATGGAGCGGAAGAGGTGGATCTTACGATGTTGTATCATGTTAAGGATGGTATGGGATGAGGACGAGTGAGGAGATATTCAATCCAAGAAATATCTTCACTCAAGTATAGGATTTGTTTTTGAAGGAAGATGCAACAAGGGCAATAGTGAGTATGGTTTGTGACTTGATCCAAGTTGAGAGAGTGGGGTAGGCAATTGTTGTAGGGTGATGATGGAAGTTGCCCTTTGTTGCGTTGTGCAAGATGCATGGCATTGAGATCACTAAGATCATGGATTTGGGATATTTCATCACAGAACCTTTGCTTTCCGTGGCAATGCGGAGAGAGTCATTGTGGTGATATGGATGAATTATGGATCATTATAAATGGTTGGTGGGTGAGATGAGTGGTTTGGCATGAAGGAAGATGTTTGGCCAATGTTGTATGGTTTGTAAATAGGATCAAATGAATGTCCTTGTGAATTTGGTGTAAAGTTTGGGAAGTAGGTGGTTGGAGGTGTTGAGTGATTTCCAACTTCATTGGTTATGATGGATTTGTTACGAGGGCTTTTTCTTCGCCAAACGGGTTTTTCCGTCATTCTTGCAAGCCTTGAGGCTTTTGGTTTTGGTTTGTTTGGAGAAGTCATGAAGGGATGAGTGAAGAGTTTTGAGGATTGGGGGTATTTATAGTGTAAGATTTGTGTTTTAATGGATGGATAAAGTTTGTTTGGGAGATTAGGACAAAATGTGTTGATGAAAAATGGGAAATGTAGGTTGAAATGGGCTAAAAAGCAGAAAAGATTATGTAAACCCGACCATCAGATGGCCGGTCCCCTTAATTAGGGGGCGGTCCCCTTAATGATTAAGGGGGGCCGCCTTACAAAATTAAGGGGGCCGCCCATCTGGTGATTTCCAGTTTGCCAGAATTGGGTTTTTGGCAAAAAATTTGCAGAAAGGTTGTGTGTTTGGGTTAGAATTCAAGCAAGTTCAATTCCTTTAGGCAATATAGCATCTAATCTAATCAAGATATAACATGCATGCAAAAACACATAAGCAAAAGAGCAAATAAGCAACACATAATAAGCAAGAGGAGATAAGTAAAGGGAAGAACACTTAAACTTCCTAAGGCACCTATCTTAGATCAAAGGCAAAGGCAACTAGTGAGTCAAGCATCTAGTGATGAAACAAGATGACAATGTTATGAGTGATTATGTCCTAATGTGTGCCTATATGCAACAAATGTGGAGTTGTGATTGTTTCGACTTCTAAATGAAAAGGAAATTCTTAAGAAACAATCCAAAATCTCCTTGATTCGATTTTTGCTCGATCATGAATGTCAAAGATATATATTAGATTGTATACTTTGATAATTTATGTGAGAGTTTATGTATGATTTTGGACGACAATGTTTTTAGCATTAGTCAACAATGCAAGGAAAGTGATGTTCATGTGATTCCTAGATGTGAGAATAATTTTTAAAGAAAATTGATTGGGTTTTACAAAAGAGTTTATGCAAAGAAAATAAACTTTCCCAATCTTTAATTTTGTGCGAAATAGATTCCTAGACTCAAAAGTGGAGAAGTGAATTTTTTTTTTGTCTAAATGCAATAAAATTTAGTCAACTTGTTCCATCATTCCTAATCCTAAACGCAAGTGGTTGAATAATTCACGCTTAAATGTTTTGTGAATATATCCGCAATGTTATCTTCCGATGCAACTTTTTCTATAGATATGTTTCCTTTTTGTACATTATCCCTAAGAAAGTGGTGGCGTATTTCTATATGTTTAGTCCTAGAGTGTTGCATCGGATTTTTACTTAAATCTATCGCACCTTTGATATCACACATAATGGGAACATTTTCTAACCTAATGCCATAGTCTACGAGAGCTTGTTTCATCCATAGTGCTTGTTGACATGCCTTTCCAGCGCTTACATATTCGGCTTCAGTGGTAGAAATAGCAAGAACGGTTTGCTTCTTCGAAAACCAAGATGTTAGACAACATCCCATAAACGTGCAAATTCCGCTAGTGCTTTTTCTATCTACGTAGTCTCCCGCATGATCCGAATCCGCATAGACGATGGTTTCTATCCCGGATCCCTTAGGATACCATAATCCTAAGTGTATAGTGCCTTTAATGTATCGGAAGATACGCTTAACCGCTTCTAGGTGAGAGGTTTTGGGATCCTCTTGAAAATGGGCACAAAGGCAAACACTAAACATGATATCGGGTCTACTTGCCGTCAAGTATAGTAAACTACCTATCATTCTTCTATACTTGGTGTTATCTACGGACTCGCCTTCATCATCCTTTGTGAGCTTTACTTCCGTAGACATGGGAGTTTTCAAGGTTTTTGAGTCTTCTAGGCCAAATTTCTTAAGCATTTCCTTAATTTACTTAGATTGGTTAAAAAATATTCCATCTTCTAATTGTTTTATTTGTAATCCTAGGAAGAAGTTAAGTTCACCCATCATACTCATCTCAAACTCATCATGCATGATTTTGGAAAATTCATCACACATATCTTGACTAGTCGATCCAAATATAATGTCATCAACATATATTTGGACAATGATGAGATTTGGGTCTTTCCTTTTAGTGATAAGAGTGTTATCTACCATTCCCATGGAATAATCATGTTTAATAAGAAAAGCTTTTAATCGATCATACCAAGCTTTGGGAGCTTGTTTGAGTCCATACAAAGCTTTCTTTAACTTATAAACATAATCAGGTTTTGCGAAGTCAATGAATCCTGGAGGTTGTGCCACATATACCTCCTCATTGATAAAACCGTTAAGGAATGCACTTTTCACGTCCATTTGGAATAACTTAAAATCTAGGGCGCATGCATAGGCAAGTAATATCCTAATCGATTCAAGTCTAGCTACGGGGGCATAAGTTTCGTCATAATCAATTCCTTCTTGTTGATTATAACCTTGGTCAACTAACCTAGCTTTATTCCTAGTAACTATTCCATTCTCATCTAACTTATTTCTATATACCCATTTAGTTCCTATGATGGTCATATTCATTGGATTTGGGACTAATTCCCAAACATCATTTGCCTTAAATTGATTTAATTCTTCTTGTATAGCTATAACCCAACTTTCATCTTTTAAAGCCTCATTAATATTTTTAGGTTCTATTGCTGAGAGGAAACAAAAGAAATTGTTTTCATCTTGGGCTTGTGACCTAAGGGTTCTCTGGTTAAGATGTCCTATTATATTATCTAATGGATGCGATCTAGATTCTTTAACATTAACAATTTCGTTATTTCCTAAGTGAATGTCTTCATTATCATTTCCTATGGGTTTTGTTTTACTAACCTCAATAGCTTCATCTTCGACTAAATCATCATCTTCTAAAGGTAGTGTTTTAGGAGGTGGTGGTGTTTCATCAAATGTTACATTTAGTGATTCTTCTACTTTCATGGAGTGTTTGTTGAGTATTATATATGCTTTACTATTTTGTGAGTATCCTAAAAATATTCCTTCATATGATTTTGGATCAAACTTAGTGAGGTAATCCTTAGTGTTTAGAATATAACATTTACTTCCAAATACCCTAAAGTAGCTTAAGTTTGGTTTTCTACCTCTTAGTAACTCATAAAGAGTTTTTCCTAGAATTCTCCTAATTGATACCCTATTTAAAATATAAGTCGATGTATCTACGGCGTGACACAAATATTTTTGTGGGATGGATTGTTCATTTAACATTGTTCTACTCATTTCTTGTAGTGACCTATTTTTTCTTTCTACTACGCCATTTGATTGAGGTGTACGAGGAGCGGAAAAATTGTGAGATATCCCATTTAACTCACAATATTTTCCGAATTGTACTCCGTTATCAAATTCCCTACCATGGTCCGTCCTAATGGCAACTATTGTGCATCCTAATTTATTTTGAATCATTTTACTAAATATTTTGAATTTTTCAAAGGCTTGGGTTTTGTCACTTAAAAACCTAGTCCACGTGTATCGTGAGTAGTCATCTACTATTACTAAGGTATATTTATTTCCTCCATAGCTCCGCACAGCGGATGGACCGAAAAGATCCATATGTAATAATTCTATGCACCTAGTAGTGGATACTATATTCTTAGCTTTGTGACTAGCATAAGCTTGTTTTCCAATTTTACATGCATCACAAAAATGCTTGTCATATTTTAGATTAGGCAAATTTTTAACTACTTCCTTAGAGGCCAAAGATTGTATTTGTTGCATGTTAGCATGTCCTAATCTCCTATGCCACAATGTAGAGTTTTCATCTAGGGTCGCTAGGCATATCCTATCCTCAGACTTGTTTCCTAGTTTCATAACATATATGCCACCTTTCCTAATTCCTCTACCTATAATTTTTCCATTCTTAACTGTTTCGCTATCCTCTTCGGTAAAAGTGACTCTACATTTATTATCACATATCTGTCCTATACTAAGCTAGTTATATGTTAAATTATCTACATGCTCTACATTTTCAATAGTAAGTGAGTCTTGAGAAATCGTACCTTTGCCAATGATTTTTCCACGTAAGTCACTACCGAAAATAACGTTACCTCCATTGTATGCCTTGTATGTAGAGAATAACTTGCGGTTCCCCGTCATGTGCCTCAAACATCCGCTATCTTTGATCCATTCGTCAGGCTCCAAGTTAATTCCTAAACATATTTCGTCGGTTTCTTTTGCCATAAAACACTTTTCGTCTCTTGGCTTTTCAACTTCTTCTTTGTCACTATCACTCAATGTTCCACTAACAAATGCGCCTTGATTTTCATAACCCGACGGCTTTAGACATTCGCCAATGAGATGATTTGGACTTCCACATCTAAAGCACTTTCTTTTCCCGTAGTTGTCACTTTTATTTCTTTAGAATGGTTTTCTCTCGTCTCGTGATGATCTAGTGAATCTTCCTCGTCTCTTGAAGAATTTCTTGAATTCTATTACGGCCATTGCATATTCTTCGTCTTCACTTTCGTCACTTGAATCATCATAATCAGTAAGTTCCTATTAGGCTTTTAGAGCAATGGATTTGGTTTGTTCTTTCTTGACTTTGACCGTTTCCGAATCTCTTCTTATAATTTCTTCATGAACCTTCAAGTTGCCAATTAGTTCATCTAGTGATAACATCATCAAGTTCTTTGATTCTTCAATTGCCGTGACCTTAGCTCGCCATTTCGGATGCAATGCCCTAAGAAATTTCCTAACACAATTTTTACTAGAAAATGTCTCATCAAGTGCTTTTAAACTTGTTATAATAGTGTTAAATTTAGCAAAAGCATTATCAATTGATTCCTCTTCCGGAATCGTAAATTGTTCATATTGTTGTACAAGAAGATCTATTTTATTATCTTTGACTTGGCTATTACCTTGGTGAGTAATTAGTAAAGAATCGTAAATTTCTTTTGCGGTTTTACACATAAAAATTCTTTCATATTCTTTGCGTGGTAACGCATTATAAATGACCAGTTTAGCCTCATTATTTTTTGCTAGTTTCTTTTTCAAATCATAATTTTGTTTTTCAAAAGATACAATTTTATCCATTTTAGTTTCAACATTATATTGAATAGGGGAAAATCACCAAAGGTAATAATATGCCAAAGATCAAGATCTTTTGATTTCATATACGTTTCGAATCTATTTTTCGAATATAAAAATCCATCACTTTCAAATAGTGGTGGTCTTTGCATAGATTGCCCTTCTAAATATTTTTCAGATTCCATAGATCGTTACAAGTTTTAAAATACAATATATTTTAAATATCTTGCTCGACGTGGCTCTTGATACCAATTGTGGAAAACTAGAAGGGGGGGTTGAATTGCTTTACGTCTTTTTAATTCGTTATAAAAGATAGTTTTAGTGTTTTCTTAGTTTTTAAAATTTAGATTCGATAATATGTGATCTCAAGTCTTGCACAATATAAACAACTACCAATAAGTAAGATATAACAATGATAAGTAAAGAAATAAATGAGAGATGTAAAGATCGAACCGCGAGACAAGAGATTTATAGTGGTTCGGCTACAAGGACACCTTCCTTGCCCTACTCCACTCCCAGAGCACCTAACTCGAGAGTTTTCTTCACTATATCAACAAGCTCCCTTATGGCGGAGAAAACCTTACACACCACAACTTCTTCACAACTAAACCACAACTTCTACACAACTTCTTCACACCAATCTACTTCACAACTAACTACTTCACGCTTATCTTCTTCACACCAATTTTCTTCACAACTAACAACTTCACACCTAGCTTCTTCACTACAATCTAATTCCTAACTTTTCTTCGTCACACCAAGCAACTAACTAATTACACAATCAATATACCTAGCACAACTATCTACAATCAAATATTCACAACAATCTTCACAAAGAATTATGTAAATAATCTTGATGATGCACCAACAACTTGGATGTGGAGGTCACAACAAGTTGTAATACTTCTTGTCTTGGGGGATAGAAGTATTCTTCTCTTGCACTTGAGAGGATGATGTTTGAATCACTTTGAACCAAAGAATTATGTACTTATGATTAAAGGATTAAGAGAATAGAAATGTGGATCTAGAACAGAAAGTTTAGGAGTGCAAAAGGTGAGAAAATTCTGTGGGATGAACCAGTATTTATAGGGAGAAAAATTACTGTTCTGGAGAGTGGCCGATCCCCTTAATTATAGGCCGGTCCCCTTAATGATTAAGGGGGCCGCCCCTTCAGAACGTTGGATTTTCTTGTCTTTTAGTAGGGAATATTTTTCTGGATAAAATTTGCCATTTTTGGTTGGAAATTTGAAATTATATATTTATAATGAATTAAACATATTCTTTTAATTCCAAAAGTAATTTTGTAAAAGATATAGAATGTTTAATACATTTTATAAAAATTCTAGTGATTAGAAAAATTTCCTTTGATCATGAAATGCAATAAACACTTTGTTTATTCATACCTTAAGTGATATGGATGCAAAGACAAATATTAAGCACTAAAAACTTGTTTAAGTCATAAGTTTTAGATTAATGAGTTTATGCTTTGTAATTATCAAAACATAGAGACATTGTTAATATGCTAATAATGTTTTTAGACATTATTTATGTCAACAATTTCCTTTTGGGCAGTTCCTCCAGATGTGTCCTACTTCTCCGCATGCGTAACAAGTGGGTGATATAGCCTGTGTGTTGCTTCCTGTAGCCGGAATCCTACAGTTTCTGGTTTGATGACCAATCTTACGACATTTGTTACACCGGACGGTACAACGACCCTCGTGATGAAGTTTGCATCATTGGCATTGGGGTTTCTCACCGTTGTACCCTACACCTTTCATGGCGGCTTAGACTCGGGGTTTCTCTTGTCTTTGATTCTGCTGTTGAGTGCTCCGATTGTTGTGATATTTTTGGTGGTTCCGATTATTGTTGCGGTGATGACTGTTGTTGCTTGGTTAGTTGTTGTTGTGATGGTGGGTGGTTCTCTTATCGTCCAATTTCCTTTTAAGCTCATTGTATTTCACTTCTCGGTCTAGAAGTTTCTGAGCAAGTTCCATTGCTGCTTCCAAGGTTGGCGGGTTTGCTGAGGTAACGTTTCCTTCAATACTCCTAGGGAGTCCTTCGACATATTTCTCTAATTACTTCTCACGATCGGGTACCATGGAAGGGCATAGTACCTTGAGTTCTTGAAATCCCCTATTGTAACTTCTCAAATCAACGCCTTTCACCATTAAGGCATGGAACTCATCCTCGAGTTTTTGTAGTTCGGAATGGGGACAATACTTCTTTAGTATTTTTGCCTTGAACTCAATCCAAGTAAGTTGATGTGCTACCTCTGCTCCTAATGTTTGAACGGTAGAGTTCCACCAGGATAGAGCATCTTGCATCAGTGTTCCCGTTGCGAAGCTTACCTTGTTGTTTTCCGAGCATCCACTTCTTTGGAAAACAGTTTAACTTCTTTCAAACCATTGGGCTAATTCCAACACTCCTTCAGTTCCTTTGAAATACGTTGGTTGGCATGCTATAAAGTCCTTATAAGTGCAGTAGCGGGGTGTAGGTGCATTCCCATCTCTATTGCGGGCTTGTCCAGCTAAAACGGCATTGACACCATCAGTAATTGCTTGTTGGATCGCTGTTGGGGTCATAACTTCAGGGTTCGTTGGTGTGGCGGTCGTGGTTGTTCTCCTAGTTCTAGACATGTTGCTATTATAAAAGAAGGTATATCATTAGAACATTTATAATAGTCCTATCACGTTGAAATATATATCGAGTAATAAATAGTAAATATAGGTCGTAGTTACAATGATTTGATCATTGAAAAGGTTCAATTCGTAATTATTGTATGTTGGAATGACATACATAGGAATTACGAATAAGTTTGACCTGCATAAAGCAATATATTACGATATAATGTATGAGGTTTGCAACGTAAATAAAGATAAAATAAATTTCCATAAATCAATGTCAAGGTGTTACAACACTTATTGATACTTGTGCAAATGTTTACAAAACATGACAAGATTCTCTTATTGGTAGGACATTGATTTCACTAACAAGTCGATGGTCTCATGGTTTCCCTAAGGCTTTGTCTAAGGTGGTTTTGTTGTTCTTGAATGGCAGTGGACAGGGTTTCCATTGTTTGATCTCGGGTCATTTCCCTTTCTTGAGATTCTAGCAGGGCTTGCCTAAGGCGTAGGTTCTCAGTGTTGATCCTTTCAAGTTCTCGGTATAAAGTTCCCATCATTATTTCTGTTGAAGTGTTAGCCCACGTAGTGCTCCTATGAATTCCATTGACTCCCAAAATAGAGAATCCAACTTTTCAACCTTATCTTCCATTGCAAGATGACCAATTATGAGACTGTTCATATCATCTTCAAAGGTTTCTAGAAGCTCATGAGGGATCTTGTTGAGTATACTAGCGATGGAATCTAGTCGATCTTCGTGGCGAACCATTCTTGCAGCTAATAATGGTATGGTGTGATGTATGGGTTCCCCAGTGACTTGAAGAATTTTGGAGGTGGAGTAAGAACTTTCCCCAAGTTCCCTTGTTGTTGGTGTTCCTTCTTGAGATCTCCAATATTGCATGATTGGCAACAAGAACGACCATTTACGAGCATCCACTCGCTTGTGGGTCCTTCGGCGTCTGCAGTGAACACAAGATTCTGAGGTGGTTGGGCGGATTGGGTAAGTCCTTTGGTGAGGTGATATTGGGACACTTCGGTAAGGTGCAGGTGGTGATGCTAGTGGAGGAGATGCTATGGGTGATGCTGTTAGTGGCACAGTAGTAGTTTGGCTGTAGAAGATAATAGGTAGTGGTGGTATTACAGGTGGTGCAGGTGGTGGTGGCACAACTGATTCAGGTGGTATGACAAGAGTTGGTGCTGGTACAGCAGTAGTTGCTTCATACGGCTGAAGTTGTCTAATTTGCCTAGATTGGCGAATCGGACCAGATGATGCCAGAGGAGAAGCCTCTATGTCGGATGCTGGCAGAAATTGCTGGCTTTGCATGTATCTATCTGTAACAGGAGACATAGACATAGGTGAGGTAGCATAGGCTGAAGTAACATCTTCAGTTCCTGAGTTTGATGACACGCTGATAGGGTGGGTGTTCGAAGACATGACACTGTAATAATTTCCCGATTAGTAAATGTAAGCATAATTATAATCAATTTAAAATGCTATAAAGTAAATAATACTTTTTACTAATTATTGGAATGCTCAGGCATGAAGGGCGTAGGATGGTATTTTATAAAAAATTTGTCCCGTTAAAAGTGTAGTTATAGTCGAATGCTCCAAAAACACTTGGTTCACTATAACCGTGGCTCTGATGCCAATCTATAACACCCCCAAAAACAAACAATACAGCGGAAGACTTTTATTGACAGCGGAAGACTTTTGGGGTATTATATAAAGGATCTTTATCACAATTATAGAAAACGACTCAAGTGAGACGTTTTAAGTTTTAGTTAAAATACAAAATATTCATGTTTCCAAGAGGTTTCATTATTCAACAACAAGTTTTTATTCAAAGAGAAATAAACGTTTCTTTATTTGCCCACTTCGTGCCTTTGCCATCCATTCCATTTAGTTACCTGAGATAAACATGCTAAAAGTCAACAAAAGTTGAGTGAAATTCATAGGTTTATAATTAATAGTTTGAACACAAGAGATAGGTGTTTATTGTATATAGATACAAATAAACAAGTTCGAAATCACATTCATTATTGCCTTAAGCTCATGACACTCAACTATTCAACATACATCAAAATTATCCATAATAATGATGTGAAATAAGTTGCCCCCAAGATAGGTATTTGCCAGTAACCTGTGATATTTAAATAAAGTGCATTTGGTGACTTTCCTCTAGCAACCAAATGGGGATTGTCAATCCCTAATAGATCTATTCATAATTATTTACGTTCACCCTTCAAGTGATTAAGGTTCATGATCGAGGGACTTTCGGCAATAGCTACTTAAGCAATAACAATATCAGGAAAAGACTTGTGTTCGGTTTTTGAGCATGTATCCCCCCACAAAAACAAGTTAAATGTCGGCTATGAACTCACCTTAGTAGTACAGTAGAATAATCGTAATCTCAATGATGCATGGCAACGGCTTCACACACGACCTAAAAGATATGGCAAGTTTCAGTTTCTAAGTCTCGTTTTATTGCGAACATTTATTATTAGTTACGAATAATCCATAATGTGCATAGGTGATGTGTTACGTCGTAGATGTAAAAAGAAAATAATTACGTATTGTTTTATCGTCTAAAATTTAATTATAGTTATATCAATTTTTATACGTATATATATAAATATATATATATATATATATATATATATATATATATATATATATATATATATATATATATATATAATTTATTATTCAAAATCAATATTACTATTCGATCCTTTAAGTTTCTCCAATTTACACATTTTTACCCGTAACGGAATATATTTACGTCGTTAGTCCAAAGTTATATATATTTACGTTTTAGGTCCAATTATATCAATATTTACATTTTTCAATCCCAAGATTCAATATTAACAGTTTATACCCTTAGAAAACAGATTTGACACTTTTTACCCAAAGTTTATACGTTTGACAATTTTTGTCCCTAGTTAATAAAATTTTGCAAAATTAGTCCAAAAATTACCAAATTCAAAACTTAACATTTTTATTATTCCAATCAGCTTAGAAAGTGTAGAACATCTTATTTTATCAGCTTATTTTGCTTATTTTTCATTAAATGGGCTTAACGAGTCCAAAATAAGGGCCCGTTAATGTTTTGTGATCCAAAGGGTTTGGGGGAATACTAGGTTTATCAAAATCCATTATTTTATGTTCTAATAACATTTCAAAAGAGCTTTTACGATCAGCTTATTAGAATAAGCTATAAACAGCTTATTGGGCTTTACGGCCCATATATAGTTTTAATTTCCTGAAAAACTTACGAAAATAGCGATATGCTTTAGGCTTGTATAGGTGACCAAATCAAGTTTTTAGGTCGAAATATTTATCATTCTCGTTAATATACCAGGTAGATAATTAGTTCGTATAAAAATAATAGGTGGTCATGTGTCGAAATTTAAAATGACGAGGCCAAAGTATATGGTCAAAACTCAATACGCAAAACTTATAAAACTTGAAAAATATTCTAAGTGTTTTAGTGTATAACGTATAGGTTCAATATAACTTAGAAACGTGTGATTATTATTGTGTATACGTTAATATAAGTTCAAAGTTATTAGAGGTTCTCGTTAATGACTTAACTAACAATGGGTACGATGTATAAAACATATGTGTTGTGTTTATGGTTTACGATTTATTAGTAGCAAGTGTTTGTGCATAAACGTATATGTATAAATAGAAAGAAAATCAAGGTCTCACCTCACCTTTCAAAGGTGGTGTAAAAACTTATGTAGAGATCGTGTGAGTGCAAAATGGCTTCGTGGTTCACTTCACGTTCCACCAAAGGTTCAAGAGGCTACAAGCTTGATCTCCTAGGTTCACTTGAGACGTGGTACGCTTGACAATCCGTTCATCCTCCAACACTTCTTCTTCCCATTATTATTTATGTGTAAGTGGTTTGTATAGTGAATGTAACGCTTGTGATTTGCATGGGAAGCTTATATAGAGAGTTTATGGCGTGTAAGGACAAGATAAGCTCACAAGGGTGAAGGGTGCATGTTAGGCGAATAGTAACGCCACAAACTTAAGCTAATCGCAAGTTTACATGGCCATGATCTTGTGAGATTGCATGCTATTCATTCCTGACATTCACATGAGATGTACATTGTTCTTTTAGATGTATTTGGGGAGCAAGGGTGGCAAAAAGGAATGTTATGACACGTTTTGGTCTTATCTTTGCATGGGACGTTTTGTGCTTTGCTTTGGTCATTTCTAGGGTAGTAAACAAGTGAGTGAGGGTGTAACAATTATCATTTCTGTATCTTGGGCACTAGGTGAAACGAGTCAAGCAAATATATATATATATATATATATATATATATATATATATATATATATATATATATATATATATATATATATATATATATATATATATATATATATATATATATGTCGTGTATCAAAATTGTAAGAAAATAGGGTGCTTTTGGTTGTGTCACTACTGGCAGAAACAAAGAAGAAAAATAAAAATATTAAGGGTGTGTTTGGGCTTGAAGCCTGTGGGCTTGTGGTTTGCGTTGGCCTAAAACAAAAAAAGAAAAATAACTAGTCCGTTTGGTTTGTATCTTGGATCCGTGACCCATTGGGTGATGGGGGCCCACATGGTGTGTTTCAAATATCGTGTCGAGGTTCAAAAATATTAGTGAGCGTTCTCGGGAAGTTTTGTAGGTTCGGGGAATATATAAATAGTATACGGTATTGAGACGAAACGTATAGTTATAAATATAAACGTTTTATATATACTTATAGTTCGCAATAATTATAGGTTATCTAGGTTGTGTGTAAGCATCGTTCCTGGGTAAACGGTCAATCACAGTTATCGTAGTGGTTCCAATATCAAGCCATAAATAAAAAAAAAATATGTTACCCGTAAAATGGTGTTAAGTTATCATAACATCGTTTTATTTCTACATGTGCATTTACTAATCGTAAGGGAAATTTACGATAGGTTACACAAATATCTTTGGCGGTTTTACACATAAAGACTCTTTCATATTCTTTCTTAGGCAAAGCATTGTAAAGCATCATTTTAGCTTCATTATTTTTAGCAATCAATTTCTTTTGATCATCATCTTTGGTATTAGAAGCTATATTATCACCATCAATAATTATGTACCATAAATCTATATCTTTAGATTTCATGTAAGTTTCAAAGCGGTTTTTCCAATATATAAAACCATTATCTTCAAAAAGGGGTGGTCTTTGCATAGATTGCCCGTCTTTGTAATTTTTAAAACATAATATATTTTAAAAGCTTGAGTAACGTAGCTCTGATACCAATTGTGGAAAACTAGAAGGGGGGTTGAATAGTTTACCATTTAAAATCTTTTTAACTTGTTTTCCTTGCCCTACGTCCACGCCCCGAGTATCCAACTCAAGAGTTTCTTTCACTAGTCAACAAGCTCCTTTCATCGGCGGAGAAAACCGTACACCTCGGTTATACACGTTTACCGACACTAAGCTAGATGTCGAGTTCTTTTACAAGGGTACAACCACTCCCGTTAGTTATTTTACAAGGGTATAACAACTCCCGTCACACTTTGTATTTTGAGGACTAAAGTACTAACCGATCACTACTGAAAATACACATTCAAATGAAGTGTAAACTACACAAGTATACACAATGCTAAGCTAACAAGTCTTGCAACGTTGTGTTGAATACTTGTAACTTTTTATGAACTCGTGAACTTCTTTGCTACAAAAAGAAACTTCACATATGAGAGGTTAAAGGGTTAGATGAAAGAATGAATGAATGTGTGTGAAAATATGATGTAGAGTGATTAGCCAAAAATCAAACTTGTGGCTTAGTATTTATAGCAAAACCTTCTGCAGCTCTGGCGGATACGGCGGAACTCAGATGGGTTCAACCCGTGCACCCCCAGGGTTCCGCCAGGCTTGCAGTTGGTTTTGCAATAAATCTTGCAAACCAAGCAATTTCACATCTCATTACACCTAGTCAAACACAAAACTTGTGCAAGCAAACATATGGTTAGTCAAACACACTTTCTTTCCATAAATGTATATTGACAAAACTTGCCATAAATGTGATGTGACATTTCTATTTTAAGAAATAAAAAGTGTTGTGTTTTATGAAATTTAAAATGTAGCAAATGTCTAGTTATGCAAGTCTTTAAAACTAAGATTATGATTTACTTAGAAACTAAAATTTACATTTTGTCGTTAACAAAACTTAGCAAAGATCATAAAATATAAATAACGTTTTTAGGCGATATTTGTATTAACAAAGTTGTATACTATCGACATCAACCAAATGGCTTCTACATCACCAATTTTCTTTTGACAAGGACAACTGAAACTAAGTCCTGGCTATGTCATAGAAGATTATCCCATCTCAATTTCGACACCATCAACAAGTTAGCCAAAGACAACATCGTCACCGGACTTCCTACGTTCAAATACACCAAGGATCTCCTATGTCCATCATGCGAACAAGGAAAAAGCAAAAGAGCATCATATAAACCCAAAACCGTACCTAGTTCAGAAGCAAGCTTACATATGTTGCACATGGACTTATGTGGCCCAATGAGAGTTGAAAGCATTAATGGAAAGAAGTATATTCTTGTTATTGTTGATGATTATTCAAGATATACATGGGTAAAGTTTCTGAGGTCAAAAGACGAAGCACCAGGTACCATCATCACCTTTTTTAAGCGTATCCAAGTTCTACTTTCAGCTCTAGTAAGGATTATAAGAATAGATAATGGCACAAAATTCACAAATCAGGAGTTAAGAACCTACTTTGAAGATGTGGGAATCACTCACCAAACATCAGTTGTTAGAACTCCACAGCAGAATGGGGTAGTTTAAAGAAGAAATCGAACTCTTGTGGAAGTTGCTCGCACAATGCTGATTTATTCTAGTTCACTACTATTCTTATGGGCTGATGTTGTTGCCACTGCTTGTTTCACTCAAAACCGATCCCTAGTACATCCAAGATTCAATAAAATCCCATATGAGCTAGGGAACAACCGTAAACCTGACATCTCTTACCTTTACGTGTTTGGCGCTTTGTGCTATCCGACGAATGACAAAGAAGATCTAGGGAAGTTAAAAGCTAAGGGTGATATTGGAATCTTCATTGGATATTCAGAAAACTCGAGGGCATTCAGGGTGTATAATAAAAGAAAAAAAAGGATAATGGAGACGATGAATGTGAAGTTTGACGAGATTTCACAAATGGCTTCTGAGAGACTCGCTCTAGAACCCGCGCTTAATCTGATGGTTTCTAATCAAAACGGATTAGGACCCGCACCAAACCAGCAGACTTCTGGACACATCAGTTCAGGACTCGTGCCTCAAGGAGCTCATTCAACAAATACAGAAAAACTTTCAAAACTTTCTTGAATACTATGGTGGAACTTCGACAAATGCATCTCCACAACATTCCGCTGCACCCGCTCAAAACCATCAACCACCACCATCACAAGATGCATCTACAACAATCGAAGCTGAAGCACCAACTACCTCAACATCATATACATCTACTCCTGTAAATCCAATTATTGAAACTGTTCAACCAAGAGTTGATAAGCAAAACCAAAACACAAATTTTCAAGAAGAACCAACAAATAATTCAAATGATGTTGCGTTAGAAGAAGAAGAAGTATTTGAAAACCCATTTGCAACAGACTCTGCTGAATCTTCTTCAAGGTTACAAGAACCATCTAACACACACTCGTTAAATCCAAGGTACCCTTCTACGTTCCAATGGACAAAAGACCATCCAATAGAACATGTTATTGATGAACCTTCAAAACTAGTTCAAACGAGGAGACAACTTGCCACCGATCTCGAATTGTGCATTTACATTTGCTCAATCAGCCTCAAAGAACCAAAGAACATTCGGGAAGCAATGGCAGAAATGTAACACCCCCAAAATACTGCCGCGGAAGACTGTGTCACTGGGGTGCTACTTCATAATACAAAGTACAAGTTATAGAAAACGTCCTCTAAATGAGACGTTTCGAAAAGTTACCATTCGATTAATGAATTCAAAGTTACAAACATGAGATTCCAAAGTATTATACATAAATGTATACAAAATGTTTTGAATGGTAAATGACAAAAAAAACGTAAGTCTTCAGAATATGCAGCTTGACTCTATATTCGACGCACTAGCTATCGCCTTACTAACCTGAGATAAACATGCTAAAGTGTCAACACAATGGTTGGTGAGTTCATAGAGTTTGTCTTAAAACAGTTGAAAAGCCTTTAAAGAATGTTCACACAGCAAAGGCATTGTGAATCAACTCAGTTGCAAGTCCCGCCCATAACAACACTTGCAACCTGTGTGTTCACAACCCACTGCTAAAATATAGTACATATTATAGTCAAACATACAAATAGTCGTAATAGTTCACATAATTGCACTTAGTGTTGCTCCGTTTATGTTGGGAGACTTTTAGACTAAAATGCATATAATGGGAGCCTCTTCCCAAAGATTACTGCTAGTCACTAAAATGCACATGCTGGGAGCCTCTTCCCAAAGACCTATTGGGAGCCACTTCCCAAAGACTACTGCTAGCCACTAAATTGAATAACCCAATTAAGTATAATGCATTCAAGAATAACGCAAATAAGTTTATCATAATCATGTATGTCTACAATCAAGTATAAATGTTTTGAGTATTTGTACACGTAAAAGCAAAAACTTGAGCATGTTTCTCCCCCAAAGAGTTAAAAACAAGTATGAAAAGAGTAGGGGCTATGACTCACAGTAATATGTAAAAGTTTAGAGTACTTGAGAAAGTAAATGAAAATAGTTGAGCATGTATCCCCCCCATGGGTTGGTAAAATAGTTAAACAATAGACAGTGGGGCTACGAACTCACCTGATAATAACTGATAAATGATACTAGAAAATTGGGCAGCGCTTCCGCATCTATTTTCAAAAATCCATTTCCTTAACTATAAAAACCTCTAAATCACCTCATAACAACCCCAAAACAAACCCAATAGCTCCCATATTAAAAACCCATCCTTAGAATTAGCCGATCTATTCTTGCCAAAGTTTCAAGAAATTTCTGAGAACCACAGCTCCTATCCACCATTGTGTAGCTCTTAATCTAACCGCGTAAACACAAAATAAACTATATTTTTACGTAGAGAATACTTATGCCATAAACTTATATGTATAACTCGAAGCCTAAAAATCAATTATGGAGGATGTATAGAGGGGGAAAGGTGGAGGAGGAGGGAAATGTATGTTTTTCTGTGAAATAAAATGAACTAGTTTCCTTTCTATTTATAGTAAAAAAATTATAAAATATCTAGATATTTTGATGAATAGTGTTTAGATATTTATGTGAATAGTGTTTAGATATTTAAGAAGAGCATTTCAACTTGACTTCTCTTAATGAGATATTTTGTAAGATATTATCTAAATAATATCTAGTTGATGGCTAGGTATATGATTAGGCAAGGTCATTTAAAAGGTATTAGTCAAAAGGTGGTGCGGGTATCGGGAGTGGATAGTAAAAGTGAATAGTAATTTTTAGGAAAAGTTCTAAGTTTCTATACTGACCCAAAATATGATGAATTGTAAAAAGTGAATAGTAATTTTTAGGAAAATTTCCAAGCTTCTATACTGGCCCAAAATATGATGAATAGTAAAAAGTGAATAGTAATAGTGAATAGTAAAAATGAATAGTAATCCGAAAATGTGAATTGTTACAGTCTCTACCCCATTAGGGAACTTCATCCCGAAGTTCTGTTGATGTTAACTACTTACGGTGTGTCTAAGAGAATTCGGGATTTCAGGATCTCTAAAATAGTGGTGTTCACTCTGATTCGTCTAAGGTTGTGGTTAAGGAGTCGTATCAGATACAAATAAGCAAACTTATTTATTACTCATTACTTACATAAAGAAGCGTCCAAATTTATGTAAGTAAGGGATCATAAACTCATGGTTCGGTGATTTACAATTTCTTTATTTAAATAAAGAGGCATCCCAATTCATTTAAATAAGGAGATTCTAAATCATCCTACTTAAGAATTTCCGATACAAAAACTCGCTTTCTCAGATAGATAATAAGATAATCAAGTCATCAAATCCCTAAAGCTAAGTAATAATATTATTTAACTCAAACCTTATGTCTCATCAAACAAGAACTATCATAAGATCAAGTTAAATAATTAGGTATTACTGAGCGCCATATTTTTAATGACTCGACTAAACTCTGGGGTTCCTTATAATACTAAAGTAATATCATCTAACAGCGTGGAACTAAACCAACAACTAACAAAAAGCATATGCGTATGTAGTGTGTGTAAGGAAAATAAAGAGGAGAGTCTTAACTTATATAGTAGTTATAGTCTAGGCACTAAATGCAACCTAGTTCTCTATAACCAATGCTCTGATACCAATCTGTAACACCCCCAAAATACCGCAACGGAAGATTGTGTCACTGGGTGCTACTTCATAATAAAAAGTACAAGTTATAGAAAACGACCACTAAATGAGACGTTTCGAAAAGTTACCATTCGATTAATGAATTCAAAGTTACAAACATAAGATTTCAAAGTATTATACATAAATGTATACAAAATGTTTTGAATGGTAAATGATAAAAAAACGTAAGTCTTCAGAATATGCAGCTTGACTCTATGTTCCACGCACTAGCTATCGCCTTACTAACCTGAGATAAACATGCTAAAGTGTCAACACAATGGTTGGTGAGTTCATAGAGTTTGTCTTAAAACAGTTGAAAAGCCTTTAAAGAATGTTCACACAGTAAAGGCATTGTGAATCCACTCAGTTGCAAGTCCCGCCCATAACAACACTTGCAACCTGTGTGTTCATAACCCACTTCTAAAATATAGTACATATTATAGTCAAACATACAAATAGTCTTAATAGTTCACATAATTGCACTAAGTGTTGCTCCGTTTATGTTGGGAGACTTTTAGACTAAAATGCACATACTGGGAGCCTCTTCCCAAAGATTACTGCTAGTCACTAAAATGCACATGCTGGGAGCCTCTTCCCAAAGACCTACTGGGAGCCACTTCCCAAAGACTACTGGGAGCCACTTCCCAAAGACTACTGCTAGCCACTAAATTGAATAACACAATTAAGTATAATGCAAATAAGTTTATCATAATCATGTATGTCTATAATCAAGTATACATGTTTTGAGTATTTGTACACGTAAAAGCAAATAGTTGAGCATGTATCTCCCCCAAAGAGTTAAAAACAAGTATGAAAAGAGTAGGGGCTATGACTCACAGTAATATGTAAAAGTTCAGAGTACTTGAGAAAGTAAATGAAAATAGTTGAGCATGTATCCCCCCCATGGGTTTGTAAAATAGTTAAACAATAGAAAGTGGGGCTACGAACTCACCTGATAATAACTGATAAATGATACTAGAAAATTGGGCAGCGCTTCCGCATCTATCTTCAAAAATCCATTTCCTTAAATATAAAAACCTCTAAATCACCTCATAACAAGCACAAAACAAACCCAATTGCTCCCATATTAAAAACCCATCCTTAGAATTAGCCGATCTATTCTTGCCAAAGTTTCAAGAAATTTCTGAGAACCACAGCTCCTATCCACCATTGCGTAGCTCTTAATCTAACTGTGTAAACACAAAATAAACTATATTTTTACGTAGAGAATACTTATTCCATCAACTGATCTGTATAACTCGAAGCCTAAAAATCAATTATGGAGGATGTATGGAGGGGGAAAGGTGGAGGAGGAGGGAAATGTGTGTTTTTCTGTGAAATAAAATGAACTAGTTTCCTTTCTATTTATAGTAAAAATTTCTGAAAATATCTAGATATTTTGATGAATAGTGTTTAGATATTTATGTGAATAGTGTTTAGATATTTAAGAAGAGAATTTCAACTTGACTTCTCTTAATGAGATATTTTGTAAGATATTATCTAAATAATATCTAGTTGATGGCTAGGTATATGATTAGGCAAGGTCATTTAAAAGATATTAGTCAAAAGGTGGTGCGGGTATCGGGAGTGGATAGTAAAAGTGAATAGTAATTTTTAGGAAAAGTTCCAAGTTTCTATACTGACCCAAAATATGATGAATTGTAAAAAGTGAATAGTAATTTTTAGGAAAAGTTCCAAGCTTCTATACTGGCCCAAAATATGATGAATAGTAAAAAGTGAATAGTAATAGTGAATAGTAAAAATGAATAGTAATCCGAAAATGTGAATTGTTACAGTCTCTACCCCATTAGGGAACTTCATCCCGAAGTTCTGTTGATGTTAACTACTTACGGTGTGTCTAAGAGAATTCGGGATTTCAGGATCTCTAAAATAGTGGTGTTCACTCTGATTCGTCTAAGGTTGTGGTTAAGGAGTCATATCGGATACAAATAAGCAAACTTATTTATTACTCATTACTTACATAAAGAAGCGTCCAAATTTATGTAAGTAAGGGATCATAAACTCATGGTTCGGTGATTTACAATTTCTTTATTTAAATAAAGAGGCATCCCAATTCATTTAAATAAGGAGATTCTAAATCATCCTACTTAAGAATTTCCGATACAAAAACTCGCTTTCTCAGATAGATAATAAGATAATCAAGTCATCAAATCCATAAAGCTAAGTAATAATATTATTTAACTCAAACCTTATGTCTCATCAAACAAGAACTGTCATAAGATCAAGTTAAATAATTAGGTATTACTGAGCGCCATATTTTTAATGACTCGACTAAACTCTGGGGTTCCTTATAATACTAAAGTAATATCATCTAACAGCGTGGAACTAAACCAACAACTAACAAAAAGCATATGCGTATGTAGTGTGTGTAAGGAAAATAAAGAGGAGAGTCTTAACGTATATAGCAGTTATAGTCTAGGCACTAAATGCAACCTAGTTCTCTATAACCAATGCTCTGATACCAATCTGTAACACCCCCAAAATACCGCAGCGGAAGACTGTGTCACTGGGTGCTACTTCATAATAAAAAGTACAATTATAGAAAACGACCTCTAAATGAGACGTTTCGAAAAGTTACCATTCGATTAATGAATTCAAAGTTACAAACATAAGATTTCAAAGTATTATACATAAATGTATACAAAATGTTTTGAATGGTAAATGATAAAAAAACGTAAGTCTTCAGAATATGCAGCTTGACTCTATGTTCCACGCACTAGCTATCGCCTTACTAACCTGAGATAAACATGCTAAAGTGTCAACACAATGGTTGGTGAGTTTATAGAGTTTGTCTTAAAACAGTTGAAAAGCCTTTAAAGAATGTTCACACAGCAAAGGCATTGTGAATCCACTCAGTTGCAAGTCCCGCCCATAACAACACTTGCAACCTGTGTGTTCATAACCCACTGCTAAAATATAGTACATATTATAGTCAAACATACAAATAGTCTTAATAGTTCACATAATTGCACTTAGTGTTGCTCCGTTTATGTTGGGAGACTTTTAGTCTAAAATGCACATACTGGGAGCCTCTTCCCAAAGATTACTGCTAGTCACTAAAATGCACATGCTGGGAGCCTCTTCCCAAAGACCTACTGGGAGCCACTTCCCAAAGACTACTGGGAGCCACTTCCCAAAGACTACTGCTAGCCACTAAATTGAATAACGCAATTAAGTATAATGCATTCAAGAATAATGCAAATAAGTTTATCATAATCATGTATGTCTATAATCAAGTATACATGTTTTGAGTATTTGTACACGTAAAAGCAAATAGTTGAGCATGTATCTCCCCAAAGAGTTAAAAACAAGTATGAAAAGAGTAGGGGCTATGACTCACAGTAATATGTAAAAGTTCAGAGTACTTGAGAAAGTAAATGAAAATAGTTGAGCATGTATCCCCCCCATGGGTTTGTAAAATAGTTAAACAATAGAAAGTGGGGCTACGAACTCACCTGATAATAACTGATAAATGATACTAGAAAATTGGGCAGCGCTTCCGCATCTATCTTAAAAAATCCATTTCCTTAACTATAAAAACCTCTAAATCACCTCATAACAACCACAAAACAAACCCAATAGCTCCCATATTAAAAACCCATCCTTAGAATTAGCCGATCTATTCTTGCCAAGCTTTCAAGAAATTTCTGAGAACCACAGCTCCTATCCACCATTGCGTAGCTCTTAATCTAACCGTGTAAACACAAAATAAACTATATTTTTACATAGAGAATACTTATTCCATCAACTGATCTGTATAACTCGAAGCCTAAAAATCAATTATGGAGGATGTATGGAGGGGGAAAGGTGGAGGAGGAGGGAAATGTGTTTTTTGTGAAATAAAATGAACTAGTTTCCTTTCTATTTATAGTAAAAATTTCTGAAAATATCTAGATATTTTGATGAATAGTGTTTAGATATTTTGATGAATAGTATTTAGATATTTATGTGAATAGTGTTTGGATATTTAAGAAAAGAATTTCAACTTGACTTCTCTTAATGAGATATTTTGTAAGATATTATCTAAATAATATCTAGTTGATGACTAGGTATATGATTAGGCAAGGTTATTTAAAATGTATTAATCAAAAGGTGGTGCGGGTATCAGGAGTGAATAGTAATTTTTAGGAAAAGTTCAAAGTTTCTATACTGACCCAAAATATGATGAATAGTAAAAATGAATAGTAAAAAGTGAATAGTATTTGTTAGGAAAAGTTCCAAGTTTCTATACTGACCTAAAATATGATGAATAGTAAAAATGAATAGTAAAAAATGAATAGTAATAGTGAATAGTAAAAATAAATAGTAATCTAAAAATGTGAATTGTTACAAGAAAACCCTTGGATAGAAGCAATGTAGGAGGAAATTCTTCAATACCAGTTACATGATAGTTGGGAACTTGTTGAACGACCACTTGATATACGTGTTCTTGATCTCAAGTGGTTATGGAAGAACAAACTGGATGAGGAAATGACTGTTATTCGCAACAAAGCTCGTCTCGTGACTAAAGGTTATCCACAAGAAGAAGGGATACATTTCGAAGAATCATTCGTGCCTATAGCTAGACTTGAAGCAGTCCGGATCTTCTTAGCCTATTCAGCTCACAAAAACATCACAGTCTATCAGATGGACATTAAGACAGCTTTCTTGAATGGAACTCTGTTGGATCGATGTACTCTGATCAAACTACTTTTGTAGCTTGTAATGGTTTAATAATATTAAGTAAACTTAACACTATTAATATTGAAACACTGTTTAACCTTGTAAAGTATGCGGAATCTACTAACACAAAGCTTAAGAAGAACTTTTATATTAACCAAACTTTGAACCTGCTTTGTTACATAGATTCATTAATAATCCCTAACTATTTATCGACTTTGAACAACTCTAAAACTTATAAAACTTATATCGACTAATACCCCTTAAGGCTCTTTATATAGATAACCTTAAGTCGGTTTACAACATATAATCCTTGAATGACAAGTCATTATCCTTAACTAATTCTAGAATATTCGTTCAATAATACACATTAATCCTTAGCTAATATTGCACATAAGTCCTTGTTTCCTTCGAAGTACTTTAAGCATTCTTCAGTGACAGCAGTACTTTGACTTTTACCTTCAGCAGTACTTTGAATTTATTCTTCATGCAGCAGTACTTTGACATACAGAAGTACTTAAATATTTTATATCCCAACAATCCTCCCCAAACTTGAACTCCACTTGCTTGATTTCAAGTTTATTTGTTATCTTTAATCTTCAAATCTTTAATCATTCAGAAAGATTGTTTCTTTATTTCTTTGTCTTCTATCTGTCATGTGTCAAAGTACTCTTCATCAACACCTTTTCTTTCAATAAATCTTCTCAGCAACTCAGCAACATTTTGGTACAGTAATCATCAAATCTTTAAAAGTTTCATACTATTCTCATCACTTCCAGGTGTGTTAACTCCTATGAGAGGTGAATCATTGAAAATTATGATTTTTAGCAAATCATCAGCTATCAACGGATTTTAGTAGTCTTTACCAATAGTCGTTTGCTATGGACTAGCCAACTCTTGATCACTTGGAGTATGGTGAGTTGATAATCATATAGTTTTTGGTAAACTATCAACCATAAACGGATTTGATTATCACATCAGAGCCGTAGCCTCTTGATTAGTCAAACTCTTTCTTGTCTGTTAAACATGGTGAGTTGATTACCATTTGTTGTGCAGTATAAATACTAACACCATGTCTTATTTTTCAAATCCTTTTACTTTTCTTTTAAACATCAAAACATTTTATTTTATTTTAAAGGACTTATACTGGTTTATATCAGCAAGCAGTACTTTGTTAAAGTACTGTTTGTCTTTGCAGTACTTTGAAAAATACTTATTTTACAAAACAAATCATACCAGTATTATGCAATATTACCAGTGGTAGATTTTGGTTTGTTTAGTCTTGTGTTGTCTGTGTCTGTGTCAGTAGCTTGGTAACAACAATGATGATGTATGAACTTTCTGAATGGCTATTGTAAGAACTTGCAGAATGATGAATAAAATCTTTCTTTTGAATGATACATTTAGCCTCCCCTCAAATAATGACTAACTAATAACTACTAATGCCTCCCCTCAAAAATAGCTTACATATTAATCATGCCAATACTCACAACTAAAAAGGTAAATCTTGAAACATCAAAGCCCTTTGTGAGTAGATCTGTTACATTATCATCAGTATGAACTTTAACTACATTGATAAGCCTGTGTTCATAGCAACTCTAATAAAGTGATGTCTAATCTGAATGTACTTGGTCTTGGAATGATACACTGGATTCTTGACAATACAGATAGTACTCTCATTATCAATGTTGATAGGAGTATTTTTGAAATTGAATCCATAATCCAAAAGCTGATTCTGCAACCAAAATACTTGTGCACAACAACTTGCAGCAGCTATATACTCTGCTTCTGTGGAAGAAGTTGCTGCAATTGTTTGCTTCTTACATTGCCATGACACTAATCTACTTCCAAGGTACTGACATCCTCCAGTTGTGGATCTTCTGTCATAGTTATCTCCAGCATAATCACTGTCTGAAAAAGCTTAGAGATGGAAAGGTGAATCTCTAGGATACCATAAGCCTAGTTTAGGTTGTTGCCTAAGATACCTGAAAATTCTCTTGACAGCATTCAAGTGGGATACCTTTGGATGAACTTGATGTCATGCACATAAGCATACAGCAAAAGTAATATCAGGTCTTGATGCAGTTAAATACATGAGACATCCAATCATAGACCTGTATAGTGTGACATCAACCTCTTCTCCTTCATCTTTTCCCAAAGGTTTGTTAGTATCCACTGGTGTAGATGTAGGCCTAACAGTTGTGAAATTGAATCTCTTAAGAATATCTGCAACATACTTATCTTGACTAATATATATTCCACTGCTTGACTGTTGCACTTGAAGTCCCAAGAAGAATGTTAATTCTCCCATTGAACTCATCTGAAACTCTTTCTGCATAAGATCTTCAAATTCCTTCACCATAGATTGCTTAGTAGCACCAAAAATAATATCATCTACATACACTTGGATAAGCATTATATCCTTCTTATCTCTCTTGATAAACAAAGTCTTGTCAATAGCTCCTCTCCTATAACCATGTTGTAGTAGAAAATTTGAAAGTCTTTCATACCATGCTCTTGGAGCTTGATGAAGGCCATACAGAGCCTTGATTACCTTGTAGACTTTGTTTGGGTGTGCAGGATCTTCAAAACCAGGAGGTTGTTTGACATAAACTTCTTCTGTAATTTTGCCATATAGAAAAGCACTTTTAACATCCATTTGATATACAGGAAATCCCATATAGGATGCAAAAGCCAAAAATAGCCTGATGGCTTCAAGCCTTTCCACAGGAGCAAAAACTTCATCATAGTCTACTCCTTCTTCCTGTCTATATCCTTGAGCCACAAACCTTGCCTTGTTCTTGATAACATTCCCTCTTTCATCACTTTTTACCCTGAAGACGCATTTAGTTCTAATCAGTCTCTTTCTATCAGGTAACTCACATAATACCCAAACTTCTTGAAGCTTAAACTGTAGGAGTTTTTCTTTCATAGCTTCCACCCAACTTTCCTTGGCTAATGCTTGTTTGATATTCTTGGGTTCTTCCTGAGATAAAAAACAAGCAAATAAACACAACTTCTGATCCTTGTGATTCACCCTGTTTTGCTTGTAGATAAAACTAAGTAAAGAAGTATGTTGTTGAGACATATTCTTAGCCTTAGTCCTTATGAGCACCCCTGAAGCTGAGGGTCCAATTATGTTGGTAACAGGATGAGTTTTGTGAATTTTGAGAGTAGGAGTTGGTGGGAGTTCAAGATTATCTTCTAAATTAGTTAAATCAGGATCTTCATTAGAATCTGAGAAAATGCCTTCTTGATCCAATTCATCATCAGTGTCTTCTAAAGTAATCTTATTTGGATCATCAGTATCTTCTAAGTCAGGCATATTAGAATCATTAACAACATCAGTATTTATCCAATTTGAAGTATCTAAAGGTTGAAAAGTACTTTCAAATTGATTAGAAGTACTTTGGGGTAAAGTACTGGCAGTGCCTTTTGCCTTCTTCTTCTCTGCTTCATAAGCTCTCCTTTGTTCATCTTCATAAGACTTAGCCAGTGTTTCTTGAAAAAGCATCCTAGAAAGTTCATCTTGAATGGCTTGATCTTCATCAGATACTGGGATTTACGGTGAAACAGTACTTTGAGGATCAACAGTACTGTTAGGTTTAGCAGTACCTTGAGGCTCAGAAGTACTTTTCTTTTCTTCATTGGCATTATCATTTGGCTCATCTTCAGATCTTAAATTAACATCATGAACAATGTACTGTGCTTCTTCTTCAGTAGGAGCAACTTGATTTTCTTCCCTTACAGGTACATAATTCATTGATGAAGACATTAAATCAAGATCAAACATCCAATCAGGACCTTTACCTTTAGAATTTTCTTGTTCTTCTAGAAAATCAACATGAAGACATTCTTGAACCTTTTTGGTAGCCCTATTGTACACTCTGAATCCTTTGCTATTGGTACAATATCCCAATAAATATCCTTCATCTGACTACCCATCAAATTTGCCCAAATTATCAGCAGTGTTTCAGATGGTTAGGGGATATCCAAAAGGTTTCATAAACTTGATGCTTGGCTTCTTTCCCATGAGTAAATCATAAGGTGTCTTCATTTGAGGTTTAGTCACTGATACTCTATTCAACACATAACAAGCAGCACTTACAGCCTCAGCCCAGAATGGAACAGGTAATTGAGAGTCTGCAAGCATTGTCCTTGCTGCTTCTATAAGAGTTCTATTCTTTCTTTCTGCAACTCCATTTTGCTGAGGAGTTCTAGCAATACTGAACTCTCTTTTAATTCCTTTCTTGGCACAAAATTCATCCATTATATGATTCTTGAACTCAGTCCCATTATCACATCTAATGCCTCTAACCTTGAGTCTTAACTGATTTTCAAGTGCTATTATAAGATCATGAATAGCATCAAAAGTTTCATCTTTAAAGAATAAGAAAAAGACCCAACTAAATCTGCTACAGTCATCTGTTACAACCAAGAAGTACTTCTTCTTGTTCAGACTAACAACTAAAACAGGTCCAAACAGATCCATGTGCAGAAATTCCAAAGGCTCTCTAATGGTTTTTTCATCAATCTTCTTACAAGAAGCCTTGTGTTGTTTACCCTTCTTACAAGCAAGACATGAGTGATCATTCTTGAATGTTTTAGAAGGTAAACCTCTAACTAAATTACCTCTGCCCAGCTTATTGATGTTCTTGAAATTGACATGCCCCAATCTTCTGTGCCATTGATGTGCTTCTTCCATAGTTGCTCTTGCAATCAAACATGTTGCTCTTTTAACAGAGTTTACATTCTTTAAGTATATGCTGTACACATCATTAGTTCTTGGTGCTCTCAGTAACACCAAGTTTCTATCTTCTAACTTGAAATCAGGAGAAAGTATAAGACATTCTGTGTCAAAGAATAACACAGGGTACTTCTTATCACAAATCTGAGAGACTGACAAAAGATTGAATTTGAGCTCCTTCACATATCTAACATCTTCAAAATCAATGTTTCCTGCCTTGATAGTTCCTTTGCCAGTTATTCTTCCTCCATCAGGATCATTCCCAAATGCAACTTTTCCTCCAAAATAAGCTTTAAAATCTGACAAGAGCTCCTTTTCTCCTTTCATACTGCCAGAGCAACCACTATCTATAATAAGATGATCTTTAAGCTCCTCCTCTGAGTTGCCCTGCATTCACATGAAAAAAGTTAGTTGTTTTTAGGAACCCAAGCCATTACTGACTTGTGTTCCCCTTGTGGAGTGAAATACTCAAAATTTTTGAGTATGTAATCACCACTATCTTTGAAAGCATGATCAAGAATTAAGGTTTTTGTTTCCAAAATTGTTGGTTTATCATGATCAATTTTCCCTTTTTCACCCTTAACCACTGAAAGTACTGGTTCTACCCCAGCAGTACTTTCTTTCTTAACACATTTAGTTGTAACTTTAGGAGTTGGCTTCTTGGTTCTAGCATCTTTTCTTGTGTTGTAAGGCCTTCTAGGTTTGTAGTGGTTGAACCTCCTAGGTCTTACACTTGAGTGTTTGCTAGAAACATCTTGGTCAGGGAACTTTCTATCAGTACTTTGTGAAGGTACTGAGGGTTTGGAGTATGACCTTTTCTGATGAGGGTACTTATAGTCTTTTGAGAAATTACTATGGTTAACCCTATTTGTATAATTCCAAACTGGCTTGTTCTCCCTATGACTTGGCTGTGCAGTTCTGGTCTTTGGATATTTACTTAAGTATTCTGAATGATAATCACAGTCTTTAATCAAATGATGAGGACTATAACATACATAACAGACCTTTGGACCAATATCCCCAAATCCCCTTCCATAAGATTTTCTATAATTAGCAGTATTTTGAAAGTATTTTCTTTGAGGTACTGCTGAGTGATCAGCAGTACTTCGAAAAGTGTTTGAAGGTACTGCTTGTTTTGAAAACTTATTCTCATCAACCTTAGGTGCTTCAACAGACTTTTCTAAAGTTTTAGGGTTAGATTGACTTTTAAGCTTCTTCCTAAACTCTAGATTATCTACACCATAACAGTCAACATCTTTTCTAGGTGGTTGAAAGCTACCTGGGGGATTAGGAACTGCATTATATCCCTTTTCTTTCTTAAATACAGGAGGTGTTGGACTAGGGTATTCCTCATCACTAGAAGAGTTTTCATCTAGACTTATGAACTCTTCATCACTAGTGGAGGTATCTACTGTAAGATTTAGTTCCTTGCCCTTAAATGGAATGCCTTCATTGCTATCATTATCATAACCTAGGCCTGTTTTAATATTTGATGTTCTTTGCTTTTCAATAAATTGAACATGTGACACACCTGCTTCATTCCACACAACAAGTTTTTCTAACAACTTATCCCTTTCAGCAGTCACTTTCTCTAGTTCAGACACCTTACATCCTAGTTTCCATTCTCTTTCAGCTACATATTCACTAAGTAACTTTTGATACATATCATTGCACTTAGAGCATACCTCATAGCTAGTGGATGAACTTGGTGAAGCAGCTACCATAGCAAGCTGAACAGGTGCTTCTTCAAACTCCATGCTCCAATCAAAGCTTCCTAGACCATCTCTTGACTCCAAAGCAGCATATCCAGGCTCTTCATCAAATGCTGTGCTCCAGTCTTACAATGCAACCATTGAATAGGTTACAGGTTCATCATCAAACTCATTGGACCAATCAATCTCTGACAGATTCTCTTGAGCAACCAAAGCTTTTGGTTTTGGTTCATTAATTGGAATCTCTTTTCTTTCAGGCTTGGGTGGTTCAATCATCTTGTTTTCTTGAAACTTTGCAAATTTGCTTTCCCTTGCAAAGTGACCAGTCCTTAGACAGTTGAAGCACTCAATCTTGGACTTATCAAATGTTATTCCCTGTTTAGCTCTGAAATTGATGCCTTTTCCTGTGTTATTCACATACTTCTTGATCCTTGCAATGAGCATGACAACTTGCCATCTGATATCAATTTCTTCCAAAGCATCATCATCTATTTGCAATACATCTTCTTGATAGGTGACAGGTAGAGATGCTTGTTGAGCAAAGCATGAACATAGAACTTCATCTGAGGTGGGGGGGTAATTGATTGTGATGAATTAGTGGTGACCATAGTTGTACATGGAGCCTGTGTTTCAGTCACAGTACTTTGAACAGGATAAGCAGTACCTTTGTTGGAAGTACTGCTTCTGTTTTCAGAAGAGATAAAAGCAATGTTTTGGGGTTTCTGATGTGTGCTTGAACCTGTAGTACCATTCATCTCATGCTCATACACCTTCAGATTGTTGTAGAGATCATCAAAGTCCATAGTATCCAGCCCTGGTTGTCATCTGATCATAGTAGCAACTACATGCCATGCTGATGGCAAACTTCTTAAGAACTTCAAATTAGCATCTTCAACTGATGCCTCAGCATCATATAGTTCTAGCATACTCAGAAAATTTTGGAATCTTTCATAAGCAGAATCAAGACCTTCTCTTTCACCAACAGTGAAAGTTTCAAATTGTTGCTTTAACAAATCCCTATGCATCTTCTTGGAAGTATCATTACCTCCAAACTTCTTCTTTATTGCAGCCCATAGTTGTTTGGCATCCTTAGCATCATGAAACTTTAATAAGTGACCATCTGGAATAGCAGAAAGCAGTATGTTGAGAGCTTTGTCTTGATTTCTTTTGGTAGCAGCAAGTACAGTAGGTTTAAGTGGTGTTGGTTGTCCAGGTACCTCTACTGGTTCATCAATTTGCATGTTACCATTGACAATAACATCCCACAGTGCATGGTCTGTGATGGCAATGTACTGCCTTATCTTCATGGCCTATAAGTCATATTCCCCCTTCTTAACAATAGGGATTCTAACAGCAGTGATTGAGGGAGCAGGTGCAGCTTCTGTCGACATCTTGAAGGGTTTGTAGTGAAATCGGTTTAAAGGTTTGTCTTCTTAATCAGAGTTTCCAACACAAGCTCTGATACCACTTGTTGGATCGATGTACTCTGATCAAACTACTTTTGTAGCTTGTAAAGGTTTAATAATATTAAGTAAACTTAACACTATTAATATTGAAACACTGTTTAACCTTGTAAAGTATGCGGAATCTACTAACACAAAGCTTAAGAAGAACTTTTATATTAACCAAACTTTGAACCTGCTTTGTTACACATATTCACTAACAATCCCTAACTATTTATCGACTTTGAACAACTCTAAAACTTATAAAACTTATATCGACTAATACCCCTTAAGGCTCTTTATATAGATAACCTTAAGTCGGTTTACAACATATAATCCTTGAACGACAAGTCATTATCCCTAACTAATTCTAGAATATTCGTTCAATATTACACATTAATCCTTAGCTAAAATTGCACATAAGTCCTTGTTTCCTTCGAAGTACTTTAAGCATTCTTCAGTGACAGCAGTACTTTGACTTTTACCTTCAGCAGTACTTTGACTTTATTCTTCATGCAGCAGTACTTTGACATACAGAAGTACTTTGATATTTTATATCCCAACAATCCTCCCCTAACTTGAACTCCACTTGCTTGATTTCAAGTTTCTTTATTATCTTTAATCTTCAAATCTTTAATCATTCAGAAAGATTGTTTCTTTATTTCTTTGTCTTCTATCTGTCATGTGTCAAAGTACTCTTCATCAGCATCTTTTCTTTCAATAAATCTTCTCAGCGACTCAGCAAAATTTTGGTACAGTAATCATCAAATCTTTAAAAGTTTCATGCTATTCTCATCACTTCCAGGTGTGTTAACTCCTGTGAGAGGTGAATCATTGAAAATTATGATTTTTATCAATCTCCTGTGAGAGGTGAACTAAAATTCTTTCTTGTTTTACAAATACATCAATCTCCACGTGGTATTTTTATCAATCAAGCTAAATATACAATAGAGATTTTGAAAAAACATGGAATGGAAAACTGTGATTCTGTTGGTACACCAATGGTCACTTCACCAAAAATAGGTGCTGATTTGTTTGGGAAACCAATCGATCCGAAAAAATATCAGAGCATGATCGGTTCTCTCATGTACCTAAATGCTTGTCGACCCGATATTCAATTTGCTGTTTGTTTATTAGCACGGTTTCAGGCAAAGCCTACCGAACTTCACCTCAAAGAGGTTAAACGGATCTTTTGGTACCTACGAAGCAACATTAACATGGGACTTTGGTATCCAAAGGATTCGGGGTTTAATCTAACAGCATTTTCAGATGCCGACCTTGCCGGTGATCAAGTTACAGCAAAGAGTACATCAGGTGAAGCACAATTTTTGGGTGAAAAGCTAGTAAGTTGGTCGTCAAAGAAACAGGATTGTACTACACTATCAACCGCCGAAGCCGAGTATGCGTCTCTATCTGCGTGTTGTACCCAAGTTCTTTGGATGCGGACACAGCTCACAGATTATGGCTTTACTTTTGACATAATACCTATGTATTGTGACTCAAAAAGTGCCATAGCCATCTCGTGTAATTCCGTACACCACTCAAAGACGAAGCATACCAAAGTCTGCTACCATTTCATCAAAGAACATGTAGAAGAGGGTACTGTTGAATTATTTTTCGTTAAGACTGATTACCAACTCACCGATCTATTTACTAAAGCCCTTCCAAAAGAATGGTTTAACTATTTAGTTCAACGAATTGGCAAGCGAAGCTTAACTCCTGAGGAGCTAGAACGTCTTCTCAAATCTTCTTGAAAAATGTTTTCAAAAATCGCTTCGCTGTAAATATTTTTGAAAAAAAACAAAATACAAAATTTGAAAAACCAACAAAAACAAAATACAAAAATATTAAATTTTCAAAAAATACAAAAACAATATAAATTCAAAAATATTCTTCTCACGACATGTCTCTCGTATAAATCAATATTCTGTACGTTTCTAGAAATGTCATTCAACAATGATACGGACATGTACAGATGCTTGAACGGGAGTTATTTTTAATGTTTTTCTAAAACATGTCGTTTCTCAAAAGTTTCTTCTCAATGGCTTTCGTATACTTCAGTACAAACCCCGTACCTAAACAATGACTTCTGATTATTTTCAAATCAAGGACTCGTACATTCTAAGTTGAAATCATTTTCAAAAGTTCGAGTATAAACAAACGAAAAAGATTTAAAAAATAAACTCGTTTTCAAAATGTTGATATAAATAATGTATAAAAACGTTATTAACATCTTTCGATATCCTTAAGTTTTGACGATCACAAAATATAAGAACATTGAACGCAAAGTTAATACGTAAACAAGTTTATATCATCTCATCCAACATAATCACTTAAGGTATGAATAAACAAGTGACTAATACATTTTATGATCAAAGGGATGTTTATTTAAATAATACAAAGTTTATAAAATTAAATAAACTTATTATATATTTTTGAAAAACATTTTTGGTAATAAAGGAAAATGTTTTATTCATAACAAATATATGAATTCAAAATTTTAACCAAAATTAGTTAGTTTTTCACCAAATAAACTTTCCCCAGAAAAAGACAAGAAAACTGCAGTTTTCGTCTGGGCGGCCCCCTTAATTATAAGGGCGGCCCCCTTAATTTCAAGGGGGCCGGCACACAATTAAGGGGACCGGCCACGCTCCCCTGTCAGATTCTGTCAGAAATTTTTCCCTATAAATACTACCTTAAATCTGGAATTTTTACCCACCTCTTGCACGAAAATTTTCAGATCCAAATCTCTCTAAACATCCTCCTAAAAACCCTTTGATCATATAATTGTTAATCCTTGTTTCAAGTGATTCATTCCCTCAGCTCTCATCTCTCAAAGTGCAAGAGAAGAATACTCCTTCAACATCAAGTTGTGAAGTATTGTAGATTTGTGTATATAGTCTAGTTGTTGTGTACATTCATTGTAAAGGTGTGATAGTAGTGTAACTAGATAGATCTAGGAGTAGAAGTTGTGAATAGAAGTATTGAGATATAAGTAGTGGTGTGAAGAAGAAGTAGTGGAGTAGTGTGAAGTTGTGAAGTAGTAGTGGTGTATACAAGTTGTGAAGAAGGTGTGCCAAGTCGTGAAGAAGTTGTGTAGAAGGTGTGAATAAGTTGTGACGAAGTTGTGGTGTGTATATTGGTGTGTAAGGTTTTCTCCGCCATAAGCGAGCTTGTTGACATAGTGAAGAAAACTCTCGAGTAGGTGACTAGAGGAGTGGAGTAGGGCAAGGAAGGTGTCCTTGTAGCCGAACCACTATAAATCCTTTGACTCGCGGTTAGATCTTTCCATATCTTACTTATTATCTTTCTTATATCGTTATTACTTTTGTAGACGTAGACGTATATGTATAGTTGCTCATATAGTGCTAGTATTGATTTTACTTAAAGATCAAACGAAAGTTTCATTCACAAAACAATGTTTTTACAATCAAACTAAAAAGGTAACAGACATTTAATTGATCATTTCGATCAAGTATAGTTTTTATACAAAATATAACTAAGGATTATGTTGACATAAATAATGCCTAAAAACATTATTAACATATTATCAATATCTCTATGTCTTGATTAGCACAAAATATAAACTCATAGAACTAAAACTTGTGACATAAACATGTATTTAGTGATTAACATTCTCTTTACATCCAAATCACTTAAGGTATGAATAAACAAAGTGTTTAGTGCAATTTATGATAAAAGGGGTATTTAATTAACTAACACAAAGTTTATTTAATTATATAAACATATTATATATTTTTGAAAAACACTTTTGGTAATTAAGAAACTTGTTTTATTCATACTAAATATATGAATTCAAATTTTTAACCAAAATCAGTTAGTTTTTCACCAAATAAACTTTCCCCACCAAAAGACAAGGATTCTGGCCATTTCAGCTGGGTGGCCCCCTTAATTATAAGGGGTGGTCCCCTTAATTTTAAGGGGACCGGCCACGCTCCTCTGTCAGAATCTTTTGGCTATAAATACCACCTTAAACCTGGATTTTTTCCTCACCTTTTGCACTCCTAAACTTTCTGTTCTAGATCCACATCTCTATTCTCTTAATCCTTTGATCATAAGTGTATAATTCTTTGTTTCAAAGTGATTCAAACTTCATCCTCTCAAGTGCAAGAGAAGAATACTTCTATCCCCCAAGACAAGAAGTATTACAACTTGTTGTGACCTCCACATACAAGTTGTTGGTGCATCATCAAGATTATTTACATTACTCTTTGTGAAGATTGTTGTGTATATGTGATTGTAGATAGTTGTGCTAGGTATATTGATTGTGTGATTAGTTAGTTGGTTGGTGTGAAGAAGAAAAGTTAGGAATTAGATTATAGTGAAGAAGCTAGGTGTGAAGTTGTTAGTTGTAAAGTTAATTGGTGTGAAGAAGATAGGCTTGAAGTAGATAGTTGTGAAGATAGATAGGTGTGAAGAAGTAGTGTTGTGATTAAGTAGTGACTAGGTGTGAATAAGTTGTGTAGAAGGTGTGAATAAGTTGTGACGAAGTTGTGGTGTGTATATTGGTGTGTAAGGTTTCTCCGCCATAAGGAGCTTGTTGACATAGTGAAGAAAACTCTCGAGTAGGTGACTCGAGGAGTGGAGTAGGGCAAGGAAGGTGTCCTTGTAGCCGAACCACTATAAATCCTTTGTCTCGCGGTTAGATCTTTCCATATCTTACTTATTATCTTGCTTATCTTGTTATTACTTTTGTAGACGTAGATGTATATATATAGTTGCTCATATAGTGGTAGTATTGATTTTACTTAAAGATCAAACGAAAGTTTCATTCACAAAACAAAGTTTTTACAATCAAACTAAAAAGGTTACATACATATAATTGATCATTTCGATCAAGTATAGTTTTCATACAAAATATAACTAAGGATTATAAAATAAATGATTACGTACTTATCTCTTATATATAGCTATAATTGTTTATATTATGCATGTGTTGATTTTACATACTTAGTTTACATTATTATTATAGTTTATACTTTGATATACTTGTTCATATTGTTCAAAATTTGAGTTCACATAAGATTGAATCAAAGTTTTAAAAGCAAACAAGGTTTTAAAACTAAACTAAGTTGTCATAATAAAATTAAAAAGACGTAAAACTATTCAACCCCCCCTTCTAGTTTTCCACAATTGGTACCAGAGCCACGTCTAGCAAGATTTTTAAAATATATTGTATTTTAAAACTTGTAACGATCTATGGAATCTGTAAAATATTTAGAAGGGCAATCTATGCAAAGACCACCACTATTTGAAAGTGATGGATTTTTATATTGGAAAAATAGATTCGAAACTTATGTGAAATCAAAAGATCTTGATCTTTGGCATGTCATTACCTTTGGTGATTTTCCCCCTATTCAATATAATTTTGAAACTAAAATGGACGAAATTGTATCTTTTGAAAAACAAAATGATGATTTGAAAAAGAAACTAGCAAAAAATAATGAGGCTAAAATGGTTATTTATAATGCCTTACCACGCAAAGAATATGAAAGAATTTTTATGTGTAAAACCGCAAAAGAAATTTGGGATTCTTTACTAATCACTCACCAAGGTAATAGTCAAGTTAAAGAGAACAAAATAGATCTTCTTGTTCAACAATATGAACAATTTACAATTCCGGAGGAGGAATCAATAGATAATGCTTTTGCTAGGTTTAACACCATCATCACAAGTTTAAAAGCACTTGATGAGAATTTTTCTAGTAAGAATTTTGTTAGGAAAGTTCTTAGGGCTCTTCATCCAAAATGGCGAGCTAAAGTTACGGCGATTGAAGAATCGAAGAACTTGTCAACTCTTCAACTTGATGAGTTGATCGGCAACCTGAAAGTCTACGAAGCAATAATAAAGAAAGACTCCGAGATGGTCAATGGAAAAAGAGAGCAAAGCAAGTCAATTGCGTTGAAAGCTAGGAATAAATCTAGTAACAAGGATAGCTCAACCTCCGAAAGTGATGACGAAGAATATGCGATGGCCGTAAGAGACTTCAAGAAATTCTTCAAAAGGCGAGGAAGATTCGTTAGACAACCGCATGATGAAAGGAAAGCAAACCAAAGAAATAAAGATGACAAAAATGGCAAAAGTGATAGGAAGTGCTTCAAATGTGGTGATCCAAATCATCTCATCGGAAAATGTCCAATGATGTCAAGAAATCAAAAGGCGTTTGTTGGAGGAGCTTGGAGTGATAGCGATGACGATGAGAAAGAAATCACAAATGAGGAGAAATGTCTTATGGCTAAGACATCAAGCGAGGTACGTTCCGAAACCAAATACTTTAGTGACGAAAATTTATCATTAGACGAAAAAGACCTAGATAGTGAATATAATAGGTTATGCAAATTAGGTCAAAAGGTTATAGCTAAAAATAAGTCACTAAAACATATTAATAATCTATTAGAAAATGAAGTACTCGAATTAAAAATTAGACTACAACATTTGGAAAAAGGAAAAGAAGTTTTTATAGAATGTAAAACATGCATAGAGGTTAATAATGAAAATGAAAAACTTAAAGATGAAATTTTCAAACTTGACAAGTTTAAAAATAGTAGTAACCCACTTAAGAAAATAATAAGTGTTCAAGAAACTTCGGGAGATAAAACCGGTCTAGGATTAACCTCAACTAATGTTTCAACTAGTGAAAATAAAAGTATAAAGTTTGAATGTGAATCTAGTAAACAAAAATCATTAGAATCAAATCCTAAGTATATACTTACAAAAGATAGAAAAATACCCATTGCGAAAGATGAAAAAGTAAAAACTTCTTATAAACCATCCTTAAAGACCGAAGTAGGATTTTCTAAACCAAAATTAAGATCTAAAACTCCACCACCAAGAAAACCAAATAATTTTCATACTCGATCTAAAACACCTCAACCTAGAAGAAACTAAAATAGACAATAATAAAATAATACTAGTCATCAAATGTGGAATTATCAACCAAGTTACAATCCTTGGGGAATATTACCACTATACATGCATCCTAGCCAAATGTTGAATATGTTTGGACCAAATAACTTTGGACCAATGAGACAATGGGGAGCAAGTGGCTAAGTTTTCATTCTTCGAAGAAGTTGGAATCTCATCTACTAATGACTTCTATAAGTCAACATAGTCACTTGAAGTGCTTGAAGAAAATCCATTGAAGACTGAAAGGTACGCGTTTCTGTTAAGTTCATCGCTATAATTTGCATGCTTAGCTATACATATATATTGTTTGTAACTCTTAAACATATATACGTACATAATAGCTTATATACTTATAACCTAGAAACATCATTAGTTGACTTTCCTAGGAATAAGATGAAATTGTTCATTGCCAAACATAATAGAAAATGGAAATCTTCTATATCCACTATTAGCAAACTCATGGTGATGAAGTGAAATGAGTTAAGTGGATTAATCGTTAATATAGAAGTAGGATTAGATCCCTCGCGTAAGAAAACTATGGATGAAACAAGCTCTCGTAGACTATGGCATTAAGTTAGATAAGCATGCGAAAACAAAGGAACTATAGATGTTAGGTTATACCCCATTCAACACTCTCGCATCTATCATATAATTTATCGTCATCACTTCCTTTAGGATCATAGGATATGTAGATACGATAGCAAGAGATAATAGTAGGCTTAACCAATCCTCTTGAGCATGAGATCTTTAATAAACATCTTTTAAAATATATGATTAATGATATTTGTTGTCAAAAATCTAATATCTTTAAAAATATGCAAAAACCTCACATTTTGGAAAATGGTTTTTCAAATAACTATCCCACTTTTAAATAACATGTTTTCACTATCAATATCCACAATTTTGTTTTGATCAAAACTAAAGATTGGGAAAATATTCTTTACCATTCATTCACACATTTTGAAGTAAAATCCAACCTATTTTATTCAAATAACTCTCACATCTAAGTGAAAACCTACTTTCAAGCATTGTTGAATAATGCTAAAAACGTCTCTGTTAAATCATGCATGGTGATCTCATATTTGTCATCTATATTTATATAAATGACACTTATAATTGAACTAAATCAAATCAAGAGGACCATGGTTTGTCTATTAAGACTTTGTTTGTAACAAGTCTAGAAATCCATGCTATCAAAACTACCCACTTATTGCACATTGATACACATTAGGATTAAATCTCCTAGTTATGTAGTTATGAAATACTTGATGTTGCTTTATTGTTTCCTAGCACTTATATTTTACTTGCTTGATGAGTATGTTTGCATGCTAGATGAAATTGCTTGTTTACTTAATCTCTTTGGTTAACATGCTTTGACTACATTATTGCCTACATAATTAGTATATGATTAATTGCCTCAAAGAGTTGGACTTGTTTGAAACCAAAAACACAACCTTTCTGCAATTCACTACCAAAAACCCTTTTCTGGCAATCTGGGAATCACCAGATGGGCGGCCCCCTTAAATCATAAGGCGGCCCCCTTAATTATTAAGGGGACCGGCCTCCAATTAAGGGGACCGGCCATCTGATAGTCGAAAGTGTTGTTTCCTTTTTCTACTTTTTAGCCCATTTCATCCTACACTTCTCATAATACACAAACCTATTCTATCCTAAACCTTCCATCAAAGTTTATCCATCCTTGATCCCACCAATCCTACATTATAAACACTCTCATTCCTCTCAATCTCCACTCATCTCATCATGTCCTCTCCCATTCAACCAAAACCTTTACACACTTAAACCTCATAACCTTTACTCATCTCAACCTCAAATTTCATCTCTTAGTGCACCTAATGCACCATCTATAAGACTCTCCTACCAAGAAATCCCTTCCATGAACATCGCTCTTTCACTCTCACCAATCACATCACTTGATATTCATTTTCCATCTTCACCAATAACTCCACCTAGTCATCCTCACAAAAAGATTCAACCATATAACCGTTTCCTAAACTCTACAAAGTGTGTCATCACCACTACAACTTAACCCATGATGGTCAAACCATATTTCATGATACACAAACCTCATGTTCACTCAAATGAACCCTTTCACAACTCAAGCGATGTTGTTCATAATCAACCAACACCTAAACCTCACTCTCACACAAATGATCCACTTAACAACAAATCATCCATTCGTGCTTTCACTAATGCTCCTTCTTATGATGAGCATGCACAATCCCAAAACAATAATCCCAACCTCATTACCAACACTTTACATGTTGCTCACTCAACAAAAACACCATCCACTCATGAAGCATCTCTTCCACCCATATCATGTTTTCATGATTACCCAAGCTAAAACATGTCTCCACCACCAAGAGTATCACCACCACATCCTACAAATTCACATGCCATTCCTATGTTGCATGTTCAAACCCTCACCCAAGACAACTATCATGCTCCACCACCATCACCTTCCTTCAAACACTTGAAGTTCGTTGAGGAGCTACAAGAAGCCTGTGAGCTTAATGCTCTTTTAACCTTACATCTTGCTCAACACAATTTGGATCCACCTTCATCTAAGCTCACCCTCATCACCACACAACATAAATCAAGTTGAAAAACATGTCAACAATTGACCTTGTTGCATCTTTCTCCTAAAAACCATTGCATTCAATGAACACCTCACTTGGATTGAATGTCTTCTCACTAGATCACATCCAATACCCTCACTTGGACAACATCCAAAACCTTAATCAACCTCTTCCGCTATAAACTCTCCACCACCAAAATCTCCAACATTCATGACCCAAACATACCTTCATTAATCCAACAACCTTACCCTAACTCAACCATCTTCATTCCAAACACTCCATCATCAACCATCTAAGCATACTATATGCTTAAGATTTTCACTCTCAAATACGAATCAACCAATCTTTTGTTACAAGCAAGTCCAATGGCTCTCTTTGGCAAATTAGGATTTTTTTTAACATAATCACTTTAAATTAATTGTTATGTATCCTTATTATTTGTTTGATGTGCTTGTTATTTGTATATTGCATATTCTTCTATATATGCTTGTGCTTCTAATATTTTTTTTGCGAGCATTCCATATCTCGTTCACTGGGTGCTCTCAAATGAGGGGGAGCATACATCAAGGGGGAGCATTCTACCCGTTTAAACTTCCTTCGCGAAGCTTACTCGGCTTAACCTTTTTGATTTTACAAAAAGGGGGAGAAGAGAAATGTAAACTCTATATTACTTGTCTAAAAACAAGTTTTAGATATATTGAGTTTAAGGTTTTGTAATAATCAAAAAGGGGGAGATTGTTGACATATATAATGCCTAAAAACATTATTAACATATTATCAATATCTCTATGATTTGATTATCACAAAATATAAACTCATAGAACTAAAACTTGTGACATAAACATGTATTTAGTGATTAACATTCTCTTTACATCCAAATCACTTAAGGTATGAATAAACAAAGTGTTTAGTGCAATTTATGATCAAAGGGGTATTTAATTAACTAACACAAAGTTTATTTAATTATATAAACATATTATATATTTTTGAAAAACACTTTTAGTAATTAAGAAAAATGTTTTATTCATACTAAATATATGAATTCAAATTTTTAACCAAAATCAGTTAGTTTTTCACCAAATAAACTTTCCCCATTAAAAGACAAGGATTCTGGCCGTTTCAGCTGGGCGACCCCCTTAAATATAAGGGGCGGTCCCCTTAATTTTAAGGGGGTCGGCCTTGATTTAAGGGGACCGGCCACACTCCTCTGTCAGAATCTTTTGCCTATAAATACCACCTTAAACCTGGATTTTTTCCTCACCTTTTGCACTCCTAAACTTTCTGTTCTAGATCCACATCTCTATTCTCTTAATCCTTTGATCATAAGTGTATAATTCTTTGTTTCAAAGTGATTCAAACTTCATCCTCTCAAGTGCAAGAGAAGAATACTTCTATCCCCCAAGACAAGAAGTATTACAACTTGTTGTGACCTCCACATACAAGTTGTTGGTGCATCATCAAGATTATTTACATTACTCTTTGTGAAGATTGTTGTGTATATGTGATTGTAGATAGTTGTGCTAGGTATATTGATTGTGTGATTAGTTAGTTGGTTGGTGTGAAGAAGAAAAGTTAGGAATTAGATTATAGTGAAGAAGCTAGGTGTGAAGTTTTTAGTTGTGAAGTTAATTGGTGTGAAGAAGATAGGCTTGAAGTAGATAGTTGTGAAGATAGATAGGTGTGAAGAAGTAGTGTTGTGATTAAGTAGTGACTAGGTGTGAAGAAGTTGTGTAGAAGGTGTGAATAAGTTGTGACGAAGTTGTGGTGTGTATATTGGTGTGTAAGGTTTCTCCGCCATAAGGAGCTTGTTGACATAGTGAAGAAAACTCTCGAGTAGGTAACTCGAGGAGTGGAGTAGGGCAAGGAAGGTGTCCTTGTAGCCAAACCACTATAAATCCTTTGTCTCGCGGTTAGATCTTTCCATATCTTACTTATTATCTTGCTTATCTTGTTATTACTTTTGTAGACGTAGACATATATATATATATAGTTGCTCATATAGTGGTAGTATTGATTTTACTTAAAGATCAAACGAAAGTTTCATTCACAAAACAAAGTTTTTACAATCAAACTAAAAAGGTTACATACATATAATTGATCATTTCGATCAAGTATAGTTTTCATACAAAATATAACTAAGGATTATAAAATAAACGATTACGTACTTATCTCTTATATATAGCTATAATTGTTTATATTATGCATATGTTGATTTTACATACTTAGTTTACATTATTATTATTATTCATACTTAGATATACTTGTTCATATTGTTCAAGATTTGAGTTCACATAAGATTGAATCAAAGTTTTAAAAGCAAACAAGGTTTTAAAACTAAACTAAGTTTTCATAATAAAATTAAAAAGACGTAAAACTATTCAACCCCCCCTTCTAGTTTTCCACAGATTATAAAATAAACATTTACTCACTTATCTCTCGTATATAGCTATAATTGTTTATATTATGCATGTGTTGATTTCACATACTTAGTTTGCATTATTATTATTGCTCATAATTAGATATAGTTGTTCATATTGTTCAAGATTTGAATTCACATAAGATCGAATCAAAGTTTTAAGAGTAAACAAGACTTCTAAACAACTAAGTTTTCATAAAACAAAAAAGTCCTAAAACTATTCAACCCCCCCTTCTAGTTTTCCACAATTGGCATCAGAGCTACGTTAAACAAGATTTTTAAAATATACTATATTTTAAAACTTGTATCGATCTATGGAATCGGAAAAATATTTAGAATGGCAATCTATGCAAAGACCACCACTATTTGAAAGTGATGGATTTTTATATTGGAAAAATAGATTCGAAACTTATGTGAAATCTAAAGATCTTGTTAGGAAATTTCTTAGGGCTCTTCATCCAAAATGGCGAGCTAAAGTTACTGCGATTGAAGAATTGAAGAACTTGTCAACTCTTCAACTTGATGAGTTGATCGGCAACCTGAAAGTCTATGAAAAAATAATAAAGAAAGATGATTGGCTCTAAATGGTCAACCAAAATTGACCAAAGGATGGTCATCAAAGTCAAACTGCCTAGAGTCAATGCTCCGCGGAATATAGTGTTTCTCCGGGTCGTTATGTCCCGACGAGGTGTGAATTGTTATCAAACGGGTTTGTGATCGGGTGAATTTGGACAGAAAGGGGTTTGTGATTGATTTAACTAAGGAATCTACAAGGAAATAGCTTAAATAAGCTATATGAACAAGACTATGAAATAAAAAAAAACCAGAAATGTTTAAAACCTAAAAACGTGTACGTTCAGATTAAATTTACGCGAACGTACAAAATAAAAAGTGAAAACTGAAATCTGAAAACCCACAAGGGGTGAAAATGACTTTTTTACAAACCTAAGGATAAAAGAAAACTTTTAGAAAAAGAAAATAAATTTTTACACTAATTACTTATTTAATATTAATTAATTACTAATTAAAGGTTACTTAACTAATTTAAGTTATTAAAAATAACAAACTAACTTAGAAAATTAAGAAAAATTTTATGAATCTAATTAACCATTACAGGAATCCTAGAAAAATATAAAAAGTTTCTAAAAATTATATTTAGACTATTTTACTAATTATTATATTAAATATTAATTAATTACTAATTAAACTAAATAAATTATAAAAACTAGAAGATGAACAGTAGAAATTCTAGAAAAATTCCTAAAATTATTTTATAACTTAAAAAGGCTAGGAAAAATATAAAAACTAGGGTTTACTTAATAAAAACTAATTATGCTATTTAATACTTAATTATTAATTAATAATTAATTAAACTAATATTAAATCTAATAAATACTAATTGACAAAATAAAAATCTAGAAAAATTACTGAAAATACTTTAAGGTAAAAGAAAATTAACTAAAATATAAAAATACAAAGTGCTTAACAAAAATATAAAAAGGAAAATTAAAAAGATAAATAAAATTAAATAGAAACTATCACTTATAATTAAAATTTGATTTTCTAGATTTTTCTTTTGGAATACTATTTAAAAACTAAAAACAAACAACTTAAAAAAAAAGACATAGCTGGAAGCTTAAAAATAAGCACTACAAGTGCTTATTGCTTGAACAATTGACTTTGGTCAAACTGTCAAGCAAGAAGCTTCAAATAAGCTAGGAGGGGGGAAACAAAGATAAATTAGGATGAAAACAACTTACGGGAACTGGAAAGAAGCTAGTAGAATCAAAGAAGCTCACTGAAAAGCTTAAAATAAGCTAATAAGCAATTCCAATTCACACTTAGAAGCAGGAAAATGGGACAAGGTTGAAGGCCAAATTCAGGAGGGGGCAAGGGCACCTTGGCTCAATAAAAGCTTTAATATGAAAAGCCAGCTGTATGAGCTTTCTAAAATGCCAATAATCTCAGGATAAGCTCAAGAGATAAGCAAGATAAGGGCTTAATCAAATTAGCATGTGACCACTGCTATGCAGTCCACACAGTGAACAAAGAGAACTAGCAGGGTAAAATGAGTGCTATAAATAAGAACAAGATGCCAAGGAAAACTCAGAACTAGCAAGATAGCTAGTTGAGCTTGTCAAAAAGCCAAGAGGCTTAAGCTGTAGCCCACTAATAAGCTCTGTGTGAGCTTATCAATGTGCTCTCATACACTGAATTATTAGTGTAGTGAGCATGATGAATCAACATATAAGGCCACAAATAAGCAAACACATAAGCACTGAGATGAAAAATAAGCACGAGATCATGTAGCTAGCCAGAATGGCTTCTAAAAACAACAAGAATCAGAGTCTAAGGACAACTAATGAACAATCAACAAGCTTATGAAAATGGTGGTTCTGGTCACTAGGTCTGTGGTGCAGGGCACTCTCAAGCCCTGCAGGCCACTTTAAGCTATAAGATAATCCCTAAAGAAAAATTACAAAAATAAGCTCTAAGTAGGATCATAGAGATTAGCTGGGATACTACTACTTCTAAAAGACACAAAACCTGAATCACAACACAAAAATCCCTAAAGTTCTCACTAAATTTGGATTTCCGGAACAAAGGCAATTTTGACTTTTTTTGTTATGGACACTTAGTTTGACTTAGGTGAGATTTGATTTGATCTAATGGACTGTAAACATGATATTAAGCTAAGTTAAGAGTTATATAAACTAAATTAACCACAAATAAACACATATGTATGACTAAGCTACTTTAAACACCACACAGTGAACAACAATTAAGCATAAGGTAAGACTTGGACAATTTTACAAAGACCACTGAGTTTTTATGTTTAAAATACCCTTCTAAGACCTAATGGGAACTGCATAAACTAAACTCATCAACTGAAACACAGTCAACAGGGGTGACATGTACTAATCCAAACACCCCTAATGAACCTGATTTGGTGATTTTTCAAAGCAAATGAGTAACTTAATCTATGAAACTGAATCTAATCCTTACACTAATCCAATATAAGCATAAACAAACAGGAATCAACAACAAATAACAATTTTAACTAAGAAATACAAAATGTGAGCAAATATGATAAAGTAACTGAAATGTGGCTTACAATGATCCTTTTTGCTCAAAACCAAATTCAGAACATATACCCTTATCCTACTGTCTCCCTGAGACTCTAAACCAGCTTTCCATTCCTTCTCATCTCATTTTTTAATTTTTTGTTGATTTATTAGGAATTTTAGGTAATTATGAGATTTTTCACAAAACCAGATGAAACTTGGTCTTAAGGCTACAAATACTTAAAAGAGCTTATAAATAAGCTGAGGTGAGCTCAAACAAATAATGAACATCAACTTTCAACAATTACATAATAATTTGAAAATCATACTTGAAAATGCAAGTTTGGATTTTAGAAATGAAAACTTGAAATTGATAAGAGGAATATGTTTCAAATACACTGAGAGTGCTTAATACAAGATTTTTAAGCTACAAATTACAATAAATTTTGAGAATTAAACTAAATTGTGAGCTAAACTACATTAATTCTATTCTACTCCTAGTTACTGGCCCCTCTTCTTTCTTTTCTTCTTTATATAGGTCCTGGCACATCCCTATCTCTTTCCCACTTCACTCAGAACCCTAGGATAAGCTCTAATTGATCATGGCCGTTCAATCTTCTTTTGGCGGGAAAGCAGGAAAGGTAGTTTAGTGGGGGTTGGTTTGGCAATAAATGAGGAGGGGGGTTGGTTGGGGTTGGAGGGAAGTATTAATGAGGTTTGGTGAGTTTGGTGAAAATATGAGAGGAGGGGGGAGACAGGTTTCAGGAAAAACGGGGGAAGGAGATGGTGGGGGTGTTGGGTTTGACTGGTGTGTTGACCAGGGTAATATCAAAATGGGGGATAGGCCTTTGGAGTTGTTGGGCTTAGGGGTGTATTGGACCAGGCTTTACGGTGTGTTGGGTTGGATTTGAAATAAATAACAAAGGGTCCGTTTGTAGTTTAGTGAAAAAAAAAACAAGGACCAAATTTACCATTTACTGAAAGTTTAGGGGTAGGATTTGATACTGTTCCAAAGTTATCCAAGGGTAGTAGTTACCAAGTTCCCATAATCTAAGGGCCATAAATTATAATTTTCCATTTTTTAGCATCCAAGGACCAAATTTGCCAATTGTTGAAACATTAGGGACCAAAATGTAAATTTTCAAAACTTTTATTTCAAGGACCAATGTTGCCAACTTGTGATTTCCTAAGGACCAAAACTTACTTTTTATATAAAAATATTTTACCAAGGACCAATTCTGTCAATTTCTGAAACTCCCGGGACCAAAATTGTAAATTCTCAAAACTTTTGAAATTTTTCACCAAAGGACTAAATATGACGACTTATGATTTCAAAAGGACCTTTGGTGACTTTTCTTCTAAAATAAGTGCTCAGGGACTATTTTTGCCAAATTTTGAAAGTTAGGGGACTGAAACTGCCAATTATGCAAACTTTGTACGTTTTTCATTTGTTTTTAAATATTTTGCATCTAAAACATATAAAACACATATTTGGAATATTTTCATTATTTTGATGCATTTCTGAGTGTTTTTGTATGTTTTTGCAGTTCAGATTGACAAAAAATGATGAGTGTTTGAGCACTCATCAATCCCCCACACTAAACTATTGCTAGTCCCTAGCAATAAACTGTTTTGAAAACTTAATGGATTTTAATCTCTTTACCAAAAGCCATTACTTCTGGAGTAGCCAAATGTTTCAGTTCAAGTAAGAACTATGGTCCACTTGATAACCATGTGATTTTGAGCAAACCACCAGCTGTAAACGGATTTGATTTGTCTTTACCAATTATGGTTTTTCCACTGCCTTTACCACAAGCCATAATCTTGCGAGCTAGCCAACTCTTTCACTTTTTAGGATATGGCGAGTTGAAATACCATACAATTTTGGGCAAATTGCAAGCCATAAACGGATTTGATATATCTTTACCAAGAGCCGTTTGCTCCTGGATTAGCCAATCCTTTTGTCGTTTAGACATGGTGGACTGATAACTACAAAAAATTTTGAAAATCAAGTGAAAAAAATTTTAAATTTTTGCCAAAAACAGAGGTACTAGAAGGTAAAATGTGATCAAATTCGCAAGAATACCCCCCCACACTTAGAATGAATATTGTCCTCAATATTCAAAGTCCCGGCTATTATGCCGACTCTTTGAACGTAAAAGGGCAACATTACAAGCTAAATGTGGAAACAACATTTTTTTCACTTTATTGGTAACCACAGTAGGGGTAACTTCCCCACACTTAGGGTGAAAACCATATAAGCATGCTACTGTTTTGTTTACCGAGTCGCTAGCTTGACTCGACCCCGAATTCATTTGTTCTTGGGGAAGCATGATGTGGAAGAAGCAATCTCCATCGGACTTTCATTCAAGATGTTTGGACAAACATTTGAAGCACGTGAAAGTTCCACACCGATGAGATAAGTACCCGGCCTTAAATAGTATAAACTATAAGCGGTGATGCCGGGGTCAAAGATAATGTCTTCATTCCCAAAGGAGTGAAGAATAGGAGAAGTCACCCTGTAGGTGAAGAAAAGGAAGAAAACCATGATGAAACTCATGATAAGATCTTCTTCCTCTAGAGCAGGCTCATTAGCCTGAATTTGGATTTCAAGGGTTAAGCTCGTTGGGTTGGAAAACATCCCGGGAAGGAGGGTGGGAATTTGCAAATCCTCATGATTGGGTGTATCTCCCCCCGGGCTATCATACACCGGAGTAGCCATGATATGATGAGTGAGTTCACCGGAGAACTCTTCATGAAGAGAATCATTCACAAGATTTGAATCTGTGAACTCATGTTCCGGAATAGACTCATCACAATCCTCATTCCGAATACCAAAGATTGGATTATCAGAAATCAAAGTGAATTCAGAATCGAATTCAAATAAAGGATTGGTGAGAGTAGTATTGAATGCTTCAGGAACAAAATGATTATCATTCTCTATTGGACTGTTAGGATAAGAAGTGAGTGATTGATCATGATAAAGGAGACTTTCAATTTCTCCAAGATCAGCTTCAAAGTCAATGAGATCATCGTTACTTCCCGTTGGAAGTGGATTGATGTGAGTGAGTTCATCGGCGAACTCCTCAAGAAGATGATCAGCATCAGAATGTGGAACTGATGCCTCAACATACTCGATGTCTCCATAAGATGCACAATCTTCGCTATAATTGGAGAAAGTCTCAAATTGATCTTTTGGATACTCAAGAGGGGAAGGAATATCACACATATGATCAAAAGTTCCCTGTGACTCTCCTGGGATTGGGACAAGGTTCTCAACACTAGACTTTATGAATTCGCCCGATTCCTTTTCAGGAACAGTGTTAAGATGCTCATCACCCATGTTCAAAGAGTGAATGTACACTTCCGGTGTGATATCAGTAGACTGAGGGAGTTGAGAGGAGCTAGCATTCATGGATTGTACGAGTTCCATTTGATCTTCTGCTAGTAATTTCTCCGTCACATTATTTTCTCCCTGATTTTCCATAGAAGGAATTACAACTGATGAATCTGACGAATCCTTATAAAATTGAAGGATATCAAGGGTATCTTCATTATCACTATCATCATCACAATCGAGAAGAGCAGCTTTACGAAATTTGGCACGTGTTATAGCTGCTTGTTCCTCGACAAGTAATTCCTCCACACTCTTTTTGTTTCTAGCCTCTCGTTCTTCAGCAAGTAATACTGCCATAGATTTCTCACGAGAGTCTTGAAACGATGTAGTAACCAACTCCTCCTTAAGTTCTTTCAATATCTCAAGAGCCTTTAGTAAAAGGTCTTGCTCAGTATCATGAGGAGTTGCTTGGATTATTTGGTACTGTGGAGGTGGTTTTGAAAACGAATAGTCGTAATTGTTACAAGGAAATGGATTCCCTGTTTGACAATCCGAGCTGAAGTGAGGACCTCCACAGTACTCATAACAGTAAAACTGATGTGGTTGTGAGTCGTATGTGCTAGAGTCATAATCGTTATCAGGAAACTGCTCATAGACAAGCGTGTTTCCTAATTGACAATCAGAACTGTAGTGTGAACTACCACAGTACTCACAACAGTAAAACTGTTGAGTCTCATGGTGTGGTAACTGATGGAATAAATTAGTCGTGTGATGGTAGGAATAGGGATCCTGGTTATAGACAGACCCGTTTCCTGATTCTATCATGCCACAACTGGCGCAATTGCCACCATTATAAGGGCTACCACACCATTGGCAAATAAGAAGGCGTGGATGAGACATAGAAAGAATCAAAGGTTTTGGGAGGGTAAGGAATGAAGAATCAAAAAGGTAGGAGGGTAAAGATGAATATTTTTGGATTTTTGGAAAGACATTTTATATACAAATAAGAAAGAAAATCTTTTTGGGTTTTTTGTGTTCGTTGAAAACTGATTTTAAAATGTTTTCGTGAACAGTTTTGTTTTAATGAAAATAAGGAAATATGAACAAGGATGGTAAATATACAAAGGAATGAATATCCAAAGATCACTAATCTTCAAATACGTTTGAATACGCACACAACCTCCCCGGCAGCGGCGCCAAAATTTGATTGGCTCCAAACGGTCAACCTAAATTGACCAAAGGATGGTCAACAAGGTCAAACTACCTAGAGTCAATGCTCCGCGGAATATAGTGTTTCCCCGGGTCGTTATGTCCCGACGAGGTGTGAATTGTTATCAAACGAGTTTGTGATCGGGTGAATTTGGACAGAAAGGGGTTTGTGATTGATTTAACTAAGGAATCTACAAGAAAATAGCTTAAATAAGCTATATGAACAAGACTGTGAAATCAGAAAAACCAGAAATGTTTAAAACCTAAAAACGTGTACGTTCAGATTAAATTTACGCGAACGTACAAAATAAAAAGTGAAAACTGAAATCTGAAAACCCAAAGGGGGTGAAAATGACTTTTTTTCAAAACTAAGGATAAAAGAAAATTTTTAGAAAAAGAAAATAAATTTTTACACTAATTACTTATTTAATATTAATTAATTACTAACTAAAGGTTACTTAACTAATTTAAATAATTTAAATTATTAAAAATAACAAACTAACTTAGAAAATTAAGAAAAATTTTACAAATCTAATTAACCATTACAAGAATCCTAGAAAAATATAAAAAGTTTCTAAACATTATATTTAGACTATTTTACTAATTATTATATAAAATATTAATTAATTACTAATTAAACTAAATAAATTATAAAAACTAGAAGATGAACAGTAGAAATTCTAGAAAAATTCCTAAAATTATTTTATAACTTATAAAGACCAGGAAAAATATAAAAACCAGGGTTTACTTAATAAAAACTAATTATGCTATTTAATACTTAATTATTAATTAATAATTAATTAAACAAACATTAAATCTAATAAATACTAAATGACAAAATAAAAATCTGGAAAAATTACTGAAAATACTTTTAGGTAAAAGGAAATTAAGAAAAATATAAAAATACAAAGTGCTTAAAAAAATCTAAAAAGGAAAATTAAAAAGATAAATAAAATTAAATAGAAACTATCACTTATAATTAAAATTTGATTTCCTAGATTTTTCTTTTGGAATACTATTTAAAAACTAAAAACAAACAACTTTAAAAAAAAAAGACATGGCTGGAAGCTTAAAAATAAGCACTATAAGTGCTTATTGCTTGAACAGTTGACTTTGGTCAAACTGTCAAGCAAGAAGCTTCAAATAAGCTAGGAGGGGGGAAACAAAGATAAATTTGGATGAAAACAACTTACGGGAACTGGAAAGAAGCTAGTAGAATCAAAGAAGCTCACTGAAAAGCTTAAAATAAGCTAATAAGCAATTCCAATTCATACTTAGAAGCAGAAAAATGGGACAAGGTTGAAGGCCAAATGCAGGAGGGGGCAAGGGCACCTTGGCTCAATAAAAGCTTTGATTTGAAAAGCCAGCTGTATGAGCTTTCTAAAATGCCAATAATCTCAGGATAAGCTCAAGAGATAAGCAAGATAAGGGCTTAATCAAATTAGCATGTGACCACTGCTATGCAGTCCACACAGTGAACAAAGAGAACTAGCAGGGTAAAATGAGTGCTATAAATAAGCACAAGATGCCAAGGAAAACTTGGAACTAGCAAGATAGCTAATTGAGCTTGTCAAAAAGCTAAGAGGCTTAAGCTGTAGCCCACTAATAAGCTCTGTGTGAGCTTATCAATGTGCTCTCATACACTGACTTATCAGTGTAGTGAGCATGGTGCATCAACATATAAGGCCACAAATAAGCAAACACATAAGCACTGAGATGAAAAATAAGCACGAGATCATGTAGCTGGCCAGAATGGCTTCTAAAAACAACAAGAATAAGAGTCTAAGGACAACTAATGAGCAATCAACAAGCTTATGAAAATGGTGGTTCTGGTCACAGGGTCTGTGGTGCAGGGCACTCTCAAGCCCTGCAGGCCACTTTAAGCTATAAGATAATCCCTAAAGAAAAATTACAAAAATAAGCTCTAAGTAGGATCATATAGATTAGCTGGGATACTACTACTTCTAAAAGACACAAAACCTAAATCACAAAACAAAATTCCCTAAAATTCTCACTAAATTTGGATTTCCTGAACAAAGGCAATTTTGACTTTTTTATTATGGACACTTAGTTTGACTTAGGTGAGTTTTGATTTGATCTAATGGACTGTAAACATGATATTAAGCTAAGTTAAGAGTTATATAACCTAAATTAACCACTAATGAACACATATGTATGACTAAGCTACTTTAAACACCACACAGTGAATAACAATTAAGCATAAGGTGAGACTTGAACTATTTCACAAAGACCACTGAGTTTTTATGTTTAAAATACCCTTCTGAGACCTAATGGGAACTGCATAAACTAAACTCATCAACTAAAACACAGTCAACAGGGGTGACATGTACTAATCCAAACACCCCTAATGAACCTGATTTGGTGATTTTTCAAAGCAAATGAGTAACTTAATCTATGAAACTGAATCTAATCCTTACACTAATCCAATATAAGCATAAACAAACAGGAATCAACAATAAATAACAATTTTATCTAAGAAATACAAAATGTAAGCAAATATGATAACGTAACTGAAATGTGGCTTACAATTATCCTTTTTGCTTAAAACCAAATTCAGAACATATACCCTTATCCTACTGTCTCCCTGAGACTCTAAACCAGCTTTCCATTCCTTCTCATCTCATTTTTGAATTTTTTGTTAATTTATTAGGAATTTTAGGTAATTATGAGATTATTCACAAAACCAGATGAAACTTGGTCTTAAGGCTACAAATACTTAACAGAGCTTATAAATAAGCTGAGGTGAGCTCAAACTAATAATGAACAACAACTTTCAACAATTACATAATAATTTGAAAATCATACTTGAAAATGCAAGTTTGGATTTTAGAACTGAAAACTTGAAATTGATAAGAGGAATAAGTTTCAAATACACTGAGAGTGCTTAATACAAGATTTTTAAGCTACAAATTACAATAAATTCTGAGAATTAAACTGAATTGTGAGCTAAACTATACTAATTCTATTATACTCCTAGTTACTGGCCCCTCTTCTTTCTTTTCTTCTTTAAATAGGTCCTGGCACATCCCTATCTCTTTCCCACTTCACTCAGAACCCTACGATAAGCTCCAATTGATCATGGCCGTTCAATCTTCTTTTGGCAGGAAAGCAGGAAAGGTAGTTTAGTGGGGGTTGGTTTGGCAATAAATGAGGAGGGGGGTTGGTTGGGGTTGGAGGGAAGTATTAATGAGGTTTGGTGAGTTTTGTGAAAATATGAGAGGAGGGGGGAGACAGGTTTCAGGAAAAACGGGGGAAGGAGATGGTGGGGGAGTTGGGTTTGACTGGTGTGTTGACCAGGGTAATATCAAAATGGGGGGTGGGCCTTTGTCATTTACTGAAAGTTTAGGGGTAGGATTTGATACTGTTCCAAAGTTATCCAAGGGTAGTAGTTACCAAGTTCCCATAATCTAAGGGTCATAAATGATAATTTTCTAATTTTTAGCATCCAAGGACCAAATTTGCCAATTGTTGAAACATTAGGGACCAAAATGTAAATTTTCAAAACTTTTATTTCAAGGAGGAATGTTGCCAACTTGTGATTTCCCAAGGACCAAAACTGACTTTTTATCAAAAAATATTTCACCAAGGACCAATTCTGTGAATTTCTGAAACTCCAGGGACCAAAATTGTAAATTCTCAAAACTTTTGAAATTTTTCACCAAAGGACTAAATATGACGACTTATGATTTCAAAAGGACCTTTGGTGACTTTTCTTCTATAATAAGTGCTTAGGGACTATTTTTGCCAAATTTTGAAAGTTGGGGGACTGAAACTGCCAATTATGCAAACTTTGTACGTTTTTCATTTGTTTTTAAATATTTTGCATCTAAAACATATAAAACACAATTTTGGAATATTTTCAGTATTTTGATGCATTTCTGAGTGTTTTTGTATGTTTTTGCAGTTCAGATTGACCAAAAATGATGAGTGTTTGAGCACTCATCAAAAAACTCCGAGATGGTCAAAGGAAAAAGGGAACAAAGCAAATCAATTGCGTTGAAAGCTAAAAAGGACTCTAGTGATGAAGAATGCTCAACCTCCAAAAGTGATGAAGAGTATGCAATGGCCGTACGAGATTTCAAGAAATTCTTCATAAGACGAGGAAGATACGTTAGGCAACCATATTATGAAAGAAAGTGTTTTAAGTGTGGAGATCCAAATCATCTTATTGGAGAATGTACGAAATTTTCAAGAAGTCAAAACCACAAGGCCTTTGTAAATTAAAAATTAAACTACAACATTTGGAAAAAGAACAAGAAGTTTTTATAGAATGTAAAACATGTTTAGAGGTCAAAAATGAAAACGAAAAACTTAAAGATGAAATTTTCAAACTTGACAAGTTTAAAAATAGTAGTAACTCACTTAAGAAAATAATAAGTGTTCAAGAAACTTTGGGCGATAAAACCGGTCTAGGATTCGACTTAACTAATGTTTCAACTAGTGAAAATAAAAATGGAAAGTTTGAATGAAAATCTAGTAAACAAAAACCATTAGACTCAAAACCTAAGTATGTACCTATAAAATATAGAAAAATACCTATTGCGAGTGATGAGGAAGTAAAAAGTTTTTATAAACCATCATTAAAAGCCAAAACCGGATTTTCTAAACCAAAATTAAGATCTAAAACTCCACCTCCAAACAGACCAAATAATCCTCATCCTTGGTCTAAAACCCCTCAACATAGGAGAAATCAAGGTAGACAACACTTTTCTAATAATAGTCACCCAATGTGGAATTATCCATATCAACCAAGCTTCAACCCATGGGGAATACTTCTACCATACATGCATCCTAGTCAATTGCATACCATGTTTAGTTCAAACAACTTTGGACCAATGAGACCACGGGAACCAAGTGGCTAAGTTGTCACTTTTGGAAAATATTGGTATCTCATCTAAAAATGGCTTCTACAAGTCAACATGGCATCTTGAAGTGTTTGAAGAAACTTTATTGAAGACTATAAGGTACGCGTTTCTTTTAAGTTCATTGTTAAAATTTATATTCTTAGATTAACAACTAGTTAGAATAATGCTTAGTTATATAGCTAGTTATACTTACTTACTCACGCATTATGAACCCCTCTTAGTTGGCTTTCCTAGGATTATAATAAAATTGTTCATTGTCAAACAGCATAGAAAATGGAAATCTTCTATGTCCACTAATAGAAAACTCATGGTGATGAAGTAAAATGAGTCAAGTGGATTAATTATTAACATAGAAGTAAGATTAGATTTCTCGTGTTAGAAAACTATGGATGAAACAAGCTCTCGTAGACTATGGCATTAAGTTAGATAAGTGTGCAACAACAAAGGAGCTATAGAAGTTAGGATATACCCTATTCAACACTCTCACATCAAACATATAGAACTACGTCATCAATCACTTATGATCATAGGTTATGTAGAAAAGGTAGCTTTGGAAGATAACATTGCCGATATGTTTACCAAACCCCTTAAACGTAAACTATTTAATCACTTGCGTTTAGGATCAGGAATGATGGAGCAAATTGATTAAATTCTTGGAATACTTAAAATCTTCTGAAAAATCAAAGTTCTGAAAATTTATTTTCTGTCAGATGGGCGGACCCCTTAAATTTATATGGGCGGCCCCCTTAAACATTAAGGGGACCGGCCTCACTTTAAGGGGGCCGACCATCTGAGAAATAAATTTCCAAGTTTTCTCTACTTTTTCGCTAATCTGAGTCTAGGATTCTATTTTGCACAAAATCAGGAATTGGGATATTTTGTTATTGCATCAATATGTTTTCAAAGGAAACCCCAATTCAATTTTTAAAATCATTCTCACGTTTAGGAGAACTCATTGTTGAATAATGATAAAAACGTTTTTTTTATCAAACCATGCACAATAGTCTCACTCTCGTTGTCTATATATATATATATATATATATATATATATATATATATATATATATATATATATATATATATATATATATATATATATATATATATATATAATCCAATATATACATTTACATGACACTTAGAAGTGAGCAAAGCTAAATCAAGGAGATCAAGGATCGTTTCTTAGGAAAATTTGTTTTTCTTTCATAGGAGTCGAAACGATCTTAACTCCGTATTTGTTTCATATAGGCTTACACTAGAACAAAATCAAGAATTACACTATCACATTTGTTCCATCACTAGTGTCTCCCTCATTAGTTGCTTTTGCCCTTGCACTAAGTTAGTCATGTTAGGTAGAATGCCTTAATTGCTTGATCCATTACTTTATTAAGTTTGCATGCATGCGTAGTTGTAATTATATTACATATATGTTTGCCTATATACTTTTCATTCATATTTTATTAAGATAATACATGCATAGTTGCCTAAAGAGTTGGACTTGCCCAAAACCAAACCTCATAACCTTTACACACTCAAACCTCAAAACCTTTACACACTCAAACCTCTTAACCCTTACACACTCAAACCACCAAAGTGAAATGAAAAACCAAGTCATCCCTTCCATCAACATCGCTCTCACCAATCACACCACTTGATACTCATTTCCCATCTTCACCAATAACTCCATCTAGTCATCCTCACAAAAAGATTCAACCATTCCCTACACTCTACAAAGTGTGTCATTACCAATACAACTTAACCCATGAAAGTCAAACCATACATCATAATAACAAACCATCCATCTCATCACCCAAGTACACCTTCACCCTTGCTCCCAAAAATACACCTTCATCTCACTTCACCCAAATACACCTTCAACACACCACACCATAATCTACCATGGATTCACCAAAAACTTTCATTTCCAAAATATCAAAGAAACGAAAGATCCTCATCATCACTCCTAAATAACTCTTCATTGACTTCTCCTAACAAACCAAAGTAAAAAATCCTCATCAATAAATGATGTTGTATCTAAGCAACCAACACCTAAGCCTCCAACTTACCCAAATGAAAACACCCTTCTACATCAACAAGACAACCTCACAATCACTCTCACCAATAAAATCCCACATTCACCTCACTCACTTCTACCAAATGATCCTTTTGAGGAACATACTCAATTTCAAAACAACAACCATTACCCTCAACAAAACATGAATCACATGCCAAATCACAACTCAACAACACCACCATCCCCTTCCTCCGAACAATGAAAGTTCATTGAAGAGCTCAAAGAAGCTCATGAGCTAAGTACTCTTCTTGTCATGCATCTTGTTCTATGCAACTTGGACCAACCACCTTTATCACCCTACTCAAATTGTCTCCCTCACTCACTCCACTTAAAGCAAGTTGAGCATCATACCCACAATTGTCCTTGTTGCATTTACCTCCAAAAATAAATCATTCTCTTGGAAGAATACCTCACTTGGATTGAATACCTCCTCACTAGGAAAAACTCAAACCCATCACTCACTCAAGACACCAACAATTCATCAACCGCTCCAAACCCACGACTTACCATTGAAAATGCATCCGTAGATATCACCCTTTCATTATCACCCGTAACATCCCTTAATGCACACTTCTCCTCATCCCCAATCAACCTACCAAACTTCAATCCTATCCCATGAAGCTTACTTGAAGCCAACTACCATGCTTCCCATCAACAACCAGCAAACTCTCCAAACACAATTCCAACAAAAATCTATCTCCACTAAATCCAACTACCATGATTCCCATCTACAAATTAATTCTCCACAAACCTTTTGTGTTCCAAGCAAGTCCAAGAAACCTCAAGTTGGCAACTAAGTATTATCTAGTGTAATTTGCTAGAAAAGCATATATATATATATATATATATATATATATATATATATGCTTATGTATTAATGATTATGTTTTCAACATAATCTATTTAAATTATTCTTGTTAGTTATCTTATATTTGTTCCATGCATATATATATATATATATATATATATATATATATATATATATATATATATATATATATATATATATATATATATATATATATATTGCTTGTGCTCTAAATATTTTTGCAAGCATTCCATATCTCGATTTCTTATGACCTCAAAACGAGGGGGGGTATACTTCAAGGGGGAGCTATACATTCGTCGGGATAACCTTTTTGATGTTAACAAAAAGGGGGAGAAGTGATATAAATTCACACTAAAAACTTGCATATATATTAACTTTTAGTTTAATGACTTTAGATTTTGTAATCATCAAAAAGGGGGAGATTGTTGATATAAATAATGTATAAAAACGTTATTAATATCTTTCGATATCCTTAACTTTTGACGATCACAAAATATAAGAACATTGAATGCAAAGTTAATACGTAAACAAGTTTTAAGCAAGTTTATATCATCTCATCCAACATAATCACTTAAGGTATGAATAAACAAGTGACTAATACATTTTATGATCAAAGGGGTGTTTATTTAAATAATACAAAGTTTATAAAATTAAATAAACTTATTATATATTTTTGAAAAACATTTTTGGTAATAAAGGAAAATGTTTTATTCATAACAAATATATGAATTCAAAATATTAACCAAAATCAGTTAGTTTTTCACCAAATAAACTTTCCCCAGAAAAAGACAAGAAAACTGTAGTTTTCGTCTGGGCGGCCCCCTTAATTTTAAAGGGACCGGCACACAATTAAGGGGACCGGCCACGCTCCCCTGTCAGATTTTGTCAGAAATTTTTCCCTATAAATACCACCTTAAATCTGGAATTTTTACCCACCTCTTGCACGAAAATTTTCAGATCCAAATCTCTCTAAACATCCTCCTAAAAACCCTTTGATCATATAATTGTTAATCCTTGTTTCAAGTGATTCATTCCCTCACCTCTCATCTCTCAAAGTGGAAGAGAAGAATACTCCTTCAACATCAAGTTGTGAAGTATTGTAGATTTGTGTATATACTCTAGTTGTTTTGTACATTCATTGTAAAGGTGTGATAGTAGTGTAATGATGCGTAGGGATTGCACCAGGCTTTACCTCTCAAGGGATCTTGAGAAGCTTACAACCCCCACCAGGCAGTGTACCTGACCGTTGTAGTATTGTATAGTGACAAGTACCTGGGGATTGATCGTTCAGCTAGGAATAGTGTCGCTAGGATTAGAAAACCTGATTACTAGTGCTAGAGATGATGAAAGATTATTTTTTTATTTTTATATTTTTTTGAAAGCAAGTAAAAAATCTCGGGTTTGAAGGATTTGGGCGGAATTAGTTGCTTGTCAACTAACCCAATACTAAAGATGCAATTAAAATAAAATACTAGAAATGCAAATAAAACTATATTAAACTAAGGTTGTGAGCAATAAGTGGAGAAATTGTGTTTACTTAGATTTCACTACTCCCTATATATCTTTTACACGTTAATTACATGTTATAGTTGCGTGGATGATGAATTGTATTCCTTAATACCATTCATGGGGTGGCGCACTTAACTCCCCAATCCTATGAGTGCCTACTTCACTCCTATGTCGAGCCGGCTAAGAAGCTCCTAACATGGGATCATTAGAATTTACTCATGCATTAAATACAACCAATAAAACCTAGTGCACATCGATTCATGTTTCCTAAGACGTTCAAACATGTTACCAATTGGAGATCTGCCAGTTTTCTTAAGCCTAACATCGAAATCATTCATCCAATACAACCATAAACAAGTAATATACACATAATCAACATCTAGGTTTCATTAGATCTAAGCAAACACAAGATAAATCTAGCCTAGCATGGTGGAATCAAGATAAGTACAAGATATAGACAACCAACACATAGACATATTGATTGAATTAGAAGAACAATTATCTTAATTACACATGTAAGGGTTCAAGGGCTAAAAACCCTTGAAAAACCTGTAAAATTCATAATAGGTTCGGCCTTAGGGTTTCTCCAAAACTTCTCTCTAATGAATGAAAATTAGAAAACCATATATAGAAAACTAAGGCTGACGGCGTCAAGACCAAATAGGTGACGTCGTCATCTCGCCGCCAAAAGAATTCTCGGAGTGCCTTAATCTACATCTGACGCCGTCATGTATTAGGTTCTTCCAGGCCGTCACGTGTTTAACTCTTGACGCTCTTCATGTGACGCCTTCATATCTGCACTGGGCCGTCATGCAATTTACTCTTGACGCCGTCACCTACTATTCCCAGCAAGGAAAAATTAAGACTTTGGCGTTTTCTTCACTTTTATGCTCCAAAAACATCAGAATTGCTTCCTTTTCCAGATTTCACTCCCAAAGTACCTAAAATCACCAAAGGAACGATTTAGGGCAATATTTGATCAAATAAATTCAATTCCGGGGTTAAATGACCCCCTAAAAGTGGTTCATTTTTCGCCTCATCATGTAACTAGATAGATCTAGGAGCAGAAGTTGTGAATAGAAGTAGTGAGATATAAGTAGTGGTGTGAAGAAGAAGTAGTGGAGTACTGTGAAGTAGTAGTGGTGTGTACAAGTTGTGAAGAAGGTGTGCCAAGTCGTGAAGAAGTTGTGTAGAAGGTGTGAATAAGTTGTAACGAAGTTGTGGTGTGTATATTGGTGTGTAAGGTTTTCTCCGCCATAAGGGAGCTTGTTGACATAGTGAAGAAAACTCTCAAGTAGGTGACTCGAGGAGTGGAGTAGGGCAAGGAAGGTGTCCTTGTAGCCGAACCACTATAAATCCTTTGTCTCGCGGTTAGATCTTTCCATATCTTACTTATTATCTTCCTTATATCGTTATTACTTTTGTAGACGTAAACGTATATGTATAGTTGCTCATATAGTGCTAGTATTGATTTTACTTAAAGATCAAACAAAAGTTTCATTCACAAAACAAAGTTTTTACAATCAAAATAAAAAGGTAACATACATTTAATTGATCATTTCGATCAAGTATAGTTTTTATAAAAAATATAACTAAGGATTATAAAATAAACATTTACTTACTTATCTCTCGTATATACCTATAATTGTTTATATTATGCATGTGTTGATTTCACATACTTAGTTTGCATTATTATTATTGCTCATACTTAGATATAGTTGTTCATATTATTCAAGACTTGAATTCAAATAAGATCGAATCAAAGTTTTAAGAGTAAACAAGACTTTTAAACAACTAAGTTTTCATAAAACAAAAAAGACGTAAAACTATTCAACCCCCCCCCCTCTAGTTTTCCACACAAAAGATTTCTCAAAATCTCTCAAAATTAGTGCTCAAGATAACTCCCTCCAAACCTGTAATTTATTTTAAAATGAGCTATCATTAAGGGGGAGTACAAAAACAAAAATGTTCCGTATTCATGCAAAAACAAATCTGTCTTTCTCTCCAAAAAGCTTTTTCTTAATCAGTTGATATAAAAAATATCACGATATGCTATTTTTGAGAGGGAGAAGACATGATTAAAATGTGATAAAAGATGTTTAAAGATTGTGATTGAATCTCAAAAGAGCTCGACTCAGA